>CM057453.1:728263571-729472142 GCA_016271365.2 Neoceratodus forsteri
GGTAGAATTTCAGAAATGACAGCTGTCATATTCATGAGGTAGTGTGAGAACATGGCTATGTTGAAAATCTGGGGTCAAACTATTGAAAATAACCAAAGTTATGAGGCTGCGTTCGTAAATTTTAACATAGTCTCATAACTTTGTTGTTGTTTTTTTTTTATATTTTTACCACAGATTTTCAACATAGCCTTCTTATGACCCCACCTCATGAACAAGGGTGGAGAAAATGTTTAACTCCTGCCCAAAATGTGATTTCATGCAGTGACCATGAAATCACCTTTTGGGACAGATTTGCCTAATTTATCTGCCATTGTTCATGAGGTGGGGTCCTAGAAAGGCATATTGAAATTTTGGGGCAAAAATTGGCAAGTTATGCCACCAAGTTCAAAACCCCATTGAAATACATTGAACCGCATACCTGATTTCTTCAGTTCACAGTTTGGTGTTGAAGAGTGAAGATGTGTTTGTGGTCCAGAGAGGATAATAGTGTTGAAGCCCTTGTGGGTAAGTAAGGGCTTGAGGGGGATGTGGGGTGGTGGGTGCTGAGTGGGAGGGTCAGGTGGGGGGACTAACGGTGCAGCAGCAACAGACATCAATGGACATTTTTCTTTTTTACAGGGTATATAATATGAAAAAATGAGGAATGTTTTTCATTATTTCAAGTGGCAACACTGGGGGATTAGGCACTCCCAGTGTCTGTGTTATTTTGTGATGCGGTGGGGTGGTGGGTGCCAAGTGTGAGGGTGGGGTGGGAGGACAGTAGCGGAACCAGCAAATGACATCGATAGATGGTTTTCCTTTTTACGGGATATATAATATGCAAAAAACTACTAAGGATGGTTTTCTTTATTTCAGGTGACAACACTAGGGGATTGGGCACCCCCTGTGTCAGTATTATGTTTGTGGGGGTGTGTGGGTGCGGGTGCCGATAGAAGGCTTGGGTAGGGGGGCAGTGATGGAGGCAGCAGCAGATATTGAGGGACATTTTTATTTCTTCTAGGGTTACAAAAATACCTTTTAAGAATGTTTTTCTTTATTTCAGATGGTAACCCTGTGGATTGGGCACCGCAGTATCCATGTTATGTTTGTGGAGTGGTGAGGGTGGTGACTGCTGAGTGGGAAGGTCAATTTGGGGGACAATAAGGGTGGGACAGCAACAGACAGCAATGGACATTTTTCCTTTTTAAAGGGTACATTTACTAAAAATAAAAAAGTACTAAGGATGGTTTTCATTATTTCAGGTGGCGACACTGGGGGATTGGGCACCCCCAGTGTTGGTGTTATGTTTGTGGGGGATGTGGGGGGTGGGTGCTGAGTGGGAGGGTCAGGTGGGGGGACAGTAATGGAGACAGCAACAGAGATTGATGGACATTTTTCCTTTTTACAAGGCATATTTACCAAAAAAAAAATACAAAGGGTGGTTTTCTTTATTTCAGGTGCCATCACTGGGAATTGGGCACTCCTAGTGTCTGTGTTATGTTTGTGTGGGTGTGTGGGGTGGTGGGTGCCAAGTGTGGGGGCTGGGTGGGGGAACAGTAACAGCGGTGGCAGTAACATACATCGATGGACAGTTTTCTTTGTTACAAGGTATAATTCAACCTCAGCATGCTGACCGTGACAGATCAGCTATGTTTGCTGGGCAGCATAGATCAAAGGAAAGAGCCAAGGTTGATTCTCTCCTTTGAAATACACAAAGTTTCCACCCAGCAAGCCAGAACAGTGTCATGATCAGCCTGGCTGATGATTGGTGTGACACTGATGAGCCCCTTGCAAACCACTCTGCGTTGTACTGACAGTGTCACACCCCTCAAAAGCCACTCTCCTAGCAAAGTGTTCCCTACGTGTACATGCACAGCAAACATAAAAAGTAGGAAAATAAAAAGTTAGGGGGAAAAAAGTCCCTGAAGCCTTGGTGAATCTGTATGTGCTGTTTCTCAGAGTTTGGATGATCACAAAACACAACATTGATGTTTATCCTAACTTTAGCACTGTCTTGTTAGGCAAAGTAAAATACTGACACAGTTATGCTTGAATAGAGAGTGCCAAAGTTAGGTTAATGTTAACACCACATTTTGTGATCATACAAACCCTGAGAAACAGCACACCAGGTGAGATTTAATGAGACTTACAAATAGGAAACATTAAATTTGAAGTCATACAGCTCCTAAGTAGTTAAATAGCCCATTAAAATGTGGCAAAGATAGGTTAAAGACAGAAATTAGTTAACTGGTGTGGTTTACTTGGTGTTTTGTTGCAATGTCAGTGATGTGTACTTTTCTTGAAGGATGATCAAAAGGTCCCTTGATGTTGAATGGTGCCATTATCTGTCATCTTGCACCTAAAATGCAATCTAAAAAATAGGAATGTTATTGAATGTTAGCGAACAAAGTAGTAGTAATTTATCATTTTTCAGGAGCACTGTAAGGGTAGAAGAAAAAAAACAGAGTCCCGTGATGACGTGCTAGAGAGCTGCAGCTTTCAACCCAGTTCCACGAGACACACTCTTTACTTGAATTTGTACCAAAGTTTGCCTTCAAAATTAAAACTTGCGTTACTCAATAGCACTTATCCCTTTGGCGGCTAATCATTCTCGTCCTCCCAACCTGGCAAACCCTATCCATCCCCTGTTCCCTGAAGGTCCCCTCTCCATCCCCACATACCCATTGAAGCCTACACATCACCACTCCCTGGCCAGAGCCAGGTCCTCCTTCTACTCTTAACAGGCAATATACATCCTAACCCAGGCCTCACCCAGACCAGCCGACAAGGTGGGTCCCCCAATCTGAGCATTGCCTCCATGAATATATGCAGCATATTGAAAAAATATGATACCCTCGAATGCTGGGTCATGCTGCACAGACCAGATGTCATTGCACTGGTGGAAACCTGGCTATCAAAGTCCACCCCTGACTCCTTTGTCTCCCTCCCTGGCTACACCCTATACCAGGAGGATCGTGTAGGCAAACGTGGGGGTGGCTGTGCAATCTATACCAGGGATACACTCACTGGCCAAGCACTCCCTGCTCCAGCCCTTGCAAATGGGGCACAGGCCCTTACCCTTAAACTTACTCTGGAACCCTCCAGGGGCCCCTTTTATCTCACCACTGCCTACATTCCCCCAAAGAACCAAAACCCAGCACTATTATCCTTAACTGATTATCTTGCCACCCTCCCTCACAAGGCAGAACAAGTCCTTGTGGGGGACCTCAACGTGAACTGGCTCAGCGCCGCCTCTTCCACCACCTGGGACTCCTTCGTTGCCATTGATCTGACACAACTCATTTCCCAACCCACAAGAGTAAACCCTAAGAGACTTACTAGCACTCTCCTAGATGTTATCATCACCAACCACCCCAAAAAAGTCTTGGACATCCAAGTCCTCCCTGACTCACTCAGTGACCATTCCTCTATCCTATTCTGCTGGCTGACCCCCTCGCCCCGACTCACAGCCCAGCCCACACTCCACCAGCATTTTAGACCAGTTGGGCTGAAAAACCTCAAGCATTTTCTTGCCCAGATAAACTGGTCCCCCATTCACCACGCTCCTGACATAGATACTGCCCTTGCCTTCTTTTCCCAAACCTTTTACAAAGCCTGCAACCTCTTCGCACCCTTCACGGCTGCCTGAACCAAAAAACATAACATGCCCTGGATTACTCCTGCCCTTTACAATTGCTCAGGCTTAGGGATAACCTGTGGCACCTTGCCACAGAAACAGGCCGGATGGCTGATAGACAGGCCTACAAGACAGCGCAGAATAAGTGCACTTGGGCCACCCGAGAAGCCAAGGCCGACCACTACCAGGCCACTCTCATCTCCTCCTGGGGGTGTGCCCGAACTTTCTGGGATAATGTCAAACAATTAAATGGGAGCATACGCTTCCCTTCCCCATCCCAGATCATCATTGATGGCACAACCGTTATGGACAGGGTTTGACCTTAACATTGTTTTACTAGCCCTGAACCTAGTGCAAATTGGTCAGGGCTAGTGCAGCTAACCCTCTACTTGTCCGTCTTGACTAGTGCAGGTTTTGCATGGCTGTTAATAAGTTGAAAAAGTCCCTGCTTTAGCAGGCTGTAGTACTTTTGCTAATCTCCCTCAGTGTTCCAGGTGGCCTGGTGTGATTAACAGCTCATTAAGAGTTGCAATTATCTGGAGTTCAAGAGGGGGATACAACAAATGACTTGATGCGAGTCATTATCACTCAATTGTTAGGACATTCAGCTAGTGTGCATGCTGTGATCAAAGGTAAAGTGGTTAAGTCACTAGCTTCTAGTTTGCTGAACTTGTCTTTGATTTGTCCCACAATATTAAGACCAGTGTGCCTCATTTCCCAACCTTTTGAGTGTCTGTATCCTACACAGCAGTGGCAGAATGCTATGGTGTATACACAGTCTGCCCAGAAAGGTGGTCTGTCCACTCTATACTTTCTCTGGACACCACTGCAGACTAGACTCTGAAGTGGCCATCCATAGACCCATAGCTGCCATTACTGACTGGTGTAGGGTTCACAGCTCCTCTTAATGGATCACACCAGTCAATGCCATCCATGCAGTACCACCCAGCATGTCATTTCATCCTAAAAACAATGCTTTGGAGCATGTATGGTACAAAGCAAAACCTTAGTAAAATATATAATTTGAAAGGTTAAAATAGGTAATCCTGGTGTGCACAGATCATTCTGTATAGAAAGAGAGGTAGTACAGCATCATGCCTGTATACTGCTCCCCTTTGACTGATGAAAGGACACCGTTATGAAAAATCTGTTTTTGTTAGGGCAGAGTATGTTATATCAATACTTTTGTGCCTGGTATATATAAACAGATATGTCAAAGTGTCTTACATCCCAAGCCCCCTGTGTTTGTTTAACTCTCTCAAAAGAAATCCTAAAACCTCCCCTGGCTCACTTCACAGTGTAAGAAAACTTCCAGAAGTGCAGGTCTGGTTAATCACAGGGTGGGGGATAAGCGTTTCTTTCTCTGCCTGACTCTGTACATTGCCCTACAGGTCAGGGTGGGACTGTGGTAAGGTGCATGATGATGATGTTGGCTTTTGCGTGTGCAGAGCTAGAACTGCTTGACTGAACATTTGCTAGTATGGTATTCTTTAGTCTGGAAGGGAGGGGGTGAAGAAAGAGGAAGCAAGGGGCACATGGTAAAAAACAGTGGGCGTACACACTGCATGTGATTGTATTGCAGTCTTTTTTTGCTGGGGCAGAAAGCAGGATAAATATGCAATAATCGGAGTAGTTCTTGGCTTGCATTTTTCCTGTATAACCGATCAAAACTGACCATTATTACTGTGGGCTAGTGCAACCATCTGTGGGCTAGTGCAATTTTTAATCAACTTGTCCGGCTGGCTAGTGCAAAAAAAAGGTTACGGTTGACCCCTGGTTATGCACCCAGCAAACATTGCAAACTACCTTAACACATCCTTTACGGACCTTAGCTCTGTCCTCCCAGTAATTTCTTTGACCCGCCACCCTCCCCTACCTGCCCCAGTCCTCCAGTGCCCTAGCTTCTGTCTACGTAGGGTAACTGCCCAGGAAGCCAGACCACACCTGATCAGAGCATTAAAAGCAATAGTCCTGGTGACAACTCCCTGGACCCCAGCATTCTCCGTCTGGTACTGGATCAGGTCCTTGCCCCACTCACCAGCCTTCTCAACAAATCCCTCTGCCTGGGGAAATTCCCAACTGCATGGAAAACTGCCATTGTTACTCCCATTCACAAAGGTGGTGACAGGTCCTCTGCCGGGAACTATCGTCCTATCTCCATACTCCCACCTCTCTCCAAAGCCCTAGAAAAGCTGATTGCCATGCAAATCACTGAATACCTGACCAAACACAACATCCTCTGCCCTGAACAGCATGGTTTCCATGCAGGACACAGTACCGGCAGTGCGCTAGTTGAATTTTCAACTTTCCTACACTCCTCTCTGGACTCTGGCTCCCTAGCCAGGGCAGTGTTCGTTGACCTGTCAAAGGCATTTGACACTGTCTCCCACCCCCTCCTGCTGGATGCCCTCTGCCACACTAGCTTCTCTACTGGGCCTCTCACCTGGTGCACTAGCTACCTATCTGCCTGCTCCCAATGTGTCAGAATTAATGGGACACTTTCCAAAACTTGTCCCTTCCACTCAGGGGTTCCTCAGGGCTCCATCCTGGGAACCCTACTTTTCTCACTCTACCTTAACACCCTGCCCAGTGCATGTGCTGGAAAAATTCTGCTGTATGCAGATGACGCCGTCATCTTTGCCTCCCACCGTAACCCTATCTCCCTCCAGGACTCCCTACAACTACCCTATAATGATGATGAAACCTGGTTTAAAGAGCACAGACTGGTCATTAATCTCAAAAAAACAAAAACAATGCTCTTTTCCCACCCCCAAAACAAAGCCAGCAACTTCCCACTCCATATCCTCCCCTGCTCCAAACAACCACTAGAGCAAGTCCACTCCTACAAGTACCTTGGGGTCTCCTTTGACTCAGCCCTCACCTACCACACCCACATTGATGCCCTTGCTTCAGCCACTAATGTGCGGCTAGGTATCCTATACCGCTATAAAAACTGTCTCCCCCCCACTGCCCTCCGTCTAGCGGTTACGTCCTCTATATTATCCCTTGTTGACTATGGCCTACCAGTATACGGTGCTGCTGAAATGACTGCCCTCAATAAAATTTGCCTCATCCTAAATAAGGCATGCAGGCTAATCACAGGGGCCCCCAGGCTCATGCATTCGTGACAGCTGTATGAGATGGCAACACTGCTGAATCTAGACGAACGTCTACGATACCAAACCTGCCTAATAACAAAAAAAACTCTTCTCGGGCTATCCCCACCAGGGCTGACAGCCTCCCTCTGCCAAGCCCAACCCTTGGTCTACACACGGTCCTCCTGCAAGGCCACTTTTCTGGTCCCAAGATCTAGGACCTCCCATGGACAGAGGTCCTTCTGCTATAGAGCTCCATCATGGTATAACTCACTCCCTGCCCCCATCTTGGATGCCTCCACGATTTCCAAATTCAAAACCACACTTTGAAGCCAACTATTTAACACGTGTAGCTGCACCTGTCTATAATAGAGGCATAGCTCTCTGTGCCCTGACAATGCCCACTGGGCAGCATCCACACAACACCTCTTTTAATCCTCACCCATTGCTGATTGAACCGCTGTTATCTTGCTGCTTGCTTTTACCATCGTGCAAGAATGTGCCATTGTAACCAAACTGGCTTATCTGTTTATCTGGTGTAATCACATGTGCTTGCTAACTATGTAATCCATATGCTGTAACCAAAAGTCTGTTATGTATTTGTCCTCAATGTGATGAGGTACCTTTGGAAGTGAGCCTCAGGCTCAAAGGCTGTAAACCGATGTACGAATAAATAAATAAATAAATAAATAAATAAATACATAAATTTGAAATCCAGCAATACCAATATTCATACAACAGTGTTCTCTGAAGGAGATCAGCGGGACCATACAGCTGCTGTGTCATGCTTTCCTGAATGATCCCAGGCACAGAAGGAGCACAAGATGGGTGACTCTCCACTCTTGCCCCCAGCTTGGGTACCCAACTAGGATACAATGGGCAAATTCTTCAGGGAGTTAGGTTCAATTAAAGAGACTTTACTTGCTCTTTTGGGTGATTTCAAAATGAATAAGCCTGCACTGGTTGAGCTTCTAAGGGGGCCGACAGGTAGTGTTTGCAGTGAGCATGTGTTTGGATTAAGCAGCATGAGCAAGCGGTACCTTTCTCCTCCTTGCACGCCAGCATATTATGAGTAAAATGACCGTGTTCTAACATTCAACTCCCTTGAATTACCAAGGTGAAGATGTTTTCCCTATAATTTAAAAAAAAAAATAGAAAAATTGTGTCTCTTATAAAAGTGATGCTACATGTTTAATTGTTCCATCCAATTCTTTCAGTATCGGTGGCATCCTGGAGCATTCACAAGCAGCTATTTGTAATGTAAGACAGCACTAGATAATTACTGCTGGAGAACGTCTGCAGCAAAAGGTACACAGTACAAAAGCAGAAAGAAAATATTGCTTTCTGAGTATTGGTCAAAAATGAAGAACGCCTGCAGCGCATTTACAGAGGATCAGCAGAAGACAACCATGGGATTTCCGGGCAAAGCAATAGGATCAGACAAGCACCCTTCTGACTATGCAGGCAAGATAAAATCTCTCTTTTGTAAAAATTCTAAAGTTTATGGATATAAAATGACTGTATCTGATAAATGCAATTACTCCTCACTACTTCTCTCATATTCAAGCTGGCCAGATAACTTGAGTGCTCCCCCCCTCCACCAGATATCATCCTCCATTATTAGACCAATAAAACCCTGGTCGATGCAGACCGAGGAGTCATAAGAAGTTCTGGGGGAAAATGTTAATAAAAAAAGCCAACAAGATAATTTAACTGCAGATCACACAGAAGGGCAAAAAGTAAAAAACAAACAAACAAACAAAAAAACACATAAAGTCTTGGACAAAAAGAATAAAACTTCAAAAGGCAAGAGTCCAAAACCACCATATAAAACAGCCACAAAACAAAGACAAAAGTATGCAAAAACAATCACTTTTTAACTTTCCCCTCCAAAGTAAAAGCGTTTGGCCGAAGATGGCAGCCAAAAATAGTAACGAGGCACAACATACTAATGAAAAACAGGGACAGGACATTATCAGTGATAATTTAGAAACTCTTCAACAGAAAACTGAGGAAAAATAACTAGAAACAAGAACCACTAGAACTAGGATTTTACAAGTGATGCAAAGTGATGTGCCCAAAAACAAGAAACCTGAAGTAAATGTTATGAATATGTCCTCTGAAGCTGGTCCCAGTTCTCTTTATAAAGAATCAATTATGGCAAAAGATCAACAACAGAAAAGTTAAGTGAGGATTCTCCTCCAGGATGGGCTAAAAAAATGTACACACTGTAAGCAATATTCAAAACAGCATCAAACATTCAAGTTTTTTTTCTTGATACCCTTCAATAATTAAGCAAGAAAACTGAAGATCTTGACAGAACAGTTAACAAGGAAACTGCTAGATTAGCAGCCTTGGAGGAAGGTCTCAATCTTTGTTGGTAGATAATTTAAACCCAGTACTTCAGGAGACAAAAATACTAAAACAACAGCAGGAACAGTTAAAGAATCATTTAGACGACCAAGAAAACAGAGCAAGGAGAAAAAACATATAAATGGAATGTTGCAAATGACACAATTGGCTGACAAATAATTTTTACACCTACTTGGCAGCTCTTCTGGCACCCCAGTCATTATAGACTGTATTCACTATACAGGGAAGGCTTTAGACAAGGATGGTCCTAGACCAGGGTTTCCCAAATGGTGAGGCCAGCCTCCCTGGGGATACCCCAACCTGTTTCAGGGGAGGTTCTAGCAAGTCTGAAAAAGTACTGTATTTAAATGATGAGTTTTGGATATTTTATGTGAAGAGAATAGGCAAACTGAAAGAGGTTAATAGTCTAGTGTAATTGATGTATTTATTTACAAATTGGTGACCAGGAAACGCACTGAGCCAGGGTTAATTTCAGGTGCACCCAGGAAAGGGTAGGTAGTCAATACAATTAAAAAGGTAACTACAAAATAAGGAAACTATACAAAATAAGCAATAGTGCAAACACGTAGAAGCAATGAACAAATAATGAGAGGTAACAACTGACCCATTAGATTACTGACAGAACAGCCCAAACACAAGGGTTAAGTAGAGAGGTACTTGGAGCAACAGCAGGACAGAGCAAAAGGATCCCTGAGAAGATGCTTAAGAGCAGGGTAAGAGGGGGAGAAACAGAGGTGGGTTGGAAGGCTATTCCAAATAGAAGAGAAAAAAACAGAGAACGCAGTCTGGCCCATGAAGGTATTGCAAAAAGGGGTAACATTGGTTCAAGAGTCAAAATATTGGAGCAAGTAGGTTGTCCTGGGAGGCAGGTTACGGGGTTACAATAATCTGAATAACATGAGAGCTAACTACTGAAAGGAGTTTCACTTTATTCCTGATGTACTGTGCAAAGTGTATTATTTTCCTATAGGGAGCCCCCAGATTATTTCAATATTTTGGGGAGGCTCAAGATCTTTTCCATGGCTTAGGAGAGGCTCAGTAAGACAAAATTGGAGAACAAATGTCCAAGATCGGTTATCGTGAAATTTTTTGAAATCAGATAACAAGTTCAGAATCATTAATGCTATCACTGAACAAAAAGGCTGTAAATTCAGAGAATAGACTATTTCAATAAAACATGAATTTTCTTATGAACTCCTACAAAAAAGGAAATGTTTTTTTTTCTCCAGTACAACAGATCCTCTGGCAAGAGTAGATAAAGACATACCTTGTCTATCTAGTAAAATATAAATTATTTCTAAATAACCAGATTTTGTTGTATGATACACAAGAAGATACCTTAAGAGACTCAAACAGTGTTTACCAAATGTCTTTAAATAAGTGTAACTTCATAAGACTGATCAAGATGTGCTGAATTATTATAAATGAGATGGGGAGAGAGGGTGGGGGAAGGAAGGAGAGTAGAAAAGGAGGGGAATGGGGTGGATAGAGAGGGGAAGGGAGAGAGGTAGGGAAGAGAAGAGAAAAAGGAATAAAAATATCAGGTGATTTGAGGATATTTGATATAGAATGAAGATTTTTTATTTTATGATACATAAGAAGATGCCTTAAGAAACCTAAAATGACATTTACCAAATGTTTTCAAATATGCACATTTTTCAATTGGCCATGACTTACTGATTTATTATTGATGTGTTTTTCTCTCCTTCCTTCCTTTGTTTTGCTCCAAAGGTGGGGAGGGTAAACCAGAGAAATGTAATGCAAAATGAGTTAAGTGACAGATTTCAAGGTACAGGGTTGAACATTATGCTGGCTGGGCAGGTGCCGGGGAAGAGAAAGGCACAAATTGGATCAAACAAGCTGTGCCAAGTGTTTATTGGGATGACATACTAGAATAATTCCATTGTACGCAAAAGGGGAGGACATTTTTTTTCTTTTTTCATCATTTTTCTTGTTGTGGGTGGGTGGGTGCAGTATAAAAAAATAATAGGGGAACCTGGGAATGTACTGTAGCTGATAAGAAGACACATAGCCTGATGATGATATCATCAGTTAATTTTATTAAATGGGAATCCAAATTAAAGGGATGACATGAAATATCAATGGAATTACTTCTCCAGTCAAAAAAAGCCAGATTATTCAGATACATAAAATCCCATTATATTACAATAACCTGTGTATAAGAGACATATCTGAATGCCGCTGAGTCTCAAAAACTTAAAAAGCCATGGATAAAACAAATTTTTTCAACCCCTACAAATAAAAAAAAAACAGCAAAGGTACAATTATACTGCTACACAAGAACTTTCCTAGGAAGATTGTAGGACATAGAATAGATCAGGAAGGAAGAATCCTTCTTTTAAGAGTTGACTTGGGAGGCATTCCTTTGATTATAGGTTCAATTTACACACAATTTTGCAAGCTTCCTCAAATCTTTTCAGAGATACAGTGCAAGTCAAATTAAACTGTTCCTCTAGCTCACTGCTCTGGCATTGTTTTTTTATGCTGGCAATGCAGTGGCAACTCAAAATGCATAAACTACAAACTCTTTTTTCAATCAAACGTCAACTCTCATGCAATACACATACAGTGCACTTTCAGCCTCTGTAAATTGCCTTCAGCTCCCCATTTTCAAATGCATTTAAAATGCAGTACTTATTAGCTCAGAGTTTGAGCACCAATCACCATTGTCCCATGTCTCTGCTGCATACTGAACTGACGCTGTACAGTACTCATGCATGCACAAGTTATGACATTTCTGTGCCCCCTGATGCTTTTATACAGTTTGCAGCAAAATTATTTAATATTTTAGATCCACACTTCACAAATTTGCTTCTGTGTTTCTCACCCTCCCAATTGCTCACTTGATCCTGCTCACTCATCCTGCTCGCACCTGCACCTGATTCTCAGTGGCAGGCAATCTCACTGACCCACTGACTGCTTAAAATATTTATTAAGTAACCTTAGATTAGTGTTTATTTACATAAAGTGCTGTGGTTAGGGAGAGTTGAGGTGGAGAGTGACGTCCGAGAGAACGATGAACCCGGAAGTCAGTACAGTAGACAGATGACACATTGATTTCTACAGCGCAGTGCTGTAGCTTTATGTTACTGATATGCCCATACCACCATATTTTCAGTACTTATTTCTTTCATTTAAGTTTCATGCACCCAACTGTGGCTCTATAGTGAGAGAGAGAGAATGCACTGTACAGCAATGGTCAGATATTTAAAACTTTGCCCCAGGGCTAAATTAGCACTGACTGGCATGCTAATGTCTTTCAGATGAGATGTTAAACCGAGGTCCTATCTGCCTGGATTGGTGGTAGTTCAGGTGGATGTTAAAGATCCCATGGCACTTATCGAAAAGAGTAGGGGAGTTTTTATTGCAATAATAAACATAGATAACAACACAGTATATCAAAGTAACAGTGAGGAGAAAGAAAAAAATATATTTTTAAGAGCTCATTAGAAACCAATATACTAAAACAGGTATAAGACATTTTTTTCTGATATATGACCCACTGGCACCTAGCCTGCCATAAAAAATATTGTAAACAACAAAAAAATAAAGATAACATCTCAATATGGAAATGAGAAAGGTTAGCAGGATAAATTCCTAGAACCAAAATATCATATGTGACAAAGGTAAGCCATTTACAGTTCCATAATTTTGCCAAATAAGCTCACAAACCCTTTGAATAGGAACGCTGAAAGAAAAAATGCCCCATCGTCTCTTCAATATTTATATGGTCCATGTAGGGACAAGTCCTTTCTTCAACAACTTTATATTTTGCATTACCCCGAACATTCAGATGCCCGTAAAAAATCAACTATTGTGTTTCCCACTGTAGCATAGGCAATCTAAAATTGTTAAGCTGGGCTAATACCATAGAATTCAAAGCTGATGGGCAGTTCTTGAAACAGGAGTCTTGTGGATATAGAGTTTTCATAATTGACTGGTAGAAAACCTGCATACTATTATTCAAAATAATTTCTTGAGTGATCTTCCATCAGTATAACTTCTGTACAGCAGGCCGAAAATACTGTGGAATATGACTGTGGGAATTCAATTTAGGAGCCAGTTTATGCCGATTTACAAAATATTTACCCAGAGCCCTGTTAACCCACTCTTGTCCAATACTTACTACTGGAGTCAAACTGTATTTAATAGAATTCATAATGAACAAGGAGTGCAAAAAAAACTACAGGATCTATCATCCCAAGTCCACCCGATTTTTTACTCAAGTAAGTGTAGCATCTCTTTACTGGATTTAGGCGGTTACCCCAAAGCATTTGAAAAAATAAACTATAAGTCTTGGTTTCCAATTGAGACGGAAGAGGGAAAATCATGGCCACATACTGTAAACAGGGTATGAGGAATTGTTTAATAATGTGTATGCACTTCAGCTTTGAAAATTTCCACTGCTTCCATTTTTTTATTTTTTTGTCCACCTTCTCAAGCACTAATTCCCAATTTTCAATTGGTAAGTTTTGGAGGCCAAAAACAATACTCAAAATGTTGAGTGGATTATGGGAAATATGAATACCATCCTGTACCATAGCAGCAGGACCCGTTGGACCAATAAACAACTCATTAGTTTTATGTAAATTCAATTTGGCATTCAAAACTTTTGAAAAAGAATTAAAGGCTTTCAAAAATTTATGAATTTGGGTCTGATCAGAAAAGTACAGTATTAAATCATCAGCATAAGCCTGTAATAATAGCTGACTATCCTCAAATAAATTCTCTTTAATTCCAGTCCACTGTGGTAAATTAACTAAAGTCTGCAAAAGAGGGTCCAGTGAGAATATAGAAAGAAGAGGGCTTAGGGGACAACCTTGATGAAACCCAGTCTTTAAGTGAAAGCTTTCAGCTGTACAACCTTTCAAAAAAGGAAAAACTGCATTATGCTTATATAGCATCTTAATTAAATTAACCATTGAAATAGGAACCCCATGATGTTCTAAAGTTAAAAAAAGAAGAGGTAGCTGTACCCTATCAAAAGCCTTTTCAAAATCAGCAATAACCATACATCCAGAAATACCTGATAGAGATAAGTGTTCAATGACATCTCGTATAACCATCAATGCAGATTGGATTCTTCTGTCTGGTATCCCACACAATCGATAGGGAGATATCACCCACTTAGCATAATGTTTTATTCTATTATTCAAAATACTAGCAAAATGTTATAATCAGAATTTAGCAGGGTAATGGGCCTCAAATTCTTAATATCATTTCTATCTCCTGATTTGAATAAATTAATTAGCAGTCCCTCTGAGAATGAAGGAAAAATAACAGTATTATCAAAAAAAATATTGAAACACAATAAGAAGGCATTTGCTTAGTTTGTCAGGGAACCTTTTATATAATTTATTAGAGAGACCGTCTCTTTCTGGGGAAATATTTGGTTTTAGTTTCTGAATTACTTTGACTATTTCCTCTCGAGTAATAGGCCCTGACATTTTTGATGCTTCTGTGAACTCAGAAGGAGATTTTATAGATCTTAAATAAGAAAGCATCAACTCTTCAGAGATCGGGAGGGGAGATTCCAAGGACTGATAATGGCATTTAATTAACTCCCTCAACTGCTCAATCATTGTGGCCTTAGAATCATCTGACTTTCTCAGGAAATCAATAGTGGAAGAGTCTCTCAGGGTTTTACAAACCTCAAAAGGGTCCCCTATAGGGGATTTATTTTGTGCCATTAGTAAGTATGGCTTGCAGGGTCTTACCTCTATCGTACTGAAATTCCTTCATACTACTTTTAAGTTTGGTAATTTGCTCAGAATAGTCATGCCTGGAAGCATATGCTATTGTTAAAAGCCTCTGAAGCTGCTGTCTGAGTGACAGATACTTCAAAAAATTACGATTTTTTGCCAGAACCCCTTGCTTTTTAAACCAGTTACACAAATCTGATTTAGTCTCTATCCACCAATCTCCTATATTAGTATATAAAAAAACCCACCGATAATCTAGCTTTTAACATAAATTTAACCCCTGTCTGTATGTGAGGTAAATCTAAGATGGAAGTATTTAATTCCACCTAACCTGCCTATGTTCAGTCAGACCCGAAGAATGAAGGGTACATAACAAAAAGAGATGATCAGAGAACTCACTAGGTATCATTTTAAAGGAGTTCACCTGTACAGAAGAGGAAACTAACATATAATCAATTAAGGTATGCATTTTCCCTTTCACAAATGAGAATTGGGACCCATGGGGAAAATAAGTAATACAATTAATTAGGCTAGCCCAAGAGTTCTTAGACTTTGTCACAGTAAGCCTCCCCAAATCCATGGAAAAGATTTTGAGCCTCCCCCAAAACCTGAAATAATCTTGGGCCTCCCCAAAGAAAAATAACATACTGT
Organism: Neoceratodus forsteri; assembly: GCA_016271365.2. Classification (NCBI taxonomy): domain Eukaryota; kingdom Metazoa; phylum Chordata; order Ceratodontiformes; family Ceratodontidae; genus Neoceratodus; species Neoceratodus forsteri. The sequence continues at coordinate 728,279,030 of CM057453.1, forward strand.
ACTTTGCGCAGAACACCATGAATAAATTGAAACCCCTTCGAGTACTTGGCTCACATTCAGTTCTTTGTCTTATCCTGATGTGGAACCTTTGAAAAAGAGCTCCTGTGCTCAAAGGTGCTATCTGAATAACAAATAAATAAAATAAACAAATATTATTATTCAGCTTATTGTAACCTCCCCCCCCCACAGGCCAGACTACTTGCTCAGCTATTTTCATTGTTACCCCTTGTTGCAGTACCTTCATGGGTCAGAGTACTTTCTCTGTTTCCTCTCTATATGAAATAACCTTCCTACATACTTTGCATCTCCCCCTCCTTCCCTGCTCCTAAGCAACTTCTCTGGGATTACTTTGCTCCTTCCTGTTCTTGCTCTTAGCACTTCTATTTTCAGCCCTTGTATTTGGGCTGTTCTGCCATCAGTCTACAAATTGATCAATTACCACCACTTGTAATTAGTTTATTGTTCATATTTGTTTGCACTATTGCTCACTGTGTATTTCTTGATTGTTTTGCAGTTACCTTTTGAAATGTATTCACTACCTACCCTTCCCAAGGTGCACCTGAAATGAGCCTTGGCTCATTCACCTTCCCTTGTCACCTATTAGTAAATAAATACATAAAATTCACCTACTACTATCCTCTTTCAGTTGCTTCATCTCTTCACACAAAATGCATAACACTCAAAATTTAAATACAGTACTTTTTCAGACTTGCTTGAGCCTCCCCTGGAACAGGTTGGGGCCTCCCCAGGGAGGCTGGCCTCACCATTTGAGAACCCCTGGGCTAGCCAACTTAATAATGTTGGCCAGCGCATGTGAATCACAACAAATCTTTTTATTCTGTTTGGGTGAATCAATGATAGTACAATTAAAATCATCACCCCATAACACCTTAACTGAGGTTAGTAGGAAAGGTTGAACTGCTTTCAAACAAGCAACTCTATCCGCCTTCATTTGTGGGTTATAAATGTTAATGAACCGGTAACATATGCCATGCCATTTCCCATCCAATATCATAACTCTATCAGGAATCAAGTCAATTAAGTTGTGCAATGTAAATGAATAAGAAGTCAACAAAATGCCTATGCCATCCACACTATCAGTTCCAAATGACCAATAGGAGGGGCCCCAAGTCCAGTCCCTTTTGAAAGCAGATAATTGATCAATGGAATGCATCCAAGTCTCCTGCAAAAAAACAGACTGAAACATGTCGATCATGAATGTAGTGAAAAAGAGCTTGCCTTTTAATGGTATTCAATAGGCTATGGGTGTTTAAAGATCCCCAGGACAACCACGTTGAAATTCATTTTAGAAATACAGACCCTCTATTTCTTCCTTTTTTTCCTTTTTCTCCTTATAATTATCCACTGGCTGAGAAAAGGAGGATAATGAGGATTTTTGAGAGTCTGAGTCTCCCAATTCCATTTCTGTGTCCCCCCATGGGATGAATAAGACCGCATAGGAATTGCTAGATTCTATAGGGGAAGCAGGAGAGGGGGATTTGGGATGTAAATTCCTGGAAGATCTCCAACGAGGCAGAGGAGACACAGGGACAGTAATCTCAGAATCTTTCTCAGGAATAATTAAATCAGCATCAGTATAACATACTGGAGTAAATTCCAAGGAGTGAGGAGGTCCCTAAGAGGGTTTTTTATCCCCAGGAGGACCTGAGCCAGTAGGTTGAGCAACCCTGTCAGGTCCAGGGGAAGAAAGCTTAATAGAAGGTTCAGAGTGAATTGCAACTGTCTTAATCCTAGAAGAAGGAGGCGGAGAAGGGGGATGGGGAAGGAGAAGGGGAAGGGGGGGAGAAAAGGAGCCAGCAGCATCTTGAGCTTTCTGAATTAAAAGGTCTGGACTTATACAAGATGCATTGTTTTTGGCTGCCCAGGGACACTGTCGGAAAACATGACCATATTCTTCACAGAGATCGCACTTTGAGTGGTTAGCACATTGCATAGTAACAAGCCCCACTTCCACACAATTATCACAACGTAGCTGGTCACAGACGCTGGAGAGATGTGTCCTAGAGCCACACTTGTAACACGCTCTAGGTTGTCCCCCATAAAAACAAACCCCTTTATCCCTGCCTAATAAAAAAGAATTAGGTATGTGCTCTACACCTGAATCTGTTTGCCTTAATTTAATTTTATATTTCCAACCCCCAGTCCAAAACTGTTCAGAATCTAGGATGGGTTCTGGGGCACTCAATACCTCACATTTTTTGCGATAACCAAAAGGTGATATCGTCCACATGGACCCCCTCATTCCTGAACATTACAATCACAAACTTTATCAGGAGAACTGGTGGGGGGTAGGGTGAAGTATAATCAGTTAAATCTTTATTAATGGGACCTTCATTAGAAGTTTTCAGCTTCAAGTCAGGTTTCCAAGCCAGGGAGTGCTGTGATAAAGAAAAATCAGTATCCCAAGCAGGGTCAGGCATCCAGATTCCCGACAGGGCCTGTTTCCATCCAGCACCTGCAAGGGCTTTACCTGGAGACCAAGCCTCCTGAGTTGTTTCCAAAGTAATAGAAGAAGAACCTGAGCAGCAGGTCTATTAGACATATTACTTTGTTGCTTTGATGCAGTGTTTGCAAAGGAAAACTCAGTAACCCAGCCTGGGATGCTGCAGTAGATTGATACACAATTTCAGGCTGGGCTTGTAACTCCATGCTTGTAGGAGTTTTCAATATGAAACTCGCTGATTTACTAAGCAGGGATGTCGCATTTTGAATGAATTTTGTAGTGGATAATGCTATAGGGACCTCTCATTGACCCACTGTAATAGCTAGTAAAGAAACTGTTTTGTCCAGAGGCAGTAAACTAACAGGCTTTAGGCACTCGCTAGAGCTTGCGAAATCATTGCCAGCCTGTAGTCTGACAGAAGAGGAGTGTAAAGAGCATGTTGTATTAACAAAATTATGCAGTGTCTTACCATGCCCCATGGGGCCTTCTGAAGTTTTAGTTTCAGCTGTAGAGTTGACAGGAGCAGCCGCACTGCTGACAGGGAGCAACTATGAAGGCTGTAAATTGTTAACAGGATCCACTGCTGCTGCTCGTTGCTCAGACAGTCTCACAGGTGAGCTTAGCCCTTGCATATCCACTGTAATAACTGGTAAAGATACTTTATTACCCTGAGGTTGTAAAATAACAGGATTTAGGCACTCGCAAGAGCTTGCGAAACCACTGCCAGCCTGTGCATTAACGGAAGCAGAGTTCAAAAAGTGAGTAGTGTCCGTAAAACTATACAGTGACTCACCGTGCTCTGCGGTGCCTTCCGAAGCTTCGGATTTAGCTGTAGAATTGACAGGAGCAGCCACGCTGTTGACAGGGAACAACTCTGAAGGCTGTAATTGTTTAACCAAATTCACTGCTGCCGCTCGATGCACTGACATTCCCACAGGTGAGCGTAGTCCTTGCACATCCTCGGCTCCATTAGAGATAGTCGAATTAGAAACCTGTAACATTTTCTCGGGGGGTTTAGAAAGATTGCCCATTCCTTCAATGAAAACAGGCGCATCATAAAATTCAATATTGGAGTCCGCATCCATGCTGTAAAGAGAATTAGCCTCAGTGTTGCTAACAGTGGGAGCTGAGGCAAGCTCTCCCACCTTGCAGACATCCTCCTCTTTTGGTGTCTCACACAGAGTGGCCATCCTTTACAAGTTTTGTTGAATGAAATAAGGAGCAATAATAAAAATACAGGCATACAGTTAGGACAAAAACAATATAAAATAAAAGCATACGCAGATGACATATTATTATTATTGGAGAACCGAGAACAAAGCCTTATTGAAAATAAAGGAATAACTAAACAATATTCACACAACTCTGGTTACAAAGTTAATGAAAACAAATCTGAGGTGCTCACATTCAATCAGGACAGTACTTCACAAGTACAGGAGTTATTCAATGCCAAAATTAGAAAGGAAAATATTAACTATTTAAGTATAAAGTTATGTAATAACTTTTAAGGACTATACAATGCCAATTTTATGCCATTACTTGACAAAATTAAGGGGAAATTACAATTGTGGCAGAAGATAAAGCTCTCATTATGGGGTAAAATAAGCATCTTTAAAATGATAGTTCCATGGATCTCATATACTTTCCAAACTATTTTAACATTTTTACCTGATTCCTGGTTTATAAGCATTATCAAGTGTTTAAAACATTTTACTTGGAACAATAAGACTCCTAGGATTGCATGGTCTAAACTTCATCTTAGTCATGAAGCAGGTGGAATGCATGTCCAGATCCCCCAAATTTGTACATTGCGTACTGCATTAAATTAATATCTACATGGGCTTATAAAGATAACATTAGTTTAGAAGTGAAAAATCTTGTTACATTAAACAAGTCCACAGATCAAATTTCGATTGCGAATATTTGATGTGCCTCTATTAGCTACAAAAAACTAACAGTACAATTACAAATAACCTAGAAAACATTACATCTATTATCAGAAACAAATTAATATTAATACAAGGAGCTTCACATCTAACCATTTGTGGAATATCCCAAATACAAAAATAGGTAGACACTCATGCAATTTCCCTACTCGGAGAAGTAAAGATATTAATAGATGGTCACATCCACTGCAAGATAATGGTTTCATATCATGGGAGACATGCAAGATGAAATACAAATTAGCTATAAAGGATTTCTGGCAATATAAACAATTGCATCATATATATAATGGAGATTTTAAAAGATGGAAAAGGGCCCCAAACACCGATTTATTTGACCTACAACTTTTTTATTTTTTTTCATTTTCAATTTGTTAACCGGGTAAGGATACTGGACCAAAGGTCCTTTTTCAGGTCTGACCCAGAGTGCAATACAATGAAGACATAAGACAAAATGAAACAATCAAATAATCATACAGTTCAAACTACCTAATTACTTAATACAATTACAGACAGCATTAGTTAATAAATGTTGTTTTAACTGTGCCTTAAAAGACAACAAAGATCTTGCATTATGAATTTGAGATGGAAAAGAATTCCACAATTGGGGAGCTGAAATGGAAAAGGCCTGAGACCCAATTTTTTGTTTACACATAGGGACCTCTAATAAAAGACCATTTGATGTTCTAAGCTTTGATTGAATATCCCTACGTGAGACTAGATTGGCTAAAGGAAACAAGGATTCACAATAAATAGCTTATGCTACTAAACAACCCACTAAGTACTCAATTCTAGACACAAAGGGCATCCAACCTAACCTAAAGTACAAATCACAATGATGAGTTCTATAAGCAACTAAAGAGACAAAACGACAAACATTGTTATAGGATAAGGCCAAAGTATGCAATTCCTTCTTCCCTTTTTCAGTCAAAGTTATGAAAAAGACAGGCTTCATAGAATGGATACAAAAAAGCCTCCAGGGCAATCAAAATAAAACCTACATAAAAAAAAAATAAAAGAATCCTGGAATAAGGAATTGTCAGTAGATATAACAGAAGCACAATGGAATAACATACCGGTAACACCTCATGATTATCAGACAACAAGGAATAAATCAATTAATATTTAAAATCATAAACAATGATTATTTTACTCCTTTACAACTCTTCAAAATCCACATTAAACAAGATTCAGGATGCTGAAGATGTGACACTATGCCAGCAGGGGCCATCCATTCCTTCTGGGAATGCAACACAGTACAAAAATGGTGGCAAGAATCCTTTCACATAATACAGAGAGTGGGATTACAGATTAATAACTCTAGCTCCATGATTATCATACTTGAACAATACTATTGTAACCTGAAGAAACAAAAAATGATCAACAATTTTTTAGAGCAAATTGCATTGTGGTAAAGAAGTTCATTTTAAAATACTGGAAGTGAAAAGATCAACTGAAGAACATTTCCCAGAAGTGAATGGAAATGTTTGCTTCTAATATACCTTCACAATATAAACTTTTTTGGAAATGATAACTTTTTTTGCTTTGGATTATTTATGAGGCAGATATTACATCTTGGCCAAAAGATATGTTTGGACTGGAAGAGTAATTCTAGTTGTTTATAATGCTTATACAAACTTTTTGTAACAATTCAATGCTATGTTACCTGTGTATTAATGTGTCATCTCTGACTGACTGTAGAACTCTGTGTACTACTTAATATATCCCATGTTCCCAATAAAAAGAAATAAAAAAAGCTCACACTGGCTGAGCTTACTCAGAGAATCTCTGATACAGAGACCAAAATCAGCAACCTGGAAGACAGAGCTGAATGGTTGGAGCCTGAACTGATCTGTCTTCAATGCAAGGTGCAGAAACTGGAAGGTCACCCAGAGGATCAGGAAAGTTGTAGCTGCTGCTACAACTTACTTGATGTGGGTCTTTCTTAACATGCGGGGGGCCCAGACACAATCTTTTTCAAGCAGTGACAATGCGAAACAATTGCTGGTTCCTCTCTGAATGACCCACAATATGTGGTGGAGCAGGCCCACAAAGTTTTATGCCCATGCCAAACCCTGGGGGCAAACCATATCCCATCATCCTACTTTTGCCAAACTATCTGGATAAAATGCACATGCAAGCTAAACTGCGTGACACTTAAGAAATATGGTGGGAAGGGTATTGTCTATTTATTTTTAATTACCTGAGTCCCCAGGTCCACACTAAGCAGGCTGTATATTGAGTAATGATGGACAAGCTTTATGCTGTGGGCATTAAGTTTAAAATGTATCTTGTTGAACATAGAAACATAGAATTTGTCAGCAAACAAGGACCACTTGGCCCACCTAGTCTGCCCATTTTTCCCTGCCTATACCGTCATAGATCATACCTGATCTCCGGATCCCCCCCCCCCATCACTTCCCTACCAAGATTCCTTTGTACCTATTCCATGTGTGCTTGAAGTCCACACTGTTTTCTCCCCCACTACCTCCACTGGAAGACTGTTTCAGGCATCTGCCACTCTTTCAGTGAAGAAGTACTTCCTCACATTCCTCCTAAATTCCTATTTCCAGCTTCATTGCATGCTCCCTTTTTCTCATGCACCTTCTCTGAAAAATACTCCTCTCCTGTACCTTATTCACCCTGTGATATATTTATAGGTCTCTGTCATGTCCCCCCTTCCAGGCTGTGCATACTGAGATCCCTCAGTCTCTCCTCAGTGGGCTTCTGATGCAGTCCCTATACCATTTTAGTTTCCCTCCTCTGGATAGCCTCTATCCTATGTCTTTCCTGAGATGAGGTCTCCAGAACTGGACATGGTACTCCAGGTGGGATCCTACCAATGATCTATACAGTGATAACATTACCTCCCTCCTTCAGCTGGCAATACCCCTTCCTCTACACCCCGGCATCCTGCTGGCCCTCCCTACTGTCTTGTAGCACTGTCTCACTGCCTTGAGGCCCAGTATGATTACTTCAGGGTCCCTTTCCTGTTTTGTGACTGTCAGTACCTCTTCCCCAATTTTATACTCCGCCTCTGGGTTTCTGTGCTTTAAGTGCATGACTTTGTACTTTTTTGCATTGAAACCCTGCCGCCATTCTCTTGACCACTCCTCAGATTTTCTCTACACATTCATTATAATGTTACTTATAAAGACATTAAAGAGGACTCATCCCCCTGAGGTACCCTGCTGGAAACACTCCCCATTTACTACCACCCTCTGTAGCCTGTTCTTTCAACTAATTTTATACCTAGCTTACCATCTACCCCCAACTGCCCAGTTTCCTAGTGAGCCTCCAATGTGATATGGGGTTAAACGCCTTGTTGATGTCTCAGTAGGCCAAGTCCACTGATCCTCCCTGTTCTATTTCTCTGGTCACCTAGCAGAAGAAATTGATCAGGTTCATCTGACATGACACCTCCTACCTGTAAATCCGTGCTGCCTCTTGTAACCTGCTGGATTAACAAAAACATAGAAGTCTAGCACACACCACCTCCTATATTGATAAAAGATTGGGATTATCCAAAATGTATCAGGCAGGGGAGTATGTTACTTGTTATGTGTCTGTAAATAAAATGTAATTTTAGCCTTTTTACAAAATTTCATTCAGAGCTTGATGTCCTTTCATAGAGGTGGTGTGTGCTAGATTTCTGTGTTTTTTATTATTGCTCTTTGGTCTTTTAGCACCACAATACCCAGAACAAGCCTTACTGTGATTACCTAACCTGCTGGATTAAAAATACTCCACATGCCTATCCTTTAGAAGCATCTCCCTTGGCCAGCCCAGTGGCACAGAGGCTGAGCTGAGGCATCTCTGCCTTACCATGTGCCATGCTGGAGACCCGGGATCGGGAATGACCTTGGGTTGTCGGGGAGCCAGCATGGGGGAGGGTGGGAGCAGGATTGAACTGCTTAACGGCGGCTCTCCTCTCCTGGGGAGGGGGGGTTACCCACCTGCAGTCCTTCCGTCTCTGGGTGGAGGTCCAGTGGTGGCACAGTTGGGTAATGGGTGACCGGTAGGGTGGGGCGTCCGGCAGTGTGTAACACATGCATGCCTCCACATGCACGCACTCACATCAAGGATGTGACGGTGGGCAAAAATGGGGGAAACATGGCTAAACAAATGATAGGAAAAAAAAGAAGCATCTACCTTAAGGCTCTTTTACATGGAGCCATTACTCAAAGTGCTGTGGTTTCCAACCACTCGCTCCGCTCTGTCTGCACCACTGCATTTTGGTTTTACACAGAACAGCCCTGCAGTGGTCTTATGGCATTTTTGGCATTTTTGCTAGCTTTCTAGCTGGCCAAGACCCCAAGACTTGCTTGTGGGGCTGCATCTGAGTGAGCACTGTGCTCTGATTACACAGCAACAAGATGTGGTGCAAAATGGGAAATCGTAACAGCAAACTCAGGAAAGCAGGGTATGCCAGGACAGCAAATGCTAACCTTGGATGTGGTGTGCCTTGGCTGTACACAGCACGCACAATAACATTCTAGTTGCTCTGCACCACTTGCTGCAGTGCAGAGTAGATCGTGTAAAAGGGCCTTTAGCTTTCCCACCTCCGAAGTCAGACTGACAGTTTATAGTTGCCAGCCTCCTCCCTGCTGCCACATTTATGGAGTGGGACTACATCTGTCCTCCTCCCATCCTCTGGAACCACTCATTTTGTCAGTGAGTTGTTGAATAGGACTGTCAGAGGTGCAGTCAGTACCTCCCTGAGCTCCCTCAGCATCCTTGGGTGTACCCCATCTGGCCCCATAGCTTTGTTCACCTTCAGATTCACAAATCATTTCAGGATTCTTTCCTCTGTGACTGAACTTGCATCTACCTAGCTCCTTCCGGTGTTCCTGCTGCTTTTGCTTGGTCCATCACCATCCCTTTCCACTGTGAAGACTGAATAGAAGTATCTGTTCAGGATATCTGCTTTTTCCTGATACTTGTCCGCACAGTCCCCCCCACCATTCTTAACCTTACAATCCCTCCCCTTGTCTTTCTTTTTACTTATGTACCTTGAAAAGGTCTTTTCCCCCTTAGTGACCCCTTTGGCTATCTTTTCTTCAGTCTGCACCTTTATACCGCTCATCACCTTACCTGCTTCACTTTGTTTTTCAAGGTACACCTCCCTATCCTCTTCCCTCTGTGTCTCTTTGTACCTCTTGAATGCTACCCTTTTAACCTTAACCTTTGCAGCCACTTCCCTTGAGAAACATAGTGGCTGCTTTCTTCTCATGTTTTTGCTCACTTTTTTTACACAGGGTTTGTTGCCTTCACTACGCCATCCCTTACTTTGGCCCACTGTTCCTCCACCCCACGGTAGCAATCCCACCCTGCGAGGTTGTCTCTGAGGCATTCACCTTTTCTTTAAATTTACCCTTCTGAAGTCCAGGACCCTCATCCTTGTGTGGTTTGCTTCTGCTGCTGTCTTTATGTCTGTAAGGTGATCGCTGGTTCCCGGGTGGCCTCCTTCCTTGACGTCTGCAATATTGTCCCTGTTTGTGAGCACCAGGTCCAGTATTGCCCCATCATGAGTGGGCTGTCTGCCTAGTTGCCTGAGAAACACCCCCTACAGGGAATCTAGGATGTCTCCACTTCAAGCTGAGGCCACGGCTGGAAGGGTACAATCCACGACCAGCAGATTGAACCACCACCAGCCCCTCTCCTTTTTCTGTGATTGCATTGATGGCATTCACCAGTGCCTTATTCTGTTCCTCCTCCTGTGTTGTTGGCGGTCTGTATATGACCCCAGTACAAATAGTGGATCTGTCTCCAGTCTCCAGGGTGACCCACAATACTTCCAACCACTCCTTTTCTCCTGATTCCCTTTCATTTCCATCGCTTTGATACCCTCCCTTACATACAGTACAATGCTTCCTCCCCTCCTCCCCACCCTATTCTTCCTGAACTGAGTGTAGCTTGGTATGGCCATATCTGCATCATAGTTGCCTGTGCACGGTGTCTCAGTAATAGCCACAATGTCCATGTCTGCCTTGCCCATAATGGCCTCTAGGACTGAAATTTTATTTACAAGTTTCCTTACATTTGCACACATCGCCCTCCATACCTTGTTCCCACTCTGCCTACAACCCTCCTTCCTTTCCTTGTGTCCCTCCTCCTTTTCCCCTCTTTTTGAACTTTTGTTCCCATCCCCATTGTCGTTTACTTCACTGCTGTTCTCTTTATGCTGCTTCCTAGGAGATTCTCCTCACCTTAGGTCCTCCCTTCCTACTGCATCAGTCTAGGGCGGGGTAGTTTATGCCTCCTTTTTTCCTTCTGCCACCCCCTCAGCTAGTTTAAATGTTCATCAAAGTAATATTTTATACCATCCATTGAAGACTGCAGTTCCTCTTCCAGATGGATGCAGACCATCATCTCTGTATAGACCCATATTCCTCCAGGTTGGTTCCCAGTCCCCAATGTAGCCAAATCCCTCTTCTCTGCACCATTCCTTCAACCATGAATTGCATCTCCTGGTGCAGAGTACCCTATCCTCCCCCCAACCGTAGACAGGCAGAACTTTAGCGAAAGCCACTGTGTGTGCTACTTGTCTTAGACCCCTGCCCAGTTCCCTGAACTCTCCCTGCACAACCCCAGCCCCATCCCTTGCAGGGTGATTAGTCCCCAGGTGGTTGGTCATTGATTGATTGATTATTTAGGGAGGACCCTTTGAGCTCAAGAGCCCTTTTTCAAAGGTGTCCAAATCTATCAAGTTACATACAACAGAAGAACAAGTTACATTCGACAGCAGACCAATACAACACAATACACTACAGGTATAACAATAATTATCATATTATAGGGAGCAGTGAGTTAACAACAGTCTTCTGCAATTGTAGAAAGCATCAATAAGGGGTACAGGCTAATGCAGCTATCAGATACTGTTTAGGTACAAATTCAGTGCATTTTCTGGAAAAGGTGGGCAGTGACTTGGGCCTTAAAGGAGGCGAAGTAGGGGAGAGTAGTGATGGCTCTGGGTAGGGAGCTCCAGGCTTTGACTGCTCTAGTTGCAAAGGAGCGTTGGCCAAGGGTAAGCTTTTCTGAACACTAGGAGGAGTTTTCAGACCCCATTGATCAAGCTCCATATTTGTTCATGATTAGGGAGAAAAGTTTGGAGACACCTGGTGGCATTTGACCAAGAAGTGCTTTCTGCATAGAAGGGCTTGGTTGAGGTTACCTTGGAGGTGGAAAGAAAGCCAGTCAGTAGCAAGGTATAGGTCACAGTGGTGTGAGTCTGTTTTCATGTTGAGTGCAGATCTGCAGGCTCAGTTGAATGTTACTGAGATTCTTTTGAGTATGATGTTATTGGATGCAGAGTAGATGACTGCACCATAAGCGATCTCCGAGATGATGAGGCTAGATACTAGGAGTTTTTTAACTTGAGGGGTGAGGTTGTGCTTGTTTTTGTATACCAATCCAAGGTGTTGGTGGATATGTTTGACCAGGGAGTCGGCATGAGATGTGAAGTATAGAGTCGAATCAAGTTGTATGCCCAGCTACTTGAAGACCTGGGCCTGTTCAATGGGATCCCTAGATGGTGCTGTGATGTGCAACTCAGTGCCTCCCTTCAGGGTATGCGTGCTTCCAAACATTAGAGATTTTGTTTTCTTGGTGTTAATGAATAATCTGTTAGATGTGAACCAGTTGCAGACCTTGCTAAAGTCAGATTATAGGTTGCATTTCAGTGTCTCCAGGTTTTGGTGTGAGGTGCTGATGACTGTGTCATCAGCATCCAGTAATACTTTAGAGTCAGCACAAACTTTTGGGATCTTGTTGACAAATAGGCTGAATAGCAGGGGGCTGAGAACTGAGCCTTGTGGGACTCCGGTGGTTAGAGGCTGCAATCTGGACAGCACCTTTCCACATCTAGCATTTTGGGATATGTGGGCTAAGTAGTCAGAGAACCACACTGTGGCATCATCTGACAGTCCCAGCTCTTGGCACTTTATGATTAGGAGGTCATGGCTAACTAAATGAAAGGGCTTGGAGAGATCAGAAAGGCTGTGCTGACATACTCACCTTTGTCTAGGGCCTTATGGAGTTCTTCAGATAGCTCAATTAGGGCAGTTGTCATGTTGTGTAGCTCTCTGAAGCTGTGATTTTCAGCAGTGAGGAGGCTGTGATCCAGGATATAGGACACCAGTTGGTTGCTGACAATCTTTTCTAAGGTCTTAGAGAGTGGGGAGAGGATAGAGATGGGCCTATTTTTAGAGCTTACTGTGCTGCCACAGGATTTAAAGACAGGGACTATGTTGGCTTGCTTCCAGACACTGGGGAGGCAGCCAAAATGGGGGAAAAGTTGAAAATTGTTTTGACAGGTAAGCTCAGTTCCTCAATGGCAATTTTTAGCATCTTCATGTCCAAGCAGTTGGGTCAATTCTTGTTGTGGTTGCTGAGCTTAGCACATAATTTTTTAACTGTAGTGGAGCTTCACGACTTAAAATAGAATTTGGGAGCCGACCCAGTGGTGCTGAAGGTTGAGGTGCTGGATGCCACACCTCGCGCCACACCAGTGACCTGAGTTTGGGAACGAGAGCTGGCCATCGGGGGTCGGCAGGGGAGGAGAGGATTGAGCATCCGGAGGACTGCTGTCCTCTCCTGGGAGGGAGGGGGATTTCAGATCCCAGGCCCTAGGGACTCCTGGTGGTGACTGTGAGTACAGCAGCCTGGGATTCTTGCCATGGGGGACCGGCTGCGGTGGCGATCCTGTGTATGTGGGTGGGAGCACGCATGCACGTACTGGATACATTGCACATCCATGCCAATGAGGGGACAACAGAACAGTGAAAAATGGCTGTGGCCCTCGGGAGGTGATGGAGGGTCCCATGGCCAAACTCCGCACCCAGTGCTGGGTCCTTCTGCCTGCCTCCGGTGCTCCCTTTGTTCCCTGGTCACCCATCTAAATTCCAGAAAGGTCGCCAGAGGAGCCGGTGGTCCTGCCCCGGGGGGCTTTGATCCGGGTGGTCGAGTGATCAGAAGAGCGGAGCGGAGACCCCCTTCATCAGAAAGGTAAGGCTTGGACTTCAGGCAGGCGGAATAGTGACGAGCTGAGTGTCCACACCACAGAAAGTCCGGGGCTCAGAGATGGGGGAGCATAATGAGAGTTTAAGAAAAAATAGAATTTGGGTCTATTTTTACTGAAGGAAGTTGGGGAACTGTGGGGGGCAGGTGTGGTAGGGTGGATGTCAGTGGGCAGGTCTTTGCCCACATTAAAGAGTTGAAACCCTCAGTGATAACTTAAGGGTCAGCGGTGTTCTCTCCATTGATGTTAAGGATGTTGGGGGTGAAGTGGCTTTTCTGTCCTAGGACTTCATTATACTGTGGTTCATACTGCAGTTGATAGGGTGGTAGGGGAACTGGAGGCAAGATGCCCATTGTAGTTCCCATCTCTTAACCCCTAATAATAAGGACTCTTTCCAGTTAGAATCCATTTGTCCAGTCTTTTTTTGAATGTATGCTTAGTTTCACTAATAATTATGTACAATGGTAGTTTTTTTCATATTCTTATTACTCTTTGTGAGAGAAAGAACCCTCTGTTATTACTGTTGTACTTAAACATGTGTAGTTGCAAGGGGTGCCCTCTAGTTTCCACTGCATCTTGTTTAATGGAAAACCCAATTTCCATAAATAGAAAGGGGTCACGTACTGCATCCCACAGCAGCAACAAATCCTTCATTGATAGAATCCCAAGGACTTGTGGGATTGTTACTGGATTCAAGAATTTTAAGTTTGCAAAATTCGCATTTGGATTCAAGAATAGCAGATTTACACCAGTTTCTCAGCTCTTTGTACTTCTGTAGGGCCTGGGAGGAGCCCTGTTCTTTGTATGAGGCCCACAGTTTGCCGCACTCTTGGAAGAGAGTGAGGACTTCTGAGTGATTAGTGTGTTCTCTGACTGTCTTCTTTCTTAGTGAAACAAAGTGGTCACATGCAATTTGAAATGTTTGTGAAAAGAAGACAAAGGCAAGGTTGATGTCGGGAATGCATTCTAGATATTGCCAATCAGTGTTACAAAGGTGGTTTTGAAGATTGGTGAGTCTCTCTCCCTGAATGAATTTTGGAGGCAGTCTCAGCTTTCTGACAGACCAGGAGCAGTTGACATGAGAGTTGTCACTGATCAGATCTGGCAGTATCTCTACACGTGAGAACCTTTCAGGAGGGAAACCAGGATCCAGTCAGTGAGTGTGTTGATTGTTTGTACTTGACATGAGTAGGAGACTTGACCAACTGGTTGAGGTGGATGTTACCCAGTTTCTTTTTGTACCGTTTGGTATACCTTCTCTCAACAGGTGGGAATGCTTCAGAATACTCTTCCAGATGATGTAGTGCAGAGCAGTAATATAAATGTTTTTAAACACAAATTAGACAAATATTTACTTAAGGGGGGGCACGTTGGACCCGCTGATTCGGGTAGAGCGACATGGTGGGCCCCACGCCTTCTATCTAATACCTAGTGTAAATATCCAACCAGTTGATGTTGAAATCCCCTAGGATGAGCTTGTCATAGTGTCGGTTCAGGCAACTGACAAAACCAAGAAAGGAATCTAGACCAGAGATTTTTAGGATCTGCTGCCCATCTCTCTGAGCTGTGGCAGCAGGTAGGCACTTTACCTCCCTGTCTTCCCCCTTCCTGTTTCCATATCTACCCCCCAACCAATCAAGTTCCCCACCAGAAGCTGCCTTCTCCTCTGCTGGGGACCTCTACCTCCCCACCTTTGGGCCTCACCTCTGGAGGGCCCCCACATCTCCTTTTACCACTATTTTGAGTGCCTCCTCCTGGCTGTCCCATCTGCCTAAACTACAGGTAGCTATGCCCGAAGGGGAAAATAGTTACTATCTGCAGCTGATGCTAAATGGGATTTACTGGAATACTTTCCTAATTTAACTCCCACCCAGCACAACCCAGCTCACTGACTTCCAGCCATGCCTTAAGAAGAAAGGCTTGCTTCACCACCATGATCCTGCCATGCCATAAGGCATCCAGTGGAGTTTTCACTTCTGCATTGTTCTGCTGAGACTCTTTTGTTGCATGATTCACTGTGTTTGAGTAAACACTTGCCCACTACTTGCTATGTCACTGTTAGAAAACATAGGCCTGTTCTTACTTCCCCACCATCAACGAGCCCATCATGGCACTTATCAGGGTCCTTATAATCAGAGGACTTTACCTCTACATTAACTTGCCCACTCTTGCCTACCTACCATACTGTGGACTTACTGTTTCACCTAAATTGTGAGCCTCAGCATCTATCACAGCGATCTTATACAACTGCAACATGTTACCAGCTTGGCCTTCGTTGTGGTTGCATAGCGGAGGCACACAGAAATGGCCCAGTCTTGGATGTAGGCCACTGCTTTATCACTTTTTCAGAACTATTAATGGAACATTGCAAATGTCTCTGATGCTAAGCAAATTAAAACGGCATAGTCTAAGATGGACTGGTGGGGAAAGGGAAAGGAGAAAGCTTTGACTTCTGGTTTTACTGCATATCAGAGTTGATTTTTCTGTGTTTTACCATTCCCACCCTCTTTTATTTTGAAATGTTAAGTGGGGGCGCAATCAGGGGCGATATGAGTCACTTTTCTACTAGGGAGAGAGGTACATACCAGCTATCCTCTACATGGTTCCATGTCAACTCCATGGAAATCAATACAGCGTGGTAGAAAACAGTGTGGAAAAAACCACGGAAGTCAAAACCGTGCCTGTCAATAACAGTGAAATGAAAAACAGCGAATACAGATTTGCTGTTATTAACACCATGCCCCCACAGATCATCACTCTAGTAAATGTCTGGCATGAGTGTGGATTTATTATTACAACACCATGCCACAATGGAACACCACTCCAGTGAAAATGTTCACTTATGTTGTTTTACACTTCACAATTATTGACAGGTGTGGTTTTGTCCACACTGTTTTCTACCACACTGCATAGTTTTTTGTGGAGGTGGCATGCTACCCCTTTACATATGGTATGGTAAAAAAACCTACTCTGCCTGTGGAATTCCCATAGTGGTCTACCACCAGACAATCTCTCTCTCTCTCTCTCTCTCTCTCTCTCATAATAAAAGGCATATCAAGTCATTTCTAGCCTTCTTTCACAGCAGTTTCTGAGGATGGGTCTGGAAGGCCTACTGTTTTTCAGCTCTACATGGATCTAATTGTCTGGAGTGTGATTGCTTGAACTGGGGGTAGTTTTTCAGCCACACCTGTGCCAGCGGGTTACTGCACATATCTGCCTTAGCTTGGCCTAGGGCACAGTTTTCTGTTATCCCAAACATCTAATTCCCTCAAGGGGATCTCACTACATAGGACTCAAAAAATGAAGGGGTAATCTAAATCACTCTCCACACTATACCTCTCAAAAATAAAGAGCACAACACAAAACTTATGGAGCCCAAAAAAACTGAGTAGCAACTTTATTGCACATACTCATAGTCCATGTACAACACCAAAAAAGTGCATTCTGTAAATATCTTTCAAAAACAACATTGCTTGTGCCATAAAAATAGGTCAAATTTCATTGTGGTATTTATAGAGATGGATGTTCACAGTATCCAGTGGTCTATAATCAGTTCATATATAAACATGTGCCGCTGGTACTCGAGCTATTCATGTGTAAATGTGCAGGGGCAGCAGGATGATCCGCCCCATGCTTCGTGATCTTACATCACTTCGTCAGGGATGACCAGGTCAACAGAACAAGGGTCTTTTATGCCTGAACGAATTGCTTTAATTAGCAGGTAAAGATAATTTAAAACTGGATGTCAAGCAAATTGAAATCTTAAACATACAGGCTGTGATACACAAATCAAGATGTTACATTTAAAATGCTTCTAATGATAATTCTTACGTAGTGCAACCTAGACTGCAACATATCTCCCAGTCAGGCCTAAGAGATCGAACAATCACTGTTTGAAACACCATATTTCTATAGGATTATTGTGCATTAAGTATTAAATTGAATTACTTATTATAAAAATTGTGAAGAAAGTGATATACAGCAGTTTCCTGTTAGGTGTTAGTGTTGTTCTTATTGTTTAATGTTTCTCTGCTGTGTTGTGGAATTGCAGGAAGGGAGATGGGGGGTTGGGGATATTCTCTTCTGGGAATGTATAGATATGCTTTACATCTGACAGGGAATCAATTATATCTTCTCTCAGACTGAAGTCAGGCTAACAGCTTACCAGCAGTGAGGAGACTGGAGCTCAGTTGTAGAATAATCTTATATTTTTTTATTTAATCATAAGTCCACAGCAGCTCACAGACCCGCCCCCCACCATCAGATGTTTTCATGCCTAAGTGCTTTATCCACTATATAGTGTTTTACAGCCCTGTGTGGAGTAATACTAAATACTTTACGTGGAATGTTAAAGGGGCTGGATGTCACACAAAATGTTACTAAATAATCAAGCATAAGCTTGCAGCCCATGTGGCTATCATACAAGAAATACACTTCCTCACGCCAGAAGCTATCCCGTTCTGCAGAGATTGGGTGGGACAAGTATACAAAGTGGGAGACTACACGAGGCAGAGGGGAATGGCTATAGTAACTGGGCATAATACCCACATTCAGCTATCTCAGATCACTGAAGATACAGAGGGGTGATATCTGTTTCTGACTGGTACCTTAGACAATAATGAGGTACTCCTATGCAGCGTATTCAGACCTAGCATTGACAGCTCTACTTTCTTCACATCTCTGCTCCACATCCTTTCCTCTTACCTGTATCACATCACAATTTTAGTCGGTGACTGATATTTAGTCATCAACAATGAGATGGCTAGATCAGGCAATAGGAAATGAGGCCACTTCCCTGTGCAGAGAGCACTACATGACCTGATTGATTCAGTGGGTCTTAGTGACCTGTGGAGAATACTGCAGTTTAACATGCAGCAGTACACTTTTTTCTCTGTGCCTCATAATTCCCACTCCTGAATTGACTATTTCCTGCTTAGTCAGGCCCTCCTACATGGGCTTCATTCAGAACTGCCAAATCATCCCCAAGGTGTTAGCTGACCATTCCCTGGTGCTGTTTCCACACACCTTTACTCAAAGCATGGATTCGGATACCACTGGGAAGCTGAATAAACAATTGTTAAAAGATAAAATATTTGTATCAAACATCCAGGAAGCAATTAAACCTTGTATTGCCAATAATACAGAAAACTGTGGAGAGACGGGACTTGGAATGGGTGAAGCTTAAAAATATGATCAGGGTCGAACTGAATTTGATAAGACTTGCCTCCAAAAGAAAATGGGATAGGGAAGCCTCAGCAAAAGCACTTTTAACAGACATTCAGAAGCTAGAGGCTACCTTTAGCCCCTCCACCCTTAAAGAAGAGTGGGCAAAACCATACTCCCTGCAATTCAAGTACGCAGAACTGCTACAGGAGAAGGCAGAACATGCCATTTTTAAGACTCATAAAATATATCGAGTAGGGTGAAATGGCCAGAAAACTCATGGCCTTAAGGTTCAGAAAACAGAAGGCTGCAAGATTCATTAAACTAATTAGACCTGATGCAGAGGAAAGTGTAAAAACTTTCCTGAGGGACATTGCAAAAGAATTTTGTAAGTTCTGTTAAACCCTATACAAGGCTACTTCTGAATCACCCTCCTCACAACCTATATCCTCCTATTTAAATTTGGTCAATCTCCCTTCTCTGTTGCCCAACTACCAAGAACGTCTAGCCAATGCTAGCTCCCATTCCAAAATTTTGGTGCCCATCAAATCCCTTAAACTGGGTATAGCTCCAGGCGTTGATAGTTTCACAGCAAACTTTTATAAAACATTTTCCCATGAACTGATGTCCCTGTTAACTTTAATCCCCAAATCAAGAAAGATCCCCAAAACTGGCCAATTACTACCCTATCTCACTTATTAATGAAGATATGAAAACCCTATCCATAATTTTAGCTGAACAATTTATAAGATCTGGGGTTACCTTATCATTGAAGAGCAGGTGGGCTTTATGCCCTCCTGTAATTTATTGGACTATCTCAGGAAACAGATCCACATCTTCTCTGTGTCCCAGGAATCTAGAGTCCCTGTGACCCTGGTGTCTCTGGATGCAGAGAAGACCTTCGATCAGGTGTCATGGGCCTTCTTGTTCTCCATTTTAACTGAATTTGGCTTCCCTCTATCATTTAAGGATACAAGTATTAATTACAAGCCAAGTGTGTGAATTTGCTACAATGGTGTTTTCTCTAAATCTTTTAACCTGCCTGTGAAACCAGGTAGGGGTGCCCAGTATCTCCCCTTCTATTTACCTTATACGTGGAACCCCTAACTGGTCAACTTAAAAATAAAAGAGAAGTACAAGGCATACCAGTCAGACCTGAACAGTGCAAACTATCAGTGCACATGGACTCATCCTTCTTCATGTCACTTACTCAAAAATGTCCATACCCGCTGCACCGTAAACAATCTCAGAATTTGGGAAACTCTCCGACTGTGAACTCAATTACAGTAAAACCCTAATCATGCCTCTGAATTTGGCTGCATGTCAGTCTGATTTAACTGATCTAAGCTTGGTCTGGACCCCTAAGCAACTGAGCAACTGAGATATTTAGGCACTGAACCTAGTTGTGACACCCATCCCATGCAGAAGCCTAAAGTAAATGACTTGATCATCACCCTCAAACAAGACCTGGAACGACTGCACACCTTGCCACTCACACTGTGGGGCCAGATCAAAATGAGCATCTTTTCCCATGCATGTACTGCCCACATATGCTGAAGATGCACTGTACTTACCTATGTCCTGGTTTGCCAAGATTCATACCTGTGTTTTTAAATGGATATGGGCTGGCAAGGCTACTCTTCATGTCTTCCAAAAGCTAGCGATGCCCAAGACCTTAGGGGACCTCCATCTTCAGCAATTTGGCCTTTATTATTTAGCTGGTCACATTAGTAATACATGCACTGGAAAGCTGTAGACCCTCCAGCGGATTAACACATTTATACATCCTAGAGGCTTCTAATAGAGAAACAGAAGTGTCAAGCTGCAGGCATCTCTCCCTCAACCCTCTTTTCACTACCCCAAAAGGATTGCCAATTAGCCTGAAAAACTCTGTCATAGCTACCTTGTTAAAAGTCCATATACAGCGATGTCAAACTGCTTTAAAATTAGTTTACAACAGGATGTTACTCCACCTAATTCTGAAAATCCCAATTTTAAAATTACAGGGCATGTTGCTCAAAAGACTTTCTGACCTGCAGTTTACCTACCTGCGGTTATTAACTTATTATTTGACAGCTGCCTTCTCCCATTGTGCTCAATTCTAGTCATGCATCTATTATCTAATTAACATATCGTTATATTTTTGTAATTTACACATACAATGGCTAATCACTTTTTGGTCTGTGCCCTGGACCAAGAATTGGGGCCCGCTGTTGCTGACACAGGCAGCATCACAATTACACACCAACTCCCTGACGAAGCCTAGAGCGAAACTGGTTAGGGGAGCTTCCTCCCTTGTATGCTGTTGCTGCTGCTACTACTGTTTTAATGCTTATGCCTTGTCTGTGAGTATATTGCTATAATAAACAGTCTTTGCAGTCGACTCAGGTGCCCAGTCTTTTCTGCCAGACCCTCTTCTGGGCCTACAAGAGTTGTTTACCCTGGAGATCTGTCTAATTGGCAATATATGTAGCATTTCTGTAATGGAAAGAAAATACCATATAACCTTGAATGCAATGTCAGCTATGAGAGTTATTCTATACTACTGGCTTGACCAAGAAACAATCACATACGAGTGGTTAGAACAGATGATTGCCAGTATTCATAATAAACTGAAATCTTTTGAAAGTCACTGGGGTAAACTGCATATGCTGTACACTCTCCCTCAAGATGGGACTTCATAATCGGGGAGCATACTATATCATTGTGGTAAATGGACTGTATGATTTTTCTCAAATCTATATGGGTTCTAGACTGTATGGAAAGTGATTACCTCTGTTTGTTTTGGGTGTCATACTACCTTGCTGTAACTGCCATATTCACTCCCCTGTATATACTGTAACTTGGAAATGTGTCTTGTGTACTTGTGTTTTATATCTATTTAAAAACCAATAAAACATACTGGGCCTGATTTTTGAAGACCCCTTACAGCAATGCAGCTTGAGTCGCCCTAAGGGTTGTGGCAGACAACAACGGGCACTATTTTCCTTCAGTCGGGGTTTGGGGTACCACTACACTATGGCAAGTGTTCGGGGCTGGACTTTAATTCGATTGTGGATCGGGGATGGGGGGGTGCCACAGGACTATGGACAGTGTTCGTGGGGCACACTGTTCTGCCGATCAGGGGAGTTGGGCATGGGCGGGGGTCCCTACACTATGAAGGGGCTATTCTGTATTATATATGTCAGAGATGGGAGGTAGCACTGCACTATGGAAAGTGTTTGGGCAGGCTTTTACTTTGATTGGGGCTGGGGCTGGGAGGGGGCTGGCCTGGTGCATTCAGCCAGGCGCAGCTATGCTAATGAGCCTATTATGGGCATGCATGAGGCCTATTTGCGTCATGCATATCCAATGAGCACATTAACATATTCTGGCTGAATATTGCCCTTGGGGGAACGGTACATCCGGGTATGAGCCACGCATTCTCCCACTGGCAGTGTTCAGCCCTGACCCTGGATGAGATGCACCCACCATGGCAGCTGCCTGCTTTGTGCCACACATCCAGGGTCCTATATTTAAACAGGATGCACGATCTGTACTGATCGCGCAAATTGTTTGAATATTGCAACAGTGCTGGCTGGTGCAACTGTTATGCATGCGTAACTGGATGGCACTGAATATGTCCCCCTTGGTGTATGATTTCCACCATCAGTCCTACAAACAAGTTGGCCAATCTCAACTACCAATTTGGGAAAAGAAGGACTGCAGAGATGTATTGGGGTGATGTCAATTTGGAACAAGATGAAAATGAGCACCAATACCACACTAAGTACCTAACCTAAAACAACAACAGGTAAAACCCTGCAAATATCTGGAAAGTATGACCAACAACATATGCCCCACCAGATAAATGGACTTCCTGCCCTGTGAAAAAGTACAAAATATATAAAAACAAAGGTCTCTATCCACACTCCTCAATCATTACCAGTCTATCGTTCATTTATCTGAACCAGAATGTGGGTAAAAGTAAATATGCATTGTGGTATAACACTGTAGGTCTAAGCAAAAACAGACTTCCTATAATGGTGCATGACATGATGACGAGAGCAGGGATTCAGAAAACTAAGAGACTGATTGATCACTCAGCCACCAACACCTGATATAGACTCTGAACAACAGTGTTGTAACTACAACAGAAATTGTTCAAATAAGCAGGCACAAAGGACACACGGTATACATACACAGTGTAAACAACAACTGTGTGTCAAGCAATCAGCTGCATGAAAAAATTTTAAGCAAGTGGTAACACAGTACAACAAGAGAACACAGTTTCTAAT
Source organism: Neoceratodus forsteri (assembly GCA_016271365.2). Lineage (NCBI taxonomy): Eukaryota > Metazoa > Chordata > Ceratodontiformes > Ceratodontidae > Neoceratodus > Neoceratodus forsteri. The sequence goes on from CM057453.1 coordinate 728,301,896, forward strand.
TATAACCCTAATGTGCCCCAAAAGGAGAATTTCTTAAGCGGCACTGGACTGGAACTGTTTTTCTTCAAGCCAACTTTTCTCTACAAAGTATATTATGTTCCAGATCCTGGCAGGTTGATGCAAAAACTGCACCGGGGTCCAAATAATAAACTGAGAAACACATGTTCTAACATATTTCTTTCTTCCTCCTTTAACATTGCCTGTACAGTAAGGGCCCTGCAGAAAAAAAAAAAAGAAATCAGTTAATTGAAAATTACACTGATTCAGATTAGTATTTTTTCACCCATGCAACCACCCCTAGCACTGAAAAAGTGCCCCAAATACAGGTTCTACAACCCACCACAAAAATTCCACTATACCTGAAACACACCCAGCATGGCTCCCATGGATAAAAATAAATAACGGCCTAGCTTGTCTTTATTGCAGAATATACGGAAATAGCCATACAGCTTATGAAAACTTGCCTGGAATCTGAACAAATACTTGCAGGGTTTGGAAGATAGTTTTAATGTTTGTGAACTACTCTTTTTTTAATTCAGTATGTTTTATTCGTTTTTAAACACATATAAAACACAAGTACACAAGATACATTCCCAAGTTATATACAAGGGAATGAAATGGCAGTTACAGCAAGGTAGGATGACACCCAAAACAAAATGGAGGTAATCACTTTCCATACAGTCTAGAGCCCGTATAGATTTGAGAAAAATCATACAGTCCATTTACCACAATGATGTAGTATGCTCCCCGATTATGAAGTCCCATCTTGTGGGAGAGTGTACAGCATATGCAGTTTACCTGGGAGTTTACCCCAGTGACTTTCAAAAGATTTCAGTTTATTATGAATACTGGCAATCATCTGTTCTACCCATAGGTTAAGCAATAGTTTTTGCAACCACTCATTGTATGTGATTGTTTCTCAATCAAGCCAGTGGTAGAGAATAACTCTCATAGCTGACACTGCAATCAAGGCTATATGGTATTTTCTTTCCTTTACAGAAATGCTATAATAATTGGCAGTTAGACAGCCATACAGTTTATGAAATATTGCCTGGAATTTGAACAAATACTTGCAGGGTTTGGAAGATGGTATCAATGGCTGTGAACTATTTTTTTTTAATTCAGTGGGCCCGGTTTTCAAAGGTCTTTGATGGATGCAAGGGAACTGTGTCAAAGATGTTTGAAGCAAGTTGTGATTTGCGTCACAACATTCATCAAACATGATTTTATAATGCAGCCTGCATCTGTGCCAAACACAGTAGTGTCAAAGCCTCCTTGCACCAGGTTGCATCCAACAACCTAATTAGTGGGTGCAAGGAGTTGTGCCTATTGGGGCTGCCACATCCCACCATGGGCGAGGAAGGATAACCACTTTGACCAGACAGGAGCCGGTCTAAGTGGTTGTGTCAGTGGAATGGGTCAAAGGGGTGTACCAGGGGCAAGGGAGATGGCAGTGTGGGTGTCAGAGAGAACTGTTTAGTGTCCCTGAGCACCCATCGGGTTGCTGGTGCATGCTGTATAAAACAAAACAATAACAAAGCACCACATATGTAATAACCCCCTCAATCTGATGTCACCAAAGGCAGCAGTTGACAGAAACCCCATAGTGGACCCCAATCGCCAAGCCACTTCATAAACCCACCAGGTGGTTACATGGGACACCTCTCCCACCCCAGCCCCTGTGATCACCCCTGTATAACAGTCCAATAGTATGCCCAGTGTACACTTCAGTGTACTGTACATAGTATGTGCTCAACTAATGAGCATGTAATATGTACAGTACACTGCAGTGACAGGTCAGTCAGCAGCTGGCTGTGGTGGTGTGCAGAGAGCTGAGCCAGTCACTGGCTCTGGATGGGTTTGGGGGGAGCGGGGTTACGGGATCCAGTCCTGATGGGGTGGGGGGAGCACTATACTATGGAAACACCTGGGGATTCTGTATTGTATTTTGGACATCAGGGATCAGGGCTGGAAGGGGGTTCTGGTTTTAGTATGATTGGGGAATGGGGCTGGGTTGGGGGCATGATTATACTTCAGACAGGGATCGGGGCTTGGTGGGGGGGTTGTTCCTTATTTGATTGGGGATCGGGGCATTGTGGGGGGGTACCACTGCACTTTGGAAAATGGTATCGGGCACTATTTTCCTTCAGTCGGGGTTTGGGGATGGGTGGGGTACCACTGCACTATGGGAAATGTGTGGAGCAGGATTTTGCTTCGATTGGGGATCGGAGATGGGAGAGAGGTGCCACAGGACTATGGAGAGTGTTTAGAGCACACTGTTCTTTTGATCGGGGGATCGGGCATGAGTGGGGGCCCTACACTATGGAAAGGGCGGGCTATTCTGTATTATATACATCAGGAATGGGGGGATGCCACTTGACTACCGGGGCTGGCATGCAACTGTACACTTTTCTGCACTTCCACAACCTGCCTGTGGGTGGCTGGCTGATTTAGGCATGCCTTTTCAGAGCCTAACTTTGGGTGGCTCAATTCTGGGATGCACCACAGACGCGCCGCACAGTTTGGCTGAATATTGCCATATGTGGCATATTCATGGAGCTGCCCTTTATTTGCGTGGCTTTCATTATTTCTGTGCAGTGGCACATTCAGAGATGCATGACGCATCCCTCCCTTTCAAATATCGCACTACCACGCATTTTCTGGGTTGCGCCATTGCATCTCCGTTTTGGTCCGAGATGCGCCGTGCATCTCCTTTGAAAATGGGGACCCAGGTGTTTTTATTACTTTACTGGTGAACTGAGAAGTAGCACAACTTGTACACCTCCTGCCTTCACTTTTGAACTGCTTTTACCTTCTTTTAAGACTCTGTCTGGTTTGATTGAGTACTAAAGAATCTGAAAGGGATTCAGGATATTTTTTTTACTATTACAATGTCTCTTAACTAACTGATAAATGGACATTAAAGAAAGGGGGTTCATGAAGTTCATTATCTGTTTCACTTATATTTATAAAGAAAATGCACAAATACCTATTGAGTTGTGCTGCATACAGAAATTCAGTGGGAGTGCTGTCAGAAGGATGTTTTCTATGTAGCCCTGAACAAATAATGCACAATTAATTTTGATTTGTCCCACATTTTATGGCATGTATTTTGCTATGCCAGTATCATTAAAAAACATCACTCACAGTTTTTTGATGAGTGTGGTGTAGAACTGCTTGCCAATATTTCATCATTTCTTGTTTCTTCGGCTGCCGCTAACGCCGACTGTTCCGAGGATTTACTCATACTTTCTGCTGTGTTGACAAACATCAGCTCTTGGTCCATTTCACTGAAGCTGGCATAATTTTCAAACAGAGTTAGCACATTCTCTGGTTACTGAAACTAACATTTAGTTACATTTTTAGGGCCTCAGGACAATGTGTGAGGCTACAATGGAACGATCGGACACTTGTGGAAGAACTCACTGAACGGATGTGCTTTCTGTTGGAGGTCAATTTGTTTTTTGTCGCTTTCACTGTTGCACTAAGAATGACTGAAGTGGAAGGGCAGTCAGTGAGAATAGGTTTGAACACAGCTGATTCAGAGGGACTCACACTGTCACAACTGCTTGCCTGGCACACACTGAACTGGAGTGATGGGTGGTGGGATGCACACCGATGAAAGAACAGATATGACAACACCAAGAGGTGAATAACCACAGCTATAAGGGTGAATAAGATGTCATTCACCAAAGGGGTGAATAACAAAGCTGAATAGGCTTTTCATGTGGCTGTGTTTGTCATCCTTCTTATACAGGGAATATGCATTAGGAAGGATGAAAATAAGCTTTTTATTCACTCTAGGATGCTGCCAATAATGTCCTCTGGCATGAGGGGGCAGAGCCCCACAAGTCAATGAGCATTGTCAGTATTACTGAGCGTGAATAAACAGCTTATTCCCATTCTCCCTATGGGATGTCCAGTGTGTAAGATGGGAGCTCCATGTCTTTGCTATATGAGCTGTAAGTAAAAAAAATGATTGACAGCTGCAGGGAAAATATCAGGGCTGTGGTGCAAATAATATTTTATTCACACTGCATGGAAAATAACATGGCAGAATACTTCTTTTATTCCACCATATTATTCATCCTTCCCATGGTACAGTGGAGCGACATATACCTGACATTATACTGAACAACTTACAATGGACAGTAAACATTTGCCAAGTGTCTTTTCCTATTCAGTGCACTGTAATCTATATGCTTACACTGGACCTTGCATTCTTGCTATTGTATACAGTCAGCATTCAGACCTGAAGCTGTTTTAATGTGTTAGCTGCACATTAGCTGCACATCACCACCTCACTAGCATGCGATCAGATGCTCCCAGCAGTTCTCCGTTACCCACTTACTGACTGCTTACTCGTTCCATTGTGCAATTAGTCCAATCTCTATAAATTAAATACTGTCCCACCCCCATGCGTTACCTGATCACAGCTCACTAGTTTATTTCACCTCTCTCATTTCGGCTGCCAGCATTGTTCATTCTCCTGACACAGCATGTAATGGTTGCAAAATGCAGTACTCTAACCTTGGAAAGGAAAGTTGAGATGCTGAAGAGTGACCAGCTTCCCAAAATGAGCAAGTGTGATTTAGCTCAGCACTTCTCTGACCCTACATCAACACTGTCTGACCTAATCAAAAATAAAGAAAAGCTATATACACAGTGGTATGGGAATCAGAACTTACAAAGTAAAAGGCAGAGGGGGAGCAAAAACAGTGACATAGAGGAAGCTCTGTTATGTTGGTTCTTGAATGCGCATGGCAGGGAGGCAATGATTAGTGGCCCCCTATTGATGAAGAAAGTGGCGCAGTTGGTCATAGTGATGGGGGAAGCTAGAGTTTACACCTTCCCTCAGATAGCAACCTCACTGGATGGTAAGAAACAATATCAAGTATAAAAGGGCTCATGGAGAAGAAAGGGAACATTGTTTAACCAGGAGTAGCACACTAAGCTGAAGCTTGTTTCCAGATGTTACCTGGGAGCACAAGGAAGTTAAGTGCCTTGTTCAGGATCACACAGTATGCACCTAGGTGGCTATGGGATTCAAACCCAGGTCTCCAGCTCAGAGCCTTAACCCACTGTGCTATACTGCCTCCTGAAAAGAAATGCAATGCAGATATGGCCAGTGTAGAGCAGTTGCTTAGTGGTGTTTTACTTGGTTTGCTGAGTTGGTATTCCCCACTGAATGTGTTCAATTGCAATGAGATGGGTTTCTTTTTAAGGTGCATTGGTTACGGCACCTTTTCTTTCAAGTCGGATAATTTGTTGAGCAAAAACAGGGCTCACTGAATACCTCTCTAAATATGACCTCCTATCCGCTGAACAACATGGATTCAGACAAGGCCACAGCACCTCTACCGCCCTCTTGGAATTCTCCAATTATATTCACTCTGCCCTGGACAATGGCAGGCTAGCTGTTGCTGTCATCCTAGATTTATCAAAGGCATCTGACACTGTCAATCACACCATCCTTCTTTCTACTTTCTCTCACCTCGGTCTCACCCAGGAAGCCATGGCCGGGTTCTCTGACTATCTATCGGGCTGCTCACAGAAGGTCAAAACCTGCAACACCCCCTCAGATCCCCTTTCCATCCTCTTCAGCGTCCCACAAGGGTCTATTCTTGGGCTCCTCCTGTTCAGCCTTTACCTTAACTCCTTACCTAAGGCTTGCACCGGAAATATCCTCCTCTATGTGGATGATGCCGTACTATTTACTTCCCACACTAACCCAGCCTCCTTAGAACTCTCCCTCCAGAATGCCTTTACTGAGGTTGAGTACTGGTTCCTCAAGTATAAGCTTGTTCTGAACCAAAAAAAGTCCAAAGTCATGCTTTTTGCTCACCATCAAAATAGACTCAAACACTCCCCTCTTCACATCAATACCTCCCTTTTGCTTCCTCTTGAACTGGTGAATACCGTTAAGTACCTAGGAGTCACCTTTGACCCTGCCCTTACCTTCCACGACCACATTCACCCCCTTTGTACCTCTGTTAACTCTCATCTTGGCCTACTCTATTGACACCAGAGCCGTCTCAAGCCCTTCAGCTCACCATCATGTCCTCAGTATTATCTATCATAGACTGTGGCATTCTGATCTATGAGGCTGCTGATAATTCTGCCCTTCTGCAAGTATAAATTGCACTGAACAAGGCCTGTCGCCTTGCCCTTGGCTGCCCAAAATCCACCCACACCTGCACGCTTTACAGCCATTTGAACTGGCTAGATTTTGACGGCAGACTAAAGTACCAAACCTGCCTCCTAGCCAGAAAGATATCCTCTGGCCAACCACCCCCAGCCTCTCCCCCCACCTCATACAACCTGCTCCCACCACCAAGGCCACCCGGAGCTCGCTCAAACCTACCCTCCTAGTTCATTGGCTCAATACTGCCCTTGGTCAACACTCCTTCTACTATAGAGCCCCCTCTTTGCTCAATTCCCTTCCCCTCAGCATAACCCTTGAACCTAAACTTGGTTGGTTCAAATCCCTGCACTGAAACCACCTTCTCTCCTCTTGCTCCTGTAACTGCCCCAACCCCCTCAGACAATGGACTCTGTCCTGCCTAATCCATTGTCAATTACTCTTTGTCATATGCAGATTACAACCCTTTCACCCTACCCAAGTCTAACAATGGACCTTGTCCTGCCTAATCTCTATTTGCTTATCCATGTAGTCCTTGGTCCCCCTTTAATCCTGTCAGTGCAATATCAAATATCTTTTTATAATCCCAGTCACTTTATCATGCTTACATTCTAATTTTAGCCATTATTGTATCTCCTTGCCTATATGTATGCTAAAATGTTTATATAATTCTCTTATCCATTATAGTATGTTAAAATGTTTATATGTTTATAACAGAATGAATAGAAGTGCTGTGCTGTGATAATATGCCAGGCACTGAGAAATCAGACCTAGTTGTGCTTGGTAAGTTTGGTGCAACCCCATTGTTTCAGTGTGGCTTGCCACCTGCCAGTCATATATTATGCAAACTGGTCAGCCTGGATGACCAGTGACATATGCACCAGCTGGTTATGGACATAGGACTGTAAGCTGTGCTCTTGGAAAATCGCATTCATTCTGCACAGTTTTATAGGTCATCTCCATGTCCGAGTTCTGAAAAAGATTAAACTGTATTTTCTTCCACCCAGTACAACTTGTGTAATCCAACCACTGGACATGGGGATCATAGATGCATTCAGACACCGTTATGTCTGTACAATGTGTGCAAGAGTTCTTGATCTGCTGGAGAGCTCGGAAGATCTAACATCTACAGCCTGTGAAAAAGAAGCTTAACTTGTTAGATGCCATGCATATGATGAAGCAGACCTGAGACTTCCTTACCCAAGAAACATTTGTACAGTGTTTTAGTAAGGCAGGTTTCACCCAGAGGCCACTCGACCTAGATGTGGAAACTAAACTGATGAGGATACTTCCCCCCCAACCTGTCCTGACAATTGAAGACTTCAATGAATTGTGTCACCTCGGGGATCATGCTGAGGAGGCAGACACAGTCAATGACATTGCCGCTGTAGTCTCCTCACTATCTGCTGATGCTGAGCCTGACCCTGAATCTGACAAGGACACAGACTTCACCAAGGAATCTAGGGCCACCACACATGATATCTGCTCTGCTCTCCTTATAATAAGGATGGCAGTTGAACAGAGGGTGAATATCCAACCTGACTGGGAGAACATGCTTGCGACTGAGAGTATGTGGTTGTGGCATGCTCGAACAAAAATCCCTTGCACAAACATCTTGGATTTCTTTAAAAAAGATTAAAATGCAGTGCCTCAGAAAAAGTTAAATCAAAAGTAAAGTAAGCAGAAGCAGTGAACACACAAGCACAAACACACGTTTATCTTTATTAAGCACATGAACATGGAAGCACAACTGAATGAATAAAAATAAAGTTACAGATTTTAATAGTCACAAACACATACATCTCCTTCCCTCTACTAAGAAACTGAAGGCGAACACAAACACTCACAAAATACAATTCAAAAATAAGTGCTGCATATGAGCTACAAGGCATAACATTTGCAACCAGTAGAAATCATGAATATTTGTCTATTACAGATAAAATGGGCACTGGTTATAATGGGCCAAATCAGAACTCACAAATCGGTCCATTATAAGTGGATCCCACTGTATAAATATATATTGATGCAATACATGTGAGAGAAAAAAAATGCAGGACGTATAATTTATCTGGCCATGGTCTACATTGTAAATAAGAATGATTAGCTTATTCTCTCTGTATAAATTTATACACACATTACCTGTCTTCTCTGAAGCAGCTGTAGGATCACAGTCACTGCCCTCTGTTTTCTGAAGCAGCTGTAGGATCACAGCTAGTTTCCAACATTATGCAGGCCAATTAGAAAGTTCAACATTCCTCCCATTCAATAATTGGTGTATACAACAGCGCAACACTAGCAAATGAACAAAATAGTTTCACAAGCTTTGTTTTAAGTAAATAAATGAATAAATACCTGGAAAACACACTACATTGCATAAACCAAATATGCAACAAGGACAGTGTTTGGATAACTGTTTCATCCATACTCATTGTGGTGACTTTGAGGACACGTCACTCGTGGCCATGCTTTGCTAGTGCCCCTTTTGAGGTAATCTGAGATCACTACAACTCTCTTGGATAAAAAATGTATCCAGCACTGCCTTATTGCATATCTTCTATGTAGGCAATATCCATGGAACAACTCGGACTCTCAGTGGTATGGTGTATGAAATATCTGAAGCATAGGAAAGAGAGCACCAAGAGGGTGTATGCATATATGTGTCTAAATTAGGGCTTCTCAAATGGTGAGGCCACCCTTCCTGGGGAGGACCCGACCTGTTCCTGGGGAGGCTCAAACAAGTCTGAAAAAGTGGGCAGACTAGGTGGGCCAAGCGATCCTTATCTGCCGTCAAAGTCTATGTTTCTACGTTACTATATTTAACTTTTGAATTTTAGATATTTTGTGTGAAGGGATGAGGCAAATTGAAAGAGGATAATAGTAGGTGTGTTTATTTATGTACAAATGGGTGACCAAGGAAGGTACAAGGGTAATTTCAGGTGTACCTGTAGAAGGGTAGTGAGCGAATACAGTTCAAAAGATAACTGCAAAACAGTCATGCAATACAAAATGAAGAATAGTGCAAACAAATAGGAACAATAAACTAATAATGAGAGGTAACAATTGGTCAATTAGGCTGGTGGCAGAACAGCCCAAATACAAGGGTTAAGCGTAGAGTTACTGTTAGCAAGAGCAGGAGGGAACAAAGTGATCCCTGAGAAGTTGCTTAAGAGTAGGGTAAGAGGGGGAGGCAGAGGTGGGTAGGAAGGATATTCCAGATAGAGTGGAAACAGAGAAAACAGTCTGATCCATGAAAATACTGCAACAAGGGATAACAATGGTACGAGAGTCAAAACAGTGGAGCAAGTAGGCTGGCTTGTGGAAAGGGTTAAAATAAGCTGAATAAAATGAGTGCCAGCTCCTCAAAGGGGTTTCACTTTATTCCTGGTGCACAGTGCAAAGTATGCTGTTTGTCCATGAGGAGGCTCAACATTATTGCAGTATTTGGGGGAGGCTCCAGATCTTTTCCATGGCTTGGGGGAGGCTCACTATGATAAAGTCAGAGAACTAATGGCCTAAATGCTTTTGCCCTACTCACTACAGATGGCTAGGGCAGTGTATATGCCATCTGCCTAGATCTTGAATGAAGCTCCATTGTCATCAATAGCATTTCAGGGATTTTATAATTTCATTATTGGCGTTATGCCTTGGCATAAGCACAGGTCCTACCCCTAGAGATTAAAAAACAAGTGCCATCAATCCAGACGCGCATTGAGATGCTACCTGACAGACTGTGGAAATCACACAGTGACTGGTGAGCTGTTTGGCCACTGTCTGTTTCCTGCATTTACTCTGACAGCTGTCATTTGAATAAGCATTAAGACATTAACACTCTGGTACGGGTCCAAAAGTGGAAGGCAAGTACTTTACAAGCCTTCCTCAGAAAAAGCAGCCCCATCATAGTAACGAAATGCTGGGGAAACAGCTAATAATAATGTCAGTAGAACAGTTTTACTGATGGCCAGTCTGGTATTTATTTTTAGTTATTTATTTAGTTTATTTTTATTTCACAAAGAATCCTTTAGGCAGGTGCCTATTTTCCAAGGGCTCAAAGTCAGGGAGAGCATTAATACATACAATCATTGGCATACATTACACAGTCACGAATACATATTACAGCAATAGACCTAAAATTCCAGCAATGGCATGCAAGGATTTCACAATTACATTATAACAAAACCAACCATTATGAAGTGTGCAGTAAACAAAGTTTACTTTGTTAGGTCTGGTAGCTGGACTTATAAAAATATCTAATGGCGGTAGTTTGGAATTCAGTGTTTGTTCACAATAACACCCCATCAGCAGCTAGCATGTCTCTTCCATGCTATAACATGTGCTCATTATAATGACAATGATTTTAATAGGATTTATAAAGCTGGGAACCTGACATCAAAGATCGAGATAGCAGCACATTGCTGAGTGATGCTCTCTAATCTTAAAGACACAAATAGTTCCATTTTCTGATGTCTAAAATGGAATCTGTACATTATTTATTAAATTGCAGATCAGCTTTTCCATAGGGTACACATAATATTCCTAGATCCTGTTATGTATAAAAAGCATCCTTCACACACACATAATAGTGGAGTTTCTGATTTTATTCTAGTAATTGGCAGTTATTCAAATCCCTCCACAGCTGCTGACTCTCTGTGTTACCCTGAGCAAGCCACTTAAGGCAGTAGTACTTGTCAGATGGCAAAATAGGTCATCAGATTTTATTTTAGCATTAATATATTTATTACATAATTAGATTCATCATCACTGTATTTTTTTGTCACAGATGCTTTTAAAACAGCTTTTATTGCCAAATTTATAATTAATTACTCAAGCCATTAAATATGGCCCCACCAGCAATAAAATTCCCCTTTTTCAGGGTTACATTTTGACTTTACATGCTAGGTTCATACTGGGGATGAAGAAGGAGGCTGCTACCACACATGTCTTATGACAAACAAGCAAAGTACACCACCAAAATGTTAAATTTATTCATCACAGGCAACAGGGACTTTTGAAAACTTTGAAAGCCCATATCTCAATTCAGGAGGGAAATACAATTAAAAGATAAATTGATACATTTATGTTTTTTACCAGAAATGCTTTATTACTAGAAAACTGTATGACAACATTTATTACTCTAACAAATACTGTTACTTTAACCTCTCTGTGCTGCAGGCCAGTCAACTTTAAAAAAGGGGGGTAAAAAGCTGGACACCACTGAAAAGCAAATGCTGTATCACAGCTGGGCTGCCCAAAGTACATACATTCTTAAATAATGGACAGAATATAAAACATTTTGGCTGGCTTGTAAGCAGAGGTGTACAGAATAGTAAATTCCACACAGGCAGAATTCCAGCAGCTTCCTAAACATTCTGTGGAATTTCTTTGAAATATTCCATCAAATTCCACCATTAAATACACCATGGGATTTGTATGTAAACTACAGAATATTTTACTAAAGATAACATAAATGGCGGATTTCTTTCTGCAACTTTTACCACATTTAGAATAGAAAAGAACAATGCAAACTGATAAATGTTCGCTTTTGTTAATGTAAAGCTACTGATTTGTTCCCGGCAAGTTTTCCTTGCATATTGAATAGATTAGACATTAACGTACACTGTAGAATTTTGCTGTTAGCAGTAGAAAAAATGTGCAGAAGTCCATGGATTCAACACGGGTGGAATTGCTCTGAATTCTGCAAAAATCATCAACTTCTACAGAATTCCAGCAGGCTGACATTGCAGTTCTGCCCATCTCTATCTGTAAAACATTAGTGCTATTTCTGCGAATTGTAGCTCTGCATTATTTAACTGTGCTTCAGGACTCAGCTCTAGTTTTGTGAATACTTGACCGCATTTCAGTGACATGTACTGGAAGTGCCTTCCTTTGATGCAAAATCTGTGTTGCATAGCCATCAAGGACTTCCTTGTCATAACTATGCAAAAGAGATGCCATCAATATCATCATGAAAATGCTATTTACATGTCTGCACAGCTTGCTGCAGCAAGTCATTATATGGGGTTGGCACTAGGACAACAAAAATGAATCCAGCCAAGTTGCCAAAGACGCTTCCACTGGCAGTTTGTTGCTCTTAACACAGTAACATAGTAACATAAGGATGAAAGGGAATTTGCACCCATCATGTCTGTCACCCTGCTTCATAAGCAGGTCTGTGAAAGTATGATGTACAAACATGTGCTGATTTAAGGGGGTTCCTTAAACACTCTACTATCCGGACTGTACAGTGATTCTATTGGCAAGCAGAACTTTGTCCAGGCATACCTTAAATATCTGGGGCCTATGCACAAACGCATTTTGCCGTAATACACAGTGGGAGAAATACTTTTAAAAATAAGGCCCCTGTGCTGTTTTATGCTGACTGTTTCCACTTCTAGGTTATTTCATATGTTCTACACATTCCGGGAGAAAAAGTACTTAATAGCATTACCCTGAATGTACTGCACGTGAGCTAGCTTCAAACCATTTTATTTAGTTTTTGTTGACTGGGAAAGGAGGGCTAGGCAACTCTAATTATTTTCAGCCTCATCTCAGGGGTAGGGGGAACAGATACAAACTGACATATCAAGTCAGATTAAGATGTTTGTGATACTTTTATTGAATGGGGGAAATATGGCTAGGACATCAAGGAAATTCCCTTGCTCTCCAGTAGGGGGAACCTCTGGCCATCTGGTTACCTGCCAAGATGGCAGACCCTGGAGTTGGATATATGGATGCTACAGGTGCAGGGGAGCCGACCTTCTTTTGTGCTGTCCTTGTGCCTCAGGTCACTGATGCTGATAGTGATGTACCTGATGATGTGGAAATGGAATCTGTTGTCCCAGGAGAAGAAATGGCTATTACAGAGGCAGAGTTCCTGAAAAAAAACACAACAGCTGCTTGAAGAAAAAGAGAGATTAAATGCTGCCACGGGGGACTGAAAGAGGCACTTACTGTCTCTGGTTGTGGAGGAGGGAGCTAAGTTCCTGGTGGAGAAGGAGAGATTGTCTCTTGCTCTGCAGACAGGTACTATGATCCAGTTGTAGCGGCGCCTCAAATTGCCACTACATTACATAGAAACAGAGAAACATAGATTTTGACGGCAGATAAGGACCGCTTGGCCCACCCAGTCTGCCCATTTCCCTACCTATTGGATAAGCTGCAGATCCTAGTTAACCAGCAGCCTACTTCTTCCTACCCCCAACCCCTAGAATTGCCTTATGACTGTCCCATGCATGCTTGAATTCCACCACTGGTTTTGACTCCACAACCTCCTCCAGAAGGCCATTCCATGCATCCACAACCCTCTCTGTGAAAAAATACTTCCTTAAATTACCTCTGAGCCGCCCCCCTTCTATCTTCACATTGTGCCCCCTTGTTCTTGCACACCTCTTTTTTTGAAGCTGTTGTCCCACGGTGGTTGTGTCAGTAATGCTTTAAAGACCTCCAGGACCACCCTCTTGGGAACTACTATATGTTTGTGATCAGGCCTATCTTCCTATTTGGCCTTCAGCACTAAAAGTCCTTGTTGTACCTGAAGGTAGGGCCACACTGCTTGGTACTTGCAAAGCTCCAGATTCCCTCGTAGGCAGGGTATCCAGATTGTTATGCTATTTTCCTGGGTGATGTAGGCTTTAATAATCAAACTACCAACTGTTTCAGCCAACAAGAAAGCTGTTCTTCAGGCTCATGGAAGTTGTGTAGCCAGCAGAGCAAAACATGGTCCCTCCTTAGAATGAATGTCTTTCCAAGCAGGAAGTGGTGGAAATGGTGAGTGCAGGCTACAACAGCTAATAGTTCTTTCCTTCTCATGGCATACTTGCACTCTGTCTTAGTTAGAGTTCAACTCATGTAGGTGACCATTCTCTCACTGTTGTCTACCACCTGGGCCAGCGCTGCTCCAATGCCCACCTTACTGGCATTGGTGTTGAGGATAAAGGACAGTTGTAGATTATCCTCCTTAATGTCTTTATAGGTGACACTGCGAAGGGACTGGAAGGAAAAGTATGCCTTTTTGCAGATGACACAAAGATCTGCAACATGGTTAATGGGGGGGGGAGGATGAGAAGGGACTTGGCAAGGTTGGAGAGAGGAATGGTCAAAAGTATGGCAGCTTAGATGAAGTGCATACAGCGGACATATTCTGACAGCCCTGACTATTCTGTTTCAAAACAGCTGACTGACAGGGAAACAGGAAGTGGCAGTCAGCTGCTGACGATCTCAACACAGCCCCGTTAAAAAAAATTGTGACTGATACTGTTTTAAATACCCCTGTTTAGAACACTTTTCTCTAGCCCTTACACTGCATGAAAGAAAGGACTGCTCATGTGATTTTAAACTCAGCCGCTCACCCATTTGACCCAACCATTGCCCCTACAGTTTGGGTGCTTGCTCATACTGATGGTTTTTCAGTTGCTAAGGGGAAGCATGATGCCCACAGCATCAGCAATGGAATTAGTGAGCAAAACGCTTGGCCCATCTGCCCCAGCTCAGATGACAGCCACCTCTGAAGTGGACTAGTCAGTGGATAAGGTCTTATTGAATGCTGGCTGGATGCACTCAGTGGACCATAAATCCAGGCTCCCTGATACTGCAGATTCAGTTTTAGAAGCGTATGCTACTGACCTTCAGTCTGCCCAGCAGTGTTCTTCAATGGGTGCTCCACTCTGGTGATGTCCCAGCAAGAGTCTGATGTGCAGCAGCCTCATCGGCTCTCTCCAGCTGCTCATTCAATGAATGCTTCCTCTGGAGTTTTGAACCATGAGGAAGGAGGGGAGGCAGAAATACATCTGCGGCAGTCTGGATCTGGTCCTGAGGGGAGTCCTTGCCAGACCTACTCACAGGACACTACAGGTATGAATATTCTGAACTTGTCAGAGAGTGGGATGAACTGGGAGAGGGGAGTCCCTCACAACTGAGGAGAATCCTCCTCTGGGATGTTTGTCCCTCACTGGCTTGTGAGATTAGTTTCCACTGTTCTTGGCAACAGTGATGTGGTGGCAAGTCTTTCAGGA
Source organism: Neoceratodus forsteri (assembly GCA_016271365.2). Taxonomy (NCBI): domain Eukaryota; kingdom Metazoa; phylum Chordata; order Ceratodontiformes; family Ceratodontidae; genus Neoceratodus; species Neoceratodus forsteri. The sequence goes on from CM057453.1 coordinate 728,317,046, forward strand.
CTTCAGCAGAAAATACTGCTTGCAACTTCTGTATGTCAGCATGACACTCGGAGGTCCTCCACATTATCTGAGGCCTCTATGGAGCAAGACTTGAGAGAAGAAGCTATGTTTCCTATAGCCCCTGTCAAAAAACATGCCTTCCCCATGTCAGACTTGTTTTTGGCCTAGGATGAACTTGTGCAGTGCCGAAATACTGTCAGACTGTGCTACAAAGGGAGCATGGTGCTGCCGCTGGATCAGATCTACATCGTAAGGACTTTGTTGAAAGATTTAATGCATTTTTTTTGCATTGGAAATCTATTCACTTATCCATGCCTCTGGTGAGGCAAACTTTGATGTCAGCTTTAAAACTGCTGTTTCTGTGGAGAGGCTCTGGTCCCAGTATAACAAAATGAAAGACACAGCCCTGTAGGCCTTCTTTATGGCTATTCCTCTAACTAAACATAGAAACATTTTTTGCCCCCACCACCTCTGCTGGAAGGCTCTTCCAGGAATCCACCACTCTTTCTGTGAAGAAGTACTTCCACACATCTCTTCTGAATTTACCCTCCTCCAGCTTCTTAGCATGTCTCTTTGTTCTTGAGCACCTTTTTTTTCTGAAAAATGCTTCCCTCCTGTATCTTATTTACCCCCTTTAGGTATTTAAAGACCTCTACCATATCTCCCCTTTTCCTCCTCTTTTCCAGTGTGTACATAATCAGCTCCTTAAGTCTCTCCTTATAGGGCTTCTGATGCAGACCCTGCACCATTTTAGTTACCTTCCTCTAGACAGCCTTCACTCTATGCCCTTCTGGAGAGGAGATCTCCAGAACTAGACACAGTACTCAAGGTGGGGTCTTACCAGTGATGTACAGTATTCAGAAACAACACCACCTCCCTCCTTCTGCTTGTGATACCCCTCCCTATGCACCCCAGGATCCCAGTAGCCCTCCCAACTGCCTTGTTGCACTGCCTGGACACTTTGAGATCATCCAATATGATTATCCCCAGGTCACTGTCCGGTTTGGTGGTCGTCAGTACCACCCCACCCATTTTGTACTCCCCTCCCAGGTTTCTGTGCTACAAGTGCATTATTTTGTACTTTTTCACATTGAAACCTGACTGCCATACCCTGGACCACTCCTCAAGTTTTCTCATGTCACTGCTTATTCTTTGCATCTCCCCCTGCAGTGTCCACCCTATTATAGATTATGGTGTCATCTACAAAGAGACAGACTGTTCCCAGCTCCTCTGCAATGTTACTCATATGCCCCGTTTACACAGCAGCAGCAGTTTACTCACCGATCCATTGCCTTCCTGCTGCGCTGTGACTTAATGCAGTGCTGTTCTGTTTACACTCCTGAGCTTGATGCACCACAGATTGTGCTGAGAGGAGTGTCTGGGGGCTTCTGGGGAAATTACATCCCTGGTGACATGTGTCTGGGAAATAGGGGGTCACAGCAGATCGAGCACATCGATCATTCACACCGCAGAGTAATACACTTAATCCAGTATGCTTCCCCTGTTTTTCATTGGATTAAAAACCCCGAGTTGGAGCACACTTAGGGCGATGCAGTGAATGTCCACACCACTGTCTTTGCAGTACATCAACCAGAGCACATGAGTCGATGTGCTGCAAAGATGGTGGTGTAAACCGGGCTATAAAGACACTGCAGTGGAACACTCTTAGCACTGATTCCTGAGGCACCCTATTGGTCACTCTCTCTTCCTCAGAGCAAACTCTGTTTACCACCACCCTCTGCTGCCTATCCCCTAACCAATTTCTTACCCAGTTAACCACCTTTGGACCAACCCCTTAGCTACCCAGCTTTCTTATGAGTCTCCTATGTGGAACAGTATCAAAAGCCTTACTGAAATCTAGGTAGGCTACATGCACTGCTCCACCGTGTTATAGTTCCTTGGTCACCCAGTCAAAGAAATCTGTCAGATTCATTTGACATGACACCCCCCCCCACACACCCATGAATCCATGCTGCTCGGGTCCTGTAACCCATTGGAATGAAGATATTCCACAATCCTTTCCTTCAGCAGTGATTCTATTAACTTTCCCACCACCGATGTCAGGCTGACTGGCCTGCAATTGCCAGCCACTTCCCTGCTACCATTTTTGTGTAATGGGACTACAACTGCCCTCCTCCAGTCCTCCAGAGCCACTCCTGTTTGCAATGAGCTTTTAAACAGGACTGTCAGATGTGCAGCATGTACCTCCCTGAGTTCCCTCAATACCCATGGATGCACCCAGTCTGGACCCATTGCTTTGTCCACTTTCAGATAAACGAGTCCCTTCAGGACTCCCTCCTCTGAAAAAGGACTAGTGTCCACTTCCCTCCCTCTCATGTTTCTATTACTTTTTTGGGTCACTCCCTTTCTCCCACCTCTGTGAACACTGAACAAAAGTATTTGTTCTGATATCTGCCTTTTCCAGGACCCCTCCGCACAGTCCCCCCTTCCCTTTTTAACCTTACAAGCCCACGCTGGTCTTCCTCTTTTCACTTACACGCCTAAAAATGTCTTGTCCCTTTTCATTACTGCCTGGGCTATTCTCTATTCTGTTTGCACCTTTGCACACCTTACTGTCCTCCCTGCTTTCCTCTGTTAGCCCTGTTACACTTCTCTATCCTCCTCCTCCCTCTGTGTTTCATTGTACCTTCTGAATACTACCCTCTTAGCTTTCACCTTTTTTGCCACTTCTTTTCAGAACCATAGTGGTCTCTTTTTCATCTTGCTTTTGCTGACTTGCTTGACACAGAGGTTTGTTGCCCTAACTATGTCCTGTTTTATCTTCATCCACTGTTCCTCCACCCCACCGAGGTCTTACCTCCCTGCCAGATCCTCCCTGAGGCATTCATCCTATCTTTATAAAATCTGCCCTCCTGAAGTCTAGGACCCTTGCCCTTGTGTGGCTTGATTCCACAGCTGTCCTTATAATGAACCACACTGTATGGTGATCATTGATCCCCAGGTGGCCTCTCATCTTGACATCTGCAATACTGCCCCTGTTAGTGAGAACCTGGTCTAGTATTGCCCCATCATGGGTGGATTCACTGACTATTTCCTGAGGAATGAACCCAGCAGAGAACCATGCCGTGCTGATACAGTTGACCACGGGGTGCTTTTGGATTGTCTGAGGAACTATGTGGGCCTCACCGGCATAGTTCTCTGCTGGATCAAGTCCTACATAACTGGTAGAATGCAATAGATAGCCCTGGGTAATGTTATCTCTATGGCCTCTGCATTGTCCTGTAGAATTTCTCAAGGCTTGATTCTCACTCCCATTTTCTTTTCTGTGTATATGCTGCCCTTAGAAGAGATCATTAGATGGTATGTTATTGAATTTCACTGTTATGCAGATGACACTCAGCTCTACTTTTCTTGTTCTCTTGGTGAAGGTCTTGCGGTTTCAGTGTTTGGTCAATGTCTGGCTGAAGTAAATGACTGGATGGCCTCTAACTGGTTATGTCTCAACCAAGGAAAGACAGAGGTCATGGTGATTGAACCGGGAGGCTGGGGCTCGGCTGCTGTGGAAGGTTTGGCTCTCCCTTCAGTGGGTGGCCAATCTCTCATGACTGTCAATGCAGTGAAGGACCTGGGGGTAATTTTGGACTGCAGACTGACACTAGAACAACAGGTGTCTGCTATGGTCTGATCTGGCTTTTACCATCTTCGAAATATCACCAGGATCAAGCTGCATCTAGCTCATGCGGACCTGCTGATGATCGTTCATGCTTTTGTCACCTCTAGGTTTGACTATTGCAACGTTCTTTACTTAGGGTTATCTGGAAGTTTGATGTGATGTCTGCAACTGGTCCAGAATGCTGCAGCCTGGCTGATAATGGGCTCATCATGGAGTGAACATATCATGCCAGTCTTGCGTGCACAACACTGGCTGCCTGTGCAGTGGTGCATCACCTTCAGGATATGCTTGTAGACCTACAAGGCCCTATGTGACTTGGGACCAGACTACTTGAAAGAGCTTCTTGTCCCCACCAACCAGTTTGCCCCCTCTGTTCCACCAATGTGGGTCTGCTTCTTGTTCCCCCTTCCTGGTTAAGACTTTTGGGAGACAGAGCATCTGGAGTGGCTGCTCCAGTTCTGTGGAACTCACTGCCTGCCTATGTTCATATGGCCAACATGGTTGGGGCCTTTAAATCCTTTCTTAAGACCTTTTTATTTGAGTAAGCGTTCCCTAGTAAGTTAACTATATGTGCTGTGCAGTTCTTTTGTTAATCTAATTGTATCTTAAAGTGTTGTTTTGATATTGTTGCTGTTTGCCATTTTTCTGATGATTTATGTACAGTGCTCAGAACCTTTGGGATTGAGGGCTTTATAAATAAAAATTACCTTTCCTTGCCGAGCTGCAGCTGCAGCTTTGAGGCTCCAATCTACATCTGGTGGACTGAAGACCCTCACCAGCAGCACCTCCCCCTTTTCTGCCATTTTGCCATTAGTTTCCACCAGTACCTTATCTGACTCCTCCCCCTGTGCCAGAGGTCTCTAGATCATTCCAGTATGAATAATGGCTCTATTCCCCATCTCCAGGGTAACCCACAGTACCTCTTCCCCGTAATCCCTGTATCTCTGTCACTTTTATACTTTCCTCACATAAAGGACTACACCCCATCCTTTCCTTCCCATTACGTCTTTCCTAAACAGAGTATAGCCTAGTATGGTTATGTCCCAGTTATGGTTTTTAGTGCTTCATGACTCAGTAATGGCCACAATATCCAGTTTGGCTTCTGCCATGATGGTCTCTAGGTCCAGAATCTTATTTCCCAGATTTGGATTGTGTTGCCACTACAGTATGTAAGTGTTTTACTGGATTTGTATGGATTAAAGCCTTTTTTGCAGCATGTCTTCTGCGTCCTGATTATGGGCAGTATGTGGAGCTAAGCTAAGCTATTGTGCAAACTCTTAAGCAGGTGCCGGTTCACCCCATGAGAATTTCTATTGATCATGATTTGACCAGTTACTGCTTGCCCTGGATGCGGTCATACCCTGGACACAAACTTACATGATTGTATAAGGAGGTAGTGGTTCACCTGGTATTAACTGGTTAGCTTGGTTTACCCATCCCAGTTTCCCAGAGTGTCTATCATGGACCTTCTTCTCAGGACTTTGCATGCACACCAGGCATACGGAGCTTGAATCCTGGTCCCAGATCCTGGTCCAGTTTATTCACCTATTAAGGTTCTGGCTTGTGCCAATGTCATCTGTCTCATGTTGCAGGATGTCGAATCAGAGGATGTGGCTAAAACTCTCCTTGATTCCTTTTCTGCTGCCTCTGGATCTTACCTTTATCATCAGAAGAGAATAAGTGTCTCACTGGGTTGTGGAGAGGGCTGTACTGCACTATTCATAGAAGATGTCTCTGTACGATGGGCCCCTATTCATATTCTAGGTTTGCAGTTTGGTCCTGCGATCTGATATGAGTCAATTGGGAATCATGTTTAGATACTGCTACCTGAAAAAAAAAAAAGAGCTGAGAACACTGTTCATTCCCATTTTTTTAGCTGCTTTTATTCCGCCCCCCCCCCGACTTATTAGAGAGCAGGCTATCCATTTTAGTTTTTTCAACCACTGTGGGGTAGTCTACCAGACCCCTTAAAAAGGGACACCACATATTGGCCAATACAGAAAGGTGAATTTGGCATGATTAACACAGTAGCATTTTTTTCTGTCTCTTTGTCACAAAACAATGTGGCATTGTGTTGGCTGAGAAGGTGACTGTGTGGTCATTCCTAGTAGGAGAATGGTTGGAACAGTATCAACACTCATGTGCTTGCCTTGTTTTTTTATTCTGTGATTTGTGATTTTCTTTGTACTGTTCATTTTATTTTAATAAAATCCTGCTACTCTTTTCAAGCAGTGCCATGTGATCTTTAAAGTCTCCCCTGAACAACCACCAGAACAGGCTGACAGGACCTTGGTTTAACGTCTCATCCAAAAGATGGCACCTGAGGAGTTTAGCACTCCTCTCATGCTGCACTACAGTGTCCATATTTGGATGTAACCCAGTTCCTGCTGTGGGGCTATAAAAATTCACAACATTCCCATCTTCCAGCTTCAGAGCGGAGTGTGCAACCGGCTGAGCCACTGATACTGACATATCCTAATGTTCTGCTGAAGAACACCAAAAACATCTCTGTCTGTAGCAGTGTTGATTCCCTTGAGTATGCAGACCACTGAGATCATGTTCCTGATAAGCCTTCTTTTCTCCAACAGTAACATGTTACTGTCCAGCAGCCTTAGCTTATAGCTGTTGTCTATTGTCATTTGTGTTAAGGAGCCCAGAACTGCACATAGAACTCTAGGTGTCGCTTGACCCGAGCCTTGTAAAGATGGAAGGTACCTTTCACTGCCCTGCTGGTCACTCCTCATTTGACGTAACCTAACATTCTACCAACACTCCTGACAGTGGCCGAACTCTGCTTGTTATGGCTAATTCTTTTATCTTGTATGAGCCTCAGGTCCCTTTTCTCCTCCACTGCTGCAAAAAGGAGCCCAACACAGTGTGCTCTGTCCCCCCCCCCAAGTGTAGCACCTTACAACTGACTACACTGAATCTGAGACTCCAGCAGTCCAGTCAATCACCAGCTTGTTCACATCCTATTGGGTGTTTACTCACCTGGTAAAGGTGATTGTGTTGGTTGGCATCCATGGCACTCCAGACATTACCTCATGGGTTACAGCCCACCTGATAGGCTAATGATGCACATGACCCAGATCAGATTTCCAGTATATCCAGGTCCCAGGAACCCCTGCTCTCCAGTTTGAATTTTCCATAGCTGAAAGGAAGAGTGTTAGGAACAAGACAACAATATACACAAATAGAGAGTAGCAATGATGAGGACTGCACGACAGGATAAAATTAACAAGGCCAGAGGCCTGGGTTTATTTCTATTATGTACACGCTAGCTCGAACCGTGGTTCACTGATTTATTAGCAGCGGATTAAAGTCTGAAGGACTGATGTAGGGACCTCTGATACTTTTTCTGGCAGGACGCCCGATCACTCTCGAGGAATTTTGAGGTAAAGTGGATGCCAACCAACACAATCACCTTTACCAGGTGAGTAAAACACCATTGTGATTGGTTGGCATCCCATGGCACTCCAGACATTACCTCATGGGAGATAAGCAGCAGTTAAACCTCAGGGTGGGATTCGGATGAATCGGAGGGTCCAGGAGATGGAGCCGCTGCTAGGGGCGTGGGGCGAGGCTGGCCTGAAGTCCTGGAGTTGTTCCAGCCTGTAGTGCCTCGCGAAGGTGTGTAGGGGCTCAGGTGGCCGCCCTACAGATGTCTTTGGATGATACCAGTGCTTCGTTCCGCCCAGGAGGTGGATACGCCCTGGTGGGTGTCTCTGATCCCTGTGGAGGTCAGTTCGCTTTGCCGTGTCCGCGTGGAGGACGACCCGTCTGATCCACCCTGCGATGGTAGTCTTGGACGCTGCAAGCCCCTGTCGTTGGCCTTTCGAGACAACGAAGAGTCTCTCCATCTTACGGATGGATTGGGTCCTGGTCAGGTAGATCGAGAGGGTCGATCCCACATCCAGGGAGTCAGGAGTACCGCTCTTGGCCTGAGGGGCTGTGCGGGGCAGAGTGGGTAGGTCTATCGGTTGGTCTCTATGGAAGTTCGTCCGGACCTTTGGTTGGAAGGCCGGAACTGTCTGGAGCCGTACCCCTTTGGGGGTGAAGATGGTGTAGGGTGGTGCACAGGAAAGGGCGCCGAGCTCCCCGATTCTTCTGGCCGAGCAAATGGCCACAAGAAAGGCAGTCTTCAGGCCTACCCAGAACAGGTCTGCTTTGAGGAGCGGTTCGTACGGCGGCATTCTCAGGGAGTCCAAGACCAGAGGTAGGTCCCATGGAGCGATGCTAGGTCTGGTCCTGGGCCGCATGAGGTCCATGGCCCTGAGGAAGTGGATGGCATCTGGGTGAGCTCCTGGAGGGTGTCCTTTGATGAGGCCTCTGGCCGCCCGCTGTACCCTCAGGGAAGAGGGGGCCAGCCCTTTGTCCACCCCTTGTTGCAAGAACAACAGGATAGTGGGAGGTCGGCTTGTTCCGTACGCCACCTCAAGGTGGCACCACTGTGAGAAGACGGCCTTATCACTGGGAGGGTGGAGGTGGTGGAGGCTCGACGAGATCGGAGGAGCGTCCCTATGACCGACTCGTGGTACCCGGTAGCCGTTAGTCATTCCCTCTCAGGAGCCAGGCCGTGAGCTTTAGAGTTCGAGGGGATGGGTGTAGCACTGGCCCCTGCATCAGCATGTCTGGATGGAACAGTATCCGGAGGCTGGCTAGCGACATCTCCATGATTGCCGCGAACCAAGATCTGCGAGGCCAGTACGGGGCCACCAGGATGATGGTGGTTTGAGATTTCCGGATCTTTTCCAAGACTTGGGGGATGAGGGGGAGCGGTGGGAAAACGTAAGCGTAGTCCCGAGACCATACTTGAGACAGGGCGTCCATGCCTTGGGAGCGTGTGTCCCTGAATCGGGAGAGATACCGGTCCACCTGAGTGTTGTCCCTCGATGCCATGAGGTCTATGGGCCCTGCGTCTGGGCCCCATGTCGCCTGGATTACCTGGAACAGGTCTGGGTGCAGGCGCCATTCTCCGGGGTGGATCTGTTGCCAGCTGAGCCAATCCGCCCTTATGTTTAGTTTCCCCGCCAAATGCACTGCTCCTAGGTGTGACAGGTTTTTTTTTCTGCCCAGGTCATCACCCTTGAGGTCTCCCGTGACATGGCCCTGCTTCTGGTACCTCCCTGCTTTGCAATGTAAGCCACCGTCACGCGGTTGTCGGATTTGATTAGGACCGACTGTCCCCGTATGATGTGGCGGAAGGCCCTTAGAGCGTGAAACACTGCTCTTATTTCCAGGACATTGATCGAGAGTAGGGACTCCACCGGGGACCAGGTACCCTCCGCTGACTCCTCCCCCAGACAGGCTCCCCAGCCGGAGAGGCTCGCATCCGTCTCGATGGGGATGGGGGTCTCAGGGGACCCCTCATCAGATTTCGCGGGTGACCCACCAGCTCAGGGATGATCTTATCAAACTGAACCACGATATGTAGGTTGTTCTCGCTGGTGCCCGCCAGGATGTAATTCTGAGTGGACGCATGTGCCACCTGGCCCAAGGGATGAGGTCGATGCAGGAGGCCATGCATCCCAGGAGTTTCGCCACCTTCGCCACCGTAGTGCGGGGGTGTGTTTTTACTAGCCCGGCCAGTTTCCGGAGGCTGCGGACCGTGCTGGTGCCGGTCTCGCCCAACCTTCCACCGAGTTGATGATGGCCCCGAGGTGTTCTATCTGTTGGGTTGGCTGGAGTTGGCTCTTCTCTCTGTTCACCACCCAACCGTGATCTTTCAGTGCTCGTACGGCGAGTTCCGTGTGAGCCTGCGCTTGGTCCTTGGATTGGGCGAGTATGAGCCAGTCGTCCAGGTACAGTACTATGTCCAGCCCTCGTTCTCTGAGTCTGGCCACCAAGGTGATGGAGACCTTGGTGAAGACTCGGGGGGCCGAGGACAGTCCGAATGGGAGTGCCCGGTATTGAAAGTGGTGTCCCATGATGTGGAATCGTAGGAACCTTCTGTGGCTCCTGACGATGGGGATGTGTAGGTAGGCATCCTTTAAATCGATCGATGTCAGGAAATCGCCTACCCTGATACCCTGGATGGTGGAGCGGATTTGTTCCCATCTTGAACCGGGTGGGATCACGATCGTTCAGGCGCTTTAGGTCCAGGATGGGCCTCAGTTCCCCGATTTTTGGGCACTAGGAAGAAGATGGAGTACATGCCTTCCCCTGTTCCTGAACTGGGACTGGTTGTATGGCCCTGTTCTGGATCAGCTCTGCCAGGATACCCTGTACCTGGTGAGGTGAGGCCTTTTTCTGGAGATCGGGACGAGATGAAACATTGTGGGATTGACGGGCGGGTCAACTCTATGGCGATCCCTGGCGCACTACTGCCTCGGACCCACCTGTCCGATGTGGTGGCTTACCAGCGATGGGCTAACAGGGCGAGCCTGCATGGACGGGGGTACGAGTTCTGGTGAGGGTGGCTCGGGAAACTGAGTCACTGCTTTCCCTGAACCTCTTCCACGGCCTCCTGACCTTTGTCCCCGGACCTGAAGGAGGTGGATTTAGGTGCTGAAGGCGGGGGCGCGTGAGTAGGATGAGAAGGGCCTACTCTGAAAGGACTGGTTCTGTGGGTAGGCGTCCCTGCGGGTTTGGCTCTTGGCCCCAGGGCGGAACCTGCGTCTGGCAGCTGGTAGATGTGAGGGTCTTGACTGATTTCTTAGGAGGTCCCTACCCTCTTCCCTCTGCTTTAGATAAACTTGAAGGCCTTCCCCAAATACACGACTCCCCTTAAGGGGTAAGTTCTGAAGTAGAGTCTTAGATTCTGAGTCGGCATCCCAGAGCTTGAGCTATAGCGCCTCATGGGCCCGATGAGATTAGTGGCGGGCCCTGGCCTGGAGGCGAAGCAGTCCACCGCCATGTCTGCTAGATATTTGGCTGCGCCGAGGGTGCATTCTAAAAGTTCAGCCTCCTGGACTTTGACTCGCCTTGCTCCAGAAGTTCCTCCAGCCAGCGGATCTGGGCCCTTGAGGTATAGATTGCCGCCATCATCGCCTTGGCCATGGTGCCCTCAATTTCGAAAGTCCTCTTTAGCATGTCTTCAATTCTCTTGTCGGTCAGGTCCTTGAGGGCTATGGTACCGCACGGTAGCACAGTCTTCTTACTCAAGGCCACCACTTGGGGATCGATGGAGGGCGCCTTGCACCAGGCGTCTGACTTGTCACCCTGAACCGGGTACATCTTGTGTAGGTTCCTTCGGTTTGGCATTCTGCCCGGGTCCGAGGATTGCCATTCCGTATGGATGAGTTCTTCAATGGCCGGGCAAACTGGGAAGGTCTCTGACGTGGTGGTCCTTAGCTGGATCATTGGGTCCAGCTTGATTCCGCCTTGTCCCCTCCTGTTCCTCTGTGGGCTCATGGTCGCCTTTGATGACCTTCATCAGACCGGGATTGTTTCAAACGCACACAACTTTGACGTCAGTGACGGAGTTTCCTGCTGATCGATGTCCTCTATGTCTGATTCAAGCCATGCTCCTCCTCCTCCTCCTCGCCAAATTCGTCCTCTTTGTCTCTTTCCTCCGGGGTGCCATCCTGGGGAGTGCTGGGAGGAGGGACCTCTGGAGCTGGTGGTTCCTCTGGAGGGAATCTCTCGCGTAGGGGCTCTGTGCTGGGTGGTCTCGATCTGTTTTGGGTGAGGGCCTCCAGCTTCTCCATGATGTTCAGCATGAAGTTCTGCTGGCTCTCCATCATGGCCACCGCCGCTTGTTGGTTTTGTATCAGTAGAGAGCCCGGGTCCACCCACGTCGAGGTGCTGGGGCCGGGGAGAGAAGGAGCTGGGGGGGTGTTCTCTCCATCGAAGACAGTTCGTCGTCCATGAGACAGGCTGCACAGAGAGGGCCTGGGGTTTGAGGGAGGAGGGTGGCGCTGCACGCGGTACACTTCTTTGCCTTAACCATCTGTAAGATAAAGAGAGATGTCTGAGCGAAGAGAGATGACTCTGAAACTTGCCCCCTATGCCCCATAAGGTAACGCCCCACCGGGGGGGGGGTGGGTGGGGGAAGGGCCGAGGCAAATGCTGTGTTAAGGGCACTGTGTGAGGGCCCTTAGATAGACCTGAATGGACGGAGGCTCCTTCCCAATATCCTCACCTGCCTATCCCCTTGAGATGGTTCTTACTCTGGAGTAGCCGGGGCCCGCTAGGGAGGGGGAATGGGCCACCGAGTGATGGGGATAGGGTCCAGGGGGCCTGCCAGGGTCGCTATGGGAGGTACCCAGGCAGAAGCTCTGCGGTGTCCTACTGGGGTTGCTGTGAGAGGGACCCGAGAGGAGTAAGGATGTTTTCCCCTTTCTCATACTTTTTCTTTTTTTTTTTTTTGAAAGGAAGACCCCTTCTAGGGTCAAGTGCTTTGCTCAGGAGCATAGACTAAGAGGTTCACACAGTATGCAAATAAGGACCGTGGGATTCAAACCCAGGTCAAGAATGTTGTGGCTCAGGATCAAACAGAATGCAAGTGGAGGTTGTGAGATTCAAACCCAGGTCTTTTGGGTGTTCAGATTCTCAGCTCTGTGCTCTAGCCATTAGGTTATACCTCCTCTTTTCTTTTGGTATAATATGGTCCAGGGCCCTTAAGAGGCTCCTGAACCTAGAGGCGCTGCGGCGGTGGCTGCCCAGGAAGGCAACCTCCGGGTCGCCTGATCGACCGCTGCTGCCGACGCCAGCCCCTCGGGAGTGGGGGTAAGCGGAGATGCCCTAGAGGCCTCGAACGCTGGTAGGCCTGGAGACGCCGGTCCAAGAAGCTGGAGGGTCCGAGGGGCCAGCCCCTGGATGAGGAGAAGGGAGGCAGCCGCCTGGCCGTGCTGGGGCCGCACTCAGGAGGAAGGCCCGAGGGGCTGAGCGGAAGGCGGCAGCTCAGATGGCTGCCTGGGCGGGTGGCACGGAGGGGTGCAACCGCAGGGGCCGGGGAAGGGTCCAAGAGCCGGGAGGAGGGAGGGAGAGTCTAGGGCACGAGAGAATGCCGTAGGGAGGTGGGGTGGAGCCGAGGAGTCGCGGGGAGGAGAGGCGACTCGCGGTAAAGGGGGACAGCCAAGGCCTGGGGAAAAGGCCTGGATACCCGTGCCCGAGAGCAGTGAAAGTGCGTAGGCCCCATAGGTGCCACAGAGTCGCAGGGAGGAGAGGTGACTCGCGGTAGAGGGGGACAGCCAAGGCCTGAAGAAGTGGCCTGGATACCAGTGCCCGGAAGCACTGAGAGTGCGTAGGCCCCGAGGCCTAGCTAAGGGAGAACCTTTGGGGGGAGGGCCACAGAGCAGGCCGCGGAGTCGCGGGGAGCAGAGGAGACTCATGGCATTTCTCTCAGGCGAGGGCCTGATAGGGGAGGCCGGCGAGGCCGCGTGGTCCACGGACCCAGTAGCACGCTGCCAGGGGGCCAGGAGGGCAGGGCTGAGGCCCAGGATGCGAGGGAATCGCTGAGTAAGACTAGGGATCTCGGAAAGAGCCAAGAACAAGCCAGATTAAACATAATAAAGGAGGAAAAACACTCATGAGATATAGCAGGCAATATTCTACGGACTAAAGCGCTGTGCTTGAGTTATTCTGCCTCTAGAGAAACAACAAACGACAATAGTGGCTTTAAACGCTGTTATTTTTAGGAGCCTAGCTGCTCCTTCTTAATTATAACTAGAGAAAACAATTTTTACAATGCAAGAAAAAACCAAGTGCCTACGGAAGTTGTTAAGAAAAGCACATTTCCTACCTTAGAATTTAAGGAGCAGACAGGGGTTCTCTGGATGCTTCTTGCCTATTCAGATGCACAAATTACAACTGGAGAGCAGGGGTTCCTGGGACCTGGATATACTGGAAATCTGATCTGGGTCATGTGCATCATTAGCCTATCAGGTGGGCTGTAACCCATGAGGTAATGTCTGGAGTGCCATGGGATGCCAACCAATCACAATGAAAGTTGTCTGCATACTCAAGTGAGTCTACCACCCTTGCCTATATGGTATTATTCATGAACTTGTGCAGCCTGCTGGAGACCCCGACTTTCAGGCTTAAAATAAAGTAGTAATGCAGATGGCATTGGTCTGGCAGGAGGAATTAAATAAAAGAAACTCAATAGCCTGATTCAAAATAGCCGGAAAATGGTGGTGGTGGGGGGGGGATCATCAATTTCTTATAGGGTTCAATATTCATTTACATCCTGGCTGTACATTGACATAGCTAACAGCTCCACTTACAGGTTCTTTTCACTCTAACCTCAGTTTGGTCCTGTGTATCTGTTAGACATCTTACTTTTGGTGGGTAGATATATATATATATATATAGAAATAGTTCTGACTCACTCAAAGTACACATTTTATCTAAAAATGAGAGGGGAATGACCATAACTATGAATGAGTAATAAAAGTTGTGGCAATTCACACGTTGAGATGAATTCTGCTTATTTAGTTAAGCCATTGTATATTTTTATGTATATTACATCAGTTTGAAAGTTATGACCTTTAAATTTGCTGTTAGTGTGAAGATTTAACTTTTTATCTGTGAGTTCGACTGGTGGCTACATAAACTATCATCATCTTCAGTATTGTGAAAGTTGTTTTCTGTTTTGTTCTTAGGGTGAAGGTAGTGACTGCAACATCTCTAACATCCAGATAAACATTTATCTGGTGGTTAGATGGTGTGATAAACAGGGGCTACACAATGACATGACTTAAAATATGCACTTTAATCTTCAAGTGCGAGGAAGCAGGACCATAACTCACGAGTGACAGAGCTACAAGTAAGTTAAGAAAACCCAGCCCCCTTGCATGTAATGACAAACTGCACTTCTGAGTCAGACAGTTGCTTGCTTGATATATACTGTACAGCATCCATTTACTTTTTGTAGCTTTTACATCTGCTGTTTGTTTTAAGATTGAACTGTTTCCAATCTCATGACAACAGGGCTGTAGCAAAAACTATGTTTGGTCATGTAATTTCAGATTGCAAACTCTATCATTTATCTCCCTTTATGCTTATCAACTAGACACACATACCACAGCAATGAAAAGTATATACCACAGCAATGAAAAGTATATACCACAGCAATGAAAACAAATAGCACAGCAAAAAAAAAAAAAACAAAGACCCTGAAAAGACCTAACACACAAACAGCAATTAAACCATAGCACCTAAACATCTCACACAATACAAACAAGTTATAAGCAGTCAGAAATAGCAGTTTAGCATATCGGTTTAACATAGAAGTGCTTACTCAACCCTAACTACGGTGGCACTACCATTCCATAAGTATAGTGACGCTAGCTGCTGTACCATGCCATTAAAATATATATTCACTGCAAAAAGCTATGCTGATGCACAAGTTAGAGTTTATTATCAAAGCCACAAAAGCAAAGAAGAACATTTGAAGCCTAACCCCACCCTCCTTACTCCACCAGCCGCTTGAAGTTGAAATCAATGAACAACCAAGGTTTCAAATGTATATTTTAACTTCATAAATAAATTCAGCAGCATAATATGAGGAATACTATTTCACCCCGTGACAAGACACTGAGCTTGCATGTGTAAGGCACAGGTTCACAGGATTTAGCTTGGGGCACAATGTTTACATGTGGGCCACTCACAAAGCAGCAACAATATCCCACACAGTGCCCCAGATCTGTATTATGCAGCCCTGTGTCCGAAATAACTTGTGGTGAAAGTAACTAATTAAATGTAATACACCATGATTACATTGCACCAAGTAATATCCCCAGTAGCACTCTTGTCAAAAAAATGCAGTGTACTTGCTCCCCCCCAACTCCCTGACCAGCTTTTGCAGAAGGACCCCTCCCAGTCTCTCATCCCATTTCATCTGATATGGACAAGAAAGGTTTATTTAAAACCTATACAGGGGGGCCGGCTTGGTGGCACTGAGGGTTGAAGTGCTGGACGCCACACCTTGTGCTATGTCTGGTGACCCAGGTTCAGGAATCAGCCTGAATCATTTTGGGCGGGTGGGAGTTGGATCGAGCATCTGCAAGGCAGCTTTCATCTCCTGGAGAGGGATCCAGTCACTCCCACTGCAGGGCTGCCCCTGGGTGGAGTCCTGAGGGTAGTGCAGATGGAGAGCGGCTAGAGTAGGAAGGGTGCTGCTGATCGCTGTGTGTGTGTGCGCGTGTGTGCCTCCACACACGCCAGAGTGACTGTGGTAGGGAAGGGGAGAAAAACAGCACTGGCAGGCACCATGACAGTGCCAGTGAGACCAGAAGCCAGAGACAAGCCCCCCGTCGTGAGGGGCCAGAGCCAGCTGCCTGCCAGTTCCTAGAAAATAACGGACATAAAATTGAATAATAATAATAAAAAAAAAAAACCACACATGGAGGTAAACCGGTGTCTACAATCAGTCCTGATGCCACAACTACAGTTCGCACATTGTAGCCTGCATTGCACATTTCTGTATACTGTTGCTTAGCAACAGCAGGTACCCACACAGTGGGAGTGCACTTCTGGTGCCTAGTAGGACATAATGTGCCCACTGCCTCCAGGCATAACTAGAGTGGGTGCCACACTCCTAACATGCTCCTACAGCTGGGGAGACATTAGTTGGGAGGACATTGCAAAATACAGAAACATAGAATCAGGTGGCAGATAAGGTTCACTAGGCCAACTCAGTCTGACCTTTTCTACCTACCTATCTACAGTTCACCACAGATCATATTTGAGCTACAGCTCTTTTTCCCTCCCCCCCTTTCTTTCCAGTATGATTCCCTTGTGACTATCCCATGCATTCTTGAAACCCACCACCTCTGCTGGAAGGCTGTTCCAGTAATCTACCACTCTTTCGGTGAAGAAGTGCTTCCATACATCTTTCCAGAAACTACCCTCTTCCAGCTTCATATCATATCTCGTTGTTCTTGAGCACTTTTTTTATTGGAAATATACTTTCCTCCTGTACTTTGTTTACCTCTGTGAGGCATTTAAAGATCTCTATCATATCGCCCTCTCCCTCCTCTTTTCCAGGGTGTACTTGGTGAGGTCCTGTAGTCTCTATTCATAGGGTTTTTGATACAAACCCAGCACCATTTTAGTTTCCCCTCCTCTGGACCGCCTCCACTCTGTCTATGTCCTTCCCGAGATCTGGTCTCCAGAACTGGACACAGTACTCAAGGTGGGGTCTTACCAGCAATCTATACAGGGGTAACACCACTTCCCTCTTTCTGCTGGTGATACCCCGCCCTGTACACCCTAGCATCCTACTAGCCCTTCCGACTGCCTTGTCGTACTGCCTGGCCACCTTCTGGTCATCTGATATAATTACCGCTAGGTCTCTTTCCTACTTGGTTGTCATCAATATCACGCCATTCATTTTGTACTCCACCTCTGGATTTCTGTGCCCCAAGTGCATTATTTTGTACTTTTTAACATTGAAACCCAGCTGCCATATCTTTGACCACTCCTCAGGTTTTCCCAGGTCTCTGCTCTCTAGCCAAAAGTAAGAGAACTATCCATTACAAGAAAAAAGAACAACCAAGGAGCAAATGCATTGTGAAACCTACACAATGTAAATGTAGAGACATCAAATTTGATGGCAGATAAAGATTGTTTGACCCACCCAGTCTGTCCATTTGTCCTTGCCTATACTGTCACCACAGACCCTACTCGATCTCCAGCCCCCCTTTCCGCTGCTTCCCAGCTGAGATTCCCTTGCACCTATCCCATGCATGCTTGAAGCCACCACTGTTTTCACCCCTGCTACCTCTGCTGGAAGACTATTCCAGGCATCCACCACTCTTTCAGTTAAGAAGTACTTCCTTTCATCTCTCCTTAATGTTCCTCCTTCCAGCTTCATTGCATGTCCTGTTGTCCTCGTGTATCTTTTCCTCTGAAAGATACTCCTCTTCTGTATCTGATTCCACCCTATGTGGTAGTAATAGATCTCTTGCCTGTCTTCTTGCAATTTACCAGCTAACTATTAGAGTTCACAGACTCACTGGCTTGTGGAGGCACACACATGCACAGAATTGTTTCTGTACAATGCCAGCTGCTAACACTTTAACAACCCTGCAGATAATAATGAATAATCTTAGCATCTGAAAACAGTGGCACCACATGACACAAAGCATTATGACTAATTGTGAGTGAGACCATTGTTACAGAAGTATATGGTTTAAGTCATAATAGAACATGATACTGGGCATCACTGTAGCAGGTGTGTTGGAGGGGCACTGCAGGACCACGATGCTAGTGCAGGTAAGGTAATTTGCCTGCCTGCAGTACAAGTCAAATGAATGTGATCCATAACCCAGCCATGATGGACTGCAGTGCTGCCAAGATGGAGGGTGTTTGCTTATATCAATGGATAGGAAAGTCAGAGGAATTTAAACAAAAGGACAGAGGATGTAGCTAGTGCAGGGGTCACCAGTGGCAGGAGTCAGATGCAACAGTTCAACAAGAGAAGGGCAACAGAGCTGAGTAGCAAAATAACTGTAGGTCCCCAGTTGGAGAAAGGAAGCACACAGGGACAATTCTCACTTGACAGCAGGTCCAATGAGAACTACACCCAGCTCAATTGACTGGTTTGAGAGTCCAATGCAATGGAAATTCAGAACTCAGAGGCACATGCTGAGACCTGGGGGAAGGGGTGTGACTGGGGCACCAAGAAGGAGAACTTCTGGCCTCTGGCTATCCCAAAGGGATAGGTCCTATAGGACAAGGAGTAGGTGGCTTTCTTTTTTGAAGGTAGTGTGTCCGTGAAAAATAAGGAGGAAATCAGTGTGACAGGCAGATCCACTGTATCCACCTGGTCAAGCTTGGAGGAAAAAAAGCAGGGTGGCAGGAGGCAAAATAGTCTCCCAGAAAGGAACTACCAGACTGCAAATAGCACAGCCAAGCTAAATGGAGTCAGTGATGATAAGTGCTTGTGCAGTTAAATTCCACAAATGGAATTCTAGTGGCATTACCTATTACACTACAATTAATTTTTGAGCAAATTATAACAATCAGTAATTTGCAGAATTTCCACTACAAATTTTAGTCAATGTTTTGGTGAATAGAGTATGGGGTTAGTAGTGCTAATGTAACTGTAGTTTACTTTTTGGCTTTTCTCTATTTCCACCCTTGATATGGAAGCTGGGTAGTGAGTAGGGAAAAGAAAGCCCAGCACCAAGGGTGAGCAGAGGGCTGGAGAAGGAGGAGGCGGGGTGGATGGTGGGTGTTTCACAAAGCACTAAGCAGGGAACTGCTGAGGGAGGCTGGCCTTTATTGGGGATGTGGGAGGAGCTATTCCCCCACATTGAACCTCAGGCTTTAGCCCTCCCATTCAATGTTTTGGTGAATAGAGTATGGGTTAGTAGTACTTATGTAACTGTAGTTTACCTTTTGGCTTTTCTCTATTCCCACCCTTGGTATGGAAGCCGGGAAGTGAGTAGGGAATAGAAAACCCAAAAGACTACCTCCTCCAACTCATGGAGAGTATGACCAGTAGCACGCAGGAGAGTAAAAACCCCAAGGTGGAGGAAACCTTTCAGGACCCATGGCTACTGACCTGCCTGTCCTCAGAACAAACTAAGAGGAGATGATCCTAGGCTCTTACAACCATATTCTAGTTTCAGAGTAAGGTGAACTGTTTATAGAGCCGATGTTCCATCTTCAGAGTCTGTTGTATGATGTGTTCTGGAAGGTCGAGTCTGAGGCTGAAGAGGCAGATCCATTCTGAAGGAGTGTCTAGATCCCAAATATGGATTAATTCTAGCTGAAAAGGGTTGAAAGTGGTCAAGGATTCCAATGTGATATTGGTTGATATTCAATGGGGTTACAGAGTCAATGGGACCATGAAGAGCATGAGCTGATTAAATGAGCTGCCAGACTATGGGAAGTATGATGGGTTATGAAATTCTTAAATTAATCTATCAGACTTTGTAGAGGGTTTGACATCCGAATTAGGGTCTCAAGGCTTGGAGTTCAGTCATGCACGATATCTCGCCATGTAGGCATCTATGGAGATGATCAAGGATTCATACAGAAGCTTTAGGTGAATGGTAGGAAGGGTAACATGGAAGATTTTAGACCAGTGAAGGAAGGGTGGTATGTGCTATAGGGATGGTAACTGGATATCAATGGGAATAGTTGGAAAGTTCAGTACTATGAATTCAAGGGTTGACTAGAGTTATTGTTGCTATAATGAGACTTGCAAAAGCTCATATTCAGGATGAACTGCTAGTGAAAATAGTGGATATGGGTATTGCTGTGGCTTAATTACCCATGGCAGGAGCTTAAGTGGCCATGCTGGCTTTGCAGTGCTGGAGCATCCAATGTTGGAATGTTGCGGGGAGCCAGGGAATGATCTTTGAATAAGTCTATAGACTGAAGTGGCAAAGGGAAGTTGAGAGCAGTGTGGAATGCCATGGGTGCCTAGCATGCTTAGTCTGATATAGGACTGTTGTGGGGCATGACTGGGATAGTGAAACAGCCAGGTTGGTTATGGATGTGCAGATTGAGGAATCAATGGAAGCGTGCTCTTGGTGATGATATTCACTGGAGTGAGTATGGGAGGTAAATCCTAAGGGATGAGTTAGAAGGACTACTGAATAAGTAGCTGGCATGATTTAGGGTAGCGTAATGAAGAGATGTAGACAACTTTATCAATTATGGTGATGTCCAAGGGCCAGGGAATAGTGGCTCAGACAGAGTAACTTTAGCAAGGCAGCTAGGCACTAGATAGCTAGTGATGCATGTTCTGGGATAGTAGCTGGGAAAGGACTTAGGAACATCCAATGGCTATTAAGGGAGTACAAGTCAAGTAATGTGATCAGACTGAGTCAGCGCATGTAGGAGAAGACTATGTAGAGAAAGTAAAATGGATGATGCCAGTACTGCTATGAGATATCCTGCAGTTCCCATTATCCTTAACAGTGATGGTTACTATGGAGTTGGTACAATTTAGAAGGAATTAGGTTCAAGGTTCCGGGTAAGAAGATAGGAGTAAAGGAGGATCCACTAAATCTTTGGATCCTACGAAGACAAGGGAGGTATGATGCTCATACTGCTTGAATTAACAGAATACATCTGGAATCATCCTGCAGAGATGGTCGAAAGATGAGATCTTCTATAGTCCAGTCAAATGTGATGCCACAAATGGGTCCTGGGGAGATTATTGGGAGATGCTTTGGGAGAGGCCAACAGTCCTATGAATATTGGGCACCACTTTGGCTTAATGCACTTGACCTAGACATCATGAAAGAGGACAGAATAAGTCCCTTTAAAGATAAACTCCAAGTGGCACTTGCCAGAAACAATAACTGTTACCGTGAGACCTGACCCCCCCACACTCTTCCCTCCTCTTTCCTGCTACCCTCATTCTAACCTGCCCCTTGCCTTCTCCTCTCTTCTTGCTAACTAGCACTCTCCTAGTAGGCTCCAGGTCCCCACCTCAGCACTCACCCCAATGAGTCTAGCCCTTCTCTATGACTGTACTCTTTAGCACTTATGACAAAAGAACTGCTGCCCATCAAGTTCTTGCCTCCTTGCCTATAATATTAGTTAATTATTTTACAGAGTATATCATCCTCTGTTCCCTACCTGATTTGTTGTCTATCCTGTAGATCCTCAAGTTGTTCACATAAACTTCTTGTCAACCTTGCCTGCTATAAACTATGAATCTGTATATTTTTACTTATGTAATCCCTGTTATTGTAATTATGTAACCTCTGTAACCTGATGCACTCATGTTTTTCTAAGGCATGGAGAACTGTAGAAGGTATCAGGCACATGTCCTTGAACAGGAGCAAAAGGTACGTATCCAGCAGGAAGCAAGGGGGGAACACAGACAGGCATGTCCATGAGGAAGGCAATAGGGAAACAGATTTGTCTGGAGGAACAGTGAGGGAGAAGATGGCAGCAGGGAGATGAAGATCTGGAGCTTGGATTAGGTCAAGCCAGAAAGCAAGCCACAACAATGATGCAAAGGACCACAGGAGGTGGTGGAAGACAAGTGACAAGGAAGTCCAGGAGTCTGATGGACCAAGTGGAGGTGGAGATTGAACACACTGGCGGGGTCCAAATCCAGAATGGGAGGAGGCCAAGGCAGGGACGAGTATACTGAATCCATGGAAGTATAAGATGCAGTCTGGTGAGGTAGAATATTGAAGACAAATGGGGTAAAGTGGTTCTGTTCCCAAAGAGAATGTGGCAACCAGATAGCAGGTATAGAATGCAGTTGGTTGAAACAGGAGATTGAAAACACATGCTCCCATCCCCGGTAGATGGAACAAGCCTACCTTCACTTGATACCTCAGAAGGCAGAGTTAGGGATAGAGGATGTTGGGGTGCTGATAGCATTGGTAGTTGGTGGTAGAGGATCCAGCTGGGTGAAATGGTGGTGAATTGAAACAGACTCCCATCCCTGGTAGACAGGGCAAGCCTACCTATGCTCAATGCCTCAAAAGGCAGTGTTCTGGATGGAGACCGGAAGACTGCTGGTATGGGCTGAGCAAGGAAAGGGAAGGTGAATGCTGTGGAGTAAAAGGTAAACAAACAGATGGGAGCAGGATGAAGGGAATATAATTAGGGAACAGAAGAAGAATGAGCATAAGGTGAACATAAAATGGATGAAGCAGGGAAACAACATAGAAAGGACAATGCCAAACAAAACAGGAAAGATATGGGAAGGAGCACTATTTGAGAAGGACAGAGGGAACCATGACATGGGACATGAAGGGGAAGCAGGCGGGTTCAATAGCCTTATCAGAAAAGTAGGGGAGGCAAGTGATTATCCTCAGAAAGAACTGGAAGGGGACAGGATCAGTTGTGTTCCAGGACAGTAGCTGCTGCTTGTTGTTTTCACAGGGTTCTTGGGGATTTTACTTGGTAGAAGGTTAGTTCTTTTCTTTCTTACTTCTAAGGGGCTAGCAGGGTATTGTTTTGGGGGCTGCTGAAGTTTGAAAACTGGTTTGGTGGCTGTAAGTGGACTCATTTTGTGGATGTTTCACTGTGTAACAGGCTGCGCTGGAGGAGGCTTATTTCTTCTGATTTAAAACCTATTTGGTGGGATTTGCTTGGGCCTGGTTCTTTGGCTGCTGGGCTTGGAGGGGGAGACACAGGGCTGATACACTCTCTCTCGAGTCAGGTGTCTGCCCAAGACCCTGCCTCCCCAGAAGTCTGCTAATTTATAGGGGAACACCTGCCCTGCAATTGGAGGAAAAAGGCTGCAGGTGCAGCTCATGTAGTTCTAGTCACTTGGGTTGGATTTAAAGGCTGGGAGAGGAGCTTAGGGAGTTGTTCATTTCCTTATAAGTTTAATGTGTTGTACTGCACCTAGTAACAGGGTTACTGGTGTACAGTGGGACTGTCTCTAAGATTAGTGGTGACCTGATTAGGCAGTAGGGTGTATCTTGGACTGGGGGGAACCTGGTGGCTCACCCAAGGAAACCTATTTGGAAGGGATGGAACCACACGTCATTAGGGCTGGCATTTTGGGAGGGTGGTGGTGGGGCACAGGGTGTGGAGCAGCCATGATACTGGACTGGGCTTGGAAGTTTGGTGGTTGCCCAGTGTGCTACCAGCTGGCACAGCTTAGGGAGGAGGTTGCGGGGATTAGGAGACAGCTGGGAGAAGGGCGGGGCGCTATGGTTGGGGAAGGGGGCTGGGGATCTCCCACGGGGTTGCACCAAGCACTGGGGGCGGGGGCATAGGGAAAGGAGTGCAGGAGAATACTCAGGGATCACATAGGGACCCTGGCAGAGGGGGTCCAAAAGGACACTACCAAGGAAGCAGGCAGGTAACTGGGGACCCTCACAAAGGAGGGACAACATTCTCAGGGAAGTAGGCAGATGGCCAGGGCTGGACAGAAGGAAGCAAGGCGGGAGGTGGATCAGACCTTACACTCAGTAACTGCTTCAAATCTCTTCTTCTGCTCGGAGGATGAGGGGGTGATGCAACGACAGGGGTGGTTAGAGATGGAAAGGGAGTGGGGGCAGGAGGCAGGGACCAGATAGCAGGAAGAACGGGGGGGACCTGGAATGCAGGAAAATGGGGGGAGCAGTGAATCAGAGCAGGAGGGGCAGGGGGAAGAGGGAGGAAAGCGCATTGAGAAGGACCAGTTGGGAGGAAAGGTAAAGGAGAAGGACCAGAAGTACAAGGAGGATTCAGTAAAGGGAGCTGAGGGTTTAGGCCAGGGGAGCACGAAGAGCAAGGATGAACTAAATGGAGACAGGAAGGAAGGGAGGACGAGCCAGGCTAGTTTAGCAGTTGGGGGAGAAGGACCAGCCGCGAGCAGTGAGGGGGGAAATAGCAAGGTACAGAAGGATACTCAGAAGGAGGAGAGGCATAGGATTGGAGGAGGGGTGGCCATGGTAAATAAGGAGGGGGTGGCATGTGGCACCCAGATAGGGGGAGGAACAAGGAGCCGGCTGGGTGGAGGGGCCAGTAGAAAGGATGAGGGACATGGAAGGGGGATGGAGGAAAAGGAGCCGTCAGAGTGCTCCTGTTGGGGGATTCTATGATCAGGGGTATCAAATGGGATAGGGAGGGAGAAGCCTGGCCAGTTAGAACAAGATGCTTCCCTGGACTAACGGTGCACAGGGCTAAGCACGAGGTATATCAGCTGGCAAAGGATTGTGGGGGTTCCCCGGACATACTGGTCCACCTGGGTACAAATGACATTGAGGGAAATAGTGAGCTAGAGATACAGGCAAGATTCAGGGAGCTTGCCAGGGTCTGTCATGATGACATAGGATGCACAGTTTCCTCTCAGAAATCCTGCCAGTGCCAAGGGCTAGTGGGGGAACACAAAAGGAAGATTAGGAGATAAACCAGTGGCTCAGGGAGTGGTGTGAGGCCAGAGGTTATGGGTTGATGGGGGATTGGGGGGAGGCCTGGGAGGATAAGGAGCTGTATGCTAGAGATAGACTACATCTCAATTTGGAGGGAGGGGAATCCTTAAGTTGAAAATAGAGGGGTTCATTGATGAAAAGTGGGGTTTAAACTTGTGAAGGGGGAGGGATGGGAGAAAAGGCTGTCAAGGGGTGCCGATAAAGAAGGGACTCTGTCTCCACCCCCCTTGGGAGCTGGAGGATTGCGGGAAAAGGCTGACTGGCAAAGTGCAGACCAGGGGAAAACAGAATCCCCATGGGAACACGACCAGGGGAAATGGAACTATAGGGAAAGGGTGGAAGGTAGTCCTGCTAAATGCCAGGAGCTTGGGCAATAAAATGCCTGAGCTCCAGGCAATGCTAACTGAGGGAGCAGTGGATGTGGCATGTGGCAGCGGTCACTGAGACTTGGGCCACTGCAGGACACGACTGGGACCTGAACCTGGAGGGTTACACTATGTTCAGGAAGGACAGGGGGGAGGGAAGGGGAGGAGGGGTAGCAATGATAGTCAAAAACTGCATTGGCATAGGGGGAGTAGAGGAGGCGGAGGGAACCGTGGAGGCAATTTGGGTCACCTTGATAACAAGGGGGGGGCAAGAGAGTAAAAATAGGAGTGGTGTATAGACCCCCTGCCCTGGCGGAGGAGCTGGAGGACAGTCTGGTGGCAGATGTTGGGAGACACTGCAGACTGGGCAGAGGAACAGTGGTGGTGTTGGGGGACTTAAACATGCCAGGAACAGACTGGGAGACTATGACATCCTCTGTGACCAGGGAACAGAGGTTGTTGGATGTCTTTCAAGACGCGTTCCTAACTCAGCAGGTGAGGGAACTGACCAGGGAGGCACGGGTACTGGATGTGGTCCTGGCAGACAGTGACCAGATTGGGGGCCTGGAGGTAAGGGACCCATTGGCGGGGAGTGACCATGCCACGGTCTGGTTCTGCCTGGACCTAGGAGGGGTAGAAGGCTGCACAAAGACGGAAGTAACCGACTTCAAGGGGGCGGATTTTAAGGAAATGGGAAGGATCCTTAAGGAGCATTTGGATGGGATTGGGTCAGACATGGATGCTGATAGTAGGTGGGAAATCATCAGGAGAGGGGTGCAGGATGCTACCAGCACCTGTGCAAGAGTAAGACGAAAATGCGGTAGGCCCAAAAACCCTGCTGGTGGACCAGGGAGGTCCAGGAGGTGGTGCGGGGAAAGAAGGCAGCCTATAAGCAATTCAAGTGCTCAAGGAGTGAAAGGGATCGAGGGGAGTATGAGCTGATGGCTAGAAGGGCCACTAGGGTGGTGAGGGCGGCTAAGGCAAGAAAGGAGCAGAACCTGGCCAGGGAAATTAGGAGAGGGAACAAGGGGTTCTTTAGATACATTGGGGAAAAACAAAGGGTGATGGGGCAGATTAGCAGGATTAAATCAGGGGAGAGATGGGCACAAGACCCGGGGGAGCAGGCTGAGGTACTAAATGAGTACTTCACCTCAGTTTTCACCAAGGAAAATGGGGTGCTGCATCATACATGGGAGGAGACAGAGATACTGAGGGAGGGGGGACCCTTACCGATCGGCGGGTCTGGGGAGAGGGGGAGGCATCACTGGCAGGAGGGGGAGGGCTAAGCAGGAAGAAGAGGTACTGGAAGTGGAAATCACAGGAGAGAGTGAGGGAAGCCCTCAGCTCCCTTAAGACGGAGAAAGCACCGGGGCCGGATAAATTACATCCCAGAGTGCTGAAGGAACTTGCGGATGTCCTGGCGAAACCCCTGGCGGAGCTTTTCACCATCTCTCTGAGGACAGGGTGGGTGCCCCAGGACTGGAAGGTGGCGCATATAGTGCCTATCCACAAGGGGGGATCAAGGGAGGTGGCAGGGAACTACAGGCCTGTCAGCCTGACATCGGTGGTGGGCACGATGATGGAGGGCATTGTCAAGGAGATGCTAGGGGGGTACCTGGATAAGTCAGGGTGCCTGGATGATAGACAGCATGGATTCATCCCGGGGAAATCATGTCAGACATACCTGGTGGAGTTCTATGACTGGGTGACAAGTGCCTTGGACCTGGGTAGACCAGTGGACATCCTCTTTCTAGACTTCAGCAAGGCATTTGACTCTGTTCCTCACGCGGGCCTGTTGGATAAGCTGGGAGAAATGGGGGTGGGGAACCAGATGATCAGATGGATAGGCAATTGGCTCCAGGACCAGACCCAGAGGGTCATAGTTGGTGGGATAGTCTCATCCCCAAGGAGGGTCATTAGTGGGTCCCACAGGGATCAGTCCTGGGCCCCTTCTGTTCAACACCTACGTCTCTGACATAAGGACAGGAATCAGGAGTGAGATGAGCCTCTTTGTGGATGACTCAAACTGGGGCGGTGGTGGATGGGGAGGAGGGAGGTGGCCCCACAGGGGAACCTGGAGGCTCTGGAAAGATGGTCTAGAAAGTGGAAGCTGAGGTTCAATGCAGGGAAATGCAAGGTACTCCACCTGGGGCCAGAAACCCGGCCAAGTGACACCCTGGGGGATGCTACAAGTCTCATGGCTGAGAGGGACCTGGGGTGGTGGTGGATGTCAAGATGAACAACTCTGAGACTTGTAGGAGGGCAGCAGCCAAGGCCAACAGGATGCTGGGATGCATCACTAGGGGATACTCCAGAAGGAGGGAAGTGATACTCCTCTGTATAACTGCTTGGTGAGGCCGCACCTCGAGTACTGCATGCAGTTTTGAAGGCCACACTTAAAGAGGGACATTAACCTCCTGGAGAGGGTCCAGAGGAGGGCAACCAAAATGATTTGGGGCTTGGGGGACAGGACCTATGAGGAGAGGCTCGAAGAGCTAAATATGTACACATTGGAAGAGAGAAGGGACCGGGGGAATGATAGAGGTCTTCAGGTACATGAAGAGGGTAAATAGGGGAGGAACAGTCAGGGTGCATTGAAGGAAGGAGGAGGGGGCCACTAGAGGGCATGGGTGGAAGCTGGAGGGGAGAAGATTCTGGGGAGAAAGGAGGAGGTGCTACTTCACTGAGAGGGTGGTGGAGCCATGGAATGCGCTGCCTAGGGGGCTGGTGGAGGCAGAGACAGTGGAGGGGTTCAAGAGGGGGTTGGATAGGTACAGGGGAAGGGTTCTGGAAGCAAAATCCAATGCAGCAAGAATATCTGGAACTGGGAAGGGAGAAGCCAGAGAAGGCGAGGGGGGCAGCAAGGTCAGCACCCAGGGTGGGGGCTGACCAAACGAGCAGACACAAAAGACCATTAGGCCTATTCTGCTGGCATTTTAGTATGTTAGTATAAGTGCTGGAAGGGTGGGAAGTATTGGGGCTATAAAGGGTTAAATTTATGAACAATAAGTTGAGCAAGGTACATGAATGCAGAGACCATGAATGGTGCATAGGGGGTAAAATCAGGAGTAGCAGAGGTGATGGACAAAACCGCTGGGGAAGGTTGTTTGTAAGAGCTGACAGAGTGCAGTAAATAATAGGAAATCAAGTACCAGGTGAAGGGAGATGGGGCACTGGGCTTGATGTAAGAGAAGGGAGTGGTGATGGAGACAGATTGCCAGCATGAGAAGCCCAAAAGAAAACACAGGGGAGCAAAGGACAAGGGCAGGAATGTGGGGGTTGTTTTTGTTTGTTTTGTCATGTTTTATGTCACCGGCAGGGTGAGTAAAGCATGGAGAACATGAACCGAAGACAAAGGAAAAAGGAGCAGAGAAAGATCCGAAAGAAAAGGCAACCACTGCACAAGTCAGACCGGCATGTCCCTGACAAAACAGCAGGATGTTCTGTCTCATTACTGTAGGATGTGAAGATGTAGAGCAGGTAAGAAGATAACTGCCAGCAGCTGAGGGGAGTCTGGGGTCAACTCAGAGGAGAGTGGATCGCAGCAGCTTGGCGAGAATGTCATAGGGGTAAAACAGCACCTGAAGGGCAACCAGGCAAATGTGGAGCAAACAGCAGAGAAACATTGGAAAGTCCCAGTTATGCCGCGGGCCTCAGACTGAAAGGAGCCAGCAGACTATGGCATGCTAGAGAGCATTCTCTAGGGCCCAACAGCAGAAAGGCAACAGAAAACAAAAACATGGGAATCTGAAATGGAGTCTGTACTGGATGGCAGCAGGCAGGCAAAAAGTAGTTCACCCAGGTCCCGGGGATGAGTGGGGGGGGGGCAACAGATGCAGAAGTCACAGAGCCTGCCAGCCCACAACAGAGGGGCCAAGGTTGGCATAGTGAGGTCTCTGAGAGGGGAAGGGGTGGAAGGGGAACACCCAGGGCCAACACCCAGGGCAATGGCAGACGAACTCCGGTGGTAACAGATGGAAGCTGCAGACACAGAGGAGTACAAACTCAAGAATGCTCACCAGAGGATGCAGTGTGGAGGAAGCAGTCTAGCCAGGTGCAGGACAGTTCATCTCCCAGGGAGCAAGCCCCAAATTCAGAGGAGCCACGAGAGGGGAGACTGAGCAGCAGAAGTAGAAACAAGGTTGAAAGCAACAGTGCCGGCATGTAAGCGGCACCAGAGAAGCAAAACAGGTAGCAGGCAGGGTGAGTGACCCTACGCACACAGGGTAAAAGCAATAGGGAAGCCAGAGGAGAGGTAGAGCAGGGAATCAAGGAGGGAAAAAAGGCAAAACAAAGGACAGAAGGCAGGGGCAGGGAAGTGACAGGGGGAAGGGGGAATGAGTCAAACAGAGAATGAAGGGAGAACAGACCAAGAGGCAAAATGGGAACAACAAAGGGGAGGAAACAAAAATGACAGGCAGGGGAGCAAACTGAACTAAGAAGCAGGTGAGGAAAGACAAGAATCAGAGAAAGGCAGGGGGCTCAGCCATACAAGTCATGCAGGAGCCTGGCACTTGCAATTGGGAGATTTCACAATGCGCTGAGCAGGCAACTGCCGTGGGAGACTGGCCTTTATTGGGGATGTGGGAGGAGCTGTTCCCCCACATTGAACCTTGGGCTTTAGCCCTCCCAAAATACTAAACCAAATTTCTCAAGCTTTGTTAGATTCCAGGACCCACTGACACTGGCAATGCATGCCAAATTTGGGGTATATACCTGGAATAGCAACAGAGCTACAATCATCCAGATTTTGGAAACATTTTTATAGTATTTCACAGATATTTAATTTGTGAAATTATAAACCTCTGTAACTTACAGCTGACTTAACTAACTCCCCCTATTTAACAGTTTCCAAGATCCTTCAAAATTATGCATGCACATTTACAGGTAT
Organism: Neoceratodus forsteri; assembly: GCA_016271365.2. Lineage (NCBI taxonomy): Eukaryota > Metazoa > Chordata > Ceratodontiformes > Ceratodontidae > Neoceratodus > Neoceratodus forsteri. Next base: position 728,346,677 of record CM057453.1, read on the forward strand.
CCAGTTACAAAGGTGGCTGAGTTGTAAGCAGGGAAATATTTTCAGAAAATTTGGCAAAAAGAAAATGATTGCAAGACTTTGATCCCTTATTTAGTTCCAAAACATTAATCCAAGTGTCATGAAGCTTGGCATCCCTTAGGACTCCATGGTCCTTATCAAAAGTTAGTATGTCAGATTTGAGGTCTTTAGCTGCATGAGCAACTGAGTTATGACCAAATAAAGAATTTGGAAAAATCCCACAAAATTTCATGAAATTCATGGAATTTCATGAAAATTCCATGAAAGTGGAATTTGCTAATTTTTCCCAGCACCATTTTACATGCCATAGTGGTGAAATGATTTAGTGTACGTAACAATAAATAGCAAATTGTCTTCTGTTTTATTTAAACAAGGCATAAGGCTATACCAGAACTCAAAGAAATGGCAATTACCACTCATCAAACGGTCAAACTATTAAACATGTAAAGGGTGTTGCACTTTCCTCTCACAGGGTAGCCACAAGGCCTTCTAAACAGGATCACTAAGCATACCACAATCTTAAATTATTAATGCAAAGACAGTGACAAAATAAAATGTAATTAATGAATATAATTAGGGCACATAGTTTAAGTGCTAAAAAAGTTTTTTGAACACATACACAAATTATGATGCAAGTATTCAGTGCAGGGTACATAAAATTAACACACTGGGTGATCACAGATGAACTTGTAGCTACTTTCCAACATCACAAATCAACTAAAATATATTAAAAAAAAGTGTGCAGTATAGCAATGCTGATACAATAAATACAGAATAATACACATGTAACCGTGTTTTATGAGTTTTTTTTTTTACACACCTGAAGTGTGTGAGGACACATAAACCTCGAGAGCTAAGTCTATCCCAAGCATTCTTGAAACGCATAAGCACACAGCTCCATGTTTTATTTTTTTATAACTGTGCTGGGTGTTTAAGAAGTACAGACATGTTAACATTAAGCCAAAATGTGGGCTTGCTCATTTTTTTGTTTTTGTTTTCTGTGGAGTACTGTACATAATTGAATATAGTACGAAAATCTTTTCCTTCTTCTTCCCTACGCAGTAAGTAAAAGTAAACTGTGCTCATTTCTGTGTCAGCTGAATACCAGCACGCAATGTGTTTTGCACTGTAACAGTAAAGTAAGGGAGAGTAAGCAGATGAGTAAGGCAATGGAGCGTGAGCTTGAAAAAGCCGTAATAACTCAGTGTGACATCACACCAGGTTATTACGGCTTCTGAAAACTTTCTACAGCTAGTTGATATAGGGGGTCACCAGTAATGATAATGTAATATACAACTGTTTTACTATATATCTTACCACCAACACCTGAAAAAAAGTGGCACAGAGTCACACGATGGTGGTCAACAGCCATCAGGTGGATCTGAAAAGACTTTCTTTGATTAAAGTCTAATAAGAGTGAGTGTTATTTATCTGCACTGACTGAGAATATGCCATTTATTTTATTTTTGTTGACCAGGTAAGTGCACTAGACAAATCTTGCCTATTTTCAGGCACAACCTGGGAATACAGATGAATTCCAACTGACCTTGAACCAGATTAAGCTGTTGGTGGTATTTTTAGTGAATGAGAGAAATTTGGCCAGGACACCAGGGAAATTCCCCTACACTTATCGATAAGTGCCATGGGATCTTTAACATCCACCTGAACTACCACCAATCCAGGCAGATGGGACCTCAGTTTAATGTCTCATCCGAAAGACAGCACCTCAGAAGTGCAGCACCCCTCTCACGCTGCACTACAGTGTCAGTACTGGGATATTAACCCAAGTGCCAGATGTGGGAACTGAACCCACAGCCCTCTGATTGTTTGGCCTCAGAGGCGAGTGTGCTCAATACTGAGCCACTGACACTGGTATTTTCAAGATTGAGAGGGCAGAACAATAACTCATAAGTGACAGAGCCATGAGGGTGTTATATAAATCCAGCCTCTTCACAAGCGATAAGTAGCAGTCTGAATTGTGCCTTTGTGTACATGCAATGTGTTTTAAATAGCAAGGCTTTTTAAATAGCTCTTTTTATTCAGATTTAATAGTTTCTGTTGTATTTCACTGCTGTGTTTTGAATGCATCAGAGGCCATTGTGATGTCATGAGGCATTCTGCAAACTATTCTCCCATTTTGTAAGGGTTCCTTGGTAGAGTGTTCCACATAATACGGGCAACCATCGAAACGGCTTTCTCTGGAGGAGTTCAAATGGGCTTGCGGAACTGCCAACTTATTATCCCCTGTTGACTAGAGCAGCAGAGCTGGAGTGTAAGTGTAACCCCTCACCCCTGCCTTTTTACTAAAATGACAGGTGGCATGCTGTTGGCGTTGGCAGCAATACCTGGTGAGGACCTGGGTTTGGGGAGGATGAGGTTACCTGGCACAAGGGACCTAGGTTTGGCTACTTCTGCACAGGGGCACCTAAGTAAATCCAACTACAGGAAGCAATAACTGTAATGTCCAGAACCAGGATTGGGATTTTTCAGTGTGGCTTTATTCAAAACTAGCTGAAACATGACAAAGCATTGTATGGTCTCCCAAGGCTACGTTCACTGTATATGCAGATAGAGACTAAAGGCGGTCCATTGGAGAATGAACACATTTTACATTGTCTGGCTCTGGACCAACCAGGCACTCAGCTTCCGGACTTTGCATGCGCTTTGGATACACAGCGACTGGCCTGCCCTCTGCCGGCCACTTGACTGACGGTCCACTTGAAGAATGAACCCAAACTTTACTTGGAAAGACTCCCATCAAACAAGGAGACTCCCAAACTGTGGCTCCCACACCACTTAGAGTCTGCGACTCCTAGAGAGATTTGTTTTCTTACTTCCAATCGAACTCCCATCAAACAAGGAGTATATTTCCCATCCTGTGGCTCCACACACCACTTAGAGTCTGCGACTCCTAGAGAGATTTTCAAGTTGCGACCCACGTCTGGGTACCCACCTCATCACTGGCCAAGTGCATGAGGCAAGTAGCAAATGACAGAAGAAATCCGTAGAGGTGGACCTGGTTACTAAAGATGGGGGTTTTTCCCACCTCCAGCTCCCACAACCCATACCCGGCCATTTCTCTGAACAAACAGAAAACTTAAAACTTTAATATGTAGATTGAACGGTGGATGACCTGAAGCACCCCCTCTACAGCATCACTTGAAATCCAATAAAACTTTAGACTTTTTGACTGCTCCATTTGTTTGTCCTAGTAACATAGTCCTCCCAAATAGCAGTCCACATCCATTTCCCAACTGAAGAAAACAATTTGTTTGCCCCTTCAAATGGAGCCAAACACTCATCCTTTCGTTGCAGGTGCCCCACAGGTGAAGTAACACTTTCTTTGCTGTTATACAAGAACAGACTAAAAAAAAAAACCAGGCAGCTTCCATCCATAGTGGGTAAAGGGGATTGCCCCTGGGACCCACAGAGAACTTTTCCCCCCGGAGGGAGGGGGCACTGAGACCCGAAATGCGGTCTCCACCACTTAAAAGGTAAAACAGGATGACTTCCTTCCTGTTTGCTTTAGGACAAACTCAAGACTGGCTTTGAAAACTCCCAAAGTTCTAAACTCACTCCCTGAGCTGCAGATTCCAATGTGGCTTTTGCAGCTGCGACAGTTCTATGGTGATGTCATCTCTCAAGTCTCAGCTATGACTGAGAACAGAGTGAGACAGTGTGAAACCCATTTAACTGGAGTTTCACAAGCTGCCTTCCCTGCCTACCACTAGGTCTTACTAGGATTCTAGTAACTCAGGGTAACAAGGGGGTTACACTCGCCCTTGACCAGGAAAATGACTGTCCCCAGTCATTATGCACCCGGCCTTAGGCCATCCCACCCTATGTGCTACCTGTGGAGGGGGGTGATCAGGCCCCCTCCTACCATGTGCAAGCACAGGTAGGAAACACTAAGGGCCTAGAGGCCTATAGCTGACATATCAGCCTCTACTCTATCCACTTACTATGGACACCTAGTGGCTCTGGTAGAACCGTCCAGAGCATAGCCCTGATAGATCAGCACTGCAGTCCCTATGGCCACTGAGGACCACAGCCTGTCTATCCCCCCCAACCCTCTAGGGAAAACCTATCGGCCTCTAACATAACATCCCAAACAAAAACAAAACCCAGGGACCTCCCCGACCTTGGGCAACCTGCAACTACAACACAGCACTTTAAACTCTACACAATAAAGCACCGACGAGGAACTCCGATGAGCCCCTCCTCCTCTTCTTGTCTTCTCTTCTGTCTTCCCAGGAACACCTGTAGGAAAAAGACAAAAACAAAACACACTCCTAATCTGCATGCACAGTCTATCTAAACAACAACAACCCCTACCATACAGAAAAAAACACTGAACAATCCCAAAAAAGATTCTTTTAGAAAAAAGGTAGAAAAACACAGTATTTACATTAGAGTACAGTAATGACATTAGTTACAATACAGATTTGGGAGGATGGAGTGCCCTAAAAGTCCCAATTAGTGACCACAAGGCCTGAAGGCTAGTCCATTAAAGAGTCTCTCCTGGGCCGGAGCCCCGTGAAACATAGTTCTTAAAGGCCAAAATCCCGCAGGGGAGAGTCTTTGAGGACAGTTCACACATTTTTGAAGTCTGTAGTGTAGGGTGTGTACTGCAATGTCATAAAGATAGAAAAAGGGTTTTCTGGACTTACCAGCCTCTTGAAGTATTCAAACATCACAAACCTGGTCCCTGCTGAAGACTCTCCCTGGCAGCATTTCTTCTGATACAGCTGGGCGGACATCTTCCGGGAACCCACAGGAGTGCACATCTGGAAACAGCTGGGCTGATGTCATCTCTGGAGAAGGAATCTTAGAACAGGGACAAAAAGAAAAACAGCTGGTCCGACGTCATCCGATTACCAGGCGATGAACAGGAAACAGCTGGACTGGTGTCCTCTCTGGATCTGAAGTCATCTGGTGGGCCAGTAGATGGTTGCTGAACAAGACAGTACACTGTAGACTGAAGAATGTGGAGCACCTGAGTCCTTGGTTATTCATATTGGCAGATCAATAAGGGCACTTCACAGTCTAGATGTGGCAGTATTGACTACCACTGCTCAGCTCTCCATTTTGTAGGCACGGGCTTAATTACTGGCAGGTCCTTGCACTGAGGCAATAGTAGAGGGGGTCAGGGCTTGAATTATTACCCCTGCTCAGCAACATATCACACAGTGGAGACTTCACGTCCCTCTCCATCCACTATTCTCACTCTGTCCATAAACAGTGTCCTGCCTCTCTTCCACTGTGTATACTTTTCGTGGAACAGTCTGTTCTTTACATGCTGGTTAGCCCCAGGATGCACATGTTTCATTGCTTCAACCCAGATCCAGGATTTCCTGCAGTTCTCAATCTCCTCCCAGACTCTCCGAGGAAAGGTAGGAAAGGTCATACCAAAGATTTCATTGGCCTTTCTATGAACCAGTCTCTACTCTTTACTTGCTTTGGTCAATCTGAGACCCCTGGCCTGGCTTGGGGGTGGCCAGTCCTGGTTCTGCCAGCTTGCATCCTCAATGAAATTAAAATGGATCCCTGACTTCTTCTTCTTCTTGTAAAGCCAGGGCAGTGGCATCACCACCTTCTTGAACACATTCCTCCGAGCAAGATCTTGAGGCTGTGTACCCGTTCCTTTCTCACAAGGCCACATAGGTTTCCCCTCATCTTCCTCTTCACTGAGGATCTGAGCCCAGGAGTGAGCAGTCATTCTCATCCCCGAGACTATCCATTCATCACTAGGAGTGGAGGTCGACACCTCCCATTCAAAGGCCTCCCGCATCTCATCTTCACCTTCGAGACTTGGGCTAGGCCCCCCCACCCAGGGGTCTATTGATGCTTTATCTGAACTTTCGTTCTGAGATCCAGCATCCAAAACTTCAATTTCAGATTCAGTCTCTAATTCTGCACCCTCTAACTTTGTGCCACACTCCCCCGAGGGACCTTCCTCCACAGGCTCTGCCTGATGCTGTGTGCTGCCAACTGCAGATTCCTGAATTTTTGTCCATGTGGGAGCCAAACGAATTGGAGGTGCTTTATAGAAGCCATATTTTGTAGACATCCAGCACAGTGAGGAATCATGAAGACATCCCTTCCAGCACTCAAGCACATCTGGCATACATGCACTGGATAATTAGGAATTGCCACATCAGGAGGGAGTTGCCTCTATAGCACCATTTTCAATATCTCTCAGTCTATTTACTGCTGTTACTGCAACCCAGGCATGATCCGGTAACGAGCTGGTCCTGAGGCCATAACTGCAGAAAACAAACAAAATTCACTGTAACTGAAAGTCCCACTTTAATGAATACACTTCTGTATCTTTAAATGGGCCTCTGCTGCTGTGTTTATTTACTACCCCACCCTGTAATGGGCGCAGCACTTCCTGTGCATCAACATTCAGACTCTGGTCAAGCTACTATGCATCTGATTTACATCAGCTACTATTAACTTTTACTCAAACTGCACAACTTGCTCTGTTCTGGCTGTTCACACATTATAGGATTTTCCTTGGACTTTTCACATGCTGGCAACATTCATTTAATTACAGTCCCATAAAAACTTCAGATTTCAGCACAGGATTGCCTGCTTCTACTAGTGTTGCACTTTTTACAACCCACAGTCTCTCTCTGGCTGCAAACTTTAAACTGAGGCTACTTTCATTGCCATGCACACATTCAATGGCTTTACAGATTTGCACTTGCCAGCAGGACATCACACAATCGCTACTTGCAAAGCGACTATACAGCTGCACACACGTTTTATATGGCATTACTGAAAATCACTGATTAAGCAGTTTTTTAATTGTTTACTCACTGTTATTGTAACAAATTGCTGCTATGGGGTAAAACGGCCTGCAGCCAGATTTTGAAGGCCTCAGAGTGCAAACGGGCGGGCAGTCTCCGAGATCGTCATTTTAACCACAAAATCTACTGACTCCACGATCGATTTGTGGGTTGAGCCCGATTTTAAACTTAAAAGTCACTTTTTGAACTATTTCACAGGGCTTTGAATCCTCGCGATGCTCCTCCACTGCCAGTACACGCACTACTCTCTGTCTCCCTCTCGAATGCTGAAGCAGTCACAGAAGAGCTGGCTGAGGGACGGGACTAATGGCAAACTGACCAACCACACGACACCATGCAAATGAGCCTCTTCTTCTCATTAGGCTCCTCTCCTCACGGCGATCGTCGAGCAGGCAAATTTAAACTGTAAAATGCACTTTTTTTTTTCAACTGACTCCACGGCGAGAGCCCATTTCAACCATGTAACATTGCCATTAACTCTGCAGTCTCTAGCATTGCACAGAAAGCATTTCCAACATCCAGGGCATAATTTCTCTGTTGCTACCCCTAGTTTTCCACACTTTCCTTCACAGAAATTCATTTTAAAAGCATTTCAAACATCCAGGGCATAGTTTCTCTGTTGCTACCCCGAGTTTTCCACACTTTTCTTCACGGAAATTCATTTTAAAACTGACAAAAATGCTGTAAACAATTTTGATGATGCAGGACAAGGGCACACTCTTTGGCTTTACAGCTCCTTGGTAAACAGTTGGCATTTTTTAAACAGCAGCACAAGATTCACAGCACACAGCAACACACTAGGGAAATTGCTTCAACTTTTTGGGCTACCCTCTGCCAGATAGCCAAAATGCTAGCCTACTTGCCCAAACACCTTCCTTCCCGAACAAATCCCAGCAGTGCCTCCATTTTTGTAACCCCTCACCCCTGCCTTTTTACTAAAACGACAGGTGGCATGCTGTTGGCATTGGCAGCAATACCTGGTGGGGACCTGGGTTCTGGGGAGGATGAGGTTACCTAGGCCAAGGGACCCAGGTTTGGCTACTCTGCACAGGGGCACCCAAGTAAATCCAACTACAGGAAGCAATAACTGTAATGTCCAGAACCAGGACTGGGATTTTTCAGTGCGGCTTTATTCAAAACTAGCTGAAACATGACAAAGCATTGTATGGTCCCCCAAGGGGCTACATCCACTGTATATGCAGATAGAGACTAAAGGCAGTCCATTGGAGAATGAACACATTTTTACATTGTCTGGCTCTGGACCAACCAGGTATTCAGCCCGGACTTTGCATGCGCTTTGGATACACAGCCCGACTGGCCCGGCCCCGCTGCCGGCCACTTGACTGACGGTCCACTTGAAGAATGAACCCAAACTTTACTTGGAAAGATCCCATCAAACAAGGAGACTCCCAAACTGTGGCTCCCCCCACCACTTAGTCTGCGACTCCTAGAGAGATTTTCAAGTTGCGACCCACATCTGGGTACCCACCTCATCACTGGCCAAGTGCATGAGGCAAGTAGCAAATGACAGAAGAAATCCGTAGAGGTGGACCTGGTTACTAAAGATGGGGGGTTTCCCACCTCCAGCTCCCACAGCCCATACCCGGCCATTTCTCTGGACAAACAGAAAACTTAGAACTTTTTTTTTTTTTTTTTAATTTAGTTGTTTAACCAGGTATAGCACACTAAGCTGAAAGCTTTTTTACAGGAGCGACCTGGGAGCACATGGAGGTTAAGTGACTTGCTCAGAGTCACACAGTATGCAAGTGGAAGCTGTGGGATTGAAACCCAGGTCTGGTCTGCTGGATGTCACCAGATTTGCAGTTCAGAGCCTTAGACCACTGCACTATACTGCCTCCAACTTTAATATGTAGATTGAACGGTGGATGACCTGAAGCACCCCCTCTACAGCATCACTTGAAATCCAATAAAACTTTAGACTTTTTGACTGCTCCATTTGTTTGTCCTAGTAACGTAGTCCTCCCAAATAGCAGTCCACATCCATTTCCCAACTGAAGAAAACAATTTGTTTGCCCCTTCAAATGGAGCCAAATACTCACCCTTTTGTTGCAGGTGCCCCACAGGCGAAGTAACACTTTCTTTGCTGTTATACAAGAACAGACTAAAAAAAAAAACCAGGCAGCTTCCATCCATAGTGGGTAAAGGGGATTGCCTCTGGGACCCACAGAGAACTTTTCTCCCCCCCCCCGGAGGGAGGGGGCACTGAGATCTGAAATGCGGTCTCCACCACTTAAAAGGTAAAACAGGATGACTTCCTTCCTGTTTGCTTTAGGACAAACTCAAGACTGGCCTTGAAAACTCCCAAAGTTCTAAACTCACTCCCTGAGCTGCAGATTCCAATGTGGCTTATGCAGCTGCGACAGTTCTATGGTGATGTCATCTCTCAAGTCTCAGCTGTGACTGAGAACAGAGTGAGACAGTGTGAAACCCATTTAACTGGAGTTTCACAAGCTGCCTTCCCTGCCTACCACTAGGTCTTACTGGGATTCTAGTAACCCCGGTAAAATGTTGGCATAAGGCAGCAGGAGGTTTTTACGTCATTATGCCGCATGCGCATGAACGCTTTTTAGAGAGTAGCACACTTTGGAGGTGTGCTCTCCTTTCAATCTGCTGCTCCATTGAGCAGGCGTGGTGGTCCTGCACCAATGAGTGTGGAGTTGCGACAGCGTGGTTTTCGCTCAAAGAAACCACCGCTGTCACACAGAGCACCGCCGTCACGCCACCCCCGGCCACGCCGCCCCAAACTTTGCTACCACGCTGGGAGCCCACCCCAGGTGGCAAATGTCCTGGGCGTTGTTTGCCGACGGGCATGCCCAATCCCCGCCGGGCTCCACAGCCCCCCAACATATTTCTTGGCACGCTGGGAGCCCACCCCTAGCGTGGCAAATGTCCTGCGTTGTTTGCCGACAGGGTGCCTAATCCTCCGCTGGTTCCTCGGCCCCCAGCCATCCTTCTGCCACACTGGGAGCTCACCCAGTGTGGCAAACGCTCCACGTAGTCTTTTTTTTTTAAACCTGTAAACCAAAACGGTCCCACGGCGCTTCTCCCAGTCCCCTCCCACAACCCACACCCACCCACTCGCACTCTAGCCTCCCCACACCCCTCACCCCATACTTACCTCCGAGCTCGCGCACGATCTTCGTGACCAGGAACACGCTCTGCACTCTTCAAAGCCAACCGCCAACTGAGGAAATGCCGGTAAGCTGTATAATGGGCTAGATATGGGGTTTTCAACTGTATTGCATAGTTTCAGGATTTTGATTTTGCACCAATTTCAACATTTTGGATCCCTTCATGAATGATGTCACTGTCATGGCGTTATTTAGTCCGGCGGGTGATTTCGCGAGTCACCGCGTGAAATCACCCTTTGGGCCTGAATAATCCCATGACAGTGACATCATTCATGAGAAGGGTTCCCAAAACCCCATGTTGAAAATTTGGTGCAAAATTCCAAAAGTGGTCGAGTAGCCAGCCGCAGTTAAGTAGTCTCACAAGAGACTGTAAGTTTGCTTAATTTTCATTATTTTCACTCCAGATTTTCAACATTGCCATTTTACCACACCTCCTTATGAGCAGTACAGCTGTCATTTTTCACATCCTGCCCAAAATGTGTTTCTGCCCATGTAGTGCACAATGGCGCAGTCGGGTGCTAAATCAATGTATGGGACACATTAAGAAAATCACGGTGACACTGTTCATTAGCAGAGGTCTTAAATGGCCATGTTGAAAATTTGGTGAAAAATTCCTAAATGACTGTTTTAATAGAGTATGCCATGCAGTCTTAAGTGCACGCCACAGAGGTTTGGCGAATTTTCAATATTTCACCCAGATTTTCAGCATTACCATTTTACCACACCTTCTTATGAATAGTACAGCTGTCATTTTTCACATCTCACCAAAACGTGTTTCTGCCCATGTAGTACACAATGGCGCAGTGGTAAAAGCGTAAATCAATGTATGGGACACATTAAGAAAATCACAGTGACACCGTTCATGAGCAGAGGTCTTAAAATGGCTATGTTGAAAATTTGGTGAAAAATTCCTAAAATGACTGTTTACTGAAAGTGTATGCTATGCATCCCACGCATCGTCAGAAGCTATAATTTTCAATATTTGCACTCCAGATTTTCAACATTGCCATTTTACCACACCTTCTTATGAGCAGTACAGCTGTCATTTTTCACATCCTGCCCAAAACGTGCCTATGTAGCGCACAATGGGGGTAACAAAAAGGTCATGCTGAAAATTTATTGTGCAAATACCAGCAATCGCACAGGGCATTAGGGTAAAGCACCATACGTGCCAAACACCACTGCAAATACCTGCAAGCGAACGTTCGGCATTGACAAATGCTTGTTTATGTAGTCATGACCCCACCTGTGTAGGGGCTTGAAAACCATCAAGCAAATCTTGAAGATGGTGCATCATCTAACCAGTAACCAGTGTAGTTCTTACATGTGTGATATGCTCACAAATGTGTGTACCAGATATCAGCTGAGCTGTGGCATTCTGCACTAGCTGGAGATGACACACCAAACTTCCAGAAAGCTTGAGATAGAGAGCATTACAGCAGTCCAGAGAGAAGGAAACAAAGGCATGGATTACAGTCATCAGGTCCTCATTTTGGAGAAAGGGTTTCACCCAGGCAATATTTCTCAGATGGAAAAAAATACAGTGGATGACGTTTGACACATGATGTTCTAGAGTCAAACTGTTGTCTATTATGACCCCCCCCCCCCAGGTTTTTAGTCCTATTCATGGCTTGGAGAGTAGTACCACCTAATGATGGAAGGGTGAGACTAACCCTCTTCATTGCTGACTTCTGAGATTCTGGTTCTATAATCAGTTTCTGCATTTCCTGAATTCAGTCTCAACTAGCCAGTAGCCATTCAGTTTCTTAGGTGAGACAGGCATCGATTTATCACAGGTGCAAGGTTGTCCAGATTCAATGTGAAGGAGAGGTACAACTTGGTATCCTATGCATCACAGTGAAAACCCAGATTATACCATCTCACAATCTCTTCCAGTGGAAGCATTTGTACTGCAAATAAAACAGGGAACAGAACTGAACCTTGGGGTACACTGCGGGAAACAGTTGAGGCCCTGGAGGAAAAAGTCCCTAGAGTTACTTGCTGACATATATCAGAAAGGAAGGACTATCAGAAAGGAAGGACTCAAACCAACACAACACTGAACCTTCAAGTCCTCCATAGCACCCGAGATGATCTGTCACCACCCTATGGTCCATGGTATTAAATGCAGAGGAAAGAGCAAAGAGAAAAAGACACTGATATTCCCTTGATCCCTCACCAGGAAGAGATCATTCAACACTTCAACTAAGGTGGTCTCTGTACTGTGTCAATGTGTGAAACTTGACTGGAACTGATCAAATATATCATGCTGAATCAGAAGAATCTCCAGTTACAACAAAACCACCTTTGCAATAACCTTCCCTTAAAATGGGAGGTTTGAGACAGGCCTGTAATTGGACAAAATCTCTGGATCAGTCCCTCACTCAGCGGACACTATATGATTTCAGTCACCACAGGAACTAGAGCTTTGGGACAAATCCTTTATCTGCAACGTTTGACTTTCTTTCTTTCTTTTTTTCTTTCTTTCTTTCTCAGACTGGAGTTGAGGTTTATTGTAAAAAAACGTTACCTCAAGTGTTTTAAAGTGTCTGACAGTGGGTAATTATGCCTGAATCTGCAGAATGAGGGCATTATTGCCATTAGAAGCTACTTTTTTCAATTGAAGGGACAATAGCGTCCCACTATTGAAAGATAACTCCAGTCTATATTTGTTTTATGTGACCTTTTTTAATGACAGGTTGGTCCAGCTTTTGGTGCAGTTTGTGTGTAGCTAGGTTCTAATCAGCAGCTGCATTTAATGATCTGTAGTTACTTTTAATTAACTATTGAAGGTTTTCTACAACATGACAGCCTCATTTAGGCTTAATGTCAAGCCTGCAAGATGGTACCAGGGGCATGGACAGCACAGTAGCATTAGAGGTTCAGATGTTCCAATGTTACACAATATATTCAATAAAACAAAAGATGAATTACACAGAAAATTAAAATTATAAACCACATTGATATATAATGCAAAACTTATAACTCACGGAAGGTACAGAGCACAATGAGGTAATTATAAAGTCTTGGTACCATGGGGTAGTGGCGGTGTACCCCTTATATTTTCAAGGAGTCTGTTAAAGCTCAAGCTAAAGAAAGCAAAAAACGTGAAAAGCAGTGGTTTGCCAGGGCAGTCTCCCAGGCTGCAACAGCAACTGACACAGCTCACAAGTAAAGAGGACATAAGCCAGCTTGACAGTATATAGTACAATAGTGCCTTTTTTTTTTCTTACAGATAGCTTTGTCCTTGGGATAACTGGACTATCACTGGCTTGGGATACTGCCTCAAGCTGGTTGATATCCATTCTCAGGTAAGGACTCCGGTATTGCAAGCTGTACTCCAGATGTGGTCGCACCAGGGATCTGTACAGTGGCAAGATACTCTTCTCTTTTCTGCTCATGAACCCTGTAGCAGTGCTACCTAGCATTCTGTTAGCCTTGGACACAACCTTTCTACACTGTGTAGTCTGCTTAATGTTGCTGGTAATGGCTATTCCCCCAGGTCCTTTTCTTCCTCCAGTACAGTGACCTTGACTCCTCCAACACTATACTAGTGCCCTTGGGTTCTTTCTTCCTATGTGCATGACCTTGCACTTCTTAGCATTGAATCCCAGCTGCCATATGCCAGACCACCTGTCCAGCTTCATTAAGCCCTCCCTTCGGTCCAACGCCCCTTCATCTATGTCCACCCTCCCACAGAGCATAGTGTCCTCGATTAAGTGTTGCTGTATGCAATGTTATTAATGAACACATCAACACTGGGCTGAGCACCCAACTCTGTGGGACCCAACTGGTTATGTCCCTCATACCTGAGAGCCCCCCCCTTTGGGTCCTGTCACTGAGGCAGGTAAATAATCACCCTCTTAATTTGTCTCTCAGGTTCTCTAACTTCCAGATAAATCTCTTGTGGAGCACTGAGTCAAAGGCCTTGCTGAAATCCAAGTACGGAATGTCTACTGCATGGCCATTGTTTAATCAGGTTGGTTTAACAGGATATTACTGACATAAACCCTTATTGTCCATCGTTCTGTAGCCCAGTTTCTTCAAGGAACTTGACTAGTCTTTCCTTCAGAATGGTTTCTGTCAGTTTACCCACAATGGAAGAAGGAGATGAATCAGCATTTATATAGCACTTTTCATACACATTGTATCCCAAAGCACTTTACAAGCAATGCTAGACTGGTAATGGAGTGATTAAACATGCAGTGGCCAGACTGACCAGCCTATAGTTCCCAGGGGTATCCCTAGGCTCACTCTTGTGCAGTGGTAGCACATGAGTGGTTCTCCATGTAACCCCCCTAAAACCTGGGGTTACAAGAATCCCAGTTAGATCTAGTGGCAGGCAGGGAAGGCAGCTTGTGAAACTCCAGTTAAATGGATTTTTACACTGTCTCACTCTGTTCTCAGTCTCAGCTGAGACTGAGGGATGACATCATTTATAATTTTCACAGCAGCATAAGCCACACTGGAATGTTGCAGCTGGGAGTCAGAACGTTGGGAGGTTTTTGAAGTCAGTCTTCAGTAGTCTTCAGGAGAATGTTCAAGAGGTAGGAGGTGCTCTGCTGTAGGCAGGACCTCAGAGCCCTCAGCTCTGATATAGAGCTAGTTGGAGTTTGGTGTGTGTTCTCACCATAAGAAGGACAGAGAAGAATACGTTTGAAGTGGTAGAGACCGGTCCCCAGTTGGTTCAGGGCCCCATCCCTGCAGGGATGGAGGAAGCCAACAGCCAGTTTCCAGAGGCAATCCCCTGGCCCAGCTAGGTGAAGAGAGAGAAAGCTGCCTTGAAGATGTGTGCAGAGGCACCAAGACTTCATTTGGTTTTCCTGTGAAAGAAGCCTGTGGGACACCTGCAATCAGGGATGAGTCTGCTCTGATAAAGGGCCAATGTTTCACCAGAGACAGTGTGTATTAAGTATCTGCTACTGTGGGCCAGGAAAGGACAGCCAAGTACAGTGCTTAAAGAGTGTGGGATTTGGACATCTTTAATCGGTGGGGGTCTACAGGGATGGACATAGCCACTTAATAAGTATACCTCAAGTCAGCACACTGGATGTTTCAGAGACTGTTGATTGAATGTGATATACATTTACAGTTTTAATCTACAATCATTAGAGTTTTCATGGAGGAGGTGTTTTAGAACAAAGGAATGGCCGGGTATGAATTATAGGAGCAAGAGGTGGGAGACCCCCCACAGGAGTAACCAAATTCACCTCTGCAGGTTCTCTTTGGGACACCTGTTGCTTTCTTCCGGGCATTTGGCTGGTGTCCAAAGAAAGTACCCAGACATGGGATTTAGATGGAAGAGTTTCCCTTATGGAGCCTGTATGTGCTCATGGGTGGTTTAGGGAGCCACCGAGAAATGTTCCATGCCATATGGAAAGTGGTCCAGTTTCTGGCTGGATGTGCCATGCAAGGAAGTATTCCAAGGCTGGTCGGATGTGCCAGGCCAAAGAAATCCAGAGAAAAGTACAGGTTTGGGCTGAGTGCCCAGTGTGTTTCTAAACCCGAGGGTTGCAGTGTGTAGAAGATGTGTTCTGATCTCTGTAAAGCTGCATTACCAGGAGTGTAGCCCTGTGGAGGTCTGTCTATGCTTTGTTATTCTGCTGGTTGTGAATAAAAGCCACACTCTAGAATCCCACTCCTGGTTTGGACATTACAGTTTTTGCTTAATGTGTCCGGAGTTACTTGGGTGCCCCTGACTAGAAGTCAAACCTAGCAACAATTTTCTCCCCAAACCCAGGTCCCAGGTAGGAGGTTACATAATGGGGGCACTGCACAGCGCTAATAACACAAAAAATACCATCAACCCAACCCCTGGGGTCACATCTACTTTTTGCAGTACCAGACTCATAGCTAGTGAACTGTTGAACAGATCTGCTGGTTTACCCAGCAATTCTGCATGACTCACACACACACGTGTGGTCTATACACCCAGGCAAACTGGCTTCCACTGAATGGCAGAATCAGATACCAAACGTGCCTATTAGCCAAAAAAAAATCACTCTAAATATGCTACTGATCGAGGTCCAGAACCTTCTCACTCCACATCTGAGTACTCATCAAACCACAGTTTTTATCAGCCAAGTCTTCAATGTCCCCAGATGTCGCATGACCCTAGCTCAATGTGTGTTCTCCTACTGTGCTCTGCTCTGGACCAACTCTCTTCAACCAGACATAACCGCCGCTACAACAATTGGTTCATTTAAATGCAAACTGCAACAACACCTTGTTACTAGTGTCACCTGTGTTTGCTTCCACTAAGGTCCTCCATCTGAACGGAATTACCCACCAGCACTTAACCAACTCTGCCTAGCTGTCCTCTGTCTTCAGCAGGACAGCTATAGCACTGTACCTCGTATCCCCCCATTTATCTCCTCTTTCTATCACTGTTACTACCTTACCCCTCCACACCTCTAGGCCTCCTTTACACCCTGTCCCCTCTCTCTCCACTTGACCCCTCCTCTGTGTTTTTACCACCTGTGACTCCCTATTGTCTAATTTAGCATAGTAACTTAATATTGACTCTAGCATACATTGTACAATGCCTCAGCTGTTTCTGTCCTATAACACTAGTGTATTTTATTGTTTGTTCTTCAAGTTTCTCACATGACACTGTAATTCTTTGTACCAACTGTGCATAATGGCCTATTTGTCTGTTACCTTACTGTTTTATCTACTGACGTGGAACCTATGAAAAGAGCATCTGCTCAAAGGTGTTAATCCAAGATTTAAATAAATAAATAAATAAGTTCTACCGACAGTTCCCTCAAAACTCTTGTGTGCATGCCATCCACACCTGGGGACTTGTTCACCTTCAGGGTCTTAAGCCCCTTCCTAACCCTCTTTTCTATTATCCTGTCCTCAGCCATGAGTCCCCCCACCCTTCCCTCCCATCCTCTCTTGTGGCACTGATCCATTCTTTTCTTTAGTAAAGACAGAGCAGACATATTCATTCAGCACGTCTGCCTTCTCTTTACTGCTTTCTACCCACCAATCCCCATTTTTTAGCTTTACTATGCCTATCTCTGTGTCCCTCTTTTCTTTCGTATGCCTGAAGAAGGCTTTTTCTCCCTCTGTAATCCCATCTGCATTTTGCAGCTCAGTCCTAGCACTGGGCTGCCTGACTGCCTTTCTAGCCTCTCTAGCTTTCTCTGAGTAGATCCTCTCAGCTTCATCCTTTTGGGATTTACTGTACCTCCTATGCACAGCCTTCTTAACCCTCACTGCCTGGCTCACCTCTCTACTAAACCAGCTTGGTCTCATGGCTTTGGAGTTCTTGTCCTTCTGCTTAAGGCATGTACTAGTGGCTGCTGTGATCACTGTCCACTTTTGATTCACACTCATATCTACCTCAAGGCTAGCTAGGTGTCCCCCTCAATATCTCATTCATCTTACCATACTTGGCCTTCCTGAAATCTAGCACTTTTGTCTTTATGCTTATCATTTCCTTCCTTGTGTCAGCTCAGAACCTTACCATCTGGTGGTCGCTACTCCACTAGGGATTCTCCACAACAATGTCCCAGACTTGATCCCTGTTTGTTAATACCAGCTCCAGGATGTTTCCCTCTCATGTTGACTTGATCAACCCTGAACCAGGTATTGGTCCTGGACTGCATCCAGTATCAATTGGCTTCTGGCACAGTTTGTGGATGGGACACTCCAATCCATCTTAGGCAAAGGTATGCCCCCATCACTACCAGCTGCCCCTTTCAACTGCATCCTGATCATGGTGCCCAACTCCCAGTCCCTTTCCTGATCCTGATTAGGTGGCCTATAAATTACACCCAGCCTCAATTTCCTTCCTGCTGCCATTTTGATTTGCACCCACAATGCCTCTATTTTCCCATCCTTGTTCCTCCATAGTAGCAGTAATGCCCTTCCTGACATATAGTGCCACCCCTCCTCCTTCCCTTTCTCCTTTCATTATAGAGCATACCTTGGAATGGAGAGGTCCCAGTCATGGTTTGAAGTAGCCCAGGTCTCGGTGACTGCCACCAGATTCACCTTTCCCTCTGCCATGCTAGCCTTCAGGTCTTTCATTTTTTTCATGAGACTTATAGTCTTAAGGGACACTATCATCAACTACTCCTGATTCTCTTCCCTCCTTTTTGAACAGTGCCTCCTTCCTGCTCTGCTTGGCTGCTTGTACCACCCCTCTTCTTCCATTGGTCCTCCCCCTTGCTTTCGGTCACCCCTAGCCCCATCTTGTTCCCACCACTCTCCCACTTTACTGACCACCCTGTACTTTTTACCTGAGAGGGGTCAATAATCCCCTCCTTTAGAAAAACCCACCTCAAGCCATCTTCTATTCTCCCTATGCCCTTCCCTTTTTGATTGTTCTGTTTTCTCTACCTGCGGGGGGGGGGGCTGTCTGCCCCTCTCCTCTGGGAAACCCTGGGTGCTGCGACCTTTGCTGTCCCCCATTCAGTTTAAATTTAAGCCCTTGTTTACATATCTCCCAATCTGTTCTTCTAGTAGCATGGTTTCCCTCCCGCTTAGATGTAAGCTAACAGGTTTGTAGAGGGTTTTATAATCCTAGACCCCCCAGTTACCTATGTATCCAAATTCCTCCTCCCTATACCATTCCCTCAGCCAGTCATTAAACTCTTCTGTCTTTCATTTCCTAGCTGTGCTGGCTCTAGGCACTGGCACCACTTTTTTTTTTTAATCAAAGTTTATTGCTTTTCCATTTTATACAGAGCGACCTGAGAGATTACATATCTGTGCATATAATGAGTAGAAGGAGCAATTTTACATGATTTGAGTATACCACTCCCATCCAATATGATTATACATCTAGAATGACTCTTGACTAAACTGATTACACCACTCCCTCTACCTTCAGCCATGCACATCAGTGCCCTATGTGCCAATACTACTATATTCAAGGTTACGTTTCAAAAACACACTGATTGTCATTGAAAACTGACAGAGAAGAGAACAAAATATAGTAATAAGAGAAGGAGAAATGAAAAAAAGAGGATAGGAAAGACAAAATGGAATAGGAAAAAAAATAAAGAAAAAGGAGGTGGGAAATGTTGCCTGGGTATATGGGTGAAGCGGGGGTCCCAGCAGGTCAGCAACTACTTCTAGTCTAACCAATTAATTCTGCTAGAATTTGTAGAATATCTTTATGTTCCTTCTGAGCTTTCAGATGTAAAAAGGGTAACCATCTCGCCTTAAACTTAACTACGCCCTTTCTCATTTTTGCAGTAATATTTTCCATTATTAGTCTCTTCAGTGATAAATTATACCATAATTCTTCTGTGGGGATCGATGGGGACAACCAACATCTAGTAATAGCCTTTAAGGTGGCTGCAAGCAGCATATGAAATAGCCTTAACTGTGATGTAGACAATATCTCTCTGATTGTTGCTTCCTAAGCCTTAAGGCCAATAGCTTGCCCGCTCTCTCCCGCCCTCATAATATTTCTGGTTCATGAATCTCAGGGGATGTATTGCCTTTCTGGTTAGGAGTTGATCCAGGGAATCCCTAGCCTTGTTCAATTCAGCCAAGACTGTTACATCTCGAGATATTTTATACTGCCTATCAAGGGAGGCTATTTCCCCAACTAATTTTTCAATCTTTGCATTATATTGTTTCTGTTTAAAGGCCGAGTAACTAATGTATCTTCCTCGAAGAACAGCTTTCAGCCCATCCCAGATAAATGTTAGCGCCGACTCCGACTCTCTGTTTTCCTGTATATAATGTGCTTTATTCTCTTTCAAGTTCCCATCTCCTTCCACTCCCAGATCACATCTCCAACCCCCAATCCGGTCACATTCCTCATCCCAGCAAATCTGGGCCTGGACCAAAGAATGATCTGAAAAGGCTACTGGTTTAATATTAACTGCTTTAAAATATTGTACCCCGGTTTTCCAAGTATATATTCTATCTAATCTAGAGTATGATTGTGATGCCGGGGAATAAAAAGTAAAATTCCTGGAACTAGGGTACATCCATCTCCATACATCAAAAAATTCCTGCTCCTCCACCAGGGTGCGAAGAAGTCTAGAGGTAGCAATACCACCCTTCCCGCATCTCGGCAGATCCTTATCTAATCTTGAATTCTCCACCACATTCCAGTCACCCATGAAGCATATCTCTGCCGGGGGTAATTGGGTTATATGGTCAAATAATGTTGTAAAAAATTCCCCCCAAAGAAAGGGTGGGGGAATAAACAGTTTTCCCCTGAGTTCCCCAGAGAGTATAACCCACCTGCCCATTCCTTCAGTCTGTACTCCTGTAACTCGAAAAAGCACTCCCCTTTTAATCAAAATAGCAGTACCAGCTCTCATCAGGGTGGGATGTGAGTCTGTGTAGACCTCCCCTACCCGCATTCTAAGTAACTTCTCATGCTCTTTCTGAGATAATTTTATCTTCTGTAAACACCCAATCTCACATCCCACTCTTTGTAATTCCTGCAGGATCTTTGTTAGTTTTATAACATTACTGATACCTTTACCATTCAAAGTACATATGTTAAGTGTACCCATTACGGATTGAATATGTCTCCTTCATCAGTCCTGACCCAACCCGCCCATCACCTCTCATTCCTCTCAGGCTGAAAAAAAAAATGTAAACATAAAAAAAGAAGTACAGATAGTGAAACAGCAAGTTAGAACTTAACCTGTTTAGAACTGCAGGGTAAACCTTATAACAAACTAATTCTTGCCTAAAGCCCTTAGGCAATGTCAACTTTGTCACAATGTCCCCTGTACTGGGCTCCCCTCTCTAGGAAAGGATGTCCGACACAAAGGTCTCTCGTTAATATGAGTGATAGGGGAGTTAAGCACCAAACTGCTGAGAGAATAGCCCCAACAAAATGCTGGGCTACTAACCCTCCTCTTCCTTTAGCAGGTAATGTGGTTCAGGCAACCCATTCCCAATTATGCCCCACCAGGTACCATATATCTCTTTAAGCTTTGTTATAAGGGCATCCTGCCATGATCACAAAGTTAGCAGCATGATGATATCTTTCTAAACAATAACTCTGGTTAATTGCTCAAGCAACTAAAAGTTCATATAAAACTGTGCTAATCCACAACAAACATAAATCCTTGGTGTTGATGTCCAACCTGATCCAGGAAAAAGTCAAAGGAAAAGAAGAAAAAAAAAAAAGGGAACCCCCCAAAGTGCTCAAGTCTCCTCGCTCCCTCGAAAAATCAAATGTCAAATCAGTCTCTTCTTTAGATCCCAGTGATAAAATAAAAGTAAATAAATAAAAAGATTTCAGTACTTGCTTGAAATAGTCCAATCTACCCCTTAGCCGGTGATTGTGACCATGGAGATATTTTCACTGCATATGAGGGACTGAGAGAAGGAGGGGACCACTCACTGGTGCACAGTAAATTAAGTCTCTTGGGAACTGCACTTCAGGCCGGAAGGTCCGAGTCCTTAACACTGTCCCCAGACAGATCCAGTATGAAAAACATCAAAATCTGCCCCTCTTCTCCCGAGGCACAAACTTTTCTCTCAAAATAGAACAATCTCTCTTAAGCCATCCCATCTCTTTCCTCACTTATTCATGTTTTTTGGAGGTAGCCATCTCATTAAGTCCATATGTAGGGGGAGCAAAGTGTCTATTCGTCTGTGGCCTTGCTGTCTCACTCCCGGGGCCAGTTGCCATAACCTTTCTTCTATCTCCTGATCTGCCATCTCTTCACTTACATCTGGAACTGGAATATTCAGGGCATTCAGTTTGGGCACTGCTTGTAGGAGGGACTCAACCCCCTCTGGGTCCTGTAACCATAATCATACAGGATACCTTAAATATGCCCTGAAACCTTTCTCTCTAAGTGACTTCACCACCATGAGTACCTTTTTCGCTTTACCATCATGTGGGGGGTGAGTCTTGGTCGATATAAACTCTTTGCCCATCCATGTTCAGATTCTTTTTCCCCATGCTAATTTCAGAACTTTCTCCTTGGTAGAGTATTTAAGAAAGTGGACCAAAATCGCTCTTGGAGGGGTTCCAGACTTAGGTTTGGGGGT
Organism: Neoceratodus forsteri; assembly: GCA_016271365.2. Classification (NCBI taxonomy): domain Eukaryota; kingdom Metazoa; phylum Chordata; order Ceratodontiformes; family Ceratodontidae; genus Neoceratodus; species Neoceratodus forsteri. The sequence goes on from CM057453.1 coordinate 728,368,656, forward strand.
TAGGGTGCGATGTGCACGTTCAATTTCCAACGGAAAATCCTCTGGTATGTTCAGCTCCTGATGAATCCACGAATCAACAAATGCCACCATGTCTGCTTGCTCTGAGTCCTCTGCAGTCTCTGCAATTCTGATATTTTGTCTACGTGTCCGAGCCTCAGTGTCCTCTGTCCTGTAAGTTAATTCCTTTTCTCGCAAATGAAGATATGTCAATGAGTGCCCATAGGCCATATGCTTGTTCTGAACCAATTCCAAATGCAATTCTACTGTTAATGTTCAAGCTTCCAGTTTCTTAAAATCTGTTTGTAACCCAGAAATTTTTGCATCTATTCGATGCAGGATTTTCAACATTCTGTTACCATCTGCCTTTGTGAATGTCGAGGTGGAGTCAGAATTTGAGTCTGAGCAAGAATCTTCTTCATCTGCTGAGGCTGTAAGTACTGAGGAGCGGGACAATGCCAGACTCGCAGGCTGAGAAGTCATTTGGCGCATATTAATACATCTGGAAGTCGCCATATTCTTTTTCCTCATCTTCCCCGTTCCCCAGATCCATATAGTAGTAAACCTTAACTTGTTTTAATGTGAATGATAGTCCGATGGTACTCAATTCCCGTGACTTAAACTACCTGGTGGGGAAAGCTGTGGGTCTAAGCCACCACCGAAGGTGACGCCGGAACTGGAAGTCCACTGGCAGCACTTTTAAGAAGGCTACTGACCTCATTTCCCCCTTCAAACCTGTCCCACCACTCTGAACCTCCCCTGCACTGTCTCTACCTCACATTCGACTTAGGTCATTCATACCTAGATGAATGACCACCTATGGCTTCCCCCATCCTCTGTGTGTGGGGGCCTACCATCTGGCCTATGTGCTTTGCTATCATTCCTGGGAGGCACACCACTCTACTACCTTGTTACCCCGATAGAGCCCATCTTATCCCTTTCACTATAGAATACACTAGTACTATAACTCTACCACTACCATTCCCTTCCCTTCCCTTACCCACTTCACCCCCTTCTGGAGCTACCTTTTCCAGTTCTACCCATTGTACTGCACCTTCTTTTCATGCTACTTTTTCCCCACCCTCCTTCCCCTGAACGTTTGTATGCCAGTCATTCCCTCTTCCATCTCTTATCTCATCTACTTCCCCTTCCTCCACAGCTCCAGTTGAACCCTTTTCTCCCTGTGTCTTCACCTTTTCCTCTTCTTTACTTTCCCAGGGGTGCCCCTTCTCCTTCTGTTGTCCTTACCTAGCCCCCTGTTCCCCTCTTGTGCCACTGTAGTCTCTCTTGAATCCTTATTACAGACCAGCTGCCCTCCATCATCTCTGTCCCCTTTCCCCTGCAGTACTCAATGGTTGAAATCGATTCTTTACTGGTACCACCATGGGTATAACCCCTCTCTTCCCCGATGAGCCCATCACCTCCTCCTCCTCCCCATGGTCCTCCATCCACCCTCCCTCCCTCCTCCCTAGGCTTACTCTCCCTCTGTGTCAGGGGGTGCCATTGCAACTGGATCCCAGCACCCTCTACTCCTTGATCCTTCCACTGGCCTGGCCCAGCCCTCCTGCCTCTGTGCCAGTATTCCCAACTCCTTCCTCAGTAGTTGCACCTCAGCCATTGAAGAACTTAGCCTCCTATGTACTGGGCACCTCCTCTGCCTCCCACACTGTTCCAAGAGACATTGCAGCTCTATGCCCCCTACAGCACACATCCTCTACCTTCCTGCCTCAGCATTCTTTTCCAGACACTACCTCACCTGCCTCTACAGGTCTACCCCAGATAGGGATCAGCTTCAGTAAATACACCAACCTGCCTTCACAGGCCTACCACAGATAGGGATCAGCTTCAATAAATACACCAACCTGCCTTCACAGGCCTACTCCAGATTGGGATCAGCCTCAATAAATACACCAACCTGCTTTCATAGGCCTACCCTAGATAGGGATCAGCTTCAATAAATACACCAACCTGCCTTCACAGGCCTACCCCAGATTGGGATCAGCTCCAAACACTATCCTAACCCACCTCATCAGGCCTACCTGGTTTGGTTCTGTTTGTCTACTAGTAATTTCTGACCCCCTTTCCTCTTCTAGCCCCTGTACACTTACCTAGCCTCTGATAGGCTAAATCTCCTGTGGTCTTGTAGTCCGGGGTTGCTCACATGAGGGGTCGCTTAGATCTCTGAGTAAGTTATAACAGACTGCAGCCATGCTACTCATTGGCTGCAGTCATGTGACCGGGTGCTAACAATGGTGCCTGGCTCAGGGTCCTTCCTCAACCCATCTGGAACCCGCCCTTACAGGACACTGCCTCCTGCTTCCCCTACCTTCAGAATTCCCATCCCTTACACAGCAAACATACAGCAGCAACATTTTTTTTATTTTATATTATTTCCACTCAAAGGCCCTGCACTCCTACTCCCCCTCACCCCCATGCAGCTTGGCAGCTGATCTGTGGAAAAAACAGGTAAGTAGGCAGTACTACAGCATCTGTACAAAAGGAAACAAGAAAAAAGGTAATTTAACCAGTTCTCAGACACTTCACTCCCCTTTTACTTCCCTCCTCCTCCTGTGTTCCACGTTTGACTTGGCTGCCTTGTCTGAGTAGCAAATATGCTCGCTCACCAATCTAAACCTAAGACTATAACTACATTACTCATTGACAGCTGTCATGTGACCAGGACCTACCAATGGTGTCTGAGTTGGCATCCTTTCACAACCAGCCCAGAATCCACTAATCCCATTCCTTACACATCAAACCTACAACAGCAACTTTTTGTTTTACTTTTATGTTCTTTCCCCTCAAAGGCCCTGTGCTCCTACTCCTCTGATGCAGCTCGATGACTGACCTGTGACTACAGCAAGCAATTCTCCTCCATAGTGATAGAGAGATAGCCCTGCCAGCTGTTTAACATATTTGAGGTCTTATTCTGAATTATTAGCTCTTATCCTAAATTATATTTATGTTCTTTTGTGTAGTTTGTGCTGCATTATTAGACACCCAAATATTATGTTAGATTCTATTTTGATATTTCGAAAAATATTTCCAGTAGTTTCCAGTAATTGTGTAACTGGCAGAATTATGCTTTTTCCTGGTTTAATTGATATCCTGAAATCAAGTTTGTTTATTGTTCGATTCAGTAAGAGTCATTAAAATAAGCACTACAACATATAACAACACAATACATGATTTACATTTAAAAAACAATTAATTCATACAAAAGAAACTTAAAAAGACACAATAGTCAACCACACAAATTTAAAGATATTTACCAATCTATATATTTGTTGATGTGCACCACACAGTTCAGTGCCTTACCTGCCGCAAATGCTTCTGCTGTATAGCTATTCAAAAAGTATGCATTAAGTTTTAAGAAAAATCACTCATAAAATCATCCCCGCAGGGACACAGGCACTTCCTGGTTGTAAGATCCACCCCGATGCCGCCCTGTGCTCAGCCAATTTTATGATGTGATCACAGGGAAAGTGCAGGGATGCGCTCCATTATAGTCTATGGGGGTACCTTTCATGATTGTTTTTTTAACTTATAATGGCTATTTGGTAATGAAATGTGGGCACTGGTCGACTAACGTGGGTCTTGTTAGTCAACCAGTGCCTGCGTTTCAAATACCAATTGGCCATTATAAGATAAAAAATGATTGTGAAAGGTGCCCCCATAGACTATAATGTTAAACTTGACTAGAGCCTATGTGGCTGGCTGTTTGTGTTTGTCTCTGTCAGTAGTTTAGTTTTTGTGGTTTTTCATGTGTTTCTGCTTGGAGGAGCTGGACCATTCTTGGACATAACATCTATGAACATTTCCTGGACTAAGAAACTGCAAATCGTCACCAGCAGGTATTGGCATTCTCATCATAAATCAACTTTTATGGAAGCCATCAAAAGCAAAAGTGAGGTCAGTAATTCTGTTATACAAGCTCTGAGTTGTGAAGTGCTGCACTGAATCCACATTTCTGTCTGAGTTGTTCTTAAAGGGTGTGTGCTTGTCTTTGAGGTCTATTCCCAACTATTTTGGAGAACAAAGGGAAGATACTAATAAAGGATTTTTACATCCTGCATGTGCCCCAGGCCAATGTTCATCACCTTTGGGAATTTAACACAGTCTGGGTCTTTGATCTACAGTAACAACAGTGTTCTGGTCCCCAGTAGCTCACCATGAGTCACTCCGGAACACTCACCCTTGCTACAGTAAACATTTGCAGTCTCCTGCCAAAATGTGATGCCCTGCAAATATTTGTAAATCAGTACAAGTCAGATATCCTTGCAGTTGTTGAAACGTGGCTCTTGCCTAAAATCTCAGACATGGCTATTACCCTGCCAGGGTACAACATTTTCCGACTTGACAGAATCGCTAAAAGAGGTGGTGGCTGCGCCTTATATCTCAAAGACTCTGTCCAAGGCCACCCTCTAAAAACACCCATCTCTGACTCATCCTCCCAGATTCTTACTGTCGAAGTTCTACTAGCGGCCCACAATAAAGTCCTGTCAATTGCCACAGTTTACATCCCCCTAAAGAACAAGGAAAAGGCCTCAACTCAGTCCATGACCTCATCCGATCCCAACCACCTGACTCTGAGACAATCTTCATGGGCGACTTCAATATCAACTGGCTTGCTCCGGAATCAGGGGGCTTCATAGATGCCATATCCTCAGCAAACCTTGCTCAACTGGTTGCCTCCCCCACTAGGCAAAATTACAAAACAGGCAAATGTACTCTCCTGGACTGGATACTGACCAGTCACCCATTCCGCATCTCAAACGTCTGTGTCCTTCCTGACACTCTAAGTGATCATTCCCCTGTAATCTGTGTCTGGACAAATAAATTTGCCATGACCCCCCCCAAATTAATTAACAGCAGAGTCCTTCCACATGGGCAGTTGAAACACCTAAAATCCCACCTAAGACTTCAAGATTGGTCCCCAATTTTCCATGCTCCGGATGTTAACACTGCCCTTGACCTCTTCATCAAAACCTTTAATGCTGCCTGTGACTCTCATGCCCCTTTCAAAAAGTGGAAAGTCAAAGGCCTGTGCAACCCATGGCTCTCCTCTGAACTACTAGCACAACTAAAATCCAGGGACCATCTCTGGGCATGGGCTCGGGAAATTTGAAAGCAAATTGACATATAGAATTATAAACAAGTTTGTAACAACTGCAGAAAAATTAGTCCACCAACAGAAAAGTACCTACTGTAAGGATGCCTTGACAAACACTTAGGGCACGAGGAATTCATTTTGGAACAATATTAAAGAAATTACAGGAAAGCAGACAAAAACCTCACCCACTATGCTGGTCATAGATGATATCATAATGCTGGACTCGAGTACCATAGCAAATTCATTCAACTCAGCTTTCACTGACCTCAGCTCTGTTCTTCCACCTGACTATTTTAACGATGCCGACCCCCAAACTCTCTCCTCAAGTCCCACCCTCTCTCCAAACTGACCCCTATTCTACTTCAAATTAGTCAAACTGTACGAAGCTTGCAACTACATCAGTAAAGCTATTGCTAGGTCCAGGTCAAGTGGGGACTCCCTTGACCTCAAGCTGCTTGCCTCACCCTCGATGAGGTGCTCCTACCATTAACAAATCTTCAACCTCTCCCTCTCTCTCAGCCAGTTCCCTGACAGATGGAAATCTGCCTCTGTCACACCAGTCCACAAGAGCGGGAACAGGGCCCTACTGGTGAACTATTGGCCCATCTCCATACTACCCCCACTTTCCAAGGCCATAGAGTGTATAGTATCGGACCAGCTTACGGAATACCTTGATAAATACAATGTCCTGTGTGTTCAACAGCATGGCTTTAGAAAAGGTTACAGTACCAGCTCAGCCCTCCTTGAATTCACTGGTGCAATCCATAGTTCCTTCGACAATAGCCTTCTTACAGGGGCGATCTTCATTGATCTGACAAAGGCATTCAGTACCGTCCATCATCATCTACTACTCTCTCAGCTGCTAAATACTGGACTGTCCCCTGAATCTACATCCTGGTTTAAGAGCTACCTGGAAAACTGCTCACAAAGAGTGGAAATAGCTGTCTTTCTCTCTGATGCCAGACCTGTGTGCTGTGGAGTGCCACAAGGGTCAATCCTTGGGCCTCTTCTCTTCAGTATCTTCCTAAATAGTCTTCCACAATCCTGTCCAGAGCAACTCCTCCTATACACTGATGACACTGTCATCCACTCCACCCACAAGGACCCCCAACTTCTGCAAAGCAAACTACAGCATGGCTTTTCCTCAGTTGAAAACTGGTTCAGTAAACACAAACTTGTCCTCAACTATAAAAAAAACAAAGTCCATGCTCTTCTGCAGATTGCAAAACAAGCACCGGGATCACCCTCTCACTATTGCAAACTGCCTAGGTGCAATCCTACAACAAGTGCAAAACTTCAAATACCTTGGAATCACTCTTGACAGCTGTCTATACTATGGGGCTCACATTGACAATGTTGCCAAAGTGACTAACACACGTATTGGTCTGCTTTACAGGCATAGGCAATGCCTAACTCTGGAAGCCTTAAGGATCGCAGTTCACAGCTCGGTGATCTCAACTATTGACTATGGCCTCATCGTCTACGGTTCCGCTTCCAGCACTGACCCAGGTGCATATCTATGGCTTTGAACAAAGCTTGCTGACTCATCACTGGATCCCATCGTCTCACCCATACGTGTGACCTATATGCCCAAACTGGTTGGCTTCAACTCTCGAGCCGCATCAAGTATCTAACATGCATAATGGCTAAAAAAACGTTGATGGGCTTTGCCCCCCCTGGAGTTCAAGTTCTGCTACAACCTGCACAGAATCCCTGCCTCACCAGCGGCTCTGAATCTCAATTACTACATATTCCAAGATGCCGGACCTCACAGGGATAAAGATCCTTTGCCTACAGAGCTCCTAGCTGGCTAAATGGTCTCATGTGGGACGTCCCCTCCCTACCTAAGCTAGGCCTGTTCAAATCTAATTTCTGCCTATTCCTCTCTGCATCTAGCACATGCGACTGTCTTCTCTAACCTGCTGTTCCCTTTTTGGCAGTTGTCCACCCCCTTACTCTCCCCCTCTCCTCTTCCTCCTCCTCCTCTTACTTGCAATTTCCACTTGCACTTCCTGTGTGTTTTGACAATTGCTTCTGGCAGCATCTTCTTCTCGTGTCTCACCAAGTTCTCATTATCAGTGTTATCCCTGTCCTGTGCATGCCCCTAGTACCACCTAATCTGCATGTACACATGTGATGATAAACAACAGTAACCTGTTATCCTGTAATAATTAATGTCCTGCTTATTTGTTCTCATCCTGAAGTGGAACATTTTAAAAGAGCCTTGGCTCAAAGGTAATTGTAATCCTAGACTCTAATAAATAAATAAATAAATAAAAATAATGTAGTGTGTCCTCGTGCTCTCCCTGTGATCACATCATAAAGTTGGCTGAGAGTGGGGCGGCGCCGCGGTGGATCTTACAACCGGGAAGTGCCTGTGTCACTGCTGGGATGATTTTACGAGTGATTTTTCTTGAAAAATGTATGCATATTTTTTGAGCAACCATTGAGCAGAAGCATTTGCGGCAGGTAAGGCACCAAAGGGTGTGGTGCATGGGGCTAAGTTGATGAATCTCTTTAAAAGCATAAGCTGTACAATCACACTGCAATCTATTGAGTTACCAACTATTGAGCTTTTATATTAGGCAAAACAAAATGTGTTATTAATAAAGTGAAATTGCACGTAAATTGATACCCTTTAAATCATATACTGTATTTCCAGACACAATTTCCATTAGATGAGTTACTTTCACTAACTCAAGTAGCAGCTGAAGCGTTACTGAATGTAGGACGCTCACTTGGCTGGGGCTGCCTTCTTATACTGTGTGTATTCAAACATGTTGTCTCAAGGAGCCCAATGTAGGGCAAAAGTAGGTTAAAAAGATAATCATTTAATGGCTCAGATGGGTTTGGAATTGAACAATTCAATAATTCCCCAGTAACGGGTTTCATAGGTTTATTAGAAGTCAGTGAAGTAGATTTGCCCATTTAGGCTTGCCATTTCTGAGTGGTAAAATCCATGTAGTTTGTTGGTTTTGTAGTACAAGTCTAGCTTTTTGTTAAATAAGTCCATATTGCTGCTACCTGCTTATCTTCTTGCAGATAATTCCACTTTGAGACAACCCTCTGTATGATCCTTTGTCCCCTTCTCTCAGTTTAATTTGCTCTACTTTTCAGCTGAAAGTTGTAAACTTTCTGATGTCACACTGAACTGTTTTCATGTTAAGCTCTAAGCAGTTCCATAAACTGGGTTCCTTAATGGCTCTATATTTTAGGCATAGGTCACCCCCTAGCCCTCCTATACTCAAATGTATACAAAATGTAGGTGCCCCAGCCTTTGTTCATATGTAAGGTTTCTGACATCCTATACCATCTTTGTTCCCCTTCTTTGCACGCTTTTCAGCTATTTGACTCCTCCTGTTGTTTGCGGTGACCAAAACTGGTCACAGTATTCCAGGTGCAGCCTAACCAATGCACCATACAATGGCATCAGGAGCTTGCTGTCCCTGCTTGCAGTTTCTACTGATGCAGCCCAAGATGCTGGAACATTTTTTAATTGTTGTTTTACAGTGCTCTTTGAATTTTAATTACAAATTGCAGTGAGAAAGAAATACTGTGACCTGCTGGGCATTTAACTCAGGCCCCCATAATACCAGCCTGTGCTCTAACCACTCAGCTACAGGCTTACATGGTTGAACCTGAGGTACCTGGACACACTTCCTTTCTCTGAGATTGTATACCCTGCAACTACAAATAATAAAGATCACAGATGTTTTTGGTGCACTATTAGCCACTGTTAAACAATTTAAAATCACAACTTGTAGTGAGAAAGAAATAATGTGACCTACTGGGAATTGAACCCAGAATTCCAGACTACTATCCTGGTGCTCTACCACTGAGCTACAGGCACACATGTTTGGACCTCTGATTCATGGTTACATTTTCTTTCATGGTCCAATGGTGTGAGCATGTAGCTCGGTGATTAAAGCACCAGGATGGTATTCCAGGGACCTGGATTCAATTCCCAGTAGGTCACATTATTTCTTTCTCCCTACAATTTGTGATATAAATTGCATAGCAGTAGCTAACACTGCACCAAAGACAGCTAATTGTCATCTTGATTATTTCTAGGTGCAGGATATGCAATACCAAAGAAAAGAAGTGTGTCCGGAATGTCAGGTCCAATCATGTGAGCCTGTAGCTCTGTGGTTAGAGTACCAGGATGGTATTCTGGGGCCTGAGTTAAATTTCCAGTAGCTCACATTATTTCTTTCTCACTATAATTTGTGATTTAAATTGCTTAGCAGTGGCACTACTGCAACAAAACATCTAATTGTCACTTTAAATTTGAAATCATTGGTTACTATAATTCCAAGGTCTCCCTGATTTCTAGTGGTTTTAATCTCCTGTCCTTAAAGTGTATATTTTGCTTCCTTATTTCTATTGTCTAAGTGCATAATTGCACATTTTTCAATATTGCAATCTAATTTGTGAGTTATGACTCATTTTGTCAATCTTTTAGTTTCTTGTGGAAATGTGTGTGTTGATTCTTCAGTGTCCACCACAGATCCCAGCTTAGTGTCATCTGCAGACTTAGCTAGCCAAACCCCTTCATTGCACTTCACTGATGTAGCATAAATATTAAATAGGACTGGTCCCAGCATCTATCCCCACTGGTCCCTGCTCATCACACTCCCCCAATCAGATGTGTATCCCCTTACAATTACTTTTTACTTTTTATTTTCCAACTATGATGTAATTCAACTTACCACTCTTTTTTTGATACCCTTATCTTTTAATTTATTGATTAGTTAATAGTGAGATACACTATCGAAAGCCTTACAGTATTGCAGGAACAATGCATTCTCCAGGAGCCCTGAATCCAATGCCCAGTTAAAATTGTCAAAAAAATTAATAAAGTTAGTCTGGTGTGACCTTCCAGATCTAAACATGTGTTGTCCCACGAATTGTTTTCAGTAATATCATTTTCTATCTGTTCTTTAACAATTGATTCCAATAGTTTCCCCACCACCAAGGTTAGGCTAACTGGTCTATAGTTCTTATGGTTAGACTTTCCTCTCTTTTTGTAAATTGGCACCACATTACCCTGCTGCCGTCCTGTGACCATTTCCCCAAAGTACAATGTGCACTGAAAGCTATCACTAATTGATCCTAAGGTTTCCTCTGCCAATTCACAAATAATTCTTGGGTACAGACCATCTGGTCTCAATGCGTTGTTTTGATCTAACGCCTTTAGCCCTTTTTCGGCATCCTCCTTGTTTATTGGGAGGCTATAGTGTAGAGGTTAAGAAGAGCACTAAGCTGCAAACCTGGAGATCTGGGTTTGAATCCTACTGCTACCACCTGCATACTGCATGACCATGTGTCACTTAACTTCTCTAAGCTCCCAGGACACACCTGGAAATAACCCTTGGCTTAGTGTGAATTTCCCGGCTAAAAACGGTAAAATAAATTATTAGTATTTCAGGGCAACTGCTGTGGCAGTCTTCTCTTTTATGTATATTCTCTTTACTCTTGTAGACACTACAAAGAACCTTGTTAAATAAGGCTACCATTTATTTTTCTGTGGTTATTTTTTTCATTACTCTGTTAATGGACCTGTTTCTTTATGTACACCTTTCTGGCTATTTATTTAGGTATGAAATGATTTATAGTTATTTTTAACTTTTGTTGCCAGGTTTTCTTCTCGTAACCTTTTGGGCACCCTTATTTCTTTTTTACATTCTTTCACTTGTCTATTATAGTCATCCCACTCATTCATATTGTGTTTGTTTGATTTTAAGTTCCTTCTTTTTTTTTTACTTTAGTTTTCTTTTAATTTTCCTACTGAACCACCCTAGCATTCTTCCATGGCTACTGTATTTTATTTTTCGGGGAACGTATTTATTTTCTAGAACTTTCTTTTGATTTATGAAGCTATCCCACATCTCATCTAGTTTTTCCTTTAAAGCGTTCCTTCCTCTGCCACCCTTTTATTTCTTCTTTCATTGCTTGGCTTGGCTTAAAAGAAGGCCACCCAGCTGTGTTCAACTTCAAGCAAGGGAGCTGTTGTAAGGAGCTGTTGTGCTGTGCAGGGGATGCAACTGCATCGGCGGTCACACTGGGAGATGGAGGGGTTTTCAGCTGCATCAGTGGCAGTGAGGAGATCTGTACAGGGAAGAGGAGACTCCCTAGCTGGTTGAGGAGCCAATCAGCATGTAAGGCATGAGATTCGGGACTGAGCGGCTTGGCTTAAAAGAATGCCACCCAGCTGCTTTCACCTTCAAGTAAGGGAGCTGTTATGCTGTACAGTATTTTCTGCCACCCACTCACCCTGCACCACCTCCATTTTAAATGGACTATGTGAACTAGCCAGGGCTGGGGCCACCATGGTTTGGTGTTCCAAAGGGGAGCGGTTGGTGGACTATTAGCTCTCAGACTGGCAAGGGGAGGAGATACCTTGGCTGCCTTTTTAAAGAGGAGTGGATCTTGGACTGTTAAGGGGTGAGACTCTGGGGGGTATCATATTGTACTACCAATTTGGTAGAATGTGCCTTAAAGCTACCAAGTGGTAGTATTGTTATCCTTAAAGTTGTGTGCTCGATTTATGCTTTGAAGTGCTATCATTTAAGTGTGTGGGGAATATATGCTTTGCTGAGTTAGACTTTGAAGTGCTGTCTTTTAAGTTGTGAGTGGAATATATGCTTTACTGAATTTAGGCTTTGACCTGGGAGCAGGGGTTAGGGACTTTGGGTGAGTAGGAGGGCGCTACACTTGAAACCTTATCAGCTGAGGGCCTTCAATGCAGGATGGGGACAAGGATGAGGCAGGGGCCTCATGCCACTAGGGCCGGCATGTTTGGTAGGGTGGTGGGGTGCACTGGGTGTGGGTCCGCCATGATTCTGGACTGGGCATGGAGAAGGGGGGTGTATGGTCTGCTGCCAGTTGGCTGAACTTAGGGGAGAGTGATCATGGCTAAGGTGGTACTTAGGCGGAAAGGGAGGGGAGGATGGAGGCTGTCCTGGTGGGGGGGAAGGGACGAGGGCTAGGAGGGGAGTGGTAGGGCTGGTCCGATGGGCCCTGTAGATACACCCAGGATCATGACCAATAAGGTGACTGGGGGATACTATGGTTATCTAGGTAGGGGAGGTGGGGATGGGTGGGGACCTGGCAGGGAGAAATACGGCAGACCAATTGGGGCCAGCGGCAACACCTGAGTTCAGAGACACATGCAGTTCCAAGGGTAGTGGGGTTAGTACAAAAGGGGAAAAGGAAGGCCCTGGTAGGGGTGGGGCAAAATGTATGAAGAGCAGCAGCTGTTGGCAGTGGGTTGGGTCGGGAGTGTGTGGACAGGAGCTAGCGAGGGGTGCACCTTTAGAAGGTAGTAAGAAATGGGTATACAGCTTAAGAACATATTCTCACCACTACTTTTAAGGAAGGATAGGGAGGAGGAAGTAGCTGGGCTGGAGGAAGACAAGGGGAAGAAACATGGGCTGGAAATGGGGGATGGCCAGGGATGCATGGAGGGTAGGTGTGATGGGGCTGCAGGACGTCCTCTATGGTTAGGGGATGTTGGGGTGTTAGTGAAGGGGGTTCAGAGGGCTGAGGGAGGAGTGCAGAGGACACCTCAGATTGGTCCTGATCAAATGGGGGCACAGGGGGTTGGGGTGCACAAGGAATTGGAGGATGCAAAAAAAGAGTCACCCCCAGGGGGCGCCAATATGGCCCCGCAGTGGGGACTGGACTCGACAACAGACATGCCACAGGCAGTGTCCAAGCAGGCCCAGGATAAGGTGCTCAGCACTGACAGGGGCCACGGGGAACTAGAGGACAAGGGGGTGCTGGGGCCACAGAGGCTAATGCTGAGGGTCCGGGTGGCTGCCACCAGAGGGGTCCTACTGTGGAAACTAATAGGAGTGGGCTAGTGGTTAGAAAGAAAGTTCTAGGGACCGAGAAAGCATGTCGCAGGAGAGGTGGGGACGTAGAGGGTCAGGCAGGGAGTAGTGCCTACATAGGCAAGGTTGAGGATAAGGTCATGATTGTTGGGGATGTAGGGGTTAAGGCAGGGAGTGGCTCCAGTATAGGCAAAGTGGAGGATAAGGTCATGATTGTAGGGGACTCCATGGTTAAGGGCATCAGCTTGGGGGGAAGGGTGGAAGGGGCAGCATGGTGTGGGTCAGTTGCTTGTCAGGAATGACAGCTGCGGAGATCATTCACTACATCCCTGCAGCTGCAGAATAAGAGGTGCTAGCTGCACATTCAAGCAGACTTGATAGACCTCTAGGCCTTTATCTGCTGGCAAATTTTGTATGTTCGTGTGTTCGTATCCCTTCATGGGGGAAGCAACAGGATATGAGTGTTGCATTTGGGAATGAACAACCTAGCTGGGCACAGCCTGATGGAAGTGCAAGTGAGGTCTGAAGCCCTATCGCGGTTCTGTGACAACTTATGTTTTCATTCAGTGGCATTCTCAGAAATCCTTCCAGTCCCTAGAGCTACCACAGATAGGCAGCAGAGGATAGCAGAGTTCAACAGCTGACACTCTTTAAATGGTGTGTCCAGAAGGGCTATGGGTTGGTGGGCAATTGGGGGACCATCTGGCAGGATGATAGCCTCTTTGCACCGGATAGACTACACCTTAATAGACAAGGTAAGGAGGTGCTTAGGTGGAAACTGGAGGAGTTCTTTAGTGCACACTACAATTTAAAATGAACCAGGGGAGAAAACTGCAAACATCACCTAACAGTGCACTAGGCAAGGAGGACAGCTGTGCTACCCCCCACAGAAGTCAAGCCAGCCAGTTGGGGATAGAAATACTTTCACATGCACGGGGAAGACCATCAGGGCAGGGGTGGTGGGGGCTAGGGGAACCACTTACTGGAGGGCCATGTGCACAAATGCCAGAAGCCTGGGCAACAAGGTCCCAGACCTGGCAGCAGCCATGGCAGAGGAGGAGTTAGACCTAGCAGGAATTACAGAGACTTGGTTTCACGACGGACAGGACTGGGACATGAACATCCCGGGGCATACACTTTTCAGGAAGGACAGGGTTGGCAGGAGAGAGGGCAACATAGCACTCTACATGAGGGAGGGGATCCCAGCATCTGAGACACAGGGCATGTGGAGGGACACAGAGGCCTTATGGGTCTCGTTGGCCACAGAGAAGGGTGAGTTGGTGCACAGGGGAGTAGTTTACAGGCCACCAGGGCAAACAATAGAGGTGGATGACCAGCTGGTGGAGGAGATGATTAGGATGGTGGCCAAGTGGGAGGTGTTGCTGATAGAAGAGCTTAACCTGGCAGATGTGGAGTGGGAATCTGTGTCTGCGGCCTCATCCAGAAGCAGAGCGATTATGGACCCCCTCCAGATAGCCCACCTCAGGCAACTGGTTTGGGAACCAACCAGGGATAGAGTGGTGCTGGATCTGGTGCTTACTAATGGAGACAGGGTGGGTGAGGTAAAGGTACTAGATAGCCTAGGTGGTAGTGACTACAATACTGTGTGGTTCACGGGACGCACATCGGCCTCGCGCCACCGGACCAAAGTAAAGGTGCTGGATTTTAGACGTGCTGATTTTGCCAAGATGAGAGATTATGCTTGCCAGGCATTCAAAGGGAAGAGGGAACTTAGGGGGTGGAAAATATATGGGCCACAATTAAGAGGGCAATTGTGGGGGCCACAGACAACTGTTTGAAGAGGGTAAGCAAGAACAGGAAGAAAAGGAGGCCACTGTGGTACAGTAGGGAAGTAGGGGCCAGTATCAGAGCTAAGAGGCGAGCTTTCAGACAGTACAAAACTACACAGAGTGAGCTAGATATGTGGTATAACAAGAAAGGCAAAGGGAGGCCGGGAGGGTGGTCAGACGGGCAAAAGCAAGGATGGAGGAGAATATACAGTAGCCAGTGGGTCAAGAATGAGGACAAGACCTTCTTTAGGTATATTAGTGAGTGGGACTGGGATACCTAGTCTGCTAGCGGAGACGGGGAAAAGGTAGAGCGGAACCGGGAGAAGGCTGAAATACTGAATAGTTACTTCAGTGCAATATTCACGAGGGAAGGGGTAGGGGTGGGGGCAACACTGGACCAGCGGGAATGGAGGGCAAAGGGGTGGATGTGGGTCCATTCCGGGAAGAGGAGATTTGGAAAGAACTTAAGGGCCTGAGGGTGGACAAGGCCATGGGGCCAGATGGGATTCACCCAAGAGTGGTGAGGGAGCTGGGTGAGGTGCTTGTGGCCCCCTTGATCTATCTGTTCAATGAGACTTTACACTCGGGGGGAATCCAGAGGAACTGGAAGTGTGAGGATGTGTTACCCCTACATAAGGGAGGGGGGAGGCAGGACATGAGCAATTACAGGCCAGTGAGTCTGACTTTGGTGGTAGGCAAGCTCATGGAAAAACTGCTCAAGGTCAGAATCACTGGCTACCTGGAGGCTAATGGCCTCCTTGACCCAAGGCAGAATGGCTTTACCAAGGGCAGATCATGTCAGACAAATCTGGTTGTTTTTTTTTGACTGGGTCACTAAGGTATTGGATTGGGGGGGCAGTGGACATATCTTACATGGATTTCAGGAGGGAATTCGACATGTTACCGCACAGTAGGCTTGTGCACAAAATAGAGTGCCTGGGGTTTGTGGTGGTGGTTATAGGGTGGATACATGACTGGTTGGAGGGCAGAACACAGAGGGTATTAGTAAATGGGGTCCCCTCGGGTGAGTCGGGGGTCACTAGCGGTATGCCCCAAGGGTCAGTGCTGGGACCCCTACTGTTCAACATCTGTATAAGTGACAGAGTGGAGGGGTTGGAGGATAGAGTGAGCCTGTTTGCAGATGATGTAAAACTATGCAATATAGTAGACTCACAGGATGGAGCTGAGAAGATGCGGAGGGACCTAGGGAAACTAGAGGAGTAGGCCAGGAAGTGGAAATTATCGCTCAACATGGCGAAATGCAAAATCATGCAACTGGGCAGAAAGAATGGGAGAATAGATTACAGATTGGGGGACAAGCTGCTAGCAGTTTCCATAGAGGAAAGGGACCTGGGCATCATCTCTCACGACTTGAAGGTGACCGGGTAGTATGACAGGGCAGTGGCAAAAGCCAGCAGAGTGTTGGGTTGTATTGGGAGGGGGATCACCAGTAGGAAGAAAGAGGTCCTGATTCCCCTGTACACCAAGCTGGTCAGGCCTCATCTGGAATATGGGGTCTAGTTCTGGAGACCTTGCCTAAGAAAGGATGTGGAGAGGGTGTAGCGGGTGCAAAGGAGGGCAACCAAATTGGTGAAGGGGCTCAGTCACTTGCCGTATGAGGAGAGAATAAGATCCCTTGACATCTACTCTCTGGAGCAGAGGAGGGAAAGAGGGGACATGATAGAGACCTTCAGTTACCTAAAGGGATTCAACAGTGTGCCTACTGAGAACCCATCCCAGCTGAAGGGGTGTCCCAGAAGAAGGGGTTATAATCTCCAGCTCAGGGGGGGTAGGTTTCGGGGCAACATCAGGAAGAACTTCTTTACCGAGAGGGTGGTGGACACCTGGAATGGGTACTAAAGGAAGTGGTGGGTGACAATCCATGAGGGGTGGGGTGGGGTGGGGTGTGGGTGTGTTCAAGTCAGTGTCAGTGGCTCAGTAGGTAGCACACTTGCCTCTGAGGCCGGGAGATCAGAGGGATGTGAGTTCAGTTCCCACATCTGGCACTTGAGTTAATATCCCAATACTGACACTGTAGTGCAGCATGAGAGGGGTGCTGCACTTCTGAGGTGCCGTCTTTTGGATGAGATGTTAAACTGAGGTCCCATCTGTCTGGATTAGTGGTAGTTCAGGTGGATGCTAAAGATCCCATGGCACTTATTGAAAAAGAAACATAGAATTTGATGGCAGATAAGGACCACTTGGCCCACCCAGTCTGTTCATTTCCCTACCTAATGGATAAGCTGCAGATCTTAGTTAACCAGCAGCCTACTTCTTTCTACCCCCACCCCCTAGAATTGCCTTATGGCTGTCCCATGCATGCTTGAATTCAACCACTGTTTTTGACTCCACAACCTCCTCAGAAAGGCCGTCATGCATCCACAACCCTCTCTGTGAAAAATGCTTCCTTACATTACCTCTGAGCCACCCCTCCATCTTCAAATTGTGCCCCTGTTCTTGCACACTTTTTGAAAGATGCCACCTCTTGGACTTTGTTGATTCCATTGAGGTACTTGAAAGTTTCATCATGTTCCCCTCTCCCTCCTTTCCTTGAGGCTATACATATTAAGCTCCTTTAGTCTCTCTTCATATGTCTTCTGTTGCAGACCCTGCACCATTTTAGTTGCCCTCCTCTGGACAGCTTCCATCTTGTCTATGTCGTTGGAGATTGGGTCTCCAGAACTGCACACAGTACTCCAGATGGGGTCTCACCAGCTGACTGTACAGAGGGATAACAACTTCCTGTTTTCTACTGGTGATGCCTCTCCCTATGCATCCTAGTATCCCCCAGCCCTCCTTACTGCCCTCTCACATTGCTTGCCCACCTTTAGGTCATCTGATATGACTACCCCAAGTCCCTTTCCATTTTTGTGTTGTTAGTATCTCACCCCCCACTGTGTACTCTTCCCCTTGGTTTGTGTTTCCCAGGTGCATTACCTTGCACTTCTTAGCATTAAATCTAAGCTGTCATATATTTGACCATTCCTCTAACCTTGCCAAGTCCCTTCTCATCCTTTCCACCCCACCTTGTGCATCAACTCTGTTGCAGATCTTTGTGTCATCTGCAAAGAGACATACTTTTCCTTCCAGTCCCTCTGTAATGTCGCTTATAAAGACATTGAAGAAGACTTGTCCTAATACCGAACCCTGTGGCACCCCACTAGTAACCCCCCTTTCTTCAGAGTGGAGTCCATTTACTATTACCCTCTGTGTCCTATTCTTCAGCCAATTCTTTACCCAGGCTATCATCTTGGGACCCACTCCCAGGCTGGCTAACTTGTGTATTAATCTTTTGTGTGGGACTGAGTCAAATGCCTTGCTAAAGTCTAAGAGTAGGGGAATTTTCCCGGTGTCCTGGCCAAATTTCTCCCATTCACTAAAAATACTACCATCAGCTTAATCTGGTTCAATTTCAGTTGCTTACCATCTGTATCCCCCCTTCCCCGCACGGTCACCCCTGATAAAGGGACTTCTAGGCCCAGTGGGCTTACCGGGTCAACAAAATGCAATACATAAATAAATAAGAGGGCTTGGGACAGACATAGAGGGCTGCTGAAGGGGGACTGGAGCAGGCCTAGGGGATACTAGGCAAATGGGCAGACAAGGTGGGCCTGGAGGTCCTTTTCTGCCGTCACTTTCCTATGTTCCTATATCATTGTTTTAGACTTTTCTGGTCTTTCTCTCAGTCTTTCTTGTCTCAGTATCTCTGCCCCCATGCCCCATCATATTTAGTTTAAAGCTACCCTTACACTACAATTAATTCTTTCCACCAGTACACGAGACTCTTCTCTTTTGAAATGTAATCAATCTGACCCATATAATTCGGCATCTCATTCATATCTGTCCCAGTTTCTTTGGAAACCAAAAACTTTTCTTGCACTCCTTCTTAACCAACCATTTAATTGTTTTAATTCAATTAGTTTATTTTTCCCAGCCCTTGGGACAGGAAGAATTTCAGAGATGATCTCTTTACAACCTTTTGCTTTTAACCTGGTGCCTACAGATGCAAAAATCCCTTTAATTTTTTCTGTTGCATCATTTGTTTATTAAATTTTGGTTATAATAAACATACATGCAGACACATGGACAAATACAATATACATTTGATCCAAATACATAACTTATATACATTAGATCCAATTCCTTAATCAATCATAATCTAAGAAACCAATTAAGAGATTACTATTCCAGCATAAGTGTAGTAAGAGGAAAAGCCCAGATCCCCTACTTAGTTTTAAGGGCCCATCTGTGGCTAAATACTTCGGTAGTCCCTGGTTCTAAAGCCATCCCTCTGTCAGCTTATATTCTCTGCAACTGAGAAAGAGGCAAAGTATGGCTGCCATACCCTTTGAAACAGTTCCTTCTTATCTTTAATAACATACGTCAAGCGCTCCAACATAAGGGCTTGTAGTATTAAGGCCTTCTCCTGGGACACGGTAGGTTTCACCGCATTTACCCAGGTATTGAGGATACAATGTCTGGCCGTGAACAATACTACTCTAGGCCATCTTTTAACAGGGGCCCATGCGCCATCCACTATAACTTCCATTCCAAACAATAGCAGCAGTGGTAACCTAGCATACCGCTGCCTGGTCATATTTTGTAGTTCTGTCACTACCTTCCCCCAGAAATCTTGTAACACAGGGCAAGCCCAAAATTAGTGAATAATATGAGGCTAAATTATTATTACATCTAGGACATACAGGGGATACCGCAGGGTTATATTTATGAACAACCAATGGTGGACAATATAATCTATGACAAAAGTTATAGAAATATTCCTTATATTTATTACACAACAGTATACCCTGGTGAAGTTGAATTAATAATTTCCAATTCTCTTCTGATATGGGAATCCCTAGGTCTTTCTCCCAGAGTAACTTAGTGCTCTGTATCTTGTCTGGAAACCAGGTTTTACCCTCTTTAGTTATTCTTTGAATAGTACTCTTAAGGTTTTTTTGTCCCACTAATATTAGCTGCTCGAGTTGTTCTCACCTAGAATCTGAGTTCTGTAGTCAACCAATAGATCTGATATAGGCCCTAAGTTGTAGATAGTGAAAAAAAATGTTGACATCCCAAACCAGTCCTAGCCTGTATATTCTCAAATGAATCTAATTCATGCTGGGTAAACAAATGCTTAAGGCAAAGAATACCCCTTGCCTCCCATTTCCGATATCCCATATCTTCCATACCTGGAAGAAAGAAGGGGTTCCCTCCCCCAAGGGTAGAAGCAATGTATCCTCCTGTCCTACACATCTTTGTTTGACCAGCTCCATCCCACTCTCCAGTACAGCCTTAACTAGGGGGCTAGGATCAGGTAAGTTGAGATATGCTTTCCACCCTTTGATAGATAAGTAGGTAGAGATCGTACCCGGGCATCCCCTCTCTTCTAGGTCTAGCCACCTAGCCTCTGCTGGTCTTCCAATCCAATTTTGCACATATCAACACTGAACGGCTAGTTGATAGACTCCTGAATCTGGAAATTGAAGCCTTCCCCCTCTCTATTGGTGCTTTTAATTGGGCCAGACCTACTCTGGGTCGTTTATTCCGCCAAATAAAATCAATAAAAGCCTTTTCTAATCTCTCAATATCAACCCATCTAAACCCAATGGGAAGCATCTGCAAACAATAAAGTATCAAGGTGATAGGGAGGTCATGTCATCTAGTCAAATCTGCAAGTATTGTGTGTAAGAGTGGGCCGGAATTAAGATTATATAGAACCCCAATATTTCTTCCAACTCTGATACCCAGGTACGTGAAGGCCTCCCGGACAGTCTTAAAACCCCATTTTGATCTCTCTAAGCCATTCCCTATGTTATGACCCCCAACTCTCATTTCTTCCGATTTATCTAAGTTTAATTTATATCCTAAGAACCTAGAGAATTGCACAATTAAATCTAATAATATAGGCATGGACTGATTCGGTTTAACAACATATAACAGCTTATCATCTGCATACAATGACAGCTTACTTTCTTGCCTGTCTTACCCCGGACCCCTAACATTCCAGGATGTGTTTGAATAGCTATAGCCAGGGGTTCAAGTACCATTGCGAACAAAAGTGGAGACAAAGGGCACCCTTGTCTAGTCCCTCTATTCAAGCCAAAACTGTCCGAAAGCTGACCGTTGACCAAGACTCTAGCTCTGGGGTTTTTATACATCTGCTGCACCAGTCCTATTAAATCATCACCCAGACCAAACCTGGTTAGAACTGCCATAAAGTATGGCCACTCCACTCTGTCAAACGCTTTGTCTGCATCCATTGAGAGGATATGTACCACCTCTTGTTTACAGTGTGCCCACACACCACATTTAAAAGAGTTCTCATATTGTGATAAGAATACCTATTGCGGATAAACCTGGTCTGGTCTGGGTGAACAAGTCCCGGTAGCACTTTATCTAATCTACTGGCCAAAGCTTTGGCCAGTATCTTAGAATCACAATTTAAGAGGGATATCGGTCTGAAGGAGGCACATTCGAGTAAGTCCTTCCCCGCTTTTGGAATCAGGCATATTGTTGCTTCCCCCCAAGAGTCTGACAATTCCCCTCTCTCTTCCCTAACCTCTTTAAGCATGACTTCTAGGTGTTCTACTAGTTGAATCTGCATAATTTTATAATATTCATCTGAAAAGCCATCCGGCCCACTAGTTTTCCCTCTTTTAAGGGCTGCAGTGACTTTAAGAATTTCTTTTCTCATTATGGCTGAGTTTAGCCATGCTCTCTGCACTTCTGTGAGCTGCGACAGGGTGATTTTATTCAAAAAGTCGAACATTTCTTTATCTCCCTCCACAGCTTGAGAATGGTGAAGACTCTGGTAAAACCTCCTAAACTGGTCTCCAATAGTGTTCACATCCTTTTGGAGTGAGCCATCTTCCCCTTTCACAGTGTGTATCAAGTGTGTTCCTCTTTTCCCTCACGGCCTGTTCCCTCATTCATAAAAATGTTTCCTGACAAAAAGTCAAGTCTTCCTTGCCTCTCCCAACCGCAAATTGTTAAGTACTTCCCTGGTCCCAGTCAGAAGAAGTTGTACGTTTTCTCCTCCCTTACCTTGAGAAGCTTTCCCCCTCTCAAACTCTAAGCCTCTGCTCCAAGTTTATCCTCTACTCCCTGACTTTATGTTTATGGTGGGCTATAAAACTAATGATAGCCCCTCTTTCCTGTGTCCCAAAAAATGGCCCTAGATGTGGCTGCCTCTGAATTAGTTTGTACATACTACTTCCATTTTTCTTGCATGTATTCTTTGAATTCCTTGTTAGCTAACAGATAGTTGGGTAATCTCCATGTCGTTTGATTGTGTCTTTCCCCATCCCATCTCAGCATCAGCATGACCATCGCATGGTCCGATATGGGAATCGGGCCATGTTTCGATACAGCTGATTTGGAAATACCAAGCCAGAGGGAGTAAAACGTAATCCAATCGAGACCAAGTCCAATGTGGGTGTGAGAAAAAAGTATATTCTCTAGTCATAAGGCTAGCTGTTTGCCACCCATCGATTAGATCAAAGTCATTCATTCCTGCCAACCACTCCAGAATAGCTCCTTTCGGGGCCTCTCTATGGTCCGAGTGGTCCAGAGTTGGATTGAACAAACAGGTCATATCTCCCCCAAGTATCAAATTTGGGAACTGCTCTGCAACCAACAGGGCCATTAGGGATCTATAAAAGAGTGGGTCATGAACAGCCGGGGCATATACGCTCCCGAACGTAACTCTTTCACCTTGTATTGTTCCTACTACAAAGATATATCGTCCAGCATCCGGGTCAGCCACAAGCCTCTCCTTCTGAAACAGTAGCTTTTTATGTAGCAGAATAGCCACTTCTTGTTTGTGGGACCTAAAGGCTGCTGAGTAACATTCCCTCCACCCAACCCCTCTTTAAAGCAGCAGTATTACAAAAAAAAATTTGCGGTTTTTTGACAGTTTATTCCCTGTGCCCTGCTAATCATATACCTAGTACTCTTTCTCGGTGGCATTGTACTATCGCCGAGTAATTTACTCAGTTATTCTCTGCTTTTGTTTACATGTCTGCCACCCAGCATGTTGCACTGGAACCCCTTCTGCTGCCAACTGCACATGTGACTGACTTGCAGGGACATCGGGAATGATCAGCACATGGTCCCTCTGCTGTTGTCAAAGGACATGATGCGACCTGTAGAAAAAGCGCAGCTGAAAATTAGTCAGCTGCCATATTTGTTGTAGCACTACAACAATTCAAATAAATAGTAAATATCTAAAAAACTAAAGATGATTGAAAAATAACATTTACAGGTATGGAAACTGGAACTTTGACCGCATGCTTGCAGCCAAAAAACAGAATTTTGATAGGTCACTTCCTGATTTCGTAGTACTGCTGCTTTAACTTGAGATGTCCCTTATCCGTAAGATGGGTTTCCTGTAGCATAGCAACCTGGGTATTTTGACGTTTTAATGCTGTCAACAACATTGTGCGTTTAACAGGAGTGGCTATTCCCCTAACATTCCAGGATACCATTGTCAGGTCTTTCAAGCTAACCATAATTCAGCCTTCTGTATTCCCCTATCCAGCAGCCTGCATAAAATTTTCCGGAACCCCTCCTTCTCCTCCCCCCCCCTCAACCACACTTGATTGGTAATATATTTGGATCTGAAAACTGGAATTGAACCATAACAGAACAGACAAACAATAACTACATACAAACATTCTTCTCCCTCTTTCCATCCCTCCCCGCCTTATACCTTGTATACCTCCCTCCCCATTGTAACAGTAACTGCTAAAGGCAGAAATTTTACATACCCTTCCCTCCATAAAGCAACCCCCCCCCCAAGCCGCCACAATTAGTTATAGATAATTCAGATTGCAACTGTCAATACAGGTCTTTAAAAAAAAAAAAACTATTTCAAAACAGATGTAGGTTAGAAATGAAAGAAATAACATTCCCTCTGATCAACCCAAGGGATTCCAAACAGCCCTACCATCTCTTGATTACAATTGGAACATAGTTTGAAATAGCTGGTAGATTATATATAAATGTTATAAAGAAGGGGTGGATCCCCAATCTTATGAGTCAAGCCAGAGCCTGCCCAGGTGGAGGGTGTGCAGCACAATCCAGCAGAAGCACTTCATCCCCCTCCCCCCCAGCTGCCTAGCTGTTCCGCCTTCATTTCATACCAGCAATTTGTCCCAAATAGAGCACATAGTCCCTTCTTAGAAACCTGCAGAATACCCTCCTCATAAAATTCTTCATTTCCCCCAGCAACAAAACTCAGCAATGACCCTTCTATCAGGCTCTACAATAATAAGCTCAAAGGCAGAGCAACCATATGGAGGAAAGCAAATGAAAGTCCTCTTGAAAAAAGAGAGTACAATGTGGCTTTAAGTTAGGAAATGAAAAGGGCACTGGGCTCCGGTACCACATCAAGGACTACACCATCCATTTCTACAACATGCTTCAAAAAAGGAAACAAGAAATTTTGAAATGTACAGCCCCACCATTCAAAACAATGTCAGTCCCGAGATCTTCAGAGTACGTGCCCTTCACTGTCGGGTGCCATTATGTCCCTTAAGATTGCACTTGATTTCCCCTTGAAGATCCCGTACCAAAAACAAAAAGAAACAACAGTACCTGTGTTATTTAGCTTTTAACCGAGTACATCCAGGGTAATCCACCTCATGTAGGTGAAAAGCAGCACGATATGTCCATATCAGGTCAGCATAGCTTCTTCTTTAAATCACCGACGAACACCTCTGCCTTGGGTACTTCCCAGAAGGAGTATACTGCACCCTCATATTTAATTTTAAGGTTGGGCAGGTAAAGCATATAACTTCCAACCTTAGCCTCACGCAACTGCGCCATTACAGGGTTGAGGGCCCGATGACACTTTAACAAATGGGCGGAGTAGTTCTGTGAAAGAAATAAATGATGGCCCTCATATTGGATCACAGAGTGCTCTCGGTATGCTTTCAGGATGATTTCTCTGTCTGGATAATTGTGAAACCTCATGATTATCTGCCATGGAGGTTGATTTGGTGCAGGTTTTGGCATAATAGCCCTATGGGCTCTTTCAAGCTTCAGGCGGCCATTTTTTAGAAAGAGACCGAGTAGCTCTGGTAAAATCTTAGCGCAGAAATCAATCCCATTAGGTCCCTCCAGCCCCTCTGGGAGCCCTCTCAATCACAGGTTCAGGTGGCAATGGTAATTCTTTTGGTAGTCAAGAAGCTCTTTAACCTCCTCCAGCTCCCGTTGCAATACAGTAACTTGCTCTAGTAGAGTGGCATTCATGTCCTCTAGGTCAGAAATTTGCTGCTCTGCTTCATTCAGCCTGGTAGCATGAGTAGCATGTATATCCATGAGTTCTTGCAGTTTACAATCAAAATTAGTGGCAAGACTGGTCAGCTTGGGCTCCAGCGCAGCCAAAACTTGTTGAGTGACCTCGCGGCCTAAGGTGCTAACCTCCCCAGCAGAAAGAGATATGCGGCCTGTATTCTTCACTTGTGAAACTGGCGGTTGTTTCTTCTGACTTTTGCCGGTAGTACGTGTATTTTTTGCTGCAGTAGATACCACGTATTCATCCATCCTTCGTTCCGATGACTTCCCTTTTGGTTTTTAATAGCTTTTACTTTGTTTTAGGCAGTTTAAATTCTTTTATTTTGTAGCGGTTTGAGGAGTGGTAGAGAAGTGTGTCTTTAGGCTAGTCGGCTCATTAGCACCCCCCTTTGAATTTCTAGGAGTGTTCTCTTCCCTACATCATTTACTCCTGTGCGTAGGACCATAACTGGCATCTACGTTCCTTCAAAAATACAAAATCCAGATTTACCTTTATACCTTTAATTTTGAAGCCTGGCATGCAACTGTGAAGGAGCTTGCTCAACAGAGTTTTCCTACAATAAACTTGAACTTGAACTGATCATTGTATGTTCTTTTCTGCCTTTACATCATACATGTGATATGTCCAACTCGCTTAAGAGGGAGATTTGGGTCAAATAAGTAGGGAGATTGGCCAACTAGTAGGGAGATGCTGTAACATCATGAGTTTGTCCTTAAATAGTGTCAAAAAATAAGAAAAAAAGCATTTAAAAACATTTTATACATTTAATTTTTTCAAGAACAAGCTCTAAAAAGAATCAACAGCTAGATGTACAAAGTTATCACTTGCATTGTTCATCACTAATTAACTTTTTATGTGTCTTTATCTGCCAAAAAAACATGGATATATATTTTGGACATAATTTTACAGAAGCAGGAGATTTTGTTTCCCGGGAGGGAGAGAGGGAGTTCAGGCAAAAAAAAACAGGAGTCTCCTGCGAAAAGAGGGAGATATCACATATATGTTACATACAGTATATGTTCATCTGTATACCTTAATAATGAGTCTCCTTACACTATGTCCCTCTGTTTTTTTTAATCTGTATCTACTTCTTCTCACACATCATCTCTGGCAGTAGGACTTAAACCACCCTGATTTACCACTCCTTCACTTCTTGATGTTATTGTTATATTTCCTGTTGCAACACTCTTTTGTATGACTGTTTCTGAATGATCGATTTCCACTTTGTCCTTATTTTGTATAATTGTGCTATCTATGACCACCTCTCTTCCGACTGTTTGCCTATCCCCCTCTATTTGTAGTGTACTGTCCTCCCCATCTAAATCAGTTTCAAGGACAATACATTTAATTTCTAACTCTTTTTCCTTGTTTAACTGTTCATGCCTTCTTCTTCTCTTTGCTTCACCTTTCACAAGGTACCGTTTAATCATTAGTTTCCCCTTTAGATTTCTCACATGTATTTCATTTTTGCTTGTTATATATTATTTTCCCCCCGTCATTTCCTCCTTTCCCCCCCTAGCAATGACCTCTTCTCTAATACTAAACACTAGGGTTATGAATGGACTATTCTGTTTTTCTCATCTCTGCTTGACATTCTAATTGTTTCTTTAGTTCAAAAATATCTCTCAAATTTATTCGCCAGGTTACATTTACTGTATAGCATATATATTCTGGTTCAGTGATTCCATACTCATATATTTTGCAGTTACTTCATTGCAGCATTTCTTTCCCCCCATGCTCCTTATTCTCATTCTGCACCGTATTCAGCATATAATCAAGTTCAGACCCTTTTGTTGTAAAATTCTCAGCCTGCTGTCCTGTCTGTTCCAGATGACGTGGCAGACACTGGCCGCTGCCCATGTCAGCCTCCACCCTGTGCTTGCCAGCGCTCACACTAGGCATTGTTTAACTAGGTCAGTATGACCTCAGAATGACTCCTGTAGCCTGCTAACATCGCACCAATAGCACAAACCCAAAACAGTCTGTAAAAGTATTCAACAATGCTACTGCAGCGCTCACACCCTGGGCTGTACTATAAATCAGGTTTTTTAAAACCTTTTAAAATATTTTTCTAAAAGGAACAGTGCTCCTTCATGTTTTGTAGTCCTTCGATATTAGAGGACTATACTTCCCAGCATGCACTGTTCCTCAGTTAGTTAGAAAAAATAGAGTAGAAAAATATATATTTTTGTAGTGCGCTTTCTTTTTGTTTTCTTTACATAGAATATAGAGGAATATTTTTAGTAGCAGGGGGATAGATTTCTTGTGGGGATTTGACTGCCCCATGTACAACAAAGGGTATCACAGCCTCTACCTTTCTTGTACCCTCAGACGCTCATACTGAGTGTTGTTTAACTAGGTCAGTATGATCTCAGAATAACCCTTCTAGTCTGCTGATGTTATGCGAATGGATTGATCCCAAAACAATCTTTAAAAGTATTAAAATATTATACTGCAGCCCTTGCACCCTGGACTGTACTGCAAAACAGTTTTTTTAAACCTTTTAAAATATTTGCCTAAAAGCAACAGTGCTTCTCTATTGTTTGTAGTCCTTCGCTGTCAAGGAACTACACTTCCCTAGCTAGCTAGAAAGAGTAGAGGAGAAAAATATTTTTAGTTATATATCTTTTTCTTTTCATTTTCTTTTAGAGAGAATAGAGAGGAATATCTTTAGAAGCGGGGCATAGATTTCTTGTTGGGGTGTGACACATAGCGCAGCCTCCAGCCTTCTTATACCATCAGACTCTTACGCTGAGTGTTGTGTAAACAGGTCAGTATGATCTCAGAATGAACCCTCTGGCCTATTAAACATGCTATATTAAGTGGCGGGGACAGTTTAAATGCTCAAAAAGAACAGAATAATGCACAATTCTCAGGAATCTTCATCTTATTGTAATCATTTTTAATACTAATTATTTTCTCGCATCTCTATTCTTATCATTTTCGCAAAGCTCCAACTCAAACATAACATCCCAAACAACAACTTCAGAGAAAGGGTTTATATGTCCTCTGAGGAGGTCCTCTGGTATCACAAATGTTTGATCCAGATAAGGGGCCAAGCATTCATTTCATATGAAAACAATAAAATCTGGCCTTCACCACCTCAGAAAATAAAATTCAAAGCAACGCTACGGCATTAAGCTAAAAAATAAAACTTTATTTCCATGCCAGAGACTGGCAAACAGATCTACACCTGATGCATTTCCGACATAGATGTGTCCTTTATCAAAGGTAAGATACGGGACCAAGCATTTATTTTCTTATAGCTGGACATTTTGAACAGTTCAGAACCACTAGAGGCATAGTTTTAAAATCTCCATCCCCACGATCATATTTCAGGTCTTGCATGGCCACTGAAGTTTCTTTCTTATTATATGTGAACTTTAATATGTTAAAAGGAAATACGTTAAGTCTGAATTTAAGAAAGATTCTTCTGTCAGTTCAGTCTGTCAGGAAGATAAGATACGGTTCTATGAGTCTTATTTTTGGAATGTACCAGTGCCAGTTCAAAAAGCACCCATAGCAACAGAAACAGACAGACTCCATCCAGATATAGTTAAAAGGTCCTTTTAATAGGCGTAGTGCAGAAATACACACACAGCATAAATGCAGCAAACAGTATTCAGTAAAGAGAATAAAATTACCTGTATAAATTCAAATACTCTCCACCAATCAAGAAACCTCCTCATCATGGAGGTGGTGTGTCATTAACTATCTTAACTAAAAACAGACTTGGATGAGCACCATCGTTATATGCT
Organism: Neoceratodus forsteri; assembly: GCA_016271365.2. NCBI lineage: Eukaryota > Metazoa > Chordata > Ceratodontiformes > Ceratodontidae > Neoceratodus > Neoceratodus forsteri. The sequence goes on from CM057453.1 coordinate 728,397,452, forward strand.
AGTGATTAGTATACCATATTGCATAATATATTGCACAGCTGTGCAGTTAAATACATACATTTTACTAATGTTCCATATGTTTACTGAAAATATTGTACACATCAAAGCCTAACGATATGCTGCAATCCAGGCACACTCTTACACATTAATGACACAGCTCCTCCATGACAAGGAGGTTTCTGATTGGTGGGAAGTATATGAATTTCACCTGTCACTACTATAAATGTTTGACACTTTTAATATCACATTTAGATCCCTCTGGGGAAGCTTGGCAGTGGCCAAGTGAAACGTTAGTGTTTCAGCAGCTCAACCATTTGTGCTGCATGTGTATTTCTGCACTATGACTATTAAAGGGACCTTTTTACTGTATCTGGATGGAGTCCATCTGTTCCTGTTGCTATGGGTGCTTTTTGAACTGGCACTAGTACTTTGGAATTTCCATTTAGCACTGTAGCACCTTCCCTGGTGCTCTATTCCCTTCTGTGCAGCCTTATTTTTGGAATGCCACTTCTAAGATTTTAAATTCCTTATTCTTTCCATATCTCTGGTTGCTGACATAGTTTTAGGTCTCAACATAATCACTGTCATATAGTGTTGTGAAATATTAATTTTCTTTAAAGAATCTATCTACTGTATAAATGGGATACATTAATTGAAGCAAAAACCTCTTATCTCAGAGAGCCATGTGGATTGATTGTTGTTAGAAAGCCAAAATATTTTTCTTCTAAGCATCTTTTAGCTAATTTACCATCTTCCATATTCAAGCATTTTATCCAAAATGCAGTTTTTTCTACTTTTAATTCACACCTCTGCTTGAGATTTCCTAACACTGCAGTAACTATCCTCTGCTGGTGTAGTTTTGGCAGCTTGGAGAATGGACCTATATAATTGAGTAAACGGCTGCCATATAAAGAGATACATCTTTATTCAACATCTTTCTGAACAAACTCCCTACCTCCTGTCATGAACATATCCTCCTGTATGCAGATGATGTGGTAGTTTTCTCAAAGAACTTCGATCCCTCTCTCTTGGAGGGTCACCTTCAGGAAAGTTTCACGGATGTAGAGGCATGGTTTGTCATGCAGAAACTAGTGCTCAACTACAAGAAAACGAAGATTATGCTTTTCTATAGTACACGTAATAAACATAAAAGTAAACAGCTGACAGTCGGAAATAGCCCCAGTGTCACCTTAGACCAGACGCATTCTTTCAAGTACCTTGGAGTGACTCTGGACAGTACTCTATCTTTCTCCAGTCATATTGATATGGTCACCAAATCCGTGAATATCCGCAGTGGCCTTCTGTCTAGACATAAGCACTGCCTGACTCCTGAAGCACTTAAGCTTACAATACACAGTGTGATTGTATTAATCATTGACTACAGGCTTGTTATCTACAAAGCTACATCTGTGTCTGCTTTGTGGCATGTCACCATTGCTCTGAACAAGTCCTGTAAATTATTGACTGGTGCTGCCCCCCACACCACACCTGCGAACTCTATAAGCAGGATAACTGGCTTCAACTTCTGGAAAGAATCACTTACCAAACCTGCCCGGTAGTAAAAAAGGGATCCCTCGGTCTTATGCCCACTGGGGTACAGAATCTCCTTAGACCAACCAACAGCACTTGCCACAACAGAAGCTCTGATAACTCCACTATACTTTTCCCCCGCTGTCACACCTCTTAGAGCCAGTGGTCATTTGCAGGCAGAGCCCCTAAGTTAATCGGCTCACTAGGCAGCGAAGTCACCAATTCAGCCACACTAGGCCTGTTCAAATGTAATCTTCATCATACCCTTGTGACTTGGGCCTTATGTGATTGCTTCACTTAATTACCCTGGGCTGACACCACTATCTCCCTTCATCTCCATTTGCTCTGTTTCTGTGCCTCTATCCACCTTCCATAATCCCCCTACACCTTTTTTTTCCCTGTTCCTCTTTTTTCACCTCCCCCTTTTCCCTCAATTGCTGTATCCCTCCACTAGCTCTCCAACTCTTCTGCCCCCCTTCCTAGTCTCCTGTCCACTAGCCCAAGTTCTGAACATCTTCTGACCTCCAAAACCCCCCTACACCCTAAACTACCTCCCTACGCTTATGCACCCCCCTCTCTCGTATGTCTATATTCTCTCATATGCCTATATCAGTTTGTATCTTCAATCCCTGCTACATATGAAACTCTTCTGCTCCGATAAGACTTAATTTTGCTGCATTATAATTCTCTATATAATTGTGTCCATGTATTCCACTATTTGTAAAGATATTCCCTGTTTTTTCATTGTATCTAACCCAGCTACTATGTCTAGCCATACTGTTTCTTTTGTTAAGTAACCCCTGAACTGTGTAAACCAATTCCAATGTTTTTTATTGTCTTTTTTACAAACATTCGACGTGGAACCTTCGTAAAAGAGCCTATGGCTGAAAGGTGTTAATTCTGAATTCCCAATAAATAAATAAAAATACTGCTCATTTTCATTTCAGCAGGATGGATAGTAGGAATAGGTGAGTTCCCCCCACATCTAGCAATACATTCTAATAAACCATGTTTTATTTGCATTCATTTGGTTCTTAAATATGCCTTATGTTTTAACCACTGGTTATTGTTTGAGAAAAACAAACACAAATAATAATAAACTTTTTGCATCTCATGTGCCATATTACCTATCTTTAATGATAACTTAGATTTCTTCTTTCCATATACAAGAACTTTACTTTTCCTTACATTAATTTTTAATATGTTTTTAACACGGTAATCTACAAGACACTGCAGTTTATGTTTGAAGCAAATGAGTTATTGACAAGAGAATAAAATTGTCTGTATATACAGTATTAATGCTGGGACTAGGGACCTCTTCACATAAGGAAAGTGCCGTTTGCTATCAAGTAGAAGAACTGGAAGATCATTGATGAACACATTAATCAATAAAGGTGCTAACAAGCAGTCTTGGTTCACTCCCATGTTGGAAGAAAAGTTATTTGAGATATTCCCTTTTAAACCATATCTGACAGCTGACCAATTATCTGTATATAAATTAATTATAATTCTGAGAATAGCATGATCAATATTCATTGCATAGAATTTCTTCCACAGAAGGGGTATAAAAATATTGTAAAATTCTGCTTTGAAGTCAGTGAAAGCCAGATAAAGTGGGATATGTTTTTTAACATATTTCTCAACTGTGTGTTGTGGCATGAAACATTTTTTCTATGGTAGAATATGATTCTCTAAATCCATCTTGAAATGGATTAGGGATATTTTCTGTCTCAATCCAGGAATTTATTTTATTAAGAATAATTTTAGTGAAAGTTTTCCCTAAACAATCGATAAGACTGATTGGTCCATAGTTATTTGGGATAGCTGGATTCCCTTTTTTGAAGATTGGGACTATTATTTTCCATTTCCATTCCCTTTGAGAAAAATCACCCTGAATCATCTTATTGAAAAAAAAACAAACAGTGCAAGAATATTGCTCCACCAGTCTATCTCAGTTTTATAAACATATAGAGGCATTTTATCTGGGCCTGGTGCTTTGTTTCATTTTATCATTTATACTGCCTGTGTAACTTCCAGAAGAGAGATTTTGAGATACCTTTATCGAGCTGCAAGTCCTCCAACAATGTATTATAACTATAGCTGTCTGTATGACTATAGAACTGTTTTGATAATAATTGATCCATGATAATGGTTCAGTATGCACTGAGATATTTGTAATATAATTTCCTGATCCCTTAACTACAGGCAACCAGAAATGTTTAGGATCCTTATCATTACTTCCTTGAAACATTTCCTTCCATTGTTAATTTTAAAATGCATTTTTCTGTTCACGATGGAAATGTTTATATTGCTTCCTAACCCTAAATCTGTTTAATGATGTGTAATTTTACCTGGAATGGTTATGTTAAAAAAAGATTGCTTTCAACAAACACACTTTGTAATATTTGAAATCTCTGTTAAACAATGTTATCTGTTTAGTTGCATTCTTAGGACTGTATAGCAGTTGGAGGATGATATATTTCCTTTATTCCACCATACATTTCTTGAGGTAATGACTTTGACATGAAATTATCTACAATCTTAATTACTTCTTGACTCTTAAAGATATTTGTTAAACTATTGTTTAATATTTCTGCAAGTTGAACTTTCCTACCATTCCAGATCTCAATATCAAGTACAAAATTATTATTTCCACGAAAATATTCGATGAAGAGCGTGAATAAAAGATCTGAGTGAATCAGAAAATGATTACTTTCAGGCCTGTCTAGCCCAGTTATATCAACAAAATTGTAAATTTGCCAGTCAAATGAAATATAATAAACAATAAGGAATAAATAAAGTGAATGAAGGTAGCTTATTCAAAAGGAAAGTAGGAGTTAAAACAAGGGGTCATAATTTAAGATTGGAAGGGGGAAGATTTAAGAGCAATATAAGGAGATGTCATTTCACTGAGAGGGTGGTGGAACCCTGGAACAGATTACCAAGGAGGTGGTATGTGTAGAAACAGTGGAGGGATTCAGTAGGGTGTGGGACAGACACAAGGGGTTGGCTAGTGAGCAGAGGAGAATATCCCTGGGAAGTAGAGACAAGTAGGGGAGGGTGGAAAATGGGCAGACTAGATGGAGCAGGATGGTCCTTCTCTGCTGACACATTACTATGATACTATGATACAATAACAGTGGTGCATTTGGAAGAAAAATAGATATTCTGTGCTGGACAGTCCCTTTGCAATCAGTCCATTTTTTTCTACTAGGAGATGTAATAATCTTCCACCACTTCTGTTTACAAGTTTGTTCTTTGACAGCTTTTTCTACATTATATTCTCCCAGTAACCTATAAATAGCTCTAAATTACCAATCCATGAATAAAATCTCACATGCCTGCTTCAGGAAAGTGAGCAAAAGCTTTAACCAATTCTATTTCTAGCAAGTTCTCAAGATTTTCATTAAAGTAATCTGAATTTCTTGAAGGACTGTAACAATTGTACAGTAAGTACAATTCCCTGCCCCAAATTATCATAATGTTTGGAAGTATTATAACCAAGTTTTTTGCTATTACATTTTTATCTGTTTTGAACAAAACAGTCAGTTCCCCTATTGGTCTTCCTATGCTATTGCTTTTTGTCACCTTGCTTGACACACAATTAAACCCTTCTATCCCAATATCTTCTACTGACCACATTTCTTGGAATGAGATTATACTATACTGTTTAATAAAGGCTTTATATTGTTCATTGGCTAAATTCCTTTGAACCCATGCAATATTCCATGTTAAAATTCTTTTCTGATCTTTCACCTCATTCCCTTGAATTGGAATAATTTCTTTTGTATTTAAAAATTCTGTTTCAAGTTGGCCTGGTGGCGCTGAGGGTTGAGGCACTGGACACCACACCTCGCACCGTGCCAGCGACCCAGGTTTGGGAATGGACCTGGGCCACCAGGGACTGGCAGGGAAGAGGAAGGATCAAGCATCCCATGAATGCTCTCCTTCATCTTGGGTGGGTGAGGGTCCTGCACTGCACTGCAGTGGCACCTGGAAGATGCTGGGTGCACTACAGTTGTGGGCATGATAAGAGGGTGGAGCACAGTTGGCATCTGCAGGTAAGTGCACTGATGCCATTGCATGTCCGGCTCCTCGAGGTGAAAAACCTGGAGGAAAAATGGTGGGGTGACCACTTTGGCTGATGGCCCTGCACCCCTGGACCCATGAGGTGTAGCCACCGGGTGTCTGTGTTGCAGGTCCCTGGTGGGGGGTCCTGTCATTGACTGGCCTGTGTGGATGGGCGTATAAATCCACATGCCAGACCTGGTCCAGGGGTGCAGGTGCTGGTGGCTGGGGTCGTTGGGTGGCAGCTCTGCCCGGAGGTGGAAAAATTGTTCAATTACAATAAAAGAAACCTGTTTCACATATATGTCAGCCATGATTTACTTGATTTGAAGGCTCAGATTTGTTAGATAAAGGAATAGTAGAGCCACCCACCCACCCAAATTTCAGTTATAGATGGTAATTTATGATGGAGATTGTACGTTGCTTATTTTTATCAGTTGTATTTATATAAAAAAAACAGTTCTTGTATTACTTGTTTTTCTTTTTCCTTCTCGATTTCTACTGGAAGATTTAACATATCACAAATGAGAATTCCGGTTTGTCCAGTTTATATGCATCTGCTGTGATCTAATTTGCCAGCATGTTGTCTCTGACTGCTGGTGTAATCTGACCCTGGTTATTAACTAATTTCTCCTTCAATATTTATCATATACCTTTGTATCCTAGCTTAGCTCCCATTATTTTTCCTATTAGGTAACATACTGTTTGTATAAGATGTGTCTGGTTTTCATTTGAGTTTGCTTCTAGACCATGAAGAGACAACAACATTTGTACTTGATTATTATTATAGCCTGCTTGTTCCTGTGTATTGTTTAGCAGAATATTATACAAGTCTTTCATAAACATCTGTTTAGCTTGAACAAGATTTTCCTTGTGTCCTTTAAATATGGCAATATGGAAATGGGGGGCTACTATATCTATTCCTAAATAATTGTTTTAATTACTATCTCCAGATCCATTTACTTACACTATGCATCACTTACAACAGACACATTGATGTGTGCCTGGTTCGTCCATTATAGCGGGTGTTCACCTTATTGCAGCACAATACATTTTTTTTTGTTTACTGGTACACTGTTGTTTAGGTCAGTTGTGTGGGGGCTGCAGGGTGGGCAGGTACAGTACAAGTCACATTAAACTGTTCCATCAACTTACTGGTGTAGTGTTTTTTTTTTGTGATTCTACTGGAGTGGCAACTCAAATTGTTGAAGCTTTCAACTATTTTCCAACCATCCTTCACTGCCTATTGAACTCACATGTAACTGTTTAGTGAAATGGCAGTAGCTGCATTTTCATGGCATTGTTTATAAATATCACAGCATTCCTTAAGAGCATTGTTTATAAATATCACAACATTCCTTAAGAGCATTGTTTATAAATATCACAGCATTCCTTAAGAGTTGTTTAGTCTGCCTTCTGAAATGAAACTCCTAAGCACTCAGCTGAAAATAAAACTTATAGTGCATAACAGCCAGATGTAAACCAATACTAACCTTTTACTAATTCATTGAATTAAACCTTGCACAGATTAGGAAACTCATTGAACAATGCTGCACCAGTGAGTTGAGGGAACAGTTTAATGTGACTTGTACTGCAGTGAGGTATATTCAGGAGTATATTGTGCAAAACACTTTTTTTTTACTTTGTTTCACTTCTGCCACATGCCACAAGGTGATTGGCAGAGCCCTCTGTTCATCTTCACAGCTGTACATCATCTCATGCTAAAACCAGTAAAACTACATTTATCCCATACAGTGTGGCGGGTGTACATATATGTTCAGAATTGAAATGTGTTCCAAACATATTAAGCACACATAGCGAATAATGGATAGGCAACTGTGTGTTATGGAATTTTTTTTACACACCCAAGGTGTGTGATGACCCAGAAACCTTGAGAGCGAAGCTCGAGAGGTTTATGAGGTTTTCACACATCGAGGGTGTGAAAAGAAATTCCATAAGGACATAGTTGGATATCCATTATTTTTTATAATTACTGGTGCAAGGAGTCGATCCCATTGATCACTGTATCTGCTGATAGACTCTCCCCTACACACACACACACACACACACACACACACTTTCCCTTTTTCCCTTGCTCTCTCAGACGGACCTTTTTTTGTGTGAAACTGTCAGCTGTTGACTGGTTCTGGGGTCCGTCCAGCATTAAACTCGGAGTCGGCGATGGCATCTTCCGATCCAGAGACACGGCAGGATCAACCAGATAGTCCTTTTATATTTGGAAGGTGGGATCAACCAGATAAAACAATAAAAAATCAAACAAAGATGGGGAAGGTAATAAATAAAAACAGCTCGTCGGCAAGTGGAAAAATGAGCCGACATTTTTTTATGCTATTTAGCCCACCCACTCACAGAACATGAACCAATGAAAAGGCAGAATACAGATGAGTGACACACAAAGGAGACAGGCAGTGAAAGAAAGTTTTGCAAATGCCGTAATAACTCATTTTCATGTTATTATGGCATTTTGGAGAGCCTTGAAAACAGTTTGATAAAGGGGGTCACCAGTAATTATAAACAGTTAACATTACTGATTGGCTTGGTTACCAGTGCCAAGCCTTTTCTTAATATTAAATGTGGATGAATATGGCTGGCCCAGTGGAATGGATGGCTAAGGCATTGTGCCACACCTGCCACCACACCGGTGACCCGGTTCAGGAATGAACTCAGATCACTGGGGGTTGGCAGGGGAGAGGAGGATCAAGCATCCAATGGACTGCTCTTCTCCTCTGTGGAGGGAGGGATACAGTGCTAAGCACATATTTGGCTTTTAGCAGTTACTGGTGGGGGAGGCAGCCTTGGACCACAACTTGGGGAACTGCAGGAGTGGCAGCCGGCAATGTTCTATGCTCAGGAGCATGCATAGGTACATATGGAGGGCATTGCATGCCTGTTCCTCTAGGGAGAAATCTGTCCGGGTGCAGTGCAGGATGACAGACCAACTCCTTGCATGCTCTGTGCACCCCCTAAGGAAGCCATACTGGCAAAGCACAGGGGTTTGTAGTGGCTGATGCATTGGACTGGGGTAGGTCTTGTTAATTTATGTGATAGAAAACACTTTTGTTTGGTTCTTATTATAAGAATGTGACAAGTGAATGTTTGTGGAACACTTTATTGCAAATGTCTAGCTGTAAAATAAACATTTTTGTATTTTTGCATATTTAAAGTGCTTTAGTGCACTTTTTCTATCACAAGATCACCCATAATATGCTCACCATTTCATTCTTGGATCCTTGTGATTATTTAAATAAAAGTGGTTAAAACTAGCCTCTCTTTTGGTAGAGCAGCCCTGTTATTTAGTAAGCGCACTTCTCTTTTTCATATAAGAGTAGTCAATTAATTAGTTTTGAAGTTGCAGCTACTAACAGAAACAGTCCATATAAGATGCCAGCCACTAGCAGTTACTAACAGTGATCTTTTACAAGCACATATATCTAGATCCATTTATTTAGATTTTTCTGCAACCCTCATCCCAGTATTAAACTGTCTAGAATGAGTCAAGCAGCTACCAATAGTAATTCAACAGAAAAACGGGCTTCAGAAACTTTTGTATTTTGTAATTTGGAGACCTTAGCCCAAAGGAAATTGAAAATGAATAATGAAATGAATGAAAGGCCTGAAATGAACACAACTGATAATTTAAATGGTCAATTAAGTGATTTGTTTCTTGAATTGGAGAAGCTTTTATTTAAAGAAATGAATACGGCCTATAATGTATCCACATTAGAGACATATTTAAAATGAGAACTTTTCCCCAGAGGTTTGAGGGTCTTAAGAACTCCATCAGGTGGAATTGACGCATTCGAGTTTAAGGATGAATGAGAAGAAGCGGCTAAAATCTGCACTAAAGTCTTTATTAAGTTGATTATAAAGGTGGATCTGAAGAAACATGAATCAATACTTTCAGAACTGCAGGCTGCGAAGTCAAAACTGAATGATTTTATCCAAGATCCTTTATTTAATGAGCTTAATGGGGACTTAAAAGACAGATTAGAGGCCTATGAAGCAAAGTTAATTGCCAGAAAAGAAAGTAAATTGGTTTGAGATGAAGGTGATAAAACATGGGGGACCTTCTATAATTGGCCAAAAGATAACAACAATTGAAGATAAAGTAGGGGAAGGTCACGCAATAGAAATCAAGGCCGAAATATGAAAAGCTGCAGCAAAAGCAAATCTCCTCATTCTGTATCGTATCATTTAAATAATGAAAATAGAGATAATGCCAACAATGCTGCTGCTTGTAATCAAGAAGCAAGTCAAATCACTAGAGGACCTTTTTTACAACAACAGCACCCGAACAATATCAAAATCACATACGGAGAAGGCAGAGGACAATGAGGAGGGTGATGATGGGCAAGGGGAAGAAACATTACACTGAGACACTCAGGTAGAAATCCACAAGCAAAACACTAAATATTGTGAATTTATCCGATTACAGTTTGATCGAAACACAGCATAAAGTCCTGGAGAAGGGTTTAACATTTGTACCTACGCTGGTTATTAATGAGTTTGAAATTAATTTGGACTTAAGTTTTTCAGGAAAATTAAGTTAAAGGAACACTTTGGACAGGAAAATGACATGGAGGGAGATTCAGATGATGAATGAGCATTCGATGAACAGCATGAGGAGAATTATAATAATGATTCTCAGGAAAGTATTACTTTTGAAACTTTAAATGAATTATTTTTGGAAAATAATGCAAATTTAATTGAACTTGATGTTGGTGATGTGGATTTTAGATGTCAGGAAAGCAATGACAGCGTAGCATGGAAGGAAAGAAAACTGCTTTTTAGAAAGAAATCCAATAATTACCAAAGATTCATAAAAACTCAGAAGACCCTCCAGGTCGCCCTATTGTCTCTGGGGTTGGATCTCTTACTGATAAATTATCAGTTTTTGTGGATTTTTTTCTTAAAATAGAAGTATGCAAAATGAAATCCTACCTCAGAGACACAGGGGACCTGTTAACAAAATTGATAGGTTTTATTTGGGAGAAGGGTTATTACTGGATATCAGTTGATGTGGAACAGTTATATTTTCAATTAAACATTCAGATGGAATCACAGCTTGTAAGTGTTTCTTGGCAAGAACATCAGCACAAAATCCAACAGCTTTTTTAATTGAAGGAATTAAATTTATACTTATACACAATGTTTTCGAATACAGTAATTAGTTTTACTTGCAGATATTGGGAACAGTAATGGGGACCTGTATGGCCCCATTTTATGCTAATTTGATGCTTGGATTATGGGAATTAGACAGTGTTCTCAGAGGCCTTTCTGTTCGCAGATGATGTCATCATGTGGTATATTTTTATTGATGACGTCATCTCCATATGGAAAGTCCCTGAGGAGCAAATACCAGAATTTATTGAATGGTTGAATTCCAACAGTTTGGGATTAACGTTAACATACACAATGAAAGAAGAGAAAATTCCATTTTTGGATTCGGAGCTTATGGGTGTAGTGGGGGAGCAAATCGCAACTAAAACCGACTAAAAAGAAATTGCATGCAATTCTTATCTGCATCACACAAGTGCATATCCTGCTAAGTTGAAACAATCATTACCATACAGTCAGATGTTACGTGTAAAGTGCAATTGTAGCAGGGAGAGTGATTTTGATGTTGAAACAAACAATATGATTCAGGATTTTGTTAATAGAGGTTATAATTATGATTTTTTACAAGGTGTGAAACAGGGTTGCATGCAAGGATAGAGGGGATATCTTGAATAATGTAAAAATAGGTAAAAAAGAAGAGCCAGTTACATTTTGTATTGAGTTTAACTCAATTGCAGGCAAAATAGGAAGTGTTATTTTTCATTATTGGCCAGTCTTGACAAATGATGTAAAGTTAGCAGAAAGTTTAGGCAATAAACCAAGAATTTCATTTAAATGAGCAAGAAACATCAAAGACAGGATTGTACATAGTAGGTATGAGCCTAAAGAAATGATAGCTGTGACTTGGATGCCCCCAACCCCTAAAGGCTTTAAAAAGTGTAAGAATTGCAATATTTGCCAATTTGGTTTTGAATGGTTAAAATTTATCCCTCCAGTTACAACACAAAAATTCAGAATCAATGAATGTATTACATGTAGTACCACCCATGTAGTGTATGTTTTAACATGTCCGGGTGATATGTTATATGTGGGTATGACAGAATGAAAATTAAAAATACGGATACAGGAGCATATTAGCAATATCAGAAATCGGAATCCCAACAGCCCTATAGCAGTGCATTTCGATTTGAAGCATAGTGCAAATCCAATAGACATGAAAGTTATGGGGCTGGAATGTGTGAGAAAAAAGTCAAATAGAAGTAAAGTGTCATTAAAAATGAGGCTCCAACAACGAGAGAGCTTTTGGATATGGAAGCTGAATAGTTTAAAACCGAAGGGCTTAAACAATGTACTGGATCTTAAACCATATTTGCAATGAAACTTGGAACTTTAGGATTGTTGATTATGATTTTGTTTGTTTGATTTTATAAACATAATATTCATTATTGGTGTCTAACTCTTGCCCCTTAGAACTGAATTATTTTCAGATCTATAATATGGATGTTTGAAAGCATGACAACATGAATCAAAAGCCAAAAGAAAACTGGAAGAAACGAAGCATTAACACCATACAAGCTTACAGAAAATTAAAAAAGGACTTGGCAACATTTCAAGTAGTCTATCTATATAGGTTTGTGTTAGCATTTTCTTGTATATGAATGATGTTGCTTTATACAAATATATGCATACCATTGTATACTAAAGTGAATAGCAAGATTTGTTTTTACAGTGGGTTAAAAAGTATGTGAAATGTATGAACAATTCCTTGCTGATTTGCTGTTCAACATAAATATATATATATATTGTTGTGTATTAAAGTGAATAGCAAGAATTGCCCTTGTAATTAAGCAACTGGCATTTATTTGAAATGCATGTTAGATTTTTCTGATTTTCGTTGTTGGATGCCCACTCAATAAATTAATTATATATTATTTAAGAAGAATTGGCTCTAAAAGATATGTAATTTTTATACACAAGCCAAAATAGTAGCTTTAAAATTTATTGAATGCTCTTTTTTATGTTGAGTGGACATCCATACTTTTATGTCATGGTTGACTATATTCATGCAAGTCGTGGTTGTCATTTGTTAACTTACGGAATTTTTTTATATGTTGTAAGGCATTAAGCTATGAAATGGTGTTTCAATACAGATTTTAGAACATGGCCCGGATATTCAAACTGTGCCACAAAGTAGCGCAATAGCAGGAGCAGGCGCAAGTGCAGTGCGCCCATGCGCAACACACGCAATATTCAAACACAGCACAGGCCAAGGTGTGCTTGTGCAACACAACTGAATGTCACACCAACTGCGCCATGGCACAACCAGGGATGCGCAGTGGTGCAGGGCTGATGCACAGTAGCACAACCAGGGATGTACAGGGAGAGGATGCAGGGGTGCACCACCCATGGAAGCCATGGCGGAGGAGCACGCTGCAGACCAGACAGCGCCCCCTGCACCCCATGAACTGCACAACCTGTTGTGAGCTGGATGAACCACCAGCCCATGAACACCAGCACCGAATCCACAGCTGGGGCCCGGTGCCCCAGCACACCCCCTGGCAAGCAGTGACCGCAACACAAGGAGGGCCGGCCACCCAGTGCCACCCCATCTGACCAATACAGAGCACACCCTGCACAGAAATCCCCAGACACCCTGCCCAGGAGCCACGCCCAACAGTGCATGGCACCAAATGCATGCCACCACCCCCACTGTGACAATGCAACCCTGTGCACCATGGAGCCATGCATGGCAGCCCCACTGTGAGCACCCCGCAGCGGGCGGCACCAGCCACCGATGCAACAACTACCGACACAGTGCTGCCCTGCACAGCCCCCCCATGGCACAGCAGAGAGGTTGACCCTGTGTCGGTACCCGAGGGACCCCGCATGTGACAAGGCCTGCCCTGGACCCCACCACCAGCAGGACAGCACCCTGCACACCCACCCAAGCACACACCCTGTCCGAGCACTGGCCCTAACAGCCAGCACGGACACCCACAGTGGTGCATGGAGGCATGTGCCACACAGGATGTAACACAGGGCATGGACAAACACCCACCCAGACCCAAGGGCACCCCAACACAGGGACACAATAGCGGGGCAACAAATTCTGCTGGCGTGTGACCACTGATGCTGTGTACCCACAGCCTGCACTCCACCATGGCACAGGTGTACCAGCCATCCTGCGTATGCACCATGAAGCCGTCCGCTACCAGCATGCGGCCGGAGCACAAGTGACAGACATCAGAGCACAGACCCCACAACAGACACCAGCGACAGCATGGAGGAGACAACAACAGCATAGGCCACAGTGACACTCGAGGCAGACATGCACCATACCAGTGACAGGAGGCAAGCCACCATTGCTCCATGGCCAGAGGGTGGCCAGCATGGACAGCCACCAATGACATGCCATCAGACCGTGCATACCACAAACATGCAAGGGTGCCAGCTGCACGGGCCATGGAGATACTGACAGGGGCACCAGGGACACAGTGCATGCACCAGGGACCACTGCACACAGGCATCCAGTGCACAGGGAACAACACACATACCACAAACAGGGACCGAGTCCTCCACCCACACCATAGGTGGGTCCCTGCCGGACACACACACACACGCCCAGGCCTGCACCACCTCCGACACCATGCACACCACTGCAGCCAAGCACCATAAGCCTGCTGCAAATCAGAGACCACCACAGTTGTCATAACAAATAAGTGTGTATTAAAGATTTGAACAAAATACAAAACAGATAAATAACTATTTACAATGTAGGGGGGAAGGGCAACATACCAGGTGGGGGTGGGCATGGGGCAAGGGAGAACAACTGGGAGTGGGATGAAGGGGTGTGAGAGTTAGTCCGGGGGGGAAATACATATCAGGGGCATAGTGGGCCTAGCTTCGACCCTTCTCCCCACTTCGGTTTCTGTGCCTCCTCTAGTGATGCCGTCCTCCGCCCTGTTCCAATCTCTGGAGCAGCTCAAGGGTGGATCTGGCCAGCTGCAGCAGCTCCTGCACACTCCGCTTGAGTGCAGTCCAGCATTGTCCACCTAGGACAAGGGAGCAGAGTCATTACGCAGGACTGGCCAGACCCCTGCAGCCCATCCATTGTGCACGGCATACAGCCTTGGGGCACGCCCCTGTGATGGCATGTGACCACCCACAGTGACTGTGCCCACATGACCTGCCTACCCAGGCACCCACAGCCATGCAGAATGCTGCACACACCCACCGCCCATATCCCGCACAGCACTACCGTGGCCATACAGTGACATGGCTATGCGGTGCAAAGGCAGTGCTACAGCCATGTACCCAGTGCACGCACGGACCACCTGCGATGCCCACCCACACATGCAGTGCCACAGGACAGTGCTGAGTGCACCATGTGGTGTGCACGGCAGTGGGGCCAAGTTCTGGTGGCCACGCCCTGCCACCACCCCTGCAACCCAGCATGCACAGATGTAAGGGGAAACATGGCACTCACCTGCATCCAGGCCAGCTGGGCACTGCTGGCCCATGGCCCCTCTACCTTGTTCCTGCTGCATTGGTGGCACACCAACTATGTCCTGCTCCTGCTGTACATGGGCCTGCCTTGCCCTATGGCGCTCCTCCGGGCCTAGGGTGCAAACATGGAGAGGGAAACATCAGTACAAACCAGTAGCAAAGCCACCCCCAGTGCGTCCGTGCCCGCATAGCCCAGCCATGACGCACCCCCACCACCACCACCACCCCCCCACTAGACAGCCCCCATCTCCCTGAGGGGTGGACACATGCACACCGTGATACTGGGACAGATGGACACTACCAGTGTATGGATGGAGAATCTACCTGGCCATGGCACGGCGCCTCGCTGGGTGCGTGCCTGCAAATCCCCAGTCGGTCAGGGTCCCTCCACTGTAGGTCGCCATACCTGTGGCGACACTGCTCAGCTGTCCTGGCAATCCTGGTTGCCTCCTCCAGGCCTTCAGCCACCTCCTCCCACACAGCACTATGTGGCCTGTCCAGGGGATCCCGGCCAAATAGGGCACCAGCATGAGGCTCAACTATGGCCACCAAGTTGGCCAGTTCTATAGCGCTCCACATCTGCGCTCTCCTTTGTGCCATCCTGCAGTGTGTATCACTATCAAAATGGTGCTCTGTAGCACACATGCCCCATGTGCAGAGGCAGCGCGGTACTGCGCTGCCAGTCCCCATCGCGCTGTTACTGAACTGCGCGATAGGGGTGCACCCATGCAAACGCATGGTGCCTAGGGGCAAAGGTTGACCGCAGGGTTAAGGGCCTGTCCACTCATGGAGTGCCACAGTGCTATAAGGACACCCTGTGTGTAGTGTGGTAGGATGCTTGTGTGTGACACCCTGCAGTGGCCTACCACGCTGTGGCTCCATGGCGCCTACGGCGCACCAGTGCACGAGTGCCACACAGGCGAACAGTGCACTAGCACTAAAGGCACAGTGGTGGCCATGCTCTGCACTGCCTCCCGCGCACAGCACATCAGCAGCGCCGCACACGTCGGCGTCAGCACCCCGGGCATGCACCGTACGGTGCCGATTGAGCACTTCACAGTGCTGCGCCATAGCCTGAGCACGCTCAACAATACTGCGCAAGGCGCAACAGCGTGATATTCAGCCAGCATATGCAGATCAGCTCATCAGCCATTCCACGGTGCAACCATTGCATTAGCATCCACTTACAGTTGTGCCTCGCCTCATTTGCATGCATTGCGCTATATAAATGCGACATGGGGCTGCAGAGGTCATAGTTAGGTATTGCAGTCTATTGTGGAGGATTGTATGCTGTTGGGATGTGGGGACTGTGGTTTGTGAGGGCTGAATGGGAATGCACAGTCAAAGGTAACACCTGTCATTCCCATAGGTTCGATGATGACCGAACGTGAAGAAGAGGAGGAACAGGGACGGGGGAGAAGGAGGAGGCCCAACTTCACCCGTGCTGAATCAGATGCCCTGTTCGAGGCATATTTCGACAGGGAACCGCTGCTCAGCAGACAGTGGGGAATGCCACAGGCCTGTGCTGCGGCATGGTGTGAGGTGGCGCGTGCCGTGAACCAGCATGACAGCCACCAGCAGTCCGTGCAGGACTGTAAGAAGAAGGTCGGCATGGACAGGAGGAGGATCAGAGATTAGGTGGCTGCCATCAGGGCTGCACGTGCTGCCACCAGGGGGGGTCAGCTGGATGTGCCACACCTGATGCCACAGGAGGAGTGGGTGGCCGGCAGCATGTGGCGTTGCCATCGAGGGCATTCCTGGTGGTGGCTTTCAGACGGGTGGCAGCCCATCACTGCATGGTAGGTCCTGTGCTATCACTGTGTGGGTGGTGGAGGGAATGCCACAGGGCAGGACATGGTCACTAACACTAATGTGTTCCCTTACAGCTCCTGAGCATCTACATGGGTCAGCGGTAGTAGGTGTGTCCACCGAGGGGGATGCCCTGGACATGGAGGATCACCCATCCACCTCCACAGGTGTCCGGGGGACCGGAATGGTGCATACCTGCATGTCTGTCTGGACTGATGAGGGTGGTGCAGGTGTGGACGAGGCCCTGCCTGTGTCCCAGTGTGACAGCACCCACGGTCTCCAGCATGCTGGGACATGGATTGGTGCCGGATCCAGCACCGATGATGATGGACTACACATCCCGGACAGTGATATGTGTGGGATGCAGGATGGTCCCACAGCAGGCAACGGCACGGGCATTGCCGTGGGTGGTGCCGCCGTGAAGGCCTGCATAACAACACAGTCCCAGCCTGTGCCTGTATGCCCCAGTGGGGCAGCACTTGTGTGCGTCCAGGGCAGTGGGGCTGTTGCGGCTGCTGTGGCAGCGCCGGTGAGCCCTGGTGATTGGCAGCCAGAGGGGCGGTGTCAGCAGATGGCCAATGGCGACGGGAGGACAGTGTCAGGGGGGCGGTGGCAATGCACTGCGTGTGGACATGCCCTGGCATGGCTGTGGTGTGCAGTGCCCATCATCAGGGGGTGCTGGCCAGCAGGGCTAGGAACACCACGAGGGACAGCATGCCGGACCGGTGGATGACCTCTTTGACGAGCACAGCCGTCTACTCCAGGCTTCAGTAGATCAGCAGATGCGGCTCGTGATGGCAGTGGATGCACTCAGTGCAGTTCTGTGCCAGGCAGAGGAGCAGCGCAGCAGAGACCATAGTCTGCTCTTGGCAGAGATGGCCCAGCAGCGGGCGGATGTGACTGCTGCCAGTGACAGGCAGACCAATGCACTGACAGCTGTCATGGCCACATTGGGCACCCAGTTTGGTGCCCATCCGCCGCAGACACTATGCAGTGTCATGTCCACCCCCCATTCCCGGCACCGTGAGACACCTGCTATGTCGACACCAGGTTTGGCTGTGGGCATACCGAGCATACCTGACGCGGGCATGTTTGGTGGGCTGCAGACCTCTGAGCGAACACGGTTGCATTCATGCAGCGTCACCCCTGGGGGACCGTCGGTGTCACCCCATGAGGCCAATGGTCAGCCTGTTACGGCTGGCAGGTCTTGGCGGGGCTGCCCACGCATCCATGACAGGCGTGGCACTGTGCTGTGTGACTGACCTGTCTCCCACCATGGCCATTGTCTGCCGCTGCCCTATGTGCAGTGTGCTGTGCATTGTGCAATGCACAGGTGGGGTACCCGGCCCTGCACACACACAGGGTCCTTATGCACACCCTCCCGGCTGCTGGCCACTGTGGCATGTGCATGATGATGCCTGCATTGCCCTGTCCGCCAGTGTGCAATGGTGCCCAGCATCTGAGGCATGCACAGTAACGGCCACTGGGCGTGGTCATGTGTGGACCTGTGTGGGGGTAGGGGTGGCAATTGGGGTTGGCGTGCCGTCTACCTCTTGTGCATGTCTTGTGGTATGTGTGTGTGTGTGCACGTGTCGTGTTCGGCCATGCCCATCCCTGATGCTGTGTGTGGTGCCACACTCAGACCCATTCCCTTACCACCATCTGCCCCTGGTGTTCTACCCTGCCTGTCTGTGGGCTGTGCCCTTGCCATTGGTGGTTGCGCATGGCCCCGTGACCTACCTGTGTTGACCGAGGTGCTCTTCTGTAATGGTGTTCTGGTGCAGCTGTGATATCTGGATCAGGCGGGGGTCTCTTCACCCAGGGAGTGGCTGCTCATCACCGGCTGTACCGGCATCCTCATCATCTCCACTGCTGTCCCCCGCTTTGACCTCTATGGCTATTCCACAGTCGGTGACCATGTTGTGCAGGATACAGCAGGCCAGGAATAGCCCACAGGCCTTCGAGGGGCTGTACTGTAGGGCACCGCCAGATGTGTCCAGGCACCGGAACCGTACCTTCAGCATCCCGAACACCTGCTCGATGACATTCCATGTTGTGGCATGTGCCTCATTGTACCATAGCTGCGATGGGGTTGTGGGGCGCCGGTATTGTGTGAGCAGCCAGGGACGTAGTGGGTAGTGACTGTCACCTGTGTGTAGAGGGTGGACATTAGTATGGTGGTCTGCGTCGCTTTGCCATGGGCCAACAAGGCCAGTACCCATGGCACCTCTGACTATGCACCCCCCACGTCTGCTCATGTCGTCCTGCGTGATATGCATACTCACCCACTAGATGGCCAGTGGGGATGTCCCCACTCTCAAACCTGTGGCACAGTGCGGACTGGTACCAGATGAAGGCATCGTGTGCTCCCCCAGGGTACGTGGCACAGACATTGGTAATGCGCCTCCTGGCATCGCACACCACCTGGCAGTTGATTCTTGTGTACCCCTTCCCATTGATGTATGACACTCCGTCCGGGTCAGGTGGCGTGTGGATGGCCACATGGGTGCAGTCAATGGCCCTGAGCATGCCAGGCAACCATGCTACCCTGTGGAACTCCTATATGTGTGCTGTGCGCTCCATCTGTGTGCTGGGGAAATGGATGTACTCTGCAGCATGTGGCAGCAGTGCGCTGAGGAATTGTGTGAGTAGACGTGATGCGGCCAACTGGGTTATCCCTATCATGTCCCCTGTTGGTCTCTGGAAGGTGCCCGTGGTGAGCAGGCACATGACGGCTGTCACCTTCATCTCCACTGACAGAGCATGGCTTCATCGTGTGGGTGCCTGGATCTCATCACTGCACAGCTCACAGAGCTGCCTCAGGATCGCCGGGTTCAGGTGGTACCGGCCCACAATCTCTGTGTCAGAGTAGTGTTCAAAGCTGGTGCGGGCTCGGTACTGCCTGTTCTGGGCGTACCGCCGACGGGCCCTTCCACGGCCGCGCCCCCCTGCTGCCTGCCTTCTCACACCCGTCATTACTGCCTCCATCTGGAAGGTGGTGCTGGCCATGTCCCTGGCTGGTGTCCCCCCCCAGCGGTTGTTGTCCTGTTCCCCCGCTGTCCGTTCCTGATGCTCCCCCTGCACTGGGTACACCTCCGGCCTTTGGCTGTGGCTGTCCTGCCTCCTGCCACTGCCCTCAGTCCACTGTGGCACTCCACAGCTTTTCCTGCACAGGCTCCCCACTCCTACCCTGTTTCTGGCTCAGTTCTGGTGGGCCCTGTCCTGCTCCTGCCCAGTCCTGCACACTGCTACCTTCTGTACCACCCTTGATGTCTGTTACCACGCTCCCACCTGTGGCTTCCCTGTTGCGTTCTTGCGCCTCTCTCTTGCTCCCTTTTATTTTGGGTCATTTCCGCTGTCATGCAACTTCCGCTAGCTCCCCTATTGCGCACGGCGCATGCTGTTGAATATCGCACTGTGTATGTTATTCATGGTTCCACCCCCTATGTTTGCACATGCATTCATTACTATTGAGCTCTGGTGCATTGCTTATTACACTGCGCAGCCACCTCCTGCTGAATATCGCACAATGGCGCATTTCCATACTTGCGCTGGTGCATCCCTGTTGCGCATGACGCAACCCTTCTGAATATCCGGGCCTATAAGTTTAATCTTTAAGTTTAAAAAGTTATTGTCTGCTTAGATCATAAAATTATGTATACATCGTACATGTTTTGTGTATATAACAATAGTAAATTATTAGTTAAAAAGTATGATTTATAAATTGAATATCAAATGGAATGCTTTAAGATTAAAGATTGCTGTTAGAATATTTGATTGACTGTAATTAAGTAGCACGTGCACTTTGGGAGTATATTTAGATGCAAGGGGTATTGAAACTGCACCCCCCTAAGGAAGCCATACTGGCGAGGCGCAGGGGTTTGCACTGGCTGGCACATTGGACTGGGGTAGGTCTTGTTAATTTATGTGATATAAAACACTTCTGTTTGGTTCTTATTACAAGAATGTGACAAGTGAACCTTTATGGAGCACTTTATTGCAAATGTCTAGCTGTAAAATAAATATTTTTGTATTTTTGCATATTTAAAGTGCTTTAGTGCATTTTTTCTATCATAAGATCACCCATAATATGCTCACCATTTTGTTCTTTGATCCTTGGGCTCTGCAGTAGCTGCAAGGCCCTCTCCTGGAACCAGATCCATGTAACAGCGAGCAGAAGCTATTGACTCCTGCCGGGGGGGGGTAAACCATGGGGAAGCACCAGAATGTGAAGGTAAGTCCTTGGGATGTCAGTGACAGGGCCGGGGTCAGCTGGAAAGAAGCCTGTAGTGGTCAGAGGAGAAACAGATTAACTAAAAAAATATTGATTAATCAGTATTCTTAACAGACAGAGGCTGGTGGTGGAAGTGAGTGAAGGGCTGCATTGGTCACCATCTTGTGGGTGGGGGAGAGAAGGGTACAACAGAAGTGATAGGAGGATAAAATAATTGTTGGGGGCTGAAGCTAGTGATAAGGGTGCCACTGGGCACCAGGAATGCTTGGAGTGGTATGTGGCCAGGGATGCTACTGGTCATCAGGGTATGTTTGGAATGAGATGTGGGGAAAGAGAGTACTGTGCAGTCCATATTATCATAATATATAAATACAAATTAAATGCAGGTGAGAAAATAACTTTTTCTAAGTGTGTCCCTGAATTAGAAATCATTTGACTTAGCTTGGATATTTTGAATGAAAAAGGACTAACCCCAAAATGTCACTGTAACTTAATTTTAGACCCACCATGTTCTTCTGTGGGTGTACAGTGACCAAATGCAGGTCTGTGACAGGTTAAACTCCAGTCTAGCAGTCTAGTTGTGGCCAGTCCAGGGTGATTCATCTGCAGCTCAGACTGGTCATTTCCAAGAAAAACAGTAACACTGAAATAATACTTGAAACTGAAGTCAAGTCAGGGATTAAGGGAGGTGATCCAGACCTGACCTCTAAACCAGACATATCACACATGCAGAAAGCGTGACTGGTCTTACTGTTTTTACTTTTTTGTCTTTATCTGATGCATGTCCAAAGAAAGCAAGAGGAAGCAAACACACATCTCAGACAATCAGATCAACTGGGCTTTGTTTTCTTTCACCTCCAGGGAGCAAGTGCTGATGTTTTAAAAGAACAGCAGCCCCTGCCCCAAGCATCCCCTCATCCCTCCCTGTTGCTTGTTGTGATTGATATCCCAAATATGATGGCCTCAGAGCAGGGGAATCAGATCCCAGCTGCACTGGCGATGTTAGGATTTGAATGTGCAGTCTTCAGATGAATCTGGGGGAGGGCATCAGGTGCAGTGAGGATTGCCTCTGGTTTACATCTTCGGGAGAAGGCTACTGATACTACAGGAACTCTGAGCAAGCAGCATGTCTGAAATGGAACCTGCGCAGCAGCACAAGCTATTAACAATGGAGTTGACAACTGCTCTGTTATTCTTGGCAGGCAGACTGTTGAAATATCATTAGCTGTTCAAGCAGCACTATTCCCTGGACTGAAAAAAAAAAACGACTTCTCCCCCACCATAGCCACAGCCATTTTTAAATCAAAGTTTACTCTTGTCAGTGTGTTGCATAATTGGGGCTCACCTCATATTGTGCGGTCAAACCCTAGAAAGTTTCCCCTGTTTCTTACGTGGGTAAAGACCTACATGTACAGCTGCAGCAAGCTGTTTCTGTTTAAGGTAACTCACCCGCTCCCATGTAGGTGGTTAATTTTCTTTTAATAATTCTGGCATTTTACTCTAACCTGTTTTAGAATGTTGCAAACTGCTTAACTGCTTGCACGCTGTGCTTGTGGTCACAATAACATTGTTACATGCTCCATAAGGCTGCTTCTCCTCTGCTGAGTGATTTCTTTAGCTGTGTAATTCCAGTTACACTCACACAGTTGAATCACACTGAGACATATCACGGAGGGGGGGGGGCATAAAACCATAGTTGTTAATATTACAGACAGCTAGCTAGACAAGAATGAAGAAAAGACTAGATAAATCCCAGTCTCTTTTTTGTCTTTCTTATACCTCTCCAACCACTACCACATGGACAATGCTTTAAAAAAGTTGGCAACAAATCAGGGATGCATCTGAAGCAAAATGCCATCAGCTCAAGAAGCTACCACAATAGGAGACTTTTTTCCTGGGGTGGTGATTCAGAAATATGTTCAATTTCATGGTTGGGATATAGACTTGCCTCTTGACTGGATTCATAATACTATACTTGATCCATTCCTGAAGTTAGCCACTTCATCTTGTGGTATCATGATTCATCACAACCCTATTTCTGATTTTTACTAGGAATAACTAAATGTGTAACACGATTGGCAATGTGATTTATGAAGAGAAAAAGGGATTAATAGGAAAGGAGGTGTGAGGTAGACAAAAACAATATTAGAAACTGGAGGGTGGTGACTAGTTCAAGCTTATTTATATGTAACCACCCTTCTGAGTCGGGAGCTTACCGGGAACCCTGCAGCAATGCATCCCAGTCATTGCATCTTCCGGCAGGAGCTGCTTGCTTCTTTGCTTCCCCAGCTCTCTCCTGGACTGATGTTAGGACCTGGGAGGAATGGAGCAGTTTCGGCGTCTTCTGCTTCCAACAGTGTGGCCAGTGAGCTGCATGTATTCTGAGCTCCCCTGCCCCCTTCAAACATGTGCAAGGCAGGGCAGGGAGCAGGGGAGAGGCCACAGTTTGTTTTGGTGCCTCAAGCACCCAGCACCATTGCGGCAGAAGACCTGCTTGGACTTTTATCTCCTTAGCCCCATAGGGCACGCAGCAGTGGGCTGGAGGACATAAATAAAATGAATAATTCAAACAGTTCCCTAACCCAGACAAGCCTTCGGTGGGTCGGGGAGAGAGAGGAAGGGGACAATATGGCTTTAAGAGCCACTGGAAACCATAGACTTGCTCCTGTCTGGGGAACCCGCAAAACAGAGCTTCTGACGGGGCTCCTGTCTTCTCCACATGCCGCGTTGACCCTACCGACCACCAGTTGGGACCATGAGGGTTTGATCCTGCAGCTTGAAGCTGCCCAGGGTGCTTTAAGTTCAAAGTTATTTACCAAATTTGATCAAGACTGTGTGGGAGCAGCCATATTGAATGTGGTTTGCCTCGAGGACAGCAAGGACCTGATTGGTAGCTGTAGTAGTCCAATCAGAGGTGGAGCTAGTGACTCTTTCTTAGTCAGTGGGTTGTCAATTTGGTTTGGAGGCATTCCAAGAAGCTCTGACAGTTAACCCTGAAAGAGATTCTGTGAGAAACCTCTGAAGAGAGGGTAACTAATTTTGACAGTTCTCATGTGCTGTTAATCTGACTGAAGTTTGTCACTGAACAGACTTTGAAGTCTCGAAAAAAGAGATTTACAGCAGCTGAAGTGCAAAGTCAGGGGATTCAGCAACAACAACATAGAGCAGGGGTCGCCTTGAAATCTGCTCTTAATCTGAGAAGGTGGTCAGCCACTGCCTCTCAGTCACACACACAACTTTGTCCTGACAGGTGATCAATCCACTGAGGTCCCAACTGACTACCTGCCTGTTGAGGGTGGGTGAAGACAAGTCTCCTTGTGGGTTGAAGATCGGAGAAACTGCCCGCCTGTAGAGGGTAGATGAGGACAAGTCCCTTTGTAGGGTGAAGAGGATCATCATCATTTACATCATCACAGCCTGCATCCTTCACCACCAGAAGTGTGCTGGGTCCATCATAGCAGAACAGCTTGTCCACAACTGCCTGAACTGGGGAGACATCCCCACAGTACATGCACCACCTGGTCATCTAAAGGTCATGAGTACTGGATTTTACCCAAAACAAACTGTCATTTCAACTGTCTAGCTAGTTAGTTAGTTAATTTATGGCCATCCTGCACAACCTTAACTACAAGCCGACAGCAGCAGTTACAGCCAGGAGCAACTGTGTATTTCCACCAGCCTGTGTAGTTATGTGAATAGCAGCTGCAGCCACTAACCCAAAATGTAATGGTATCACACCAAAGTACAATCATCACAGGCCTGCAACTCCACATTTTGTGCACACTTAAGACTGTTTTGGAGCTTCCAGAGGGACTGTGGGGTTAACTGGTGCACCAGTGGGGGGACTGGGACGGTTGTCATACCTTAAGGTGGAAGTGTTATATTATTGTATTGAAGCTGACTGTGTTGTTTTTCCCCTTGCTTCCCTTGTCCCCAACCTTATTTACCAACCCCGAAATAAACCCCTCTGATTATTTATTTGCAACTGCTGAAGTATTTGTGCTAGTTCTGTTATTTGCATGCTTAGAGTGATAAGTGGGGAAGGGATTATGTGATGAACATACCTGTCACCAAGGGAAGGGGTTATATTTATTTCCTATGGGGAAGCTCCCTGGCAGCACCTTGCCATAATGATCCCCACATGTAGAGGCACCACGCCACTTCCAAGCCCCTTGCTAACCACGAACCCAGGTGCCATTCACCCAAAGGCCTAAAAGACTTTGCCATCTTACATCTCCTAGGCACCCCACCTGGGGGTGCTTGCATGAATAGTATTTTAATGTGTAATGCTGCCTTGTTTATCTGCCTCTCTTTTATCCACCACCCTCACTTACTGTCTGTGTAAACTGCTATTCCAACTTCCTGTGATGTTATTTCCCTCCTTTATTCACAGCCCTCATTGTCCACTATCTATCCACCAGCAGTTCATTGTGTACTGTCTCCACAGAGATGGTAATCTCCTCCACTTATGTGCCAAGCTCATGCTCGATAGACTAGTTGTAAAGAAACTGCCTTCCCCACTGCCTGCCCTCACTGTCATTTCTTAATGTTGAGGTGTTATAACAATATGACTTTTACCTAACAGCACTGATTTTACTTTATATGAAGTGTACAACATGGCTCAAAAGACTAGCCGAAAAGAAACAGACATCTAAACACATTTCCACAGCTCTCACCCTCATACAGCAAAACTATGCCACCGGTATGAAGCGGTGAACCTAACTTGCAGTTCTGATGGCATAATTTGTTTCCTTACAGAAAAGAAATCATTGCAAGAACACTTAAGGAGAACTTTAATTCACAAAGCCCACCCCAGCTTCAAACCTCCATGCTAATGAGGAACCCTGAGGAACTGCTGCGACTCTTGACAACAACAGCAGCATCATAATACAGGAAATCCAAATGTGACTGTGGAATCACAAGTACAAACTGTTCAGGTTGAGCATTTCATTTATCAGAGAAATCACTGTCTCCAAAAAACTAATTTATGATGCAGGTTCTGTTCTTGACAGTTAATGCGGAGGTTTGAAGCTAGGGTGGGTAGCGCTGTGAACGTTAAAATACAGCACAAGTTTTCTGCTCAGCAATTTCTGAAAGAGTTGTCCTTGAGTGTTCTTGCAATGCTTTCTTTTGTGGTAAGAAATGTATTTTGCCACCAGAACAGCAAGTTAGGTTCACAGCTTCATTCTGGTCACAGAGTTTCACCATGTAAGAGTAAGAGGTGCAGTAACATGTTTGGATTTTTGTTTCTTTCTGGCTTGTCTATCGAGTCATGGTGGAGGTCTGTTCTCTATTTTACATAACATTCTGTGAATTTCTATTGCCATATTCTAACACTCACAACAATCCCAATGCTTTGTTATTGCGGAGGTTTGAAGCTGGGGGGAGGATGCGAATGTTAATGATATCACAACTCAGCATAGCAAATGTTAGCGAGGGTGGAAAGCAGGAAATTACAGTGACTGGGTAATACTGTACTACAGTGTGCCATTTAAAAAAAAGGAGCCATCCAGATGGTTTCCGAGATCTTATTTTATTATCACTACACCCATATCTGTTATCATTACACCTGTTACACTTTGGCCTTTTTGATCTCTAAATACACTGTCACTGACTGCCACCCTCTCTCATCCACCAAAATGTTGGTTGTACTGAGTTTGGCAGATAAAAGAGGGAGCACAGTACTCCTTGTGGGTTCCCAAAAAGCTCAGAAAGGGTATTGAGCCAAATCAAAATTGGCATTCCCCTCCAGGCTGTAGTGGGTTCTCTGTAATTTGGAGCACTCCATCATCAAACTGAACCACTGAGCATAGGTTGGGGGGGATGGTCTTTCGCAATTTGTGGCTCAGGACCTGATCCACAAAGGCACCCTTGACATGCTTGAACTGCATGTTTCTGGGGTGTTTATCCCAGCACCCTCAAATGTCAATGCACATGCTGGAATTCAGGACCCCTGGCCCAGCAGGATCAGTGCTCTGAGTAAAGTGTAAAGGGACCAGAGGAGGGCTAGGGGGCAGAGCTGTGACAGACACCGAATATCCAATAGGATGCCTGGGTCAGCTTCATAGTGGATCTCTTACTTTGCACTAAACGGGCTTGTGGGATATGGACTGCTCTGTCACATTTGTTATATTTAAAGAAATATATATTGAGATAGGCTCCCAGCCCTTAGTACCTGCTAGGAGGACTGGGGCTGCTGATAAGAGGGCTGATCACGGCCCAAAGTAGGTGGACAAGTACTGGGGAGGAGCTGTGGGATTGGCCTGTCATTGGAATGGCAGCTCCTTGACTGTGTTTTGCTGAAGCAATAATGCACGAGAGGGGGTGTGTTGTTGTGAGATTTGCACATGCCTCGGGCATGGTGTGGCACAAGGCCAAGTGCAGTAAACCACCTGAGGTGTGTGTAAATTCTCACAACACATCCCCTTGAGTGCATTATTGCAATTATAAAATGAAATGCAAGACAAAATGTGTTTTTCATTGAGAATAAATCAATATTTTTATTAATTTCAAGAAACACAAGGTTTTGTTCATCCACCTATGATTAAATAGTCCCATCAATATGAAATACAAGCAATAAAAGGTGTTCATATAAAACCTATTATAAAATTAATAAAAATATTGATTTGTTTTTGATGGAAAACACATTTTTTTTAAACTTCCTTTTATAATTGCAATCTGGTTCAGCATTTCTAAAGCCTGGTAAAATACTGTATGTAGTCTGTAACCCAGTTAATGCTAATTTCTAGCGGGTGACAGGGAAACATTCTGAGGAGGTGGATTCATGGCAGGAGGGATATGCATGTTTATTTGAATACCCGCCCCATTCCCTAAATGGATGCTGTGACACTGTGGTTGAGGGTGGAGTTGGCATTCCTTCAGGAGGGCCTCCATTTAAATTTTAGGCACCACCATGTTGTCAGTACATCATACTGAGGCGCTGTCTGAGGGTCGAGTTGGTTCTTGGTCATCACTTGCGCGGACACCGATGTCCGATGACACAGCAGGAAGAGGAAGCGTAGCTTCATGAATCGCTGAGCTGCTCATTTGTTGAATACCTGCTGGCGGGATTTCTGTTATGAAATTATATGTTCGATGTGCAATAAAGTTGGTCACTGGCTGTCAGTACCAGTCGGAGGCCCCATTGCAAAAAACTGTACACAAACATATCTAGAGAGCCATGGAAAAGGTTGAAATAGGTAGTTTCCTTTTTTGAAGAGTTTTCAGCACTGTGTTTCTCTTTGTGGGCAGAGAGGTATTTATTGATTTATTTATTTATTTTCTTAGTTACTTGTTCTCTCCTGCCCCGGTCAGCCACATTCCTGACGTTCTCCCAGCCCTGTCCCCTGACCTTCAGTCTTACCTCCCTTCTGCTCCTATGGCTTACCCTCTGTGGCAGGGTGGCAGGGAGCCCCCTTCTCTACCCGCTAGGTTTGGATCCAGTTTTTGGGGAGGTGCCTTCTTGGGGCGTTGCCTGTGGAGGACATCCTTCATCCAGTTTGACCAGGAAAAGTTTCTATTTTTCTGTGGAAGGGAGCATGCAATGTTGACAAAGGCCGAGCTTCGCATGCTTCCGCATACAGTGCACTGGTTGGCTTCACTGCCTCTGACTTCCACAGTACAGGACACAGTGTGCCAACACCTAGCCTCCACTAGGTGTCAGGCAGGTGCTGATCTCTGTTTCCCACCCTCCCCGGGAGAGGAGAGCTGTCCCCTGGATGTGTGATCCTATCCCTCCCCAACCGATCCCCGACAACCTGCTCACACTGCGAACAAGGGTCGCCAGCATGGCAGGAGGTA
This sequence comes from Neoceratodus forsteri, assembly GCA_016271365.2. Classification (NCBI taxonomy): domain Eukaryota; kingdom Metazoa; phylum Chordata; order Ceratodontiformes; family Ceratodontidae; genus Neoceratodus; species Neoceratodus forsteri. Next base: position 728,426,478 of record CM057453.1, read on the forward strand.
AGACATGATGCCTCAGCCCTCCATGCCACTGGGCCGGCTGGTATAGAGGTATTTATGGTAAGCAAACCACTGTCTTGGAGCATTATTGGCTAACTTAAAACAAATGACTGTTTTCCAAGCTGCGAATGTTCAGTACTTGATACCTATTTGGCCAGATGTTATCAGGTCAGCACAGTGGTCATTTGGGACTTTAGCTATGTGTTTGTTGTGAGATTTACCCATGGCTAAAGCCCCAGTCTCACTAATCAGATTGCAGAATTTTTCTTACCCATTTTACAATGCCAGTCTCTGCACGGCACCGGACGTGAATTTGTGTGAAAATTGCAAGTATGAGTTCCAGCTCCAAGCATGCCCCTAAGCTGCCTGGTCACATACAGGCACAGACAGCTTGGGATAGACTGCAGCAGGGCACTTACTGCTGATTGTGTTGGTGCAGAGTGTTCCACGAGAGTACTCTATGTTCGGAGGATGCACTCTGTGGCTTTTCTGGACTCTCTACATGTGCAAAGACTTTTGAGGACCAGGCCCTAAGTGTGAAAAGCATTTTTGGAAAGAGAACTAGATTATAATACGATGACTGACATAATTTTTTTTTTAAATCCCTTATTTTCAATAATGATTTTTATTTTAATTTAGAAGAAAATTAGGGCATTTCTGAGGTACAACCAGGAACAGATGAGTGGTGTGGTCTTTCAAAATGTTTATTATTTTTTTTCTTTTTGGTGTTTGCCCCTGTCCTGGCAATCAAGGTTGTAATGGCTGCATCCTTCCCTGGAGCAGGGTGGGCTAGTGATAACCTTCTCAGTTGGCGTCTATTTCATTTTGTGATTGATTGGTGGGTCCCCCACTGCAGGTTTGCATAGGGGTGCATGAACACCAGGCAGCAGTGTCTGCGACTGTTTCCTCTCAGAACCCAGACAACATATCATTGTGATGCAATGTTGATATTTATGAGGTTTTACTAGGGTGGTATAGGCAGAAGACCTTGAGAACCAACTTGACTGCTTACATACTTCTCAGTGGTAGTACTGTAGTTTCTGCCTGGAGAACATTAATTAATCAAGTCTATTCTTGAAAGTCTGTTTGTTAGGTGATGCAATTATATGTTTTAGTAGGCTGTTCCAGATGCCCACCACCCTCTGTGTGAAAAGAACACATTTGTTGTTGTTGAAGTTGGACTGCTTTAGTTGTTTTCAGTGGCCCCTTGTTATTTGATTTTTCCTCTTAAAGATCACGTACAAAGGTTTTTGCATATTGTTAATAAAGCTTGAATTTAAGACCCAGTGTCATGATTAGAATTTCCTGAAATTTTCATGCTGTTTGGTTTTATGGTTTTCTTTAAATCAGCATTTGTTAGCTTGCTCTACAGTAGCTAAAAACAGTGGAGTTATTTTCTGTCTCTCTCAGTCAGGCTTGAAGAGCGATGACATCATTTTGGAGTACTTTTTTTTTTTAAATTAAACGTTTTATTTGAGCATAATCACATACATTGTCAGCATGTTGCATTACTACATGAATGGATATCATCTGCTCATTCTTTACATCTCTATTCCTCTTAATCTCCCTCAAATAAAGGAAAAAAAAAAAAAAAACTTTACTCACCCGCTCCCCCCTCCCTAGCTAGCCCTCCCATCCCCCTGCCAAGTACAGAGTCCAGTAATGCTAACCAAGTTCTGTCTCCTATTAATCAAAGGAGAGAAAGGAGGTGTACAGATATACTGATTAAGGGAGGCTACAGCCTTAGGGTTTCCAAATTGCCAGTGCTGCATCAAGTGATCCCCATAGAGTAACATAAGCATCCCTTCTGTGCCTCATGCAAGCAATATGTTTTTCTAGCTGTAATGCCAATAGCATTTCTCTGTGCCATTCTGTCACCAAGGGTGTTAGGTCGTCCTTCCAATGTCTAAGAATTATCAATTTGACGTTCGCTGCCACTATAGCAATATAGGCCTTTTGTTGCAATGTAGTATTAGGTGGAAACAGGTGTATTAAACAAGCTTCTGGGTAAACAATGACTGCAACTCAAGAAGAGATCTAACCCTTTCCTCACACTGCGCCAGAGGGACCTGATTTTTGGGCAGGACCATAACATATGGAACAATGTGCCTTTCTCCACATGGCATCTTCCACACAAAGGTGTAGGGATAAGTCCACATTTATGCAATCTTACTGGTGTGTAATATATGTTATGCATTATGTTAAATTGCATCATGGAACCTATCCTGCTTGATGAATCTATAACAATTTCCATATTCTCCTCCATGTTTTGTATCCTGCATCAGATCTAGCTCCTGCGTAGGTATAGTATACTCCCTTAGGTAATTGTGGGTCTAATGCTTGTAGCTTTTATACACCCCAGAAACAGTGGGATTTGGATGCTACTTGGATTAACTCTTGTACTCCTGGATCCACTACCGTTTGATCTGCTGTATATCTTGCAAAAGCAGATTGCTTGTTTAATTTGGGTAAATTTAAATATATGCATCTCCGCACTTTGTAACGGGACCGAGGTGAGAGAATACAACTACTTCCCTTGTGGAAAAAGTCTACAAGTCGGAGCTCTTTTAGTGGTGCCCAAAAGAGGAAGAGATAGGCCTTCCTCCTATTCTAAAGTGAGGTTGCCTGTAATCGGTTGCATGGGAGACTGATGCCATCTTAGTGCAAAATGTTGTTGCATCTGATGGGTTGCTCTAAGTGACCACCCTATTGGGGTATTTCGAGCTGTCTGGGAACCTGAGAGGGTGTAGCAAATATAAAAGCGGGAAGTGAGTATTGGTACCAGGCTACTAAGTGTTTCTCAATCTCCACCCACAAAGGCACGTATCTGTTGAGACCTGGAAGGAGATCAGCCTGTAACCAGAGTACTACCTTGCTTAGGTGTTGAGCACAGTAATAGGTGAAAAAAGAAGGGGATGCTAACCCTCCCTGAATTTTAGGAGCCGTTAGTTTGTGATATGCTCTCTGTGTTTGTTTATCCTTCCATATAAATGTATTAAGCATTTTCTGCACTTTGACAAACCAAGCTTTGGGGAGATAGCATCCCATCATTCCCAGAGGGTATAGAAGGCGAGGAAGAATGTTCATTTTTACCATATTAACTCTGCCCCATATGGAAAGTGGTAAGGCCATCCATCGGTCAAGATCAGCCTTCAAGATCTGCATAAGAGGACTAAGGTTTTCCCTTGCCAGATAGTTGATATCTTTTGTTATTTTAATGCCCAAGTATAGGAGCGATCTAGGTTCCCAGGACATATTGAAGGGTGCTACCATAGCACGCATGAGCCAATTATTCAATGGAAGAATCCTGGTTTTAGAACAGTTTAATTTGTAATATGAGACTTTAGAAAAGGCCGTAATTTCTTCCAGCAAATTGGGGATAGTTTGCTGTGGGTCCTCGATATGTATAAGTATATCATCCGCATAGACCGAAAGTGAAAATCTCTTTTCCCCGATTAAGATGCCTGGTATTCCTTGAGCACTAAGGAGGTGTCTAATTAATGGCTCTAAATAGAGGTTAAACAGAAGGGGAGATAAAGGACATCCCTGCCTGGTACCCGCCTAAGAGGAAATGGGCTAGAAAAATACCATTGCTTAAGACTCTGGTCGTGGAACACGCGTACAGTAGACGAACCCGCTTAATGTATTTATCAGGAGACCAAATCGATGCAGGGTTTCAAAAGAAAGACCCAGGAGACCCGATCGAAAGCCTTCTCGGCATCTAGAGAAATTAAGGCAGATGGTTTGTTAGAGTTGTTAGCAATTGAATGAGATGTAATAACTTTCGGAGATGGTCTCCTGGGGATCGTCCTGTCATGAAACCAACCTGCTCGGGGCTAACGAGCTCTCCTAGGATGGGAGTTAACCTATGAGCCAGTATCTTTGCCAGTATTTTAAAGTCCGAGTTTAATAATGAGATGGGACGATAATTTTCGGGGTACATGGGATCTTTCCCTGGCTTTGGGATAAGGGTAATCACTGCTTCCGAAAAACTTTGCTCTGAGAATCCATTATCAAACCAATAGTTATACACCTCTTGCAATATTGGTACTAGATTTTTGTAACACTTTTTATATAAATTATTCGGAAAGCCATCCGGACCTGGAGACTTATCCGGGGGTAATTGCTGAATGGCTTGATGTACTTCCTCCTGTGTGATATAGCCACCAAGCGACCTCGCCTGCGCTGTTGCTAACTTGGGGAGATTAGCCTTATCTAGGTACTGAGCAATTTCTGCTAGGGCTGGGGATGCGCCTGGATCTTCTGCGTAAAGGTCTTGGTAGTAAAGTCCCAGCCTCTGGGCTATTTCTTTAGGGTCTGTACATATTGTTTCATTGCCCGGGAAATAGAGACCTGATATATGTCTAACTGATTCAGCTTGCCTCATTCTGTAGGCTAACATTTTCCCGGCTCTCTCACCGGATTCCAGATATTGAATTTTAGTACGCCTCAGGGCCAGTTCAGCTTTTTGCACCTGAAAGTCTGCATATTCAACCTGTAGTCTATTTAACTTAATTTTTTGGTCTTCTGTTATTAATGGACCTGGCACCCTCTCCAGGTCTCGAATGGATCCAAGGATTTTCAAAACATAGGCACGGTTTTTGGATGCCCTAATAGTAGCTAATCTGATACACTCACCACGAAGTGCACATTTAAGGGAGGCCCAGATCATATCCACCCTGTTCACTGTTCCTTTATTAACATCCTGAAAAGAAGTAATAAATTCAGTTATACATTTACAAGTGTCCATATTCTGCAAGAGCTGGGTATTGAGTTTCCATAAGGAATCTCTTTTGATTCCAGGACCTACTAAGTAAGATATAACTACTGGGGAGTGGTCCGAGATCACCCTGGCCTGGATATCTATCCCCAGAACCCCTGGCAGAGCAAAGTCACTAATGAGAAAATAGTCAATTCGGGAGTAAGTGATGAGAAGGAGAAAAAAAGGTATATTGTCGGTCAGCTGGGTTTAAGACTCTCCAAACATCCAACAACCCGGTCGAGTCCATTAACTCTTTTAGGGCTCTCTGAGTTGGAGTTGAGTTTGTTCGCTTATAATCTGACCTGTCTATACTAGGTTGTATTATAATGTTCCAATCACCTCCAAGCAATGTGAACTTTGCAAGTTCTCTGAGTAGCAAATTCAAGAGATGTGTATAGAAAACAGGCAACTCCCTATTGGGTCCATATATGGCACCAATGAGGACTGGATACGATGCAATATGGCCGTGGATCAAAATATAGCATCCCTCTGGATCCCACACCTCATTTTGTAGTTTAAAGGGAATATTTTTAGCAATCAAAATGAGTACCCCTCCCTTAGATGTCAAAGCTCCAGCTCCAAAGACCTGTCCAACCCATCCTCTCCGCCACAAATGTATATCCTCTCTTTTTGTGTGCATCTCCTGCAGACATGCAAAGTTTGCCTTTAGGACGCTTAGGTGCTTGAGGATAATTTGTCTCTTACACCTGTCCCGGCCTCCTTTGATGTTCCAAGTTACGCAATTATATGGGCCCCCCATATCCTAGTAAACATCCCGGGTATCACTGTAACTATCCTCTCTCCTTTTCATTACAATACAAGCATATTGGATTTGCACTTGGCAGACCACCCCCCCAATTAACAGAAATAACGTTTAGTGTTATTCTATTTCCCCATTTAACAGTTACAAACACCAACCATACCCCAGTTCTAGACAACTGTTTCCCCACATACATGTTGTCAGGTGATGATGTTTCGTCGACCCGGCTAAGCTCATTGCCCCACCTCCCGCCCCGCCCTCCCCCCTCTCCTCCGAGTAAATACTAGGTATTTCAAACTGCCTAAGTAGTAATATTCCGTGAGTTTTTAACAATCTAATACGCAGATACACCTTTATCCATCTGCTCTATCTCTTAATTACCATTTCCCATCCTTTTGGGATAATCAACTAAACAGATCTGAAAAATAATAAAGGACCAGTGCCCGAATCGAGGAACCACCCATAGAAAATCTCGCTAGAAATTTGGGAAAAAAAACCCAGACCCCTCAAAATCCAGAAGGGGTTCTGCCCCCAATGTATTCAGTGTATTCTACACAAAATATGCAATGATCCTCAGGCTGGACGCCTCAGGCCCCAGCCATCCAGGTCATCTGGCACTACGCAACCACACCACCCCACCAAGCACCGAATAGCCACCTGGGTTACTCTCCAAGCCCCAAGGAGGGTCCCCCAAAAAACCCTGCTCATCACTGGTCCCCTCCCATACGCCGGGTTATCTAAACCAGCCCACACCTCAAACCAGGTGCATTGCAGTCTCCACGCATAACCATGTCAGCGGTATCCATCCAGCACGTAGCTGTCAAGGGCTGCGCTCAGTATAAGTTTTTCCAAGTTTTCCCAAAGTTCAACCATAACACAGCTCCAATGGTAACCCTTGACCAAAATTTCTAGTAAACTTAAATATATCATTTTATCTACTCAGCCACTGACCGTATTGATTAAATGGCACCTGAATAACACATCGATCTATAGGAAAAAAAAAAACACCACCCTCCCATATTCAGGAGCAGCATTTATTTATTTTTTTTTAAACTATAGGCAATCGGTGGTGTCTTTATTCTGCACTCTCTTCTACCAGGATATAACCAATGTTGGATTAAGGGATATCATGCATTCCTCTTCCCTGTATCATACTGCTGCTTTAACTGAAATGGTAGTCTCCATTCAAATAATAATCCAAAAGATCGTGCAGAAGAGGAGGGAGAAATTGGAAGTCACATACAGCGGCAGATCCACTCTAACCCCTCTCTGTATTTCATATGTACAGGCAAATGAAGCAGTTTGACCATCCGGTAAACGCTAGAGTAGCACGCTTACATTAACCAGCAGCGTAACCCTTCACTGTGGATTTACTTGACTGCATAGTAGGATTGTTCGACTTTATCTGTAAAGATCTGGCAGCAACTCTTTAAGTTCCTTCTTAGCTTGCTCAAGACTATCGAAAGAATGCCATTGATCGTTGATTTTGACCTGTAGAGTCGCCGGGTACTTAACTCTAAGCGGCTTCCCGTCGCTATTAGTTTAGTGACTAATGGATGCAGTTCTTGTCCCTAATTCGGATGGATTGAGGCAGATCTTGGTGATTCTAAGAGCCCTGGTTTCCCATCTGATTTCTTTCAGCTCCTTAGCTTTCGTTAGAATGTGTTGTTTATCTAAGAAATTCAGGAGCTTAAATATGAAAGGTCGGGAGGGGGCGAGCCAGCCGTTGGCGGAGGACGTAGAGCACGGTGCGCCCGTTCCACAACATATGTGGGGCCGTTTGGCGAAGGCTCCACTATTTTTTCACATAGCTTCTGTACAAATTGGATCGGTGCATTGTCCTCCTCACCCTCTGGAATGCCAATAATCACTAGATTGTTTCTCCGGCTACACCCCTCCAAATCTTCTAGTTTCTCCTCTAAGCGCCGTATCTTCTTGTTTACTGTGATTATGCCATGATCTGCCTTTTCTTGTTTACCTTCAAGAGAAACAATCGGGCCTCTGAGTCCCCCACCCGAATAGTTAAGGCCGATACCGATGCTTTAATTTGTTGCAGGTCCTCCGACATTGTATCGATCCCCGTCTTGTATTGGCCTCATGATTTCCAAAAATTTGTCTTCCGTTAGTGTTGTCTGTGCCGTTAAGTGTTTAGCTTGAGGTGCAGGCAGTTGTTTTGCTCGCTTTGCGGCCTTTTCTTTTTCGGGGCTCGGTGGCGGGGAGTGCCGTGGTGGAGCTCGCTTCATAAACACCTCCATCTCCCTTTTGAAAGTCCGGTTCAGCAAGTTTCCCTTCAGAGCGTCACACTTGAGAAAAATTAGCAGTCTAAATAGGTTAGGTCAAGTAATTAAGACAATAAAAGTCGGACGAGGAGCGGAGCCGAAGCGAAGCACACGTCTTATCTCCCGATCCTCATCACGTGACCTCCATCATTTTGGAGTACTGTAGCTTGCTGCTTCAGATTCCCAATCACAGCAGGCTGTAGAGTAAATGGTTTGCTCACCAGCTTTCTTACAAACTTAGTCTTTGGTTTATGTTTAGATAGATTAGCTTAAAAATATCTTCTTATAAAAAGTTTATCAGTTAAGTTTCAGTGCTGAATTGAAGTAATGGAAATCATTATCTGTGAGAGATCAGCTTGTCTGTATCACAGCTCTTAATTCTTTCTCATCAAAACTCTTGAGTTTTTCTAACTATATAACACGGTTATTTAATGAATATAAAAGAAATCTAAATTTTGTTCATTCATAGAAATGGTTTGTCTTTGTTGTAGCCTTCATAAATACATTTGTGTAAGAACATTTTTTTCATGTCTGATTGACAAACAGATGCATGTCAAACTCTACTATTTCAAGCATATTTACTGTCTGAACTCACAAATTTCAGTTCTTTGGTGGTTTCTGTGCAAAAATACATCATGTATGTGTATAAACAGAAACACTATATGGCATTCCGATGCACCGTGTCTCTTCCCCACAGTTGAGGCAGCTGCACTCTGCTGCCACCTGTCCCCGCCCCACAAGCCCCCTGCCTTCTGCTCCACATTTGAGGCTGCTGCACCCTGCTGCCCTCTGCCTTCTCCTACACAGTTTGGGATTGTGCACCCTGCTGCCTCCATCCCATGCCTAAAGAATCAGGACTGCTGCACCCTGTTGCACCCTGCTGCCCCCCCCAGACAGGGACACTGCACCTGTTGCCCCCATACTTGTCTCCACAGTCAGGGCTTCTGGGCTCTACTAAGCCCTAGAGACCTAGGTCCCCTTTCTCCACAGTTGGAGCTGCTGCTCCATGCTGCCCTAGGCCACCTAAGGTGGGGCTTTTGCTACACCCTGCTACCCACTTTCACTGCCCAAATGGGCAGGGCTGCTGCACCAAGCACACCCGGTCTCATGGGCAGGGCTGCTACACCCTGATACCCCCCTGTGTCCTGCTCTACAGTTGAGACTTTTGCACCATGCTGTCCTCTGTTCCCTGTCACTACAGCCAGGGCAGCTGCACCCTGCTCCTGTCTACATAATTGGGGTTGTTGTGGCCTGCTGTGCCCTAGAGCCCCATGCCTCCACAGTTAGGGCTGCTGCACCATGCTGCCACTTGCCACAAGAGTCAGGGCATTTGCTTCACCCTGTTGTGTGCCTCCACAGTTGAGGTAGTTGCACCCTGCTGCCCCCTTGCCACCTGAGTCTGATCCTTTGCTACACCCTGCTGCCCACATCCCTTGTCACAAACAGGCTTGGCTGCTGCACCCTGTCCCACACTTTGGGCTGCTGTACCCTGATGACACCCCTATCTCCTAGCAGAACAGTCAGGGCTGCTGCACCCTGCTTCCTCTTTCCCCAATCCTACAGTCATGGCCACAGAATCAATGTGAAGGGTTTGGCAAGCTCAACCCCTGCATTTACAATACATTTTAGTAAAATTTGTCTGGTGGTACCCAGTGTGTGACCAATCTAAATCATGTAGGTAAAATACCAGTGCCCCCCCCCCCGCTGCTTTAAAGCCTGCAATTTTTTCAAATAACTCCAATATTCTTACTTGTTATAAATCATTGGAGGGGCTTTTAGTCTCATCATCCAGCCAAATTATAATCAAGCCTGACCACCACAACAAGGTGACCTCCTCGGGTGGTGGGGGAGGCAGTAGAGTGCAACTGCCTCAAGTGACTGTTGTGGCAAGTGGCAGCATGGTGCACCAGCCCTAACTGCAAAGGCATGGGGCTCTAGGACACAGCAGGCCACAACAACCCCAACTGCAGGACACAGGGAGCATCAGGGTGCAGTAGCCCTGACTGTGAAACAGGGTGTGTGTGGTGCAGCTGTCCTGCCCATTTGAGGCAGTGAAAGTGGGTAGCAGGGTGTAGCAAAAGCACCACCTCAGGTGGCCTAGGTCAGCATGGTGCAGCAGTTCCAACTGTGGAGGCAGGAGACATAAGATCTAGAGCTTAGCAGAGAAGAGTAGCCCTGACTGTAAAGACAGAAACAGGAGGCAACGGGTGCAGCACCCCTGACTGTGGGAGGTGGGCAGCAGGGTGCAGCAACCCCAATTGTTTGGTCAGGGTGCAGCAGCCCTGATTATTTTGGCAGGGGATGGAGGCAGCAGGGTGCACAATCCCAAACTGTGTTGGAGAAGACAGTGGGCAGCAGGGTGCAGCAGTTTGTCAATCTGACATGAAAAAAATGTTCTTACACAAATGTATTTATGAAGGCTACATAAAAGACAAATGGGACCCGATTCCAAGTCACATGGCGCAACTCATGGGTGTATGGGAGTTGCGCCATGTGGCGCTACGCAGGGGACCTGCACCCTATTCCAAGACTGGCAGGTTCCCCAGCACCTATGATCTGTGACTTGCAGCAGCTGCAGGCTTGTGCCATGGGAATGGCCCAACAGACCTGGGTGCTGCAAGTCGCAGCCCACATTTCACTGCCCCCCTAGAGTCCCCCCACCACGTAACACTCTCACAGTCCCCTGGGGGAATTTGGGAGGCTTGTTGGGTGGCACAGGTGCATGGGGGATCACGTCACAAAATGGACCTGGGGACCACTGAAAACTGGGGGATGGAGGCAGCACTGTGTTGGAGGGGTGCATGGGGCATGGCAATGTGTTTTCCGCAGTGCTGCGGGGGGGCATCCATTGTGTTGCCAGGATGGATGCCCCATTAGACCCCCTCCATGCTGGTCTAACCTGCAGTGCCATTGTGGGTCTTGTAATCGCATAAATGGGTTATGGCAGCCGTCCTTTTGGAATAGGGTGCAGGTACTGCCATAACCCACCCTTGTGCCAATCCTCAGTGGGTTATGGGCATAGTGAGTGGCATAGCCCACCTTTGGTGCAACCCACATGTGGCATGGTGCAAGCCACATCTTGGAATTGGGACTTGCATATCACATGGCACAAGGTGTGAATTTCACGCCATAGGATTTGGCGTAAATGGCCTTGTGCCAGGTGTACGACGTCCTGAAATTGGGCCCATCATTTCTATGAATGAACAAAATTTAGATTTATTTTATATTCATTAAACAACTCTGTGCTATATAGTTAGAAAAAAAACAGAGTTTTGATGAGAATGAGCTGAGCACTGTGATACAGACAAGCTGATTTCACACAAAGCAAGATTTACACTACTTCAATTCAGCATTGAAACTCAAATGATCAACTTTTTATATGAAAGGAATGATAGATTTTAAGCTAATCTATCTAAACACAAACCACAGACTGAGTTTGTAAGAAAGTTGGTGAGCAAATCATTAACTCTACAACCTGCTGTGATTGGGAATCTAAAGCGGCAAGCTACAGTACTCCAAAATGATGTAATCGCTCTCCAACCCTGATTGAGAGAGACAGAAATAACTCCACTGTTTTCAGCTACTGTAGAGCAAGGTAACAAATGATTTAAAGAAAACCACAAAACCAAACAGCATGACATTTTTAGGAAACCCTAATCATGACACAGGGACCTGAATTCAAGTTTTATTAACAATATGCAAAAACCTTTGCACATGATTTTAATTCTAGGACCATAAAGGACATAAGGGAATCATCCCATAGGATGTTAAGAGCTAGGGAAAATCTATGCTGACTCTCTTTGTTTCCAATGATGTAAGACCTACAGTAAGTGAGTTAATTTTTCTTTAAAGGTGTAATGTTTCAGCCCCCATACAATTGTTGTTGTCCTCCTCTGAATTCCTTTGATAGCTTGAATATCTTTTTGAAGATATGGAGGCCAGAACTGGAAGGCATAGTCTTTGTGTGGACCCACAGAATTTCTATACAGAGGCATAACAACATAATTATTCCTTGAAATCAAGTGTTGTCGTATGCATCCAGTTGCCCTCTTGGCTTTATTGTTAAGACATGTACTGTTACCTGAGAAGGTAATACCTATATCTCTTTCTTCAGTTCTTTTGCTAACTACAGCATGCCTCCTCTTATATAGTAATTAAACTTTTTGTTTTATCTTCCCATGTGTATGACCTTAAATTTATCAGTGCTGAGTATCACCCCCAGGTGTCCACCTAAGTTGCAGTTTTGTCCAAGTCCCTCTGAAGAATGGCAGCATTGTTCTGACTTTCTGCTGTATAGCTGAGTTTCTAGTCATTGGCAAATTTCTGAAGCCACCCAGTTATGCCTTCTAACATATCCCCTGTGAGGATGTTAAACAGTATCAGCCCCAGGACCAACCCCCGGGAAACACCACTAGTAACAAGGGGCCTCAGATGACAGATGGCTCTTACCATTTGACAGCCATTCTTTAACCCACTGTCCAAAATATCTTCCACACCTAATTGCTTCACTTTATGTATTAAACCACCATGGGGATGGTGGCAGAGGCCTTGGGAAAGTCCAATAGTATGATGTCTACCAGGCATGCTGAATTCAGTGACCTACTCACTGGTTCATAAAAGGATATTAAATTGGTTATGCATGAGCGTCCGGAATGGAAGCCATGCTGAGACTGATCATAGAGGTTATGTTCAGTTAGAAACACTGTTATCCTGTCTTTCATAATTGATGCGATTGCTTTTCTTTGAAGGAAGTTATGTTAATAGGGCAATAGTCTGAAGGGAGTTTTTATCCCCTTTCTTATAGATGTGGACTACTAAGGCTCTTCTACAGTCCATCAGAACTATCCCAGTCATTGTAGGTTTGTTAAAGGAGTCAGCCAGCGAGTCAACTAAGTCCTCCCAGATTAGTTTTATGAATCTCACTGGTATATATTTTGGTCCAGCAGAGGTATTTTGTTTAATATAATTAGGTTTGTGTATACTTCCTTCTTAGTTATTTTACAATCAGTGATAATGCCATCAGGCTATGTACCTCTCGATGGGTTGGGGGAGGGATAGAGGGTTGCCTGAGAATGCACTAATAAAAGGTTTGTTGAAGATTTCAACCATGTCCCTTTCACCTGCTGTTAATTTATCTCTGGTCTATAGTGGGCCCATATAATTATTTGTTTTACAGAGTTAGTGTATTGACAGTATTGTCTATTGTTTGATTTTTTGCGGCCAATTTATACTCCAGTTTTCCTTTCTCTTTTTTTTGAATAAATGTACTTCATTGAGGTTTCATGAGGTGTAATAAAAACAAATAAGACAAGAACAATAAGTAGTAACAGTAATACGTAACACATTAGATGCAGGTATAATCAGATCCCCTTCAACATTTAGGAGGCACCAGGGTATTCAAGAATGAAAATGCATATTAATATAAGGAATTATGTAAATTCATTTCCCAATATCAAAAGGGTGTGAAACATCTCCAATCTGTTCTTGTCTGCTTTGTAGCTGTTCCTGGTACTGGCCAAAAGCATTTCGATGTTTAGGGCTTCAAGGATGGCCATATGCCATTCCCTGTATGCTGGAATGTTGCCATCTAGCCAATGTTTTAGGACAAGTTTCTTTACTATGGCTGCTACAAGCATAATGTTGTATCGTCTGGCACCCATAACATTTTCTACTCCTAACCCCAGAAGGCAAGTGGAGGCTACGAAAGCTGACTCTAGGACCAGGAGCAGGTCAAGTTTAGCTTTAATGGTATTGCAAAGGGGTTTCACTTTGGGACAGTCCCAAAATGTATGCTTGAGGTTCCCCGGATTCTCTTGACACCTGGTGCATACATTCGAGGCCAGTGAACCCATCTGGGCAAGTTTAATGGGAGTGTATTGATTTTGTATTGCATTAGTATGAGACCATCAGTCTTAAGGTATTTATGGAGAGATTTTCAGACTCTGGTCCATATCTCTTGATCAACCAGTTCAGGGAACTTTTTTGTCCAGTATTTATAATTGGCAAATGAAGGAGATATGTAGAGCTGGGTTATTTTCTGGTATAGCAGTGAGACTGCATGTCATTGATCTGTCAGCTGACATAGTTCCTCTCACTTAGATAGTGGCTACAAAGACCATGGTTTGGGGCCTAATGCTTTGGCTAGTGTATGCTGTAGTTGGTGGAATCTGAAGGCTGATCCCAGATTCACTATATTAGACCACTGAAAGGATGTATATGGGAGAAGGGTGTTATGGACAGTCATATCTCCCAGGCTGAGCATGTTGGACTGATTTAGGAAAGTATGTGGGAATGTTTTGTTTTGAACCATGACATTTGGTTTATCCTTCAGGGGTTGGGAGGGATCATACAGTGACTTATTTTACAAGAGCTTGAGTAGCTGTCTACAAACATACACTGATCCACCTATGGGGGGGTTTACGTTGATTTGATAGTCGGCTACACGGTATGTTTGGGAGCGCTCTTAAGTTTACACACAATTTGTCACAGAGGTGTAGTTCCATAGCTTGCCACTGGGGGGCATATGATCAGTCGGGTTCTGCTCTGTCTCCTCTCTCCACCACAGAAATGAACTTCCCTGATTACTAGGTAGTAGTTTACAAAGTTAGGATGCTATAAGCCCCCTTGGGATTTGGAGGGTGTCAATTTGTTTTATGCTCATCGAGGAAATTTGCCTCCCGAGATGAAAGTGGATATTATAGAGTAAAGATGGCAAATCACTTCAGGGGGATACATTGTGAGATCATGTTGACTGGATACAGTACTGTTGGGAGGACATTCATTTTGATGACACTAACTCATTGTCTGTCAGTGGAGTGAAGGATCATGGTCATCTCACTTGTCTCCCCGTGCATTGTGTCATGTGGTCATCTAATATTAGACAAGCACAATGTTGAATCATCATAGCTTGTGCTGTGTCCTGCTTTATAATAGTATCATCTGTCATGTCGTGTAGAAAACATGAAGAAAAGAACAGGGGGAGGAAGAGATGCAGGGAGGGGAAAAGGTGCAGCAGATGAAGGTTTCACCATACCAGTTCCAAGTACAACTTTTACAACTAGTTGTGGTGAGATGGCCTTAGTGGGAATGGGAGCCCTGGGGGTGTGAGAACTAGGGCTGTGCATGTGATAGTATGACTGAAGATTCCCTGCTTCAGTAGTCCTCAGCAGTCCACTGTTCTACTCCCACTCTAAGTAGCCTTCCTAGGTAGTCCAGTGAATCTGATGATACAACAGAGCAGTGAGTGAAATATCAAAAAACATTCAATTGGTCCACAGACAGAGATGTACAAGAAACCTGGAGCTTCATGGCTTGCTGTCACCTCACATTGTGTGCTAGTTGTAACCAGTAGCTAGTAGCTTTAGGTAGACCAAACAGATTCAAAATTATGATACTCAACCAGCGAGCACAGAAAGGACAAAATCATGAACCATGATTTCAGCAGAGTGACTAGCAAAACAAGGACAAATCCTGGGAAAAGATATGGGGGAGAAAGAGTGAAATAAAGAGAGAAAGAGTGAGAGAGAGAGATTGAGCATGGGCAGACTGGGTGGGCCAAGCAGTCCTTATCTGCTGGCAAATTCTATGAGAGAGAGAGAAAGACACCAGCATAATGGAAGAATGTTGTATGTTAATGCTGCCACTGAGACCACTCTTATGGTTGTAGGAGTGGTCTCACATGCAAGTCGTAGAGTATGAGAACCATAAACCAAAGATGAGCAGTTCTGATACCCTAAGAATGTAAGTGAGATCACTGTTACAACCGTAAGAGTGGTCTCAGTGGTTGTATTAACATATTATTGATTTAGTTTGATCAATAATATATACATTTTTTTAAAAACCTTACCTAAATATGCCCATTCCCAGGACAACTGCATGCAAGGCAATCTTCATAGGATAAGAGTGTCTCAAGTGCAGAAGAAAGGAGTGCCACAGTTGGGTGGGAGCACTCCCTCAGTCTGTAATATGACTGACTGAGCCCACATGGAAACTCATATTTTTGTTTTACTAAGAGGTAGACTGGGTCATATGTTCCATTTTCAGCCACATCTTGGGGTTAAGAGTAATACTAACATACTAAAATGGCAGCAGAGTAGACCTCATGGTCTATCAAATCTGCTCAAGTGTCAGTACCCATGTCGGGCACCTTTGCTGCCCTCCTCACTCTCCCCTTGGATACCCCCATCCCCCGTCTGAGGTATCCCCCCAGTGATGGTTGCTCAGTTACACTCTCCTCCTATACCTGTCCTGGCCTCTCTTGAACCCCTCCACAGAATCCACTTCCACCAGCTCCTCATTCAATGCATTCCATGGTTCCACCACCCACTCAGTGAAGTAACATGTCCTTCTCTCACCCCTGAGTCTCCCTCCTTCCCTCCAGCCTCCAACCGTGCCCCCTGGTGGCCCCTCCTTCCTTTTGCTGGAACACCCCATCTAGACTTACCCTATTTACCCTTTTAGATACATGAAGACCTCTATCATGGCCCCCATCTCTCCTCTCCTCTCCTCTCCTCTCTCTCCTCTCTCTCTCCTCCTCTCCTCCTCTCCTCCAGAGAGAACAGGTTGAGTTCCTCAAGTCTCTCCTCATAGGACCTATCATCCAGACCCCGGATCATTCTAGTCACCCTCCTCTGGACCCTCTCCAGGAGTGCAATGTCCCTTTTTAAATACGGATGCCAAAATTGCACGCCGTATTCAAGGTGTGGTCTAACCAGGCAGTTATACAGAGGGAGAATCACATCTCGGCTTCTTGCGGTTATCCACCTGGCGATGCACCCCAGCATTTTGTTTGCCTTGGCGCAGCCCTCCTACAGTGTTCAGAGTTGTTCTTTTTGGCATCCACCACCACCCTCAGGTCTCTCTCCCAATCGAAGCCTGCAGTGTATCCCTTCCCAGAGTGTACACATGCACTGGGCTTCTAGACCCCAGGTGAAGAACCCTGCATTTTCCCACATTAAATTTAAGCTTCCAGATACATGACCACCTCTCCAGTGCCTCCAGGTCCTCCTGTAGGGCTACTTTACCCTCCTCCCCATCCATCACTGCCCCCAGCTTCGAGTCATCTGCAAAGAGGCTCATTTTGCTCCTGATACCTTTTCTGATGTCTGATATGTAGGCATTAAATGGGAGTGGGCCCAGAACTGATCCCTGCAGGACCATGCTAATGACCCTCCTAGGGGATGAGACTCCTCCCCAACCACCACATTCTGAATACGCCCAGATAGCCAGTTCCCAATCCACCTGACCATCAGTTTCCCCAACCCCATTTTCCCCAGCTTACCCAGAAGCCCAGTATGAGGTACCAAATCAAACGTCTTGCTGAAGTCTAGAAAGAGGACATCCACCAGCCTACCCTGGTCCAGTGCCTTCATCGCCCAATCATAGAACTCCATAAGGTTAGTCTGACATGATCTGCCCAGGACAAAGCCATGCTGGCAATCATCCAGGTATCCCCGTTCCTCCAGGAACATCCCAGCCTCTCCTTTAATGGTTTCCATTAATTTGCCCACCACCGATGTTAGGCTGACAGGCCTATAGTTCTCCGACTCCTCTCTTGTGCCACCTTTGTGGATAGGCACGATGTGGGCCACCCTCCAATCCTGGGGCACCCTTCCTGTCTGGAGGGAAGTGTTAAAAAGTGCCACCAGGGGTGTAGCCAGAACATCTGCCAATTCCATTAGCACCCTGGAATGAATTCCATCTGGACCTTGACCTTTTTCCATTTTTATGGACTTGAGGACTTCCCACACCCTGCCAACAGGAATGTCAACATCCATGACCCCTGTCTCTTCTGCATGCCCCGCTTGCCTCTCGCCGTACAATGCAGCCCCACCATCCCCCCATGTACCATCAGGGATTTCAACATTTGTGACTTACGTCTCTTCTGCAGGTCCACCCCATCTCCACCAGTACGGTGCAGCCCCACCATCATCCCTAGTGAAGACTGATGCAAAGCACTCATCGAGTACCTCCCCTGCTCCCTCGCCTCCTCCACCCACCCCCTTCCTGACCTCATCCTACTAATCTGCCCCTTCACATTCCCTCTTTCTCTGATATACATAAATAACTCTTTTCCCCCTCCTGATCCCCCACGCCAACCTCTGCTCTGTCCTTGCCTTGACTGATCTCACTACTCTGGTAACCTTCCTGGCCATCATGTAACTCTCCCCTGTCCTTAACCCCATGCGAACGCTTGTACCGACTGTATGCAGCCTTCTTTTCCCTCACTGCTTCCTGGACCTTCCGAGTCCACCAGCTTGGCTTTCTGGCCCTACCAAACTTGCGTATCCCCTTTGTGCAGGACTTGGTGGCCTCCTGTATCCCCCTCTTAATAATTTCCCACCTGCTTTCAGCGTGCAAGCCCCGGCCTTATCCCCTTCAAATGATCCTTAAGGATCCTCTGCATACCTTTGAAATCTTCACCCCAAAAGTCAATTACCACAGTCTTTGTGTGATTTTCTTCTTTTGTTTTTTTACCCATATGCATTATCTTGCACTTTTCCAAGTTAAATTTCATCCCCTAATTATTAGCTAATTCTGTCAAAGAATCTAAGTCTTCTTGCAACATTTTACGATCTTGCTCCCTGGTACATCTACCTCCAATCTTAACATCATCCACATATCTTAAAGACCAGGATGATATGTTTTTTGTTAATGCAGAAATAAAATTACTGAACAGATAGATCCCAACACAGAGCCCTGTGGGATTCCTCTGGTAACTAGTCTGTTTGTTGATTGGTGTCCCCTTATGTTAACAGTTTGATATCTATCAGAGAGCCAGTTTGACACCCAAAGTATAAATCTATGTTTAACTTTTCTTCCCCTAAACATTTTAATAATTGCCCAGTGTGGTACCATATCAAAAGCTTTGGAGAAGCTGGCCCGATGGCACCAAGAGCTAAGGTGCTGGACACCTTACTTCATGCCATGCCAACGACCCATGTTCAGGAATGACCATGAGCCATTGGAGGCCGACAGGGGGAAGGAGGGCACGGAGTTGGATGGAGCTGCTGAAGGCAGTGCTTGTCGCTGCAGGGAGGAAGGTGGTATCCTTGGCTCTTGACTGCCTCACGGTGGAGGCCAGGGAGCAGCCTAGGCCAGAGGAAATGCCAGGTGGTAGGTTGATGGGTGGGTGAAAGGGACTGTTACTGGAGCAGCAGTACACTTGTGTGCCTCCACGTGCATGCATCTCTACTCCTGGTGCCCCAGGGTAATCAGGGAGAAAAATGGAGAAAAATTGATCCTCCAGCAGCAGGATGATGCCCAACCCTCTGCAGGCTCTGTTCCCTGGCCAGGCATAAGGTAAGCCATGGTAATTCCAGGATGTCGTGGCTGGAGGGTTTTATTTATTTATTGAAATGTTTCACCAGGATGGCACACTGAACGACAAGTCACTCGTCTCCCAGTGTGACCTGGGGGAAAGGAGTACATTAGGAATGAGACATTAAACATTCAAGTTATAAGTTCAACATTAACATACAGTTGTAAGGTAAATGTTACAAACAGTGTTACAACAGTGTTGCACATGATAGGTAAGAACAGTGGACAATAATAAGTGCTGGGTTAATAAGTAACAAGTGCTTATGTGAAAGAAAAGGGGGAAAAGGGGGAAAAGAGAGGCAGCAGTGAGGTGTGTGGGGAGGGGGAAGAGTTGTGTCCCTGGAGACCACTTCAGGATGTGAGGATCTGCACTGCACTGACCAAAGAGAAGGGGATAAGGAGGTGTCCCAGAGAGACCCCTTCAGGATGGTGGGGGAAGGGAGCAGATAAGAGATACAAGCCCCTTTCAGGGGTAGGGGAAGGGCCCATGGAGACCATTTTGGGCCCCTTATATTCTGTGAGAGATCAAGGGAGGCCAGTAAGGGGGAGCAATTTGGGGAAAGGGGAGGAGAGCTAGGAATCTGGGTGGGTGCGCACAGGGTAAAATGAAGGTGATGGTAGAGGGGCAGAGTTTGCCCAGGGCTTAGAGGAGGGAGTTAGGGAAGGACATGGCTGGAGCAACTAAGAGCAAGGTAATTATTGATGGCAGAGCTGAAGGAGTAGGCAGAGGATGAGTGCCGGATCTGGGGGGAAGGGATTCCAGATTTTTGGGAGGCGATGACAGTAACCGGATTGGCCGATTTGGGTGGATCTGTGGGGGACTACCAGGGTGCGAGAATTGGTTGATCTATGGGAATGCGAGGGTGGGGGGGTGTTATAAAGGAGGAGATGAGGAAGGAAGGGAGCTCACCCAACCAGTGCTTGTAGGTGAATTTAACATAGTGGGAGAGCTAGTGTTTTGCAAGAGAGGGGAAGGATAGGGCATGATAAAGATCACAGTGGTGGGTGCGAGGGGTGGCATCCAAGGCAAAGTGGGAGAAGGAATTGAAGAGGGTGTCCAGTCTGGCCAGGGAGGACTTAGGGGCAGCACCATAGACTATGTCACAGTAGTCATAAATGGGCAGTATCATCTTCTGAACAAGTTCACGTCTAGCAGTAGGAGGAATGCAACTATAGTTCCTGAGCAGGGCACCAAGCTTGAGGCGCAGTTTTTTCTGGATGGCATCAATATGTTCAGAGAAGTTTAGGTATTGGTCCAACCAAACACCTAAGCACCTGAAGGAGGAATATGTGTCCTCAAGTAAAGTCCCATCAAGGGAATGAAAAATGGGTAGGAGGGAAGCCTTGAGAGTCTCTACCTTGTGCCAAAGGTAATGGAGACTGTCTTCTTGGCATTGGGGAACAGTTGATTGTTAGCAAACCAGAGCTGAACCTTGTCAAAGTCTTGCTGTAAGCTGGTTGTAACCTCATCAGGACAGGAGCCAGATGCATACAGTACTGTATCATTGGCATACATATGTATAGCAGAGGATGGGGAGCAAACAGAGGGAAGGTCATTTAAGAAGATGGAGAACAGGAGGGGCACTATTACAGATCCCTGGGGGACTCCAGTGCTAATCTGGAGGGGAGGTTGGGTGGCATCCAAGATCTTAACTGACTGGGTTCTGCCAATAAGATCTATAAACACTACATCAAATGGTGTTCCTAGGTCCAGTTGTTTACTTATATTTTCATAAAAACAAAGCAGATTGGTGCTGCAAGATTTACCCTGCACAAAACCATGTTGTTCTAAATTTGTACTTACAGATGTAAATATATGATTTTTCAGTACAGTCTCAAGTATTCTTGCTGGTATTGATGTCAGGCTGATTGGATGGTAATACTTTACTTCTGCTTTGCTTCCCATCTTAAAAATTGGGTTCACATGTGCTGATTTCCAGGCCTTTGGCACCAAGCCATTATTTATAGAATGTTCAAATATAGATTTTAAAGGGTCGAGTACATGTTTGCAAGTCATTTTCAAAATTTTGAGCTGATACTTATCTGATCCTGGTGCAGAATCTTGTTTTAATCTCTTAATTCCCTCTCTGATGTCTTCCTTTGTTATAGTCAGTATTTCTGACTCAGTGATGTCAGACACGGACAGCAGATTTTTTGGATTTTCTTTGTAAATTCAAAAACATAATCAATAAATACCTTGGTCAATTCCTATGACTCCGTAATGACTTTATTCTTAACCATGATAGGACCCATAGTTTGTCTTTGGTTTTTTAATGAGCTAATATAACTAAAAGGTGCCTTATTGTTAGATTCGGGGGCTTCCTTGGCCAGTTTGATCTCCACATTTCGTTTTGCTTTCCTTATTTCTGATTTAACTTTTTTTGTATCTTCTTGTAATTTGCCCAGGATTCCACAGTGTTTAATTTTTGAACCTTTCTATATGCTCTATTTTTTAATTCAGTAATAATTTTACTTTCTTGGATAACCATTTTAGTTTTGATGAATAGTTATTATACTTACTAGCCCTAGGAATATGCAAATTACATATTTCTAATACTATGCCAGTAAATCTTTCCCACATATCATCCATCTTTTTGTTTGATAATGCTGTTTCCCAGTTAACTTTACTTAAATCTTCCTGAATACCTTTAATATTTTCCTTTGAATATATGAACATTTCAGTCATGCCTGAAACTAATGGTCATGCCATATCGAAATTAAACAATACTATGTTATGGTCACTATTGGATAAAGGTGGCCTGTGTCACAAGATTTCATAATAATTTCTTCAGAAGTGATAACCAGATCTAATATTTTGTCACCTGTTGTTTGATTTTTTTATCTTCCTGACAAAGTGTCCCGGAGTGGACATGAAGCGCTGGAATAGTGTGCTGCGGGCTCTTATTGCTCTTATGCCTTGAATTCTAGTGTGGTTATTTTCTGGCTTATTTGAGTGCTCTTTTATTGTGTTTCTGCTCATGATTTTTTATATGTTGTGTAAGTGCATGTTGTAGCAAGAAATTAATAAAAATCTACTTTCAGGAGTAAAAGCTTTTTTTTCTCTCCATTCGATATCCCCAAAATTCAGGTCTCCAAAGATTAATAACTCACCAAATTCTTTAGCTTTTTTAATTTAAGAGGCAATTAACTGTGTAATTTCCATATCCATGTCTGGTGGCCTGTAACAAACACAAACTAATGCTGGGGAACAGGTTTCATTTTAAGTTTATTGTTGATTGATTATATAAACCATTACAACATAGACACATTTAAGAGTCAATAAAAATACAATTAAAAATAACACTAGTCCACAAATTAAACAATACCGCTAGTACTTGAGAAATCCATCAGTAGTAGGTGCTATACATCATTCTTCATATAGCAATCCTTTGATGCAAATTAAATTAATCATAAATAGCCTATTAATCTCAATTCCTGTATATTACTATTTATAAAGAATCTCTCTCAACCTCTTCCCTTTCAGTTTACTGTTTTCCTTTCATTTAACCATACACCCTGGCAGGCAAACTGCGGTAAACTGTAAGAGACAGCTCACTCAGGCTGTCCCTAAAACCTACTTATCACTCTGACTTATACATTCCTCATTCAGGGGTACATCATTATGCCCTGCTAGAGACAAATTTATCATAGAGATTTAGCCCTGCACCAAAAAATGTTAGTCAGCACTTCAGACTACTCTAACCCAAATATGAGTTAGTAGGTCACTGTCTCAGCACCCATATTGAGCCTACATGTACTGCTAGCTTGGGCCCAACCCAGATCCCAATAGAGTTACCCCACAGTGCATGCTGATGCATATCCCTCTTATATGGGACCTAGGTCAAGCACCATCTGCCAGCCTGTACTATAGGCCTCAAAAACCAGATCAAAGAGCTGGACCCACAGTTACACACTGGGTCACTTCATTTCATGTGCTGATCCAGAATTCAGAAATAGGCCCAATAACATAACTCGGGTATGCCACCCAGCAATAGGCCTATGACAACCACTTACTATAGAAATCAACAGCCATCTCAGGGCAAGGGGCTGTATTCCTAGATGGCCTCCCTCAATTCACCACAGATGTTCTGCAGGATCCTTCCATCTAAGCTTCCCCATCAGGGTCTAAATGGTTCAGTTTATACATTCAAACTGTGCATTCCAACAGTAATCCCGTAGATAATTAAATTGGACATAATGAAACCTATGTTCCATAAATGACCTATGGATCATGCATTTGTTATAAAGTAGGTGCACTAAAGTTACTTAGAAAATAGTTGAAAAACTATTACTTTAGAAAAAGACATAAATAAGTCATAACATTTCAACAAATAGAAATAAAAATAATATTCTAACATAAAATGTTGAAAGCAAACTAAAACAGAAATTGGGAATTAGGAGTCCATCCCTTTTAAACATAAGATGAAAAGGCTCCTTTTGGACTCGGGCATCCAGAAGTCTGTATTGATGTCTAAAGAGCTCCATTTAAGTCCTGGGGTCCGATTCTCAAAGCCCAGATCCACATGTCACAAGTTGCGACAAAAGAGAGTTGTGCCAGACTACAGTTGTGCTAGGAACACTGCACCCGATTCTGAAAGAAACAGGGTCCCTGCATCAAAAATGCCAGGTCTGCTGCAACTCTCCCACTGCACCAAACAAATGGCACAATCTGTGGACAGGATGGTCAGATCTGGGATGCCCCCCCCACCTGGTGCAACACTACCAGGGCCAGCGGGGGGGGGGGCAGATGGCACACATGAAAATGCATAAAAGGAGGTAAGGGGCAACATGAAGGGTGGGTGGCATGGCAGAGATAGGGGTGATGGCTGTGCCAACCAAAGGTGGTCCTGGCACCCAGCGGGCTGTGTTTAACATATCATCCCACTGTCATATGCCATATGCACTCATATGTATATACTGTACTGTACCATACAGTGTGTGCATATGGGTGCTGAAGCACCCTAAATCTCACAGTAGATGCACCCAGCTGGTTGCCAGGACCACTATCGGGTGGCACGGCCATCACCCCATCTCTGCCATGCCCCCCATCTCACTAGCAGCTCTCTTTGCATCTCCTGAAAAGGAGAAGGGAAATCCTAGCCCCTCCCAAAAAAAATCAGGGTAGTTAGTGATGTAAACTCCAAGTTACAGCAGTTGATAGGGAGAAGGGTGGGGTAAATGGAGAAAAAGACAAAGGCAGTAAGGACAGGGATGGAGCAAAAAGAAATAAAGCCTTAAAAAAATGGAGGGTAATGAGTACCAATGCCCGTAGTCTAGGTAAAAAGCTCCCCAAAATGGTGGCCTTAATGGAAGAGGGATGCCTGGATATCGTAGTAGTCACAGAAACATGGTACACAAAGAACCATGACTGGGATGTTAACATACCAGGGTACACAATCTACAGGAGAGACAGGGAGGGAAGAAGAAGAGGAGGAGGGTTAGCTCTCTATGTAAGGGAAAGGATCAAAGCAACAGAACTAAAGAGTAAACAGGGAGGAGAGGAGGCACTGTGGGTCACCCTGGAGTCTGGAAATAGCACCACAATCTGCACAGGGGTTGTATACAGACCCCTGTCTCAGGGGGAGGAAATGGACAAGGAAATGATATAAAACATCCTTAGGATGGCAGAGAAAGAGAAGATATTGCTGATCGGGGACCTGAATATGCCAGATGTTAACTGGAGCACCTATGCTGCAGCCATATCCAAGAGCAGGGCCATACTCGATGCTCTACAGGGGGCATACCTCAGACAGCTAGTTTTGGAACCCACTCATGAGGGAGTAATCTGAGACCTGGTACTCTCAAATGGGGACGGAGAGAGGATCTCTGGTCTTGAAGTGGGTAGCCATCTGGGAACAAGCGACCACCAAATAGTGTGGTACATGATAAACTTAGCTGCAGAGTCAAACCATACAACAGTGAAGGTACTGGACTTCAGGAGGGCTGATTTTGTCAAAATGGGAGACTGCCTCCGAAAAGCACTAGCAAACAGGCAAGAAGGTGGGGTGGAGCAACAATGAGGAAACATCAAAACCGCCATCACAGAGGCAACAAGCCTTTGTGTGAAGCAAATAAACAAATCAAAATGAAAGAAAAAGGCACTATGGTTTGCAAAACAAGTGGAGGGGGAAGATTAGGGAGAAAAAGATAGCATTCAGGAAGTATAAGGAAACACAGAGGAACCAGGACAGAGAACTATACCAGTTAAAGCAGAAGGAAGTGGGGAAGGCAGTCAGAATAGCAAAGGCCCAAACCGACGAAATGATAGCCAACTCTGTTAAGAAGGGGGATAAAACCTTTTATGGGTACATTAGGGAGCAAAGAAAGACTAAGGCAGGGACACGGAGGCTGAATAAAGAGGAAGGTGGTTGGGCAGAGAGTGACAGTGAAAAAGCTGGGATACTGAATGAATACTTCTGCTCAGTATTCACAATGGAAGAGCAGGGGGAGATACCAAATCCAGTCAATAGAAGCACTCTGGATAGGAGGATTGATATTAGTCCTGTCACAGAAGAAAGGGTTCTGAAAGAACTCTTAAAACTGAAGGTGGATAAAGCAATGGGACCTGATGGGATTCACCCCAGAATTCTAAAAGAACTAAGGGAAGTATTACTAACACTACTGACTGTAATTTTTAATAAATCATGGGAGGAGGATGATGTAGTACCTGAGGACTGGAGGAGGGTGGATGTGATTCCTCTGCACAAAAGTGGGAAGAAAACATAGGCAGGACACTACAGATCTGTCAGTTTGACCTCAGCGGTAGGGAAAATGATGGAATCACTTCTAAAAGAAAGAATTGTTGAGTACCTAGAGGCCAGTGGGGCACATGACCCAAGGCAGCATGGATTCAGAGCAGGAATGTCATATTAGACAAATCTAATTGATTTCTTTGACTGGGTGACCAAAGTAGTAGACCAGGGAGGGGATGTGGACATGGCCTACCTAGACTTTAGCAAGGCATTTGACACAGTCCCACACAAAAGATTAATAAACAAATTAGCCAGCCTGGGAGTGGATCCTAGGGTGATAGCCTGGGTAAAACATTGGCTGGACAACAGGACACAGTGGATAATAGTAAATGGAGTCCACAGTGAAGAAAGAGGGTGTTACTAATGGGGTATCGCAGGGTTCAGAACTGGGGCAGGTCCTTTTTAATGTCTTTAAAAGTGACATTGCAGAGGAACTGGAAGGAAAAGTATGTCCCTTTGCAGATGACACAAAGATCTGCAACAGGGTTGATATGCAAGGTGGGGTGGAAAGGATGAAAAGGGACTTGGCAAGGTTGGCAGAATGGTCAAATGTATGGCAGCTTAGATTCAACACAAAGAAGTGCAAAGTAATGCACCTGGGAAACAAAAACCCAGGGGAAGAGTACACAATGGGGGGGTGACATACTGACAACAAAAATGGAAAGGAACCTGGGGGTAGTCATATCAGATGACCTAAAGGTGGGCCAGCAAAGTAAGAAGGCAGTAAGGAGGGGTGGGGGGGATACTGGGCTGCATAGGGAGAGGCACCACCAGTAGAAAACAGGAAATTGTTGGCCCTCTGTACAGACAGTTGGTAAGACCACATCTGGAGTACTGTGTACAGTTCTGGAGATCCCATCTCCACAAAGACATAGACAGGGTGGAGGTTGTCCAGAGGAGGGCAACCAAAATTGTGCAGGGTCTGCACCAGAAGACATATGAAGAAAGACTAATGGAGCTTAAAATGTATAGCCTTAAGGAAAGGAGGGAGAGGGGGGACATAATAGAAACTTTCAAATACCTCAAGAGAATCAACAAAGTCCAAGAGGGTAGCATCATTCAGAAAAAGAGATGTGTAAGAATAAGGGGGCACAATTTGAAGATAGATGGGGGATGACTCAGAGGTAATGTGAGGAAGTATTTCTTCACAGAGAGGGTGGTAGATGCATGGAACAGCCTTCCTGAGGAGGTCATAGAGTTAAAAACAGTAGGGGAATACAGGAATGGATGGGACAGACATAACGCAATTCTAGTGGGGGGTAGGAGGAAGTAGGCTGTTGGTTAACTAGGATCTGCAGCTTATCCGTTAGGTAGGGAAATGGACAGACTAGATGGGCCAAGCAGTCTTTATCGGCCATCAGATTATATGTTTCTACGTTTCAGTGGGGATGGCGCAGGCAGGTTACACTACCTAAAACCAGGTGTAACTTGCACCCACTCCCATGGCCGTTGCGGGGCTTTGAGAATCCCGAAAAAGGGGATGTGGCAGTCCCTCCATAGCGCATACTCCCTTTGCGACATGGCGTAGCTAGATGCATGTCACAAGGGTGGTGTAAATGGTATTTGGTGCAATCCAGCTTCTTATGTCGCATGCTGGCTACCAGAATCCCGACATGCATAACTTTTACTGCAGGGTGCTACTTGTATAATTTTTCTTTGGCTCAAACACTTTATGCCAGATGTAACACTTTGAGAAGCAAGCCCCTGGTGTCCATCGTTTTGAAGCAGAACCTTAAAATGAATCACATTAAAACCCTGAAACCCAAACACCACCTCTAAAGCAAATTGGGGTGGGGTGTTCCCAGGGGTTCTCAACCCTAAAACTCACCCCATTCTATACACTCCATAAACATACACACCTAATGAGGTGAGCTTTAGGGTTGACAACCTCTGGGAAGAGACCACCCCTGACTGATTCTATGCCAGAATGGTAACTGACTGACGGCGACTGCTCGGACGGCTCTGACCCCACATGGGCACCGATTGTGGAAATCTACGTTTTTTGCAGGGGGCTTTGCCCCCCACACCTCCCTTTGTGGGGGGCTGTGCCCCCTACACCCTCCACTTACGGATTCTATCTCCAGGGAGGCACACCTCAGGGATGGGGGGAACCGCCAGTCACGGCACAGTGTCAGCACTGTAATTTGGTTGCTGTTCCAACCAATCGCCATCTTACAGTTGCCGTCATCATGGTGTATATCCCCCTGATTTGCTTTAGAGGTGGGGATAGGGTTTTAGGGTCGGAAATCTTAAAGTCACAGTTCCCTACTTTTGTTGCTGTAGTCAGAACCCTAAATGTTGCATTAATAGAGTTTTTTTGCAAAGAATTTCCTTACTTTTTGAGATAATGTAATCGTATCCTTATTTGTCTGTGGGAGGGCCTTGGGCTCCTGTCCATCCATAGTTTTTCAGATAGTGTAATCATATGCTTATTTGCTTGTTGGAGCGCAGGGCCCAGGGCCCTGAGCACCCATCATGCCATAGATGTGTATACGTGTGTTGCTATGGAAGCCCAGGGCCATGTGTGCCCTCTGCTTCCATTTGTAGCACAACAACAACCCAACTGTCAGCATAGCCTTGTTATTACCCACCTCATGAATCCATTACTAAAACTTTTCAAATCCCTGCCAAAACATCATTCTGCGCTACCGTAACGTAATTCCACGCCAGTGGCACAAAGTCACATTTTGGTGAAGATTTGAAAAATGACAGCTGTCAACATTCATGAGTTGGTGTAAAGAAATGGCTATGTTTAAAATTTAGGGTGAAAATATTTAAAATTACAAAAGTTATGAGCAAGCGTAGCTTAATTTCAATAGATGCAGATAACTTTGCCATTTTAACATATTTTGACCCCAAATTTTGAACATACCCTTCTTGTGACCACACCTCATGAACAAAGGTGGTGGAAATTTTTAAATAATGCCTAAAAGGTGACCTCGCCAAATAACTGCAAAATTGCCTTTCAGGGTGGATTTGTGTAATTCCAGTGAAATTGTTCATGAGGTGGAGTCTCAGAAATGCATGTTGAAAATTTGTGCCAACATTTGCAAAAATGGCAAGGTTATGCACCAAAATTGGAAACCCCATCGGAATGCATTGAACTACACTACATTGTTTCTCATATAGCAGTCGCCTGTTCCAGCAGCAAGACATGTCTTCGAACGGAGAGTGGATCTTCACACTGGGACCTGCTTAGGTGAGTGAGGGTGTGTGGGGAGTACTGGATGGTGGGTGCTCAGTGGGAAGTCAGGATGGAGGGAGTGCATCGCTGAGGGGCCGTTGTTTTTTTACAGGAGAAAAAAAAAAGACATTGAAGGATTGTTTTCTTTATTTCAGGGAATAAAGTGAACAGAGGGTTGGGGGGTGCCACTAGACACCAGGGAATGACAAAAGAGTAATGGAAATGGCGATCAAAGGTTGGGGGGGTGCCACTAGACACCAAGGACAATGAAAATGTGTTATGGGGACAGTGATGGATGGGTAAGGATGCCACTAGACACCAGGTAAATACATAATAAATATAGGGATGATGATTGGAGGATGGGGCGTACCACTAGACACCAGGGAAAGCAGTGACACTGATGGACTGTTTTCTTTATTTCAGGGATTAAAGTGAATGGAGGATGGGGGGTGCCACTAGACACCAGAGAAATAAAAAGTTTCAACAGGGAGGGTGAGTGGAGGGTAGGGGTGCCACTAGACACCAGGGAATGAAAAAAAAGTGACAGAAACAGTGATTGGAGATTGAGAGGGGGTGCCACTTGACACCAGGGACAATGAAAACTTATTATAGAGATGGTGATGGAAGGGTGGGGGTGCCACTAGACACCAGAGAAATACATAACAAATATAGGGATGGCGATTGGAGTGTGTGTGTGTGTGTGTGGGGGGGTACCACTAGACATCAGGGAAAGCAGTTTCCCCTCATTAAAAAGGATCTTTTTTCGTCACTCAAAAGATTCTTTTTTTCATATCGCGTGTCATGAAAAAAGATTTATGATATTAAAAAAACAAACATGTAAAGGCCATTTTTGCAAAATTTAAGTGCAGACTCCCACTAGGGGATCCCGATAAGCAAGTTACATATGTTGGTCGCTCTCCAGCATGTCATTTGTTTAGCTTTTCAAATTAGATTTTTTTTTAGGAAAAAAGGGAAATCAAGTTGGTATCAAACAACAAAAGTATTTTTCCCTGATGAAAAAAGATGACATCAATACAAAACAAGAATTCTTGTTTCATTTCATAAGCTATTTTTAAGCACTTACTGAACATGCTCAGAACCCATTTTTTAAAATTTCAAAATTGAATAACTTTGGAACGGATTAATATTTTTTTTATCAAACAAGCAAAAGGCACATTTGTAGGCCAGCCTCCTTGTACCCTGAAAATGTCAGACCAAAATTCCAAACCATCTGGGTGGTAGCCAAATTCCAGGAATTCCTCTTTCAATCCAATGGTAAAAAACTATGAAAAATTCACTTTTTTACTATCAAGATCTCGGACGTCACATATCCGTCCAGAACAAAACTTGGCACATCAAGAAATCTACCCCATAAGACTACACATGCAAAACTTTGTGCAAATCCATTGAACAGTTGAGAAGATAGTTCAGAATTTGACGTTTAACATAGAAACCCCTGTTTAACCCTAAATATAGGGGCTTATTACCAGGAACATGCAGGGGTGAGCTTGTGTGATACTAAATGTAACTATACTCATGCTGTTTGACCTCGGACACCTCACTCGTGGCTTACACCACTCGTGAGGTTTCTTGAGGTCAAACAGCATTTGTATAGATAAATCTGGTATCACACAGCTCACCCCTGTATATCTCTGATATAATACCCATGGATATGGAATTTCCTCCATAGAAAAGACCATTGTTTTATTATATCTGTAACTAAATGATCAATTAAAACTATATAATGTATGGTAAGTGCCTATTAACCACCATAATCAGCAGTCACACAGCTTTGTTATGCACTGTTTAGAATTTTAAAACTTGTTAACCACTCTTCGGAACTTCCAAACAGTGGCATAACAAAACAGAAAGCACCAGAGTTCCATAATTCTCACACACAGAATGCAAACAGTGTTTTTTTGACCATACACTATAAAAGATGATGGCTGGGGATCGGGTGACAACCACGCTGAAATCACTTCTCGTGGTTGCTAGGGCTACGGTAAACCTCTTGAACTGCTCTCTCAAGGTTTACCATGTTGCCCTAGCAACCACTCGAGGTGATTAACGCGTGGTTATCATCTGATCCCCAGCCATTATCCTCTATATACCTATACTAATTGAAGAGCACCGAGGCTTTGATGGCCTGGAACCCAAGTTCCTTAGGATTGCCACCCTCAGTTATAGATACCCCCCTTGCACACCTAATAAACAAGTCATTCATTCATTCAAGGGACTGCCCCTGCAAAATGGAAGGTAGCAATTGTTGCCCCAATTCACAAAGGTGGGCATCATGAGCTCCCTGAAAATTACCATTTGAGCTCCCTACTTAGTATTCTAGGCAAACTATAGGAGAGATTGGTCTTAGACCAAATCCAGCAATACCTAAATCAGAATAATTCCCTAGCACATGCCCAACACGGCTTTAGGAAAAACCATGGCACTGACGTTGCTCTACTATGAACAAAGGCATTTGACCCAGTCAACTGCAACCTTCTCCTAGGAAAACTCTGAAATCTCGGCCTAGGTCACCTCTCCTGCCAGTGGTTCACCAGCTATTTATGAAAAAGGAAACGATGCGTAGAATGGTTAGGCACAACCTCTGCCCTCAAACAGCTAACTGTGGGAGTACCCCAAGGCTCTGTTCTTGGACCTATATTGTTCTCCATCTTTATAAATGACTTGTCACTCAACTGTGGAAATGCCTCCACACAGCTATATGCAGATGATGCCATTCTCTACTGGTCTGGCACCAATATTAGCTGGATCAACCACCAAATAGGGAAAAACTTCAATCTCCTAGAAAGCAGGCTCTTGGACAATAAACTAGTTCTTGATGCAAAAAAAACCAAAACAAGATCATGGTTTTTGTAAGCAAAAAACTTGGACCTTGTAAGGATTACCTCGTTAAACTCTCTACTAACACAGGTATTATCCTGGAAGTAGTGCAGTTATTTAAATATCTAGGTTTGACGTTAGACTAAGATATGTCCTTTGAATCACACGTTGACTCCCTCTCCAAAAAACGTGACCAAAACCTTGGCCTATTATATCAACTCTCTCCCCACCTCTCTGCCCCTGCACAGCTTGCTATATGCAACAGTACTTTACTACCTACTCTCTTCTATGCTACCCCAACCATCCAGTCCACTCACGACTCTGTTCTGGCCAAATTAAGGACACTCTACTATAGAACAGCATGCTTTGCTGCTGGTGCCCACCCTAGAGAACACCACTGCAATGGCCTTACCTCACTAGGTTGGCCCTCCTGGGAGGTAAGGTTATGCTTCCCTCTGTACTGCCTATCCTATAAGTTACTACAATCTACTGCTCCTCCTAGCCTCTCCACCCTACATCAATATAGATGGTCATCAAAGTCACTATGATCACTTACTAACCAGCTGCTTGATACCCCTAGGGTCCAATCTTCCACTGTAGCAGATCCTTCTCCGCAGCTGTGCCACCACTTTGGAATTCCTTACCTCTGGAAGTCCACACAAGCTCAGCCATCACACAATTCAAAAGGAGGCTCAGAAAACGCCTCTGGGCTCTGGCGCTTTGTCATTGCTAGCCCCATCAAAATTGTTCCCTTGCACTTTATAGCTGTCAGTGACAGAGCCAGGTTTGGGAGCGTTTGGGAGCCAGGGGATGCCATTCAGTAAATCATGGGCTCCACAATGGGCACTAAACATTGAACAAAGATGGTGGTGGGGCATCACTACTCACACTGTGGCAGCCAGGAGGGGAGACCGACCCCCCAGCCCCCCTCTAGCTCTGCCACTGAGCTGTCTTGACTGTTAATATGTTTGTAATTAATTATTACAGGGGCTGTTATCCCTAACTGGCTCTACCCCTCTCTAGCCTGTTGTATATTCTTTTTTTGGTTTCCTGTTTTTTGTCCAAACAAGCTATGTAATCTATTGTTCCAAAATAAAATTGTGAATTGATTGTTCAAAATGTCTCTTCAATGTACTATCACTGTATGCTGTTACTGATGGTAACTAATCTGGGCCACCCCTGAAAATGGGACTCTGTTGTCTCAGTGGGATTTACCCAGTAAACAAAATTTCAATAAATAAATAAACCTTTCATGCTGTGTTACAGATTACCCCCCAAAGGCCATGAAGGACCCTTGCCTGACTCTGAGTTCGACGCAATGAAAAAAAGCATTTTTATAAGTTGGCATTTTTGGGAGCAAAGGGATCATATTTTGACTCCAAGGAGTCAAGCCACTGATCCCTTCCACTTCCTAGTTTACAGACACGCCCCACATGTTGTTCCATATTCTGACATCACAATGTGCTTGCATGGGCAATGCGCTCCAAACATGCCTATGGAATGTGCCCTCGTGCAAAGCACAATGTAATGTCAGAATATGGAACAGCGTGGGGGCGTGTCTCTAAACTGGGAAGTGGAAGGGGTTGGTGGCTCAGCTCCTTCGAGCCAAAATACAATTCCATCACTCCCGAAAATGTCAGCATATAAAAATGTTTTTTCCATTGTGTCGAACTTGGAGCCAAGTAAGGGTCTTTTGTGGCTGTGAGCACTCACACCACGAAAGGTGCTCTTTAAAAGTATATGCCTACAGTAATCAAACAGTTAGAAGTATATACCTGCACTAATAAAAAGTATGTACCTATGCTACATTAAACCCTACTGGACAATACTAATAACACGATCAACACAGCATTAAGAAGCTAGCCAATCCAAATAACAAGCTGCAAATGAACCTGGAAAAAAAGACAGTTATACAAAACCCTTCCAAACCCAGAA
Source organism: Neoceratodus forsteri (assembly GCA_016271365.2). NCBI lineage: Eukaryota > Metazoa > Chordata > Ceratodontiformes > Ceratodontidae > Neoceratodus > Neoceratodus forsteri. The sequence goes on from CM057453.1 coordinate 728,460,304, forward strand.
ATCCCACAAACTCCTACTTGCATTCACTACACACCACTCCTTCCTTGCTGCAAGAGGTCTTCAGGTGCCATAACGTGATTGCAAATGTGATCTCTGTAAAAATAACCATCTTAATGTATTATATTCAATAAACAATGGGTAAGGGTGGAACACTTGGAAGTATACTAATCTCAAGGGCTAAGTGGGGCAATTAAGCCACTTGCCTTGTAGGCTTGTGGTCTTATAGTCCTAATCTGCCCTTTCAATGGGTATACATCCTTGTATACCATGCTTACCCATTATTTGTTGTATATATGTATATATATATATATATATATATATATATATTCATTGCAAAAACTTAATTAATGCATTAGTTAGGGTTGCTTCCACAGTGACAAAAGTGATGAAATTTGACATTAGGGTTTTCAACCCAAATTCCGAATCCCCCCCCCACACACACACAGACACACACAACACACATACAAGCAGGGAACGGTACAAGGCAATACAACCAATCAGAAACAGATACCATAAGGTAGCAGAAAGAACATACAACTCTATAAACATATCACAAGGGGCATCCATCATCATGGTTCAGCTACTATATCACTTCTGCTGCCATCCCAGTGTCTTGGGGGGTACACCCACATGCTGTGCAAACATGCGGGTCAGTGTTAAGAAGGCTATGTAGAACATTTTAGATGAAAGTTCTTTAAAATGAGATGGTTCTGACTATTTCATACTATTTTGCTACATCTGCTCATAACTTTATGAGTTGAAGTATATGGGCCACATTCTACTATATTTCCACAGGTGGATACATACTGTATGTCCACCTGTGGAGGGATAGGAATGCAGGGTGTAAACCAACCTACTGTGTGACTGTGACTTATACATACTGTTCTTTTGTGTGGATGGAGGTATGGAAGCGCAGGATGTGAAGTATCATGTGGTTCTGCTGTTAGCTATGTACATGCTTCTACTATCTGCATGTAGGGGATATGGCTGTACGGTGAATAACTCCACACTCCAAACCTGATCTATACAGACTGTTGTAGTACCTACTTTGACAAATAGTGTTCCCAACATTTCATAAAGACACTGTTCTATTATGTCAATGTAGGGCTGGGAGTGCACTGTCTTTTGGACCATGCATTCTCATCTGTACATTGATGTAATATGTCAGAATCCATAGAACATAGTCTTCATATGTCACTGTGGCACCCTGCCCTCCCAGTCCTACATCAAGATAGTGCAATACAATCCATATGTCACATTGTACATATGTCACAGTGAGAACACAGGATAGGTTGGACCATACACTACCATACCTCTATTGAAATAGTACAGCACAATCCATGTGTTACGCTATCCATATGTTGCACATTTCTCACTGTGACATATAGGTAGTGTGACGTATGTTCTGTGTTGTAGTATGACAATGGAGGAATGGGACAGCAGGATCAAAGCACCCTGTACTCTCAGTGTAACATATGGATAAGTGTGACATATAGATTGTGTTGTACTTTTATCTTGATGGAGGGATGGGAGTGCAGTATCTGAACAACCATGAGGTGACACTGTGACATATGGACACAGTGACACATAGATAGTGTTGTACTATGCTAATGCAGGGATGGTAGGACAGGGTACATAGCACCCTGTGATCCCTCTCTGACATATGTAGAGTGTTGTTCTATCTCAATGGAAGGATGGAAGAACAGGGTCCAGCTCACCATGCTGTCCTACCATGACTTATGGGTACTGTTGTACTATCTGCATGGAGATATGCAGTTCATGCAGTGGCCATATTATGTGGTTGCACAGCATGTGGGTGTACCCCAGACACTGGGATGGCAGCAGAAGTGATACAGTTGCTTAAACATGATGATGAATGCCTCTTGTGGTACATTTACAGAATTGTATGTTCTTTCTGTTACCTTATGGTGTCTGTTTCTGATTGGCTGTGTTACCTTGTACCGTCCCCTGCTTGTATATGTGTGTGTGTGTGTGTGTGTGTGTGTGTGGGAGGGACTCAGAGTTAGGGTTGAAAACCCAAACATTGAATTTCCTTGCTTTTGTCACTGTGGAAGCAACCTTAACTGATGCATTAATGACATATTTTGCAATGAATATATATATGTATTATGTGTGTATATATATATATATATATATATAATATATATAATAATATGTGTGTATATATTCATGGCAAAAAACTCAGTTTAATGCATCAGTTTGGTTATTCTACAATGACAAAAAATGAAACCGATGTAGGTTACCACCCTTGCACCCGTGCCCACCCTGCCCCACCAACAGGCATTGGGGTGTGTGTTGGGGTCGTCAACCCTAACTCTCACCGCATTCCATGTGTAAATAAGCTGAGGTGGTGCAGTATAGGAAAATGGGGTGAGAGTTAGGACCGACAACCTCAACGCACACCCCGATGCCTGTTGGGGGGGCAGCGGGGTATGTGATGCAAGGGGTGGCAACCCTAACACTTAATTTCCTCACTTTTGTTGCTGTGGAACAACCATAACTGATGCATTAAACTGAGTTTTTTGCCTTGAATTTCCCTTCTTTTTGAGAATGTGCACTATAAATAGTGAATGGAATGTGGTGGTGGAGGGCCCCACTCTCCCACTATGTGAATTTTTGTCACTTTGCTGTGCAAAAACTCTATGACCAACTGAAGTGAAAATCAGTAAATGAAGATATGTACCATAGCACGCCATGTGTCCAGAACTGTGTGCACATCCGTTCAACGGTCGCACAGCGCCACAAGCAAACAATGTAACATGCACAAGTCAGCAACCATAAGTGCCAGTGACCCACAAATTGTTGCAGTCAAAGATGTATTATAAATCTTTGTACTTTCCAAATGCCAGGCAAATCAGACACATGGTTCAGAAGTTATTGAAGTGTAATGAACTACATTTTCATTCATTGGAGTGGCATAATTCTGCACCTGTTAATGTTTTACACACCAAACCACTGCGAGGCACCCCCATATGACTAGAGCTACCCACACTATAAATTTCAAGCCGGTAGCGCTATGCAGAACACTATGCACAAAACATTAAATGTATCACAGAATATCTCCACAGTGAAGAATTTTTCCAACATGTAAACAGCATTATTCACATCCCCAAAACATCCACTCAACACCCACCAAATTTCATGTGAAAAGACCAAACCATTCCAGAGATATTCAATTTTTATGTTTCTGCACCTTTAAGAAGTCTTCCACTACAAAATGGTGGAAATCGAGGCCAAAAATGCACTAAAATGGAGGACCTGGTGGCCCAAAAATCTGTAACCATGGGGGGGGCAGCTTCAAATGGCAATAGCTCTGTAAGGGAACACCATTTTTTCACCAAACAAAAACTGGTATGTTCCTTGAATAAAGGTCTTTCTATGTGGCAAGTTTCAGATCAATCAACCACACACTGGCAGTGTAATGTGTTGTGGAAGACTGTGCAGAAAAATAGGAAAAACATAATGTTTTTCAGTGCACTGAGCAAACGAAAAAACACAAACAATAACGTTAACACAAATGGTGATGGCGACAGTAAGGTAAAAGAAAATAGTAACGCTAATGGTAATGCAAATGCAAGCACAAACAGTAACACACACGGTGATTCAAATGGAGACGATAATGCAAGTGGTAAGAGAAACACAAGTGAAAACATAAATGAAAAGAGAAATGGTAACGCAAATCTTAACGCAAATGCTAACGACAACAGAAATGCAAACGGTAATGGAAACGGTAATGAAAATGCAAATGGTAACAGAAACACAAACAGAAACGTAAATGGTAATGGCAGCAGTGACGCAGAAGGAAACAGTAATGCACTCGACAATGGAAATGCTACCAAAAGTGCAAACACTGAGGCCAAAGAAAACACAAATGCAAACGGTAATGAACACACAAACGGTAATGGTAATGCAATTGGAAACATCAACGGTTGTGGTAACACCAACAATGATGCCAAAGAAAACAGTAACGCAAACGGAAATGCAAATTCAAGTGCGTATGCAAACGCAAATGGTAATGCACACGGTGACACAAAAGTAAACACAAATAAAAACAGTAATGGAAATGCAAATGGTAACAGTAACGCAAACACAAGCGCAAACACAAAGGGTAACGCACACGGTGACGTAAACAGAAATGCTAATGGAAACGTAAGCGGAAACACTAATGGTAACAGTAATGTAAATGCACACCCTTTTTTTCCCAAAAAGGTGCATTCAAAAGCACAGTGAATACAAAGAATGTATGCATAATAATGGCCCTCAGAGCAGAAAATGAGCACTTGGAATACTAAATCCCTTATATCTGAGGAACCGTACGATGTAGAAAAAAATGTAAAATCTCATATTATTTATGACTTTCCAGGCCAGTTTTGTACTCAGCCCCCTACTGGGGGACTAAGCATTCTTCCGACGAAAAGTCGGTATCTCGAACCGTTTTCGAGATATGGGAACTGGAAGGCGCAGCGGACGCCGTAATTGTTATCCTATGGAAACACTGTCAACTTTGGAGAGTCAAAAGGCACATCTGTGGGATCTTGGCTTTCTTCCCTCCAAATTGCAGCCTAAAAAACCAAACCGTTCTTTTGCAGCAGGGTGACAAAGATTCCCTATTGTTTTGGCCATACTGTTGCAATATACTTTCGCAAATCACGACACTTTTGCAAATGAAATCACAAAAGTGTTGCATTTGCAAAAGTGCTTTGCGACACTACTTTTTACAAAAATTTAAAAAACATATTTCTGGGCTGTTTTACCCCCAAAAAAAGACATGGCTAGTGCCCTCAGGGCTCACCTAGGTGAACACAACAAGAATTGTGTCCCTAGAGGGTCCCAAATTTAAATGCCAAGCATTTCTGTGACCACCAACTGAAAACAAGATGGCTGATTTGTGACACTACAAGGGTCACTTGCGAAAGTAAAGAGTGCATTTGCGAGACTTTCGCATATTTTGTTAACTTTTTCTATTGACTATAATGGGAAACTTGATTTTTGAATAACTTTTGAACCATTTAATATGTTTCATTAAATCTTCGAAAGACACACCAGGAACACTGGCTGCATGTTTCCTGGAGGTTTCAGACCAGTCGCACAAACCATGCAGGCTGTAGGCGTGAGCAAAGAATTCACAAAAATGCATAATTTGTGCGTTTTTCGGCACTCTCTAGCTCAGCAACCATACATCTAATCATAACAAAACTTGGCAGGTCCACAGATCTATGGCACCAGACTGTGCATTCCACTTTTCAGGCAAATCCATCATATGGTGACAAAGATATTAAGCTGCCAAATTTCAGATTTAACCTTAAATGGGGTACTCAACCCTAACTATAGTGGCACTACCATGCCACTATAATATATATATATTATAGTGCCACGGTAGTGGCACTATAGTTAGGGTTGAGTAAGCACTTTAATGTTAAACCTCAAATTTTGCACCTTAATAACTTTGGCGTCATACAACGGATTTGCCTGAAATTCTGCAGACACACTCTGGTACCATAGATCTCTGGATTAAACAAGTTGTGTTATGGTCGGATGTAGGGTTCGGAGCTGCAGAATGCCAAAAAACACAAAAAACTGACTTTTTGTGTGTTTCTTTGCTTGCACCCACAGCCCACACAATTTGTGCGTTTGGTCTGAAATCTTCAGGGAAGATGCAGTCCGAGTTACTGATGTGCCTTTTGAAGATTTGGTGAAAAAATATTAAACGGTTCAAAAGTTATTCAAAAAGCAAATTTAACATTATAGTCAATGGGAAAAAATATGTGTCTCACGAAAGCTGCTGCCAGTACATTTTCCTTTTGCAAATGGCCATTTTACTTTCATGCTGCTGCCATCTTGTTTTCAGTTAGCGAGAGAGAAAAATTCCTGGTATTTAAATTTGGGACCCCCTAGGTAAATACTGACTGTTGTGTTTACCTAGTCAGGTCCTGAGGATGCTAGCCCTATCTTTTTTTGGGGGTAAACCCCACAGAAATGCCATTTTTAAAATAAGAACCCCCAGTACTTTCACAATTTGTGAAAGAAATGGCCTCAACACTTTCATGAACACGAAAACTTTAAGTGCTGTTTTTTGCGAAACGTTCGCAATTTGCGAAATAACTTTGTCCCAAAACTGCAAATCTTTACCATCCCCCTGCAACAAAACGGTTGAGGCTTTTGGGCTGAAATTTGCAGGGTAGCAAGCCCTGGTCCCACAGATGTGCATTTTCATGGTTTGGTGCCAAAACATTCAAAGGGCCCAAAGTTACAGTGTTAAAAATTTGATAAATTTCTCATAGGATAACATTGCAGCATTTGTGACGCCTTTCGTCGCTTGTATCTTGAAAACCAAGCGATATATGGAATTTTCACTAACTGCAGCTTAGGTCCCCTTCAAATGACCTAATCTGCAGAAACAAGATTGAAAATCTTAGATTGCACCAGCAGTATAATTTTTTTCCTACTTGCTGTGGTTACAGAGATATTGGCAAAAACGTGTTCCAAGGGTTCCAAGGGTGCCTTTTCAGTGCTGTTCGGTGCCCATATCTTGTAAATGATGTGAGACATGGATTTCACTGACTTATCTCACATGGAGGTCTTGCTGTTATGATTACAATGGCACTTTAATTTTTTTGTAGCTGCTACGGTTGCTGAGATATTGGCAAATCAGTGTTACAAGGGATCCTTGCCCTATAGGGCTGCTGTATGGCTCCATAGTTATGTGTAAGTGGGAGTGAAGGGGCTGGAGGGCCCGCACTCCCTCATACACATACCATTACACAAAAATTGGTCACTATGAAGGGAGTGCAGGGCCCAGAGGACCCTCACTTCCACTACCACATACCAGTTATCAGTTACATTACACTTTCTCAAAAAGAAGGGATATTCATTGCAAAAACTCTGTTAATGAATCAGTTAGGGTTAATAGCACAAAGACAAAAGTTTGGAAATATGATGTTAGGGTTCAAAACCCTAACTTCACATTCCCCTCACCCTCCCACACACACGCAAGACACATGCAAGATTGTAAGGCACTATACGAGTCAATCACATCTGTAAGCACAATAATCACAACATTGTACTCATTTCACATAACACAAATACATTATGATCGACTCTATACTACCAGCACAGTATGATGACACATTATTGCTGGCATAGCTTCTTCATACAATGAAACTTAGTCTGTAAACATTTCTAAATGTTGATTTTTATGTGTCATAATTGAACAATTGGCTCACTGCAGGTATCGCTGCTACCACATAGGCATGTGGTAGCAGGAAAAATAGAGCTGACACATAAATAGTACTTTTCAGATACTGCTCAGGTATGAAACTAGCAGTATCACACGTTATACTGCTGCATTACCTGGGAATACTCATTAGCAGCATGTTAGGGTTTGCTTTGGATGTTGCAACTGTTGCTTTCACATGTTACTTGTAAACGATGCTACAAAAAATTACTTTTATTATTACCACTGTTTGTTATTAGGACTGACTCACTGTATCAGAAAAAAATGCAAACATCCAATGACTGTTGCTAGGCTCACAGAAACTGTAATTTCTAATGAACTATTTGTGGATAACATGCTGTGTGTTTCATCAGTTGTTAACTATTGAAATGTGGGCATCTGCTTAAATCTTGTTATTGATGTTTATAACACAAAAATGCTTACTGTGAGCCATCACCCCTGATTGCTCAGCATGTGTGTGTACCCCCAAGGCACTATGATGGCAGCAGAACTCATTCAGTTGGACAATGATGATGGATGTGTCTTGTAGTATGTTTAGAGAATTGTACGTAACTTCTGTTACCTGATGCTGGTTGCCTTTGATTGGTTGTGTTGCCTTGGCTCTTCCCCTGCTTGCATATGTATGTGTGTGTGTGTGTGTGTGTGTGTGTGTGTGTGTGTGTGTGTGAATGCGGAGTTAGGGTTTTGAACCCTAACATCACATTTCCAAAATGTTGTTGCTGTGCTATTACCCTTAACTGATGCATTAATTGAGTTTTTTTTCAATGAATATATACATATATATATATATTTGTTAGTGCCACTATAGTTAGGGTTGCACGTCCATTTCTATGTTAAACCTCAAAGTTTGCACTTTAATAACTTTTCAATCATTTGTCTGATTTGGCTGAAATTTGGAATGCCGACCCATTTACCATAGTTCTGTGGATCTGGCAATTTTTGTTCCAGTCAGACGTACGGTTGCGGAACCATGGGGCGCTCAAAAAGTGAAAAATCACTCTTTTTGTGAATTCTTTGGTAAACCATAATGGACTGAAGAATGCATTTGAGTGGGTTCAAATGTGTTTGTATACATGTGTCCTGGGTTGAACTGGTGCCTTTTGAAGATTTGGGGAAAAATATTGCTCCATTCAAAAGTTATTCCATTTTTTCATGTCCCATTATTGCTATGGGAAAATTTATACTGTATGTGCACTGTGAAAATTTTCACAATCATATTTTTTGTTGTTGAGCAGCCTGAAATTGTCTTCATGCTGCCACCATCTTGTTTTCAGTTAGCGAGGGAGAAAAAACATTGTAATTCAAAACACAGTGCACTTTGGTAAACACTGACAGTTGTGCTTATCTAATCAGGCACAAAGGAACATGACCCTGGCATTAGTTTTTCATCAGCTGGTCTGGAAATGTGTTTGTCAATTATTTTCACCATTTTACAGTTTTTTGTTCACGGCAATGTTTTACGTTATCGCAAAAATAATCATGATCATAAGAAAAATAACTACGTCACTGTTTTTTGTGTCCATGGTCACAGTCTCATTATAGAGATAGGAGTGTCATGATAACATTTAAAATAATTACGGCAACACTGCATGAACACATTTTTTTTACTGTGTTATTTTGTTTGTTACTTCATTGTGACAAGGTGGCTTGTGCTTTTGGCCTGAAATTTGCAGGGTGGCAAGCCTGGTCCCACAGATGTGCCTTTTGGTAGTTTGGTATGGAAAAGTTGAACAAGCCCATAGTTACAGCATTCCAAATTTCAGAAATTTTGCCATAGGATAACATTGTGGCGCTCATGGCATCTTTCGGTGCCCGTATCTTGAAAACGGTTCAAGATATGGATTTTTCATTGCTAAAATTCTTAGTCCCTCTATAGGGGGACTAAGAACAGAAGTAGGTTGGAAAGCCATGCATACCATGAAACTTGAATTTTCTTCTACTTTTTACGGTTACTGAGATATTTGGGAATTAGTGTTCCAATTTCTCATTTTCATGTCCGTAGGTCACTAATACACCCTCAGAGTTAGCACTCACAGTGCTTTTCAGTGCCCATATTTCAGAAATGATATGAGATACAGATTTGGTCAATTCATGTTGTGAGATTATCTCACTGTCATGATTACAATGACACTTGAATTTTGTTCCTAGCTGCTACAATTCCCAAGATATTGTCAAATTAGTGCTACAAGGGTTCCTTGCCTTATATGGCTGCTGTATGGCACCATAGTTATGCATAAGTGGGAGTGCAGGGCCCGGAGGGCCCATGCTCCCACAGACACATATGCTCCCAACAAACCTATACCATTTACTACTTATATTACACTTTTTCAAAAAGAAAGGAACTTCTTTGCGAAAAACTTCATTGATACATCACATTAGGGTTGTTTCCACAGTGACAAAAGGTTGGAAATTCAATGTTGGGGTTACCACCCCACCACCCCACCCCCATGCCCCCTCCTCAGAACCCTAACTCCACATTCCCCCCATTCCCCACACACAAATGTAAGACACATGCAAGTTTGTAAGACACTATACCACTTCGGCACAGCTGTAAGCACAATAATCACAACACTGTACTGATTCCATATAACATGATGTAATGAAAAAACCCCCAAAAAATACAGTATAATTTATTTATTTGCTTTTGGTAACCCGGTGGGTGCACTAGACAAAGAGATGCCTATTTTCAGGTACGACCCGGGAGTATACAAGTGAAAATACATGAGCAGTACAATGTGAGACAGCACAAGGGAGAGGTAGACAATAGGATAATAGCAATACAAACAGTATTAGACAAGTAGATTGTTTTAAAGCATTCAACAAATATTGCCAGTTGCAGTTAGAACAGTACAGCTACCCTGAACTTTTATACAATGTTAGCGCTAACAGGTTCAAAGTAATAGTAAGTGCAATCAAGTGATGTGAGGTTTTACGAGAGGAGAGATGTAGTAGAATACAGGGGGAGAGAGGGTAAGAGAGGGAAGGCAAGAAGGGTAGAAGGTAGAGGTGAGTGGAGTGGGCTATGGTGGCTGGAAACATGTACAGGGGTTAGAAGCCAGTAGATGTAGGTGGTGGAGTTTCTTGAAGTGGGCATGGGTGAGGGATTGGCGAATAGATTGTGGGATAGCATTCCAGTAATTACTGTAGGTGCCAAGTAGGAGAAAGCACATGTGCCCATAGAGGTTTTGCATCTGGGGATAAAAAGAGGGGTGTCGTCATTTGATCGGAGACCATAGGTGGAGGTTTGGGAGTACAGAAGTGAGGAGAGAGATCTAGGTAGACCTGAGCTGTGTATACCGTGTAGTAGAGAGCCAAAGGCTAGATGCCAGTGGGCAGAGGGACTAGGCCATTTTAGGTCAGCATAAAGCTGACAGTGATGTTTGAAGCCTGGCGCCCCAGAGGCATAGCAGCAGATGTTATTGTAGGTGGTGTCCCATCTGAGGAGTGAGGTTTTTGAAGCTCCTAGGCATGTGACTGAGCCATAAGTCACAGCTGGAAGTAGAAATCCTTGCGCCACAGCAAGCCTGGCAGATGGTGTGAGGGCATAGCTTGTACGATAGGCTCCTCCAATTTTTGCATTGATAGATTTACAGGTGGAAGTGATATGAAGGTCAAAGTCCAGGGATTCATCAAGGAGGATGCCCAAATATTTGAAAGAGCTGGTACTTACTACCATGGAGCCATTTGCACATGGGATTTGAAAGGAATTACAAGCTGATTTGAGTCTGGCAGGAGAGCCAAAAAGCATAGAGTGTGTTTTGCTGTCGTTAAGTACCAGATAGTTATCACTTAGGCAGGTTTGAATACAGTAGAAGTCTTCTGTTAGGGAGTGAGTTATATCCATGCTATTTCTTCCGCTACGGTAGATGACAAGATCATCCGCGTACAGTAAGGATGAGCAGTCAGGAACCGCAGAAGGAAGGTGATTTATAAAAATGGAGAAAAGTAACTGGCCTAGTACAGAGCCTTGAGGAACTCCCATCTGCACAGGGAAAAGATGGGAGATGGCAGAGCTGAAGACTACAGCCTGCATTCGGTTGGTTAAGTAGTTGCTGAACCAGTCAACTGTGTCGACAGAGAAACCAAGTGAAGAGAGTTTGGGAAGGAGAAGGGAGTGATTGACCAGGTCAAATGCCTTCGTAATGTCAATGAATATGGCTCCTGTCAGAAGGCCAGCTTCCATAGCACCGTAGATGTCGTTTGTGAGTTTTAGTATAGCTGTGGTAGTGCTATGGCCTTTTTGGAAACCATGCTGGGAGCTTGACAGAAGGTTATACTTCTGTAGATAGTCTGAAGTTTGGGTTGCCACTAGGTTTTTCAAGGATTTTGCCTAGGACAGAAAGAATGGCAATAGGTCGATAATTTGACATTTCTTTAGGATCCCCTTTCTTAAGGATAGGAGTTATTCTACCTATCTTCCAGATGTTAGGAACAGTGCCATGACATATTGATAGAGTAAAGATTTTTGTTATGGGGGAGACAATAAGGGGAGCTGCAATTTTCAGGAGCTTAGGTTCCAGCCCGTCAGCACCAGGGCTGGTGCTTTCAGAGCTAGATAGTAACAGTTTTAGGACTTGTTTTGTGGAAATGATCCAAAAATGGAACTGTGGGTGAGGGGGAGGAGGTTGAATGTCCAGGGAGCTATTTGTGAGGGGAGTCGGGGGAAAGAGGCTGAGGAGCTAGATAGGTCCGAGAAGTGACAGTTTAGAGCATTGGCTATGGTCTCAGGATTATTACAATATATGTTATTTATCCGCATGTCATTTGCAGTGGGTAATTTATTGGTACCAAGAAGGGTTTTTATAATGGACCAGAATTTCTTAGGGTCACCAGCAGATTTCATGAGTAGATCCTTACAGAAAGAGCTTTTTGCTAGTCTAATGTTCCGTTTACAAAACTCTCTCTCTGGGTCCTACAAGCGTTGAAATCTGCTGGGAATCCTGAGGCCTTAAAATGCAACCAGCTTTTATCCCTAGCCCTTAGTTGAGAGCGGAGATCTTTAGTGAGCCACTTAGTCTGTGTTCCACGTAAGCGGCGAGTGACTCTGGGGATGTGGATGTCCTGTAGGCATCCATATTTAACCAGAAAGTAGTCAAGGGCTGATTGAGAGTCAGGAGCAGCAAAGATAGGGGACCAGTCTATCATAGAGAGGTCAAGCAGAAAATGTGTCTGATTTAGCTTAGCCATATTGCGGAAGGTAATCAGTTTCGGCGGAGGAGATGCTGGTCTTGCCGATTGCCAGATGCAATATATTGGTGAGTGGTCAGTTATTACGTTGGGCAGAGTACCAGAAGAGACTATACTATCAGGACGGTTCGTGAGAGCCCAGTCAATTAAGGTACTAGAACAAGGAGGGGCAAGAACCCTTGTAGGGTCAGAGATTAGCTGGTGCAGGTTATGACCATGAACCATAGTGTGAAAGGTCTGGTTTGATTTGCCATTCCAATTGATATTTAGGTCCCCCATAATGAGGACCTCATTTCGACCAATGACCGAGTCCACCTGTGTTAACAGTTCCTTGAGTCCAGCAGTGCTACCCTTAGGGGGATTATAGGCACAAACTATATGCACTTTCTTAGAGCCTAATTGTAGGGTGGTATGAATGGCTTCACACTGCAACAGAGTAAGGGGGACATTAAGATGTAGGGCTAGGTGGGCTTTGAAGAGGATTGCAACACCCCCTCCCAGTTTAAATGTAGGTCTGTCCTGTCGGTGTATTTTGTAGTTGGGTAGCTTGCACAAGTGGTCAGGAGTGGAGGGTTTTAGCCAGGTTTCAGAGAGACATAGGATGTCAGGATTGTGTTGGGTGGCCCTGGCCTCTAGTTCTGTTATGTTATGGGGTAGACTCCTAATATTCAGGTGTACAATACACAGTCCCTTTAGGTCTTTCCAAGCTGTAGCCAGATGGGCTATGTTATCAGCAGGTCCCGGGTTTAGTTCTACATCACCTGCTAATATTAATGATAGTAGAAGGAGGTACCATAGTTTACGATAAGATATCCAAGTGGGTGAGGATGTGGTTGGTGATAGGGGGTTACGTAGCATGTAAGCAACATGGTAGGTAATTTTGCTATGGATCAAGAGAGGAAAGGTCATAAAGGGTCATTTGGATTGAGTAAGTGTATAAGACGAGAAGGTAGGGTGTGGACAGATGCCCTCACAGGAGGGTGGATGGCTAGGCCTAAGTAACAGAGCAAGTAGTAAGACTACTATACTGCCAGGACAGTATGATGACACATTACTGCTGGCATATCTTCTTCATACAATGACACTTAGTCTGTACACATTCTAAAAATATTGGTTAATATGTTTCATAATTCAACAATTGGGTCACTTCAAGTATCACTGCTGCCACATAGGCATGTGGTAGCAGAACAGATAGACCTGACACACACACAGTAGTTTGAAGATACTGCTCAGGTGGAAAACTACCACCATCACGTGTTGTTATGCTGCTACGTTACCTGAAAATACTCATTAACAGTATGTTATGGTTACCTTTGCATGTTACAACTGTTGCTTTTACATCTTACTTGTTAACTATGCTACAAAAAAATTACTTTTATTATTACCACTGTTTGTTATTAGGACTGACTCACTGTATCAGAAAAAAATGCAAACATCCAATAACTGTTGCTAGGCTCACAGAAACTGTAATTTCTAATGAACTATTTGTGGATAACATACTGTGTGTTTCATCAGTTGTTAACTATTGAAATGTGGGCATCTGCTTAAATCTTGTTATTGATGTTTATAACACAAAAATGCTTACTGTGAGCCATCACCCCAATTGCCCAGCATGTGTGTGTACCCCCCCAAGGCACTATGATTGCAGCAGAACTCATGCAGTTGGTGGACCGTGATGATGCCTGTGTCTAGTGGAACGTTTAGAGAGTTGTATGTTACTTGTGTTACCTGATTCTGCTTGCCTCTGGTTGATTGTATTGCCTTGGCATATATGTGTGTGTGTGTGTGTGTGTGTGTGTGTGTGTGTGTGTGGCGTGTGTGTGTGGTGGAGTGGGGGGTATGTGGAGTTAGGGTTCTGGGGCAGGGGCGTGGGGGTGGGGTGGTAACCCTAACTTTGAATTTCCACACTTTTGTCAAAGTGGAAACAACCCTAACTGATGCATTAACAAAGTTTTTGCAAAGAATATATATGTGTGTGTGTATATATATATATATATATATATATTAGAGGCAAAATTCCATTTAATGAATTAGTTAGGAATTTGTTCCACAGTGACAAAAGTAAAACAAAATCGTTATTGGGGCTGAAGCCCTTGAACCAGCCCACCCCCAACCGGCATCGGGATGCATGTTGGGTCATTAACTAACTCTCACCCCATCACATGTGTGAAGAAGCAGATGTATAGGAGAATGGGGTGAGAATTGGACCCATGACCCCAACGTGCACCCTGATGCCGGTTGGGGGTGGGCTGGGGTCCAAGGGGGCTTTCAACCCTAACAACGAATTTCCTCGCTTTTGTCACTGTGGAATAACCCTAACCAATGCATTAAATTGAGTTTTTGCCTCTAATTTCCCTTCTTTTTGAGAATGATGATGATGAGAAATAGTGAATGTAATGCGGCGGCAGGAGCATGGGGCCCTTTGAGCCCTGAGCTCCCACCACATGATGTCTCGTGACACAGTAACAGGAACAGCAATGCAAACAGAAGTGCGAACAGTGGCGCCTATGGTAATGCAAATGTAAATGGTAAAGGAAACGTTAATAGAAATGCAAGCGCAAAGTGACGCCGAAGAGCACAGTGACGTAAACGGACATTGAAGTGCATATGAAAATGCAACTGGTAATGTGAACAGTGATGGGAATGTTATTTTAAATGGAAATGTTAAGTGCCACAGCAAAAAGAATGTGAAAGGGAACAGAAGCAGAAACACGAACGCACGCGCACACATAAACGCAAACCGTAACGCGCACAGGCACTGTACCACAATTGTAAACGCAAATGGTGAAGTTAACATGAAGAATAATGCCAAAAGAAAGAGAAATTGAAATTGGAACGGAAACGCATACGGAAATGCAAACCGAAACGCGCACGGGCACAGTACAGCAATTGTAAATGCAAATGGTAATGGTAACAGCAACAATAACAGCAAAGGAAACAGAAGCACAAAAGGAAATGCAAGCGCATATGGAAATGCAAACAATAATGCACATGGGCACAGTTACGCAATTGCAAATGCAAATGGGCAACAGTAGCAGCAAGGAAGATGTAAAACTACAGAGAAACGCAAACGAAAGAGCAGCCGGAAACACAAATGGCAATGCGCACGGTGATGCAAACAAAAATGCAAACAGAAACAGTAGCGGAAATGCAAATGGGAACAGTAACGAAAACACAAGCATGAATGACAACGCAAAGGGTAACGCACATGGTGGCATACACGGGAACGGTAACGCAAACAGGAACATAAACGCAAGTGGAAACAGTAACTGTAACAGTAATGGAAACGCATACCCTGTTTTTGCCAAACAGGTGCATACAGAAACACAGTGTGTACAAAGAATGTATGTATTGGGGATCAAAGCTTAAAATGAGCATTGGAAGTACTTTATTGCTAATATCTCAGCAACTGCACGACGTAGAAAAAAAAATTAAATTTCACAAAAATGCTGATTTTCCTGGCTAGGTTTTTGGTATTACATAGCCCACAGAGCTATGTAACTTGCAACAAAAATTCCATATCTCCCACCGTTTATGAGATATGAGCCCCAAAATATTTATTCACAAAATCTTCAAAACGCACATCGGGGACCCTGGCCACATGTTCCCTGAAGTTTTTGGACCCGTCTCACAAACCGTGCGACCTGTAGGTGAGAGCAAAGAAATCTCAAAAAAGCGTAATTGCACAATAGATTGTTGCTTAATAACTCCGCAGCCGTATATCCGACCAACACAACTTGGCAGATCCCAAGATCTACCATGCCCAATCATGTATACCACATTTCAGGCAAATCTGTTGAATGGTGGCAAAGTTATTAAGGCACAAAATTTGACCCTTTAACCTTAAAAGTGCCACTCAACCCTAACTATGGTAGCACTACCATGCTACCATAATAGAAATATATATATATATATATGTCTAGAGAGAGAGAAAATAAATGATAGGTAATTGTGGTGTATGGTGAAATATACCACAGAGGGGAGTTAATTAGTTCCATAACCCACAAGCCTGAAGGGCGAGTGGGATTATGAGCTAATTAGCCCCTCCAAGATGGTATGTTTCCCCATACACCACATTTACCTAGCATGTATGTTGCATAATACATTAGGATGGTCTTATTTTCTGTAGATCGCATTTGTGATCATTTCTGGGTTTGCCTCAACCTCTGGGGCCCAATTAGCTCATAATCCCACTCGATCTTCAGGATCTCGGGTTATGGATCTTATTAGCTCTCCTCAATGGTATATTTCCCCATGCACCACACTTACCTAGCATTTATTCTCTCTCCCTCTCTCTTAATATATATATATATATATATATATATATATATATATATATATATATATAGAGCAAAAACTCCATTTAATGCATCAGTTAGGGTTGTTCCACAGCGACAAAAGCGAGGAAATTTGATGTTAGGGTTGAAACCACCTTGCACCCCTTCAGCCCACCCCCCCAACCGGCATCAGGGTGCGCGCTGGGGTCGCAGGCCCTAACTCTCATCCCATCACATGTGGAAAGAAGCTGAGGAATAGGAGAACGGGGTGAGAGTTAGGACCGATGACCCCAACGTGCACCCCGATGCTGGTTGGGGGGTGGGCTGGAGGGTTGCAAGGAGGGTTTCAACCCTAACATCGAATTTCCTTGCTTTTGTCACTGTAGAACAACCCTAACTGATGCATTAAATGGAGTTTTTTGCCTCTATTTTCCCTTCTTTTTGAGGATGATAATGAGAAATAGTGACTGTAATGTGGTGGCGGGAGCACAGGGCCCTTCGGGCCTGCACTCCCGCCACGTGATGTCTTGTCACATAGTAACACAGTGCCCACGAAGCAAACGGGAATGCACATGGTGATGTATAGAAACAGAAAGAGAAACAGTACTATAGACACAAATGGTAAAAATAAATGCAAACACAGGCGAAAATGACATAAAGAATGCTTGTACATGAGTGGCGTAAGGCAAGAGCAATGAGTGAAGCGTATGCGGAACCGCAAATGGAAGCGTAAGAGTAACTGTAGTGTAAGCACACAGGCTGGTTTTCCCCAATAGCTGCATAGAGAAAGACAGTGAGTATAAAGAATGCATGCATAATAATGGGTCTCGGAGCAGAAAATGAGGAGTTGGAATACTAAATTGCTTATATCTCAGGAACCGAACGACATAGAAAAAAATGTAAAAGTCATATGATTTAGGACTTTCCTGGCTCAATTTTTGCTTAGCCTCCAGTAAGGGGGCTAAGCATTTTTCTGACAAAACGTCCGTATCTCACACCGTTTCTGAGATACAGTCCTGGAAAGGCGCAGCGAACGCTGTAATGTTATCCTATGGGAAAAACAGAGAAGTTTGGAGTGCCATAACTTTGCCACCCTGTAATATTTTTTTACCAAACCACCAAAAGCCACATCTGTGGGATGTTGTCTCCTTTCTCTTCAAATTTCAGTGTAAAAGACTAAACCGTTATTTTGTAGAAGGGTGGCAAAGAATTCCTGTCATGCAGTGGACGCCGCAATGTTAGTCTATGGGAAAAAGTGTCAACTTTGGAGTACCGTAACTTTGCATCCATGCAATATTTTGTCACCAAACCATGCAAAGGCACATCTGTGAGATGTTAGCTGCCTTCCCTTCAAATTTCAGCCCAAAAGACCAAACCGTTCATTTGCAACAGGGTGGCAAAAATTCCTGTTATTTTAGGCATAATGTAGCCAAAAAGTAGTGTAAGTGATTTCAGAAAGCTTTCACATAAATTTGCGACACTTTCATGAATGCGAAACTACTTTTTCCAGAAATTGGAAAAAAATATGTCTATGGGTTTTTAACCTCAAAATAAAGATATGTCTATCATCCTCAGGGTCCGACTAGGTAAACACAAAAAGAACTGTGTTCCTAGAGGGTCCCAGCTCACGCTGTGGACCAATGGGTGTACAGCCCTACCTACGGTATCAGTTGGTGGGTGGCGGAGTGGCAGACGGGAGCGGTGCTGCTTCCTGCCGTTGACGGGGGCGGGGCAGTGGGGTTCAGTGGGTGGGGGTACCACTGGACCACGAGGATATTGGATGTCATTTGTTTTAATACGAATGCCCGTGATCGGGCTGACAGCGGTCCACTGGACCACCAGGGATATAGGACTTTAATTTATTTTACTAATGCCTGTGATTGGGCTGACAACAGTCCACTGGACCACCAGGGATATAGGACTTTAATTTATTTTACAAATGCTCGCAATCAGGCTGACCAGCGGTCCACTGGACCACCAGGGATATAGGACGCTATTTTATTTTACAAATGCCCGCGATCGGGCTACGAGTGGTCCACTAGACCACCAGGGATTTTGGTGAATCATTTTTCTATGTATGCCTGTGATCGGACATGGGGGGGTGCTGCCAGGTGCAGCCGGAGCTCAGGTGGCCACCCACAGGTGGCAGCTGCCGCGTTGCACCCTGCAATATGGCAACTCACCTGTAGGTGGCCAGGCGTTATTCCTTTTTTTTTTGGCTCACCTGTGTGTGGCACAAGTAGGGGTTGCACATGCATGGACTCAGCACATCACAGGCTTAATATCGGGATGTGCGGAGTATGCATGGGCACTCCCCCCTACCTGTGCCGCATACATTACTGATGTGCTCCTGTGCATTGGGTTTTGTGCCAGGCTGTGTGGGCATTGTAGCACTTTGAAACACAGCAGCAGCCTTGAGGATTTCCAATCAGCTGAAACCTTGACATATCACAGAAAGGTACAGCTGTGTTCCATGACATTTGTGGTGCAACAAGTTTTCAGCTGGTATGGAAATCCATACAGAACAAACCCTCAATATAGACTATAGGTATATACATGTATCTGTGATGTAAATGCGTGTGTAAATAATGATAACTTTGTTGATTTCTTAACATGTTGTTTAGGTATCCTGTGTTCCCCATTCAGTACTTTAGTGTGGTGGGCCACCACCCTGCATTTTTTACCATTGCCCTATATTTTTTACCACCACCCTATATTTGTAGCCATCAGCCTAATGTATTTTTATAAAATCCTCCAAAATTGCCTTTTACCACCACACGGTATTGCACCACTACCCTTGTTTTGAGACCAGTACTCTAATTCTTATGTAAAACCACTGTTGTACATGTACAGCGCATATAGGAGGCCCAAGGAATAATACACTTTCAGCCCCGATTACCACAACCTCCTCCCTATACCTTCAGGCAATGGGTAGCCCTAGTATCTATTTGTATTTGTCTGCACATACAGTATGTATTAATTCTATTTCTGACATGTGAATGCTGACATGGACACCCTGCTGCTGTACTGTCCACCCTGAACCCTCTTGGAACCTAGGTGTATCACCTAAATGATGCTATCACAGGGTGCATAACTACTAATAAATAAATTAATAAATTTAAAAAATAAATCGTATGTCAACTATGCTAAGACACATAAATGCAACAGCAGGATTTATTTGGTTTCTGTAAATGTGTTTCTTTGTGTGATTTAATTGCCTGCTGGCAATCAGAACATACTTGGAAAAGAGTCTGTATATGTTTCTATATACATTTCTTGGCTATAATTTTTTTATAAGTAAAAAATTAATTAATTAATAGATTCTAGTATGAATTTGAAAGCAACAGGGCATCCAGAAAAGATGTGTAGAAAGGGGGCAGCTAGACAATTTACACAGTATTAACTGTACTTTATGCTAAACTCCAGTGTACATCCAAGAACTAATCTTCATAGCACATACCTTTTGTAAGTATTGGCGAACATTAATTATTGTAGCATTTGCAAACATTGCACAACAAATAAAATAAAGGTCTTAAAGTTACTGGCAGGTGAGCTCAGATGTAGCTATTACTCTAAGAGTTAAAATGAAAAAAAAAGTCTTCCAATCCATCAAGACATAAACCCAGATTATTAGATAAGAACTAGCTAGCTGAATCAGATATCACTGCAATGCAATGGCGCATGTTGTTACAGCAACCTGACATTATATGGAGACAATCCTGTCCTTCCAGGGATAACCATGGCTAACTCTGTTTCCAATGACCAAATGTTAAAAACCCAGATTAAAAAAATAGAAAGAAGAGCAAGTTGCCTCTGTCTTGCTCTTTCACCTTGCCGTGGACCTATGGCTGGGAGCTGCTGCATCGCATCCTCCTGCGCTGGAATTATGACTATTATATTATTGCAGCCTCTTATCACACTCAACAGCACAGTGTGATCTGTTCATAAATTTTAGGAAGAACCCCATAATATCTAAAAGCCTGATAGTCACCTGGTAGCGCTGCCAGATATCCATCCTGAAGACAGGTTTGCACCTCACACATCAGCAGCAGTTTTCTCCAGTAATGAAAGCTGATCCTGAGCAAGCTGCTTATGGCAGGATGTGGAGCGAAGGAGACAGTGATAAACAAGTCCTGGAACAGTTAAAGGGGCCAGCACCCCGTTTTAGTGCAGCAGTGAATGGTAGGCAGGATGGGAAATATACTAAGGGCTCACCATTAGGCAGGACCTCAAGGCTGGGGTTACTGGCACAGTGGAACCCATCACCATCCCTCCCCAACTGGGAGGCCCCAGCTCCCAGGCTGCCCTGATTGGCTTCCCGAGTTTGCATTTGAAACCAGGTCTTTGGCATAGGAAAGTACTACCCACTGGGCAATCAGGTGGTCTCACAGACATTGCCTTTTAAATGTAATGGGATGGCAATCGGTGGGTGGGGAGGTTGCCATTAGACACCAGGGAATAAAATTCACACAGCAGGAAGGGTAATCAGAGGATGGGGGGTGCCACTAGACACCAGGGAACAAATATAAAATAAAAGGGATGGCGATTAGTGGGTGGGGGTGCTACTAGACACCAGGAAACAATTATAAAATAACAGGGACAGTGATCAGGGAGTGGGCGGTGCCACTCGACACCAGGGAGCAGAGTTTCTGCCAGGGGATGCTGATTGGAGGGTGGGTTGCCACTAGACACCAGGGAAATGGTGGCTCCCTGCTCTCACTGCAGCCTGCAGCATGAGTTCCAGCCATGGCTGCAGAGGTTAAGAAATCCCTGCTGTTCTCATACAGAGAATGCAGGTGGATGGCTCCTCTCTCTAAGCTGGGCACCCGGGATTTTGGGTACCCAGAAAAGATATTTCTGATCCTAACTGTGCAAAATAGTCACCAGAACCTAGATAAACGGGGCCCATTTAGCTAGGCTCTGGTGTTTGCTTTGTAAAATCACAACATTTTTATGTATTTTCCATGCTTTTTAGTTCGTGGAAAAACAAAACAAGATGGCGGCTGTCAAAAAAGTGTTTTTTCTCACAAAACAGTGTTTTTACCTCATGAAAAAGGAACAGATCTCACAAGATCCTTGGTCAAACTTTATCCCTCTAATTTAGACAGGGGAATTGCCATTGAAAACAATAGGAACTTAAAATATTTATTAATTTTGCAACAGATTAATATTTTTTCACCAAACTAAGCATGGCAGTTCTGTTACCCAAGCTATATCTACTATAAAAAATTACACCAAAATTCCACACCATGTGGACGCAAGGCAATGAGGAAAAAACTGCAAAGAAGGTGGCTTTTAATGTTTTAACACTATCTGGATCTCAGAATGCATACATTCAACCGGAAAGAAACTTGCCACATCAAGAGATCTACCCCACGGGACAGTTCATACCACATTTTGTGCAAATTCATTGATCAGTTATTAAAGTGCAAAGTTAGAGGTTTAACATTAAACAGACTACTCAACCCTAACTATAGGGGCACTACCGTGCCCCTATAACACAAATCTTGTGAAGATAAATGTTGGCAAATATTTTCTATATTTAGAGGGTGGTCAGACCTACAGTGAGAATATTGCATTTATCCTCACCATAGGTTCCCCATACCAGAATTTATCCACACTGTAGGTTTTGATTCGTTGGAGCCAGCAGCACAAGCAGTACACTTTCACTTTTTCTGCCCCCAGCTGACTTGTGCACTGGCTCTAACTCTGAGCCTCTCAGTGTAAAACAGTAACACTGAAAGGTTCTCAGCTACAGAATTTTTTTTCTGAGTTGTGCTCTCAAAAACATAATAAACATTTCCCCATTAAGAAAACATATTTCAACATTTCTGTCAAACTTAATGTAGTAGCACTGCCATCCAATCTCACCCTCCCTAGCCCTGACTGCCAACTGGCTTACCTCTGACTGGCTCTTGCATTTCCCCTGGCCACAGACATACACTTCTCAGGGGTGGAATGCTTCACATAGCTCCAACAGCCACATCGTTAGCCAGTCACTCCCTTGAGGCAACCACTGGGACACTAGGGGAGTAGCTATTGGGTTCCCCAGGACTCCATCTTGGACCCACTCTTATTTGACCTTTTCATAAATCAACTATCTGACACCTGTCAGACATCCAGCATACTTCTCTATGCCAATGATCAAGTCATCTATTCCAAAAACCCTGGCATTGACAGCCACATCGTCACTCTCCAAAGTAACTTCAGGCCATTAGAAAGCTGGTTCTCCAATAACAAACTGGTCCTCAGTTATAATTACAAAGAAAAACAAAAGGCCATGTGCTTCTCTAGCCTCCCACAGAAGAGGAAAGTTCCACCTTTGTCATTCAAAACAGCCAGAGACAAAATCTTGAAGAGGTGTAGACTGTCAAATACTTTGGAGTAACTCTGGATGACACTTTATATCTTTTGCCCCTCATGTTGACAATCTAGTGTGCATAGTTAATAGAAGACTGGGTACTCTGTACTATAACTGGAACAATCTCACAAGATCACCGAGGGAAGCCTCATTGATGGTGACATTTAAGAGGGGTCTAAAAACTCATCTGTTTAAGAAAGCACATCCTGAAAATTGATGGTTTTAATTATGTCATTTAATATTTTAATAGTTAACTTATTGTATTTTATGCCCTGTATGTTTGTATGTTTTTACTCTGCTTACTTGATGCACTTCTGTAAGGCACCCAGAGCCCCTGGGATTGGGTGCCATATAAATAAATGATTACTTACTTACTTGGGATGCTAAATGCCTTAATATAGCGGTGCCTTAATATAGCAGTTAGCAGTTTCAGTGGCTCAGTAGGTAGCACACTTGCCTCTGAGGCCGGAAGATCAGAGGGCTGTGGGTTTAGTTCCCACATCTGGCACTTGGGTTAATATCTCAGTACTGACACTGTAGTGTAGCATGAGAGGGGTGCTGCACTTCTGAGGTGCTGTCTTTTGGATGAGATGTTACACCAAGGTCCCATCTGCCTGGATTGGTGGTAGTTCAGGTCGATGTTAAAGATCCCATGGCACTTATTGAAAAGAGTAGGGGAATTTCCCAGTGTCCTGGCCAAATTTCCCTCATTCACTAGAAATAGCACCAACAGCTTAATCTGGTTCAATGTCAGCTGGCATTCATCTGTATTCCCCTTCCCCGGGTTGTGCCTGAAAATAGGCAGGATTTGTCTAGTGCACTTACCCGGTCAACAATAAATATATCCATCTCCATTCTGTCAATTAGAGATTATGACCTCCCTGTCTATGTAGCTGCCTGGGACATGGCACTAAACAGAGTAAATCTGATCTGCAGTAAGGTGTGCCACTTTGCTCTTGGTGCAGAGAACCACACTCATACTTGTGCCCTTTATGCACTCACTAACTGGATACCTTTACCCAGTGGAACAAAGCTCTAGGCCTGTTTGCTACTAGTGCTAGCCAAAAAGGCGCTCCTGGGGCCTAACAACCCCCCCCCCGGCCGCTTTAACAAATTGTTTCCATACTGTCTCCAACCAATACAACACCAGGAATATGACCAGGGTGGATCTTTTCAAAACTGTATGTAACTGATCTGTCTTAAGTGCTTTGAGCCCGAATCAACACCATTTCCTCTGGAACTGCTTATTGTACTTGACATGTTTTGTGACTATCTATTTGACATGGAACCTTTGTAAATGAGAGCTTGTGCTCAAAGGTAATTTCCAAAGTTTTCAAGAAATAAAATCAATAAATAAAATGTGCTGAAGCACAATGTCAGGGTCAGCACATAAGCAAAAGCAATCGCTTGTTTCCAGCACTCCTGAGTGCTTGGTCATCCAACAAATCTTTTAAAACAAAACAAACAAAAAAACAAAAAAAAAGGAAATGCCTCAAAAATAAAAACAGCCTTGCATAAATGAGATACACCATAATCCATACTGGGAATATCAGTGCTATTCCCCCTTGTGCCCCTTGACCTTTGACATCACTTGTGGCTCCGCCACTTATGATGTCATATGGTTAGCTGCCCTTGGTGAGAATACCTATATTTACTGTTTAAAACCTTTCTTTTCATATATTATTCCTGATTGCACTGTTTAACCTTATTTACTTTGGAATGTTTTGTGTAAATAAACGGTACTATTCTTTGAGATATACTGTAAGTGACTGCTGTGCATTGCGAAAGGAATAATTTGTGGATCTCTGAGGTATCCATCCTATTGAAGAGACTCACCATCATAGCTAATCCGAGTCAAGTAATGTTTCCTAATACTAGGTATTGATAAGGTAAAAAGTGGCAAACAAACCTGCACTCCATCTGAGGTCTGAGCAGATGACTTGATCCAAAGGGTCTGGTGACTGGGCTTACCAGGTCCAGGTATCTGGGGCATGGGAATTACACTGAGGGGTGAATGCAGGTGCAGGACACAGAATGGGGACAACTAAGGAGGACATCTGTGACAAGCCAGTGTGAGGGGATGCTGGGGGGGGGTGCAAACATTTGGTTTGTGATAGAGAGGCACAGCTATTGCACAAAAGAGACTAGTATCAGCCTCTGCTCATTTTAATTTTAATGTGTGCCCATTACTGATTTTTGATACTGTATCTTGGGGTTTTCTCTTTTGTCATTCATATTGCTTCTTTCACTGTCTCTTATTTATAAAGAGGCCATGAGCCATGGGTGAGATAAGATGAGAAAATATTTTTCTTTAGCTTATGATGCACTGTAGAGTCAAAATCAAGTGACTGAAATGTGCTTGAAAAAAGTTACAACTACAGTACTTTCCACAAAAGAATACATTTCCCCGGAGGGTATCCTATGTCAGGTTGCCATTCTTCCACACCACCTGACCCCTCACCACCCACTAAAAGAGAGCAGCAATTGAGTAAAGGCTGTCCATTCTCACATTACTGTCCAGCGGTCAAAGGTCACCCTTGTACTTTGTTGACCTCCTTACCACTGGGGTTAACTGCCACATACTTCAGAAGGAATCAGCTCCAAACTGATTTATGCAGACATTTCAGGACATGAGAGCAGAGCTGGCTAGGAAACTTGAGGCCTCCAGGCAGGTAATTAGGAGAGGTTTTAAGTCTAGAGGGAAATCATGGGCTTTTAGGTACAGTTTTCATTAAACCACTTTTATTGCACTTTAAGCTCCACACAGCTCCCGTCAAATTAAGAATCAAGAGTGCAGAACAAGTAATGAAGCAAATGCCATGGGCATTAAAGCAAAGCTGATATCTTAGGGGGCCACACAGAGATACAAAGGCATGGAGCTCCAGGAGGAAAACTGAAAGGCAGGTTGGTCCAGGTTGTTTAGTTGTACAACATGCAGATACAGTAGTTTTTAAGCATTCTACTATGGTTTTTATTGTTTTATTTATTTATTGAGCTTGGATTCATACCTTTGAGCTACAGCTCTTTACATAGGTTCTGCGTCAGAAAATAATAACATAACAGACAGAATAATTACAAGTACAGAACATACAGGCAAGTAACTGTATACAGGCAGATTACAATGTCACCCATCTAGGTAAATAAAGATGGTACAAAGTAGACATCAAGACAAGTACTGGGAAAACAAATGGTACATAGAATGCAAACAGATGGGCACTAGAATACCCTTGTCAGGAAGCATTGAGTGACAGGGTGTGATAAGAAGGTAGAGGGTGAAAGATGCTGGCCTAGCTGAACATCTGGTGAGAGAGATGCGGTAGATAGCAAGGGAGGAGGAGGAGGAGGAGGGGAAGAGGGGACGGTATGAGGGGGTAGGGGTAGTTGGGCAGGGAGTGGTTAGTGCTTGTGGTGGCCAACAGATCAGATGTTAGTAGACGGTGCAGGCTAAGTGCAATAAGTGCAGGGAGGCTTAGCGGTAGCAATCACAGGTGGCACTTGCAAGAAGTTGACAACGTAGCTTGCGCTGAAAAACCTATTGAGGTGGCAGAGCTGAGATCTGGCTGGAGTGAGTTGAACCAGTGCTGAGCTTGGTGGGCAAAGGCACACTATGATAAGACCGTGCGGCACCTAGGGACACTGAAAAATTGATTGTTCGAGCTTCTGGTGTTTCAAGTAGGCTGATGTAGACTGGGAATGTTCTCGACTCCAGAGGGCAGCAATCCAAGACATATCTTCTTAGCTAACAAGCAGGTTTGGAAGTGGATTCTGTCATTTAGTTGAAGACAGCTTGAGTGAAGAGCTCACAGGTATGTGTTAGGCACTCAGTGCCTGTGAGAAGTCAACAAGCCTTGTTCATGGCCATTGTGATGCGACATAGGACCGTATCAGTGGCTGACCCATAGGTGGCCAGGCCATAGTCAACGAGGGCAAATATTGAGCTGTGAATGGCCATGTTGAGGGCATCTTGTGTGAGGCAGTGTTTATGCCAGTAGAGTTTGCCAATTCTCATATTAATCACTTTTGCAGTATTGGCAATGTGAGAGAGGTAAGACTGGTTGGCGTCAGTAGTAATGCCCAGGTATTTGAACTCCTGCACAAGGTTGAGGGAGGTGCCCTTGCTGTTCTTAATGGAAAGTGGGTATGTTTTATGCCTGTTCTGTGAACTGGTGAACAGAATAGACTTGTTTTTTTTTGTAGTTCATCACTAATTTGTGTTCCTAAAACCATTTCTCCGCTGATGTAAAACCATGCTGTAACGTCTTCTCCAGATGTTCAGGCTGGGATTCACTGGTTAAAATGACTGCATCATCAATGTAAAGAAGTATGTAGCCATGGCAGTGGTCAGGGAGATTGTTTATGAACATACTAAAAAGGAACAGGCCAAGGATGGACCCTTGTGGAACACCTGAGTGGACAGGTCTGGGATTCGAGAGGACGTCACCGATCTTAACTTATTGTAACCTGTTGCTTAGGTAGCTACCAAACCAGTTTGTTGCTTCAGTGGAGAGCCCAATGAGAGTGAGTTGATCTAGGAGAAGGGAATGATGCACAGAGTCAAAGGCCTTAGATAGGTCTATAAAGGAAGCCCCAACCAGATTTCCTTGATCAAGAGCATGGTGGATAAAACCAGTAAACTCCAGAAGGGCTGTGATAGTACTGTGTGCTTTCCTAAATCCATGCTGTTGGTCACTTAGGAGTTTGTAGTGGTCTAGGTAGTCACTGAGCTGATCCACCACTATTCTTTCGAGTGCCTTGGAGAGACAAGGGAGGAGGGAGGATGGAGATGGGTCTGTAGTTGCTGAGTAGGATCTGGTCACCTTATGCACAGGTGTTACTGTTGCATCCTTCCACTTTTGGGGAACTTGAGAGTGGCAGAGGGATTAGTTGATTATCTTGATTAAGGGTTCAAGAACTTCGTCTAGGGCTAGGTGTATGAATTTTAGGTCCAGAGAGTCCCCGCTATATCTTTGACCTCCCTAGGAGTTTTTCAAGGTATTTCTTGGCTTCACATTTAGAGACTGACCTGAAGAAAAATGGAGGATGCCCAGAGGTATGTTCAAGTGGTGTTGTGAGGCCTGCTGTGGTGGGGGGGTCAAAGAAGTCCGACGGGAGTACACTGCTCAGGTCCGTAAACACATTGTTGAAGGCATTTGCTATGATTAGAGGATCTAGTGTGGGGGTGCTTTCGATGTTGAGCATGGAGGGGGCTGTCTTTTTGGCCTTCACAGTGATATCTTGTAGGCTGGACCAAAATGATTTACAGTCATTCCAGGTTCTGGCTATGGCGTCCTTGTAGTAAGAGCTTTTTGCATATTGTATGGCTCTGGTGCATTCATTTCTGACTTTCTTGTAGTTCTGTATATTGGCTTGGGACCCATGGGCTCATGCTTTATACCAGAGATTGTCCCTGGACTTGAGTAGCTCGAGAAGGTCAGGCGTGATCCATTGGTTGTGTACACCTTTAATCTTCCGTGCTTTTAAGGGTGCATGTTTGTCGCAGACCAAATTGAATTTGGCAATGAAATGATCAAGCGCAGTATCCTCATCGCTGGTAGAGTGCAGAATTGACCAGTTCTGGTGCATAAGGTTGGATTTTAGAGGCTCAAGGTGCCCTCTGAGGAGCACTAAGTTAGGAACTTGGCTGGCGGTTTACTGAACTTATTGGATCACTGGCACTTAACAAGTGAGTGGTCACTCATTGCATCAGGGAGAACTGAGGTGTTTGTAATATGTTCTGGGCAGTTTGAGAGCACCCAGTCCAGCAGAGTCCCTGTTCCTGTTTTATAATTACGTCTGGTAGGCTCCTTTACCATCTGTGACAAATGGATAGCTGAGAAAACATCTTTGACTTGTGCCGTGGTTGATGCGAGCCAGTAGATGTTGAAGTCTCCCGGTAGAACTGTTTCTGCACTTAGGCTCAGGGTACTTAGGCATTCCATTAGGACCTTGAGGCCTGTAGAGGTCTGCTTTAGTGGAATCTAGCATGAGATAATGGTGAGGTTCTTGTTGTGTGCTCCTAAGAGAAGTTTGACAGTGAGAATTTGAAGTTTGTCATTCCCGGCTGGGAGGGGAAGGACATGCTCCTGTAATGTGTCTCTTATTCTAAGCACACACCTGCTCCCTCATTTTGACAGGTGGTCTTGGCAAAAGATTATGTACCTAGGGAGTGTTATAGCTATGTCCGTTATTAGAGGGGTCAGCCAGGTTTCAACCACAGAGGGTACATCAGGGTTGTGCCTTGAGACTCATACATTTAGTTTATCCATCTTTTGTAGGAGACTGCATATGTTAATCAAGGCAGGAGTAAGACCATTTGCTATTCTGGATTTGTTGCTTGAGTTAAGGGGAGGGCCCGGGTTAGGATGTATATTTCCAGACAACAGTAGGAGTATGAGGAGAAGACATCAGATGTGGTCCCTCAGAAGTCTAGTATTAAGGGACTGCAGTATTTCCTTGTGATGACAGACACTGATGGTTCCCTTGGAGGTGATGTAGCCAAAGGAGAGAGAGAAAATGATAGGTAGCCAATTGGTGCCTCATCTTAAGAACATTGTGAGTGGCCGGGGGGCTGATGTGGTCTTACCAGAGGATGATGTTGTGGAACCATAGATATTCCAGTTTGACCAGGTAATATGGTGATTGGTTGGTTTTGAGGCATTCTCATTATAATATCCTGCGAGTGATAGCAGTAATACCAGTGTGATACCCCAAGGGATTATGGTGCTTGAGTTGAACATTAAGGGTTAGCCTTTGTGGGCTTGGCTTGAGGTCTAGACTTCTTCAATGTAGGACTTGATTCCTAGCCTGATGGTGTTCTGTAATTTTGCCCCAGGGTTTTGCACTTGTATCATTAGGCCACCTGTACCCTAACTGGCATTCTGCCAATACAGAGTTCTACTCCCAAAATACTTTAATAGTTGCCCATAGGTTCTGTGGAAGCAGAATGTGAATAACCACAACCCCATTAAAATTATTAAACTGATGTATCGAGTCAGGCATTCACAGTGCTGCTTCCCACTGTTGTGCCACTGGCTGCACATTGATAGCTTTTCTAAGAGTAACATAGTCAATGCTCATATTAGACCTGATCTCACATGTACTGAATGTTCTGGTAAGGAGATAGGCTAATACCCAGTCAACAGCAGACTCACAAGGAGCAAGCCAGGCTGGTATGAAGAACCCACCCCCACCAGTGTCAGTGCTAGACATAAAAAATAATTAGCTGTTTGGCTAACCCCCACGCACTCTTCTTATGCTGCCACTCTTTTTTAACCATTTTTTTAAAAAGGTTGTTTTTGAGCTAAATAATTATACCAGACAATAATTTTAAGCAACAGCACCAACGGTCTGTGATTACACTGGTTTTACATATGCTTATGATCCAATTACTAAGAAAGTTACACCATGGACACGGAAAAAAATAGAGACACAGTATATGTTGAAAAGGGG
This sequence comes from Neoceratodus forsteri, assembly GCA_016271365.2. Taxonomy (NCBI): domain Eukaryota; kingdom Metazoa; phylum Chordata; order Ceratodontiformes; family Ceratodontidae; genus Neoceratodus; species Neoceratodus forsteri. The sequence goes on from CM057453.1 coordinate 728,490,833, forward strand.
CATGCACATCGTGGAGTCAGAGGTGAGGCATTCAACTCCTACGGAAGGTGTGAGTAAGAGGGCAACCCAGCAGTTGTGCAAGTCCCCATGCTGTCTGCCAGAATAAAATTAGAGCAGCACCAACATGAACTCTCAGTGTGTTTACTCAGTACTGATGGGAATCAGATGGTGGAGAAAGGACTCAATACTAAAGGGAATCAAATGGGGAGAATAGGAGGCAGACGCAGTGCAGTATGGATTGAGTGTATGCCGGGAATGACAGCGCTAGAGGTGAGGCACAATATACCCTCATGAGGCAAGCAGCAAGATGAGAGGACACACTTGGTGTTCCACCTAGGCACCAATGATCTGGAGGGGAATAGTCTGAGTGAGGTGCGGGCAAGGTTCAGGGAGCTTGCTAGGTCCTGCAGTAGCATGAGGTGCAATTCCATTGGCTTTTCAGAGTACTGCCCATACCAACAGCAAGCACTGTAAGGAAACAGAGGATAAATAATTTAATCAGTGGCTACATGATTAATGCAGGCAGATGGGGTTTGGGTTAGTGGGGGACTGGGGATCAACGTGAGAGGACATGAACCTATTTGCCCCTGACAGACTGCATCTGAGCAGGGAGGGATCAGCCTTACTAAAGAGCAAGCTAGGGTACTTTATCAAAAAGAAGTATAATTTAAACTAAATTGAGGCAGTATAACACAGTGGTTTAAAGCCCTGAGCTGCAAATCTGGTGACAACCAGCAGACCAGACCTGAGTTTGAATCCCACAGCTTCCAGTTGCATAATGTGTGACCCTGAGCAAGTCACTTAACTTCCCTGTGTTCCCAGGTCGCACCTGTAAAAAAGCTTTCAGCTTAGTGTGCTACTCCTGGTTAAACAACTAAATAAATAAAATATTGGGGGGGGTAAGAAAAGGACTACCTAAAAGACAGGAGAGATGGGAAGCTATCAGCCCACCCCCAGGATGGAGATGAAGTATGGGATAATAGTTAAAACAAGAGAGGGTTAGAAGAAGGGGGCAGTGGGGGGGAGGACAGGATGAAAGGGATTATCAGCCAACGCCAGGAGTTTGGGTAACAAAATGGTGGACTTGGAGGCCATAATGGTGGAAGTGGGTCTGGACATAGTAGCGGTAAGTGAGACTTGGTGAACAGAGCATCATCATACCTGGGAGATAGTCATCCCTGGATATAGATTATTCAGGAAGGACAGGGCTGGAAAGGGGGGATGGTACTATGTATTAAAGAAGATGTTAGGGCAATGGAAGGGCAAGAGGAGGATGGGGAGACAGAAATCATGTGGGTCATACTAGACAAACTGACTGGGGAATCACTGAGGTTGGAGGCGGTTTACAGACCTCCTATGTGGGGGAAGAAGAGGATAAACAGCTGATACAGGCAGTTACAAGAATGGCTCACAAGGGGGAGCTTCTGCTAGTGGGGGACCTAAACCTCCCTGACATGGACTGGGAGATCCCGGCTGTGGTATCTGCTAGGAGCAGAGGGATACCAGAGGTGCTACATGGAGTATTCATGCAACAGCTGATTAGTGAGCCCACTAGGAGTGACAACCTGTTGGATGTGATACTTACAAATGGGGAAAGTGTGGAAGAGGTGGAGGTGGGTGAAGGACTGGGTACACATGATCACAGGATGGTAAGGTTCAGGGTAAAAACAGGAAGTGAGCCAAATCAGACAAGAACTACGGTGATGGACTTTAGAACAGCAAACATTAACAGAATGAGGAGGATATTTGGAGAAAAGATGGCAGGGAAGAGGAATATAGGGGATATTGAGGAGTTATGGGGCGCTATTAAAGGAGGGGTATTACAAGCCACTGAAATGTGTATTAAGAAGGTTAGGAAGAACAGAAAAAGGAGGAGATCTCTATGGTTCACAAAGGAGGTGGCGGGGCAGTCAGGGATAGGAAACAGGCATTCAGGAAATATAGGATGACACAAAGAGAGGAGGACAGGGGGGACTTATAGGGATATGAAGAGGGTTGCTGGACAGCAGATAAGGAGGGCTAAGGTGGACACTGAGGAGAAAATAGCAAAGTGGTCCAAAAGAGGGATAAAACCTTTTTTAGGTATGTGGGAGAAAGAAGGAAGGTGAGGCAGGGGATAGTAAGATTGCAGGAAGAGGGGGGAATACAACTGGAGGGGGACCAGAACAAAGCAGAAGTGTTAAATAGTTACTTCTGTTTGGTTTTCACAGTGGAGAGGAGGGGTAGGGGACCAGAGCTGGGGGGGTGGGGGGATTAGGGAAGGCAAAAAAGGTGGATCTCAGCAGGTTCAACGTAGACATGGTAAGGGAGGAACTGGGCATGTTAAAGGTGGATAAGGCAATGGGACAGGATGGCTTGCACCCAACAGTACTCCGGGAGCTAAGGGAGGAGCTGGCAGCACCACTGATGCGACTGTTAAACTTGTCCCTGGACACAGGATGTGTGCCAGAGGACTGGAGTAGGGTGGATGTGGTGCCACTGCACAAGGGGGGCAGTAAAGAGGCAGCAGAAAATTATCACCCAGTCAGCCTCACCTCGATGGTGAGCAAGGTGATGGAGGTGCTAATAAAAGAAAGGGTGGTAGACTACTTGGTGGACAGCGGGCTGCAGGATGAAAGGCAGCATAGATTTATGAATGGGAGGTCATTCCAGATGCACCTGATAAAGTTCTTCAATTGGGAGACACAGGTGGTTGACCAGGGAGGGGCAGTGGATGTAGCCTGTCTGGACTTCAGTAAGGCCTTCGACACCGCCCCTCACAGAAGACTAGTAAATAAGATGGAAAGTTTAGGGGTGGGACAGAAAATAACTTGGTGGGTAGAAAACTGGCTGGAGGACAGAAGCCAGAGAGTGGTGGTGAATGGAGTGCATGCCAGGGAGAGGGGAGTGATAAGCAGGGTGCCCCAGGGATCAGTACTGGGACCCCTTATTTTTAATATACATCAGCAATATAGTGAAAGGCCTGGATGGAAGGGTGTGCCTATTTGCAGATGATATGAAAATCTGTAATAGGGTGGACACCCCAAGAGGGGGTTGAGGCTATGAAACATGACCTGGAGAATCTGGAGGGGAGGTCGGAAACTTGGCATCTAAAATTCAATGCCAAAAAGTGTGCTGTGATGCACCTGGGGTGGAGAAACCTACGAGCAGCTTACATCTTAGGAGAGGAGAAAATCAAAAAACAGAGCAGGAGAGGGATCTGGGGATTATAATATCAAGCAACCTTAAGGTGGGTAACCAGTGTAGGAAGGCGGTGGGGAAGGCAAATGGAATGTTGGCATGCATTGAGAGGAGCATAATTAGCAGAAGGAGTGAGGTGATGATACCGCTTTACAAGGCTACGGTGAGGCCGCACCTGTAGTATGGGGTCCAATTCTGGAGACCGCACGTATGTAAGGATATTGAGGGAATAGAGAGGGTTCAGAGAAGAGCAACCAAGATGGTGCATGGTATGAGGGAGAAATCATATGTTTAGAAGTTGAGGGAATTGGATCTGTACCCACTGGAGACTAGGAGAGAGAGGGGAAATGATTGAAACTTTTAAGTACATGAAGGGGGTCAATAAGGTGAAGGAGATGGGCTTGTTCAGGAGGAAGGTGGGGGCTAAAACAAGAGGGCATAGCCTAAGATTAGGAGGAAGATACAGAGGCAATGTGAGGGGTCAGTTCTTCACAGAGATGGTGGTGGAGGCTTGGAATAAACTACCAGAGGAGGTAGTGGGGTCCGGTGTGGTGGAATGATTCAAAAGGGTATGGGACAGACATATAGGGTTGAGAAGTGGGTGGAATGGGGTGGGCCTGTAAATGAGGTGAATAGGGGAGGGGGAATAGGCAGACTAGATGGGCCAGTGTGGTCCTTTTCTGCCATCAGATTTCTGTGATTCTGTGTGATCACTGGATCCCCAACAAAACTATAGCTATCCCACAGCTCCTGCCATGAACGTTACAACCACAGCAGTATACTAATGTGTGCTGGGGCTGCATATAAGTATTAAAACATAAAAAAAACCTTGAATGTCTCAAGGCAGGGTGAGTGTGATTTATTTCTCTTCTTTCAGCTCATTTCAATCTTCCCTTGCTCAGTGTATTTCTACATTTTACATACTTATTGTTTAGGTTTGCCTATCTATCTTTTCGAACTTAACTTCATGCTTCTTCAATTTTTTCATTTTCCTTTATTGTCTCTCTCTCCCCATCATCTCCAACCTTATATTTTAGTATACACTGTTGACCCCTCAATCACACAGAGACACATGCACACACACAGACACACACACACAGACACACACACACACACACACACACACACCCCATGACAGCAACATTCTGCCTCCCCCGTTATAGGGGGCTTATCAGCTAAAATCCACCCTTTCAAATGTCACTCATCTCAGCTCCACTACCCTCCCACTCAATTCTTATCCCCCATCCTCCCATCTTGTCCTCTGCACTCTGTCCAGTCACCCCATGGTCCTGGCATGCAAATAAGGATATTGATTGAACAGTCCAATGCAGAATGAACATCCTCCTCCTACTGCTTTCACCACCCTGCCCGAGTGCCTGTCTTCTCAACCAAGCAGTGCTATGCAGGCATGAAAAACACTATGAGGGTGAGAATACTTGCCCTCAGAAATGGCAGAGAAAGCAGTAGGATGAGGATCTTCATGTGGCTTTGAACTGTTTAATCAATGTTCTTATTGCTATGCTGGGATGAAGGGGTAACTGAATGGAGTGCGAAGGACTGCATGGGATGGTTGGGGAGTTGAGCTAGAGGAGAGAAGAGAAGCTTGCCAGCCTTTGCCAAAATAGTTGCCAATGGTAGCAAATGCAGGCTTTTGTTTAGCCAATTTATTGTATTTTAAGCCAAATTGAGAGATAAGGAATATGTTGTGGTAACCCTACCCATTGCCATTTCTGGAGCTTGCTATTTAATTTCTGGCCAGGGCTTGCACCTTCAGTGCACTAATGTATCATCACTGTATGGGGCTCTGATGGAAGGAGGAGATAACTGCATGACAGGAAACTTGAAGCCAAAGACTAGCTGGAATTAGTCCCGGCCCCAGATTAAAGGGGTAAAGGCACTGAGGGCAACAGACTGGAAAGCAGAGGACCTGAGGGTTTGCAGGAGAGATAAGGAGCTTCTACATTTTATGGATCTGCAGAAATGATGGAGTAAGGGTGCTGCCACAGAGCAGACAGTCATTACTGCTGGCACTCGTCACTGAGTAGTCACTGACACCAGCCTCAGCCTCCTGCAGCGTTTAAGAGCCTTTAAAATTTGGTTTGTCCCATTTTCCCCAACTCTGTTTCTACTCCATCAGTTAGGGCACCACATCTGTATCTGTTCTCTGGCCTGAAGGGCACCAAAGCATCTTCCTTCACAGACAACACCAATACCACTCCATGATTGCCAGGAGTGCCACCTGAATTCCCAGTGGCTCACTCCCTGGTAGTTGAGTGTTTGACCTCTGTAACGCACTCAGCATGGCCAAATCAAACCAGATTTGTGAGTAGTGTGAGTCTAGTACTGCTCATCCACATATGAGGCCCTCAGGGTTTGTCAGGTGGTGGAGTAAAGTAGAAGTACTTTGAGAAGCATCTTGATCTTGTCAAAGCAAGGCCAGATTAACCTTTTGTGGGCCTGGTGCCAAAAAGTTTTGTGGGCCCCCATTTTCATGTGTTCTATTTATTTTCCCCTAAATTCCCATTTATTCAGATAAGATGGAAATATCCCATATAACTGTTTTTTTGAATCAGCAAAATTTAACAATGTAATGTTTGACAATATACGACAATGTGATGATATGACAATTTATTTGTCATATCAATTACAGAGACCTACATTTTCAGTATGCCTCTACTGCAGCAAAAATTTCTATTGAACATGTGAAGTCTAAAGAGCTTAACATCTCAGATTCAATGCATAGCAGAGTAAGAAAGTTACATTTTTCTTGAATCATTCTAGCATGTAAAGCACTTTTTATCCATTTTATTTTCCCGAAATTCCCCTTTAATTAGAGAAGAAGGAAATAGCCCATTTGACCATTTTTTTGAATCAGCAAAATTTAACAACAAAATATTTGACAATATATGACAATATATTTGCCATATCGATTACAGAGGCCTAATACATGTTTGACATGCCTTTGCTGCAGCAAATGTTTTTATTAAACTTGTGAAGTCTAAGGAGTTTACCATCTCAGATTCAATGCATAACAGAGTAAGAAAGTTATGTCTTTTTTGAACCAATGTAGCATGTAAAGCAGTTTTTATCCTTTTTAAATGTGAAAAAGACCTTTCGCCACTGCAGTTATACACTGGTAGTGTCAGGTAAATGCATAGTGCAATAAAAACATTTGGAAATGTCATTTGCAAATTATGCATGTTCATTATAATCAGCATTTACAGAGGTGTAGGCAGAGCTTGTGATGACACCTTGGAGGTAAGCTCCTTAAGAAGTGAGTGCCACTGTACTCATTCATCAAAAATTTCTTCTCTGAGGTCATCTACGTAGAATTTGATAACATTTTTGAGAGACTCTAACATCAATAATGACAAGGTCATCATCTGTTAAAAAACAAAGCAGTTGTTTATTTCTGAAAAGGCATGAACTCTTCTGTTGAGATTGCTGACAAGTGAGTCAACTATGATGTAGAATAACTCATCTTTGAACTGCTCTTCATCAGTCAGCCCAACAGCTGGTTCTTCACTAACATCAGCCATGTGCTTTGGATGACACTGCATCTTTACCTGGAAATTCACTGTAGGACTTAAAGACATTGTTGAATCACAGTATTGATTAAAATTGTTCTGTTGCGATGCCACAAACTCACTCATTGATTTCAATAGTGCCACAGCTGTGCATTGGTCCATTGATTTGGACCGCAGAAGTTTATTTGTGTCATTTATTCTTGTAAGGATTTTACTCCAAAATACTGTCATAGCTGCATTCTTTAATTGATCCATGGTTTCAACTACTGAGTTTGCCTCTGCTCATGTGTCGGTCTCCTGCAGAGTGTCCACACCAAGATCCTGAAGGACAGATCAGTAGGTTTTGAAGCTGAATGATAAACTGCAAAGTGCATCCACACGAGCTGATCACCTTGTATCACTGAGGAGTTTTAGCAGACGTTTTCTCTTATTTTCATCAGATGTCTTCTCGTTCAGAATATCTCACAATAGTCCCCAGTGACAAATTAAGCCTGAGAAAGACACAGCATTTCTGGACAAAAGCAAAAAATGTAACAATCAGTACACGACTCTGTGGCAGCACATCCCGGATAGATTAAGTGAGTGGCGCATGCATGGGATGTATACCGCTTTCTCGTTGATTGCAATTACCTGAGCTTGTACACCAGAAAAAGTGTCAGATATGTTATTGGTGTTTTCATTTGTTTGACCTCTGCAGTTGTTTAGATTAATATTTAGTTTGTTACTTAGAGTTTCAATGATAACATAAAATAGATGAAAACCTGTATACCAGGTAACTGGAATGAACTTTAAGAAGCTTTTCACAGGTGTATTATTCAGCACATAGCACACAGTGAATGTGAATTGATCAACATGGCTAATATCCAGTGTGAAATCACTGAAGGAAAAGTACTTAGTGGATTTTAGCTCATCAACAACGTTTTGCTTTACTTTGTCAGACATGAGCTTGATGAACTCTTCACAGATAATGGATGACAGATATGACGTTTTGCCAAAACCAGCATTGCCATACTTTTCAGTGTGGTGGGTGAGGAAAGAGTCATACTCTGCTAGAAACTCTAAGCACCTGAGGAAGTTTCCATTTCTTGAACTGCCTATGCTTTTATTAGTCCTCTGAGTGTCAGACTGTGTGTAGTTAGACATTTTATAGCTGATACAACACGCTTCAACACTTTTGTCTGTTAATACTTTTCTTTGATATGTTCATCTGCTATGTGTTTGCTGAGAGTTTGAGTCCTTGATAAACATGTGACATATACAGTGAGAGCATGTCGTTGCTTAGTAGATCATTCATGGTCAGTGAATCTACCAATGTGATCCCATGAATCAAATCCTGCATTGGTTAGTGCTGCTGTGCTGTTGGGATACAACAGTTTATACACAAAGCAAAAGACACAGCCAGTCAATGGTGAGTAAATCAGCCAGCGCCTTTCAATGGTTTCACCATTTGGGGACACTATATAGAATGCTGTATCACAGAGTTTCCTAAAATAAATAACATATGAAGCGCTAATTAATAAAATGACTAGGCATTTTGTGTGTGTGTGTGTGTGTGTGTGTGTGTGTGTGTGTTATTTAGTTTTCCAAAGCTTATCACCCCTGCCAACAAGAACACTGGAAGAAATGAAAGAAATGTATGATGAATTGCAATCCTGAGTATTTTTTTTGCTTTTCATACCTATATACACCACAGAAAAGGCAAGGCAAGGCCAGGCCTTGACCTCTTCAGTTGTTTCGATTAATATTTAATTTGTTACTTAGGGCTTCAGTGATAACATTAAATAGATGAAGACCTATAAGAAACTTGGCTCAGCCACAGTGGCACATCCTGAATCCTTTACCTTTCCACTTCTGCAACCCCTCCAGAAATGGAGCCACTGCCAGCAACAGACCAGCAGTGTGACACTTCAGAGTCCTTTCCACCACCTCCAATAAATGAGCTGCACTCGGCCACAGTCTGTGGCATTCCCCAACCTAACCCGTGGCAGTCCCCAGTCCTTTCCTTATCTGTTGCCCTCCCCCAAGAAAGAAGTGGTCCTGTACTCGATGACAGACTCAGTGACACTCCCGAGTCCTTTTTCCTTGTGCCCTGATTTCTGCCTTGATTAGGCAGAGAATTCATCATGTGAATCTCTGACAGGAGTCAGTGGGGTGGTGGGTCATGGCGGCAGGTGCCACTGAAAATTTGAGCTCTGTCAAGAATGGTGCACAGATTGCAGAATTGGATGCCCATGCATGCCACTGCCACACTGCAGTCAGGCCAGAGATGATTGACAGACATTCATAGAAAGGCCCAAAGAGAGGTCAGAGAGCTGGCCCGGTCCGAGACAGAACCTGTGTAGAAGATAGAGTTCACCGAAAGCAAAATACACACAGCGCACTCTGAGGAGTCTCCAGTCCTCTGAGTCAGCGAAAACTGCAGCAATGCAGCACCAACATGATGATACATGAACATCTGAAATCTTGATTTAAGCGTCAAGCAAGCCCACTAGCCCAGTAGCCAAGAGGATGGTGCACAAGCACAACTGGCACAGGTGCAAGGACAAAGAAAAACAAAAATATTCCTGAGAGATAATTCACTGAAGTGGACCTTGAGCAAACTGAAATGAAGTGGCATACAGTCCCCATGTTAGGAGGGGATTTGTTCTCTGTCTAGTAGTATAGTAGAAGCAGTAGCAAGCTGAGCTGCTAAAAGATGTGATTTAAACTATAAATGGTAAGAGCTTGAGTGAGAGGAAAGTACAAGTCCCCTACTCTCTACCATGAGGACTACTGCTGGCCACTTCATTTCAGTTTGCCTTATAGATAGACAGTTAAAGAAAGGGGAAAGGAACTGAAGTAAAAGCCCAAGCCCAGGTAAAGCTTTAAGCAGCAGTGTAGAAACTGTTGAATCAGTAAAATAAAATCCAGTTTTCTTTTGGATTCTCATACCTAATGTAAGCAATAAGACACGACAGGGTGTGCATGGAACAGATTTTATTGCACGGCTAGGGGCGTAATGAGGCACGAGGCCTTGGACGAGTGCCTTTAGCCCCTGGCGTGCAGTAAAATCTGTTCCATGCACTCACCTGGAGTTTCTTATTGCACTTATAAAATGGGCTCCTGTTTTAAAAACTTTTTACATTTGGGAAAAGCATGTTTATATGTAGAAACAATAGATTTACTTGTGTGCATTTATGATCAAATAGTCCTTCACTCACAACAAATGATGTCACTGATGATGTCATTGTATTGTTGCCTACCTTCTTCTTCCTGTTTTTTCTGTTTTTCCCCACATTCAAGATATGGAATGTTTATCATAGAATGTTTACCATGGAATACATGGATTCAAAATTCTGCTCAGTTCCATTGGCAGAATGTTTTCTGCTAACACTCTGTATGCATAGACAACAAAGGCCTTTGTTACAGCCAGAGCCTCAGTTATCTCTCTGTCAGGACAAGAAGAAGAGACTTACCTGATGAGCAGGTAAAGATAGAAGGAGGATTTTCACTGAAGCAAAGAAACAGTTGTAGTGAAAACTATAAACAATACTTATTGTTTCTAATTTGTTCATGTGTGTAAGGAGAGTGTGATAATCAAGGAAACTACCATAAATTAATTTGTTTTATATTTTATTTAAGGTAGTTTTATTTTTAGAGCCCAGATGAAGTTTTTACAGTGTAAAGGTAGCAGCCATGTTTGTGGTGGAAGATCAGTTCTGGCTGTAGGGGGCTAACTGAAATGCCTGTGTTCCAAATGCCCATTGATCTGGTTTCCAGACTCTTCACAGTCCTTTTTTTTAGCCATGTGTAAACCATATTTTACACATAAATAACAGCCAATCAGATTCCATGATTTTACCCTGCCATGTTATAAGCAGGCATTGACACTAAAAGCTGTGGATTATTTTACTGATTCAACACTTGTTTGTTTATCCCTGGACCTGACTCCCTTACAGACATTTTGACATCATGGATTATGTCTAAAAATACCAAAATGAACGATCATCGCTCAGTCAGGGCAGCTTCATATTTTTTTCTGCAAATGAGACAACACAGCCCACTGTAGGCTGTCACTGAACCATTACAGAGGGGGGACCCAAAAAATGTGTTCCCATCACCATCATATTCCTTTTTCCTCTTAATCCTCCCTCAGTCTGCTGTCCAGATGGACCAGACCAGATGGTCCAGATGGACCAGTCCTCACAGTTTTCGGACAGTGAGTGATCTGATCTGATCAAAGATCATCATCTTAAGTGTTATCTCATCAATTATAAATGTACTCAGTCTCATGACTTGACATAAACGAAAATGCAGGAAAGGATTAAGGAAAGTTACTTACCTTATTCTGTCCTTATATTGTTTTGTCGACTTCGCATATATTCCATAGTGATTTCAGCACAAATTGGGACCCAGATCTAGCCAGTACTTTATAAGATCTGCATCTACAGTCCACAAGGCATCATTGCACGAAGGTAAACTTGCATTTGTTGGAAGGTCAAGGCTCTGCAGAGACAGAGAATGTGGTGGTGCTGCTGACTCTTCATCATCTGATGAAGCAGCATTAGAGCTGCCAACATGGTGTCATAAGAAGAAGTGCCAGGATCCAGGCCAGGCCTGTTGTCAGACTCAGAGGCAGACAGGTTCTGCACAGCCTATGGTGGTGGTGGTGACTCTTCATGATCTACATCATTAGAGCTGCTGATGACCTGGTGGTATCAGAATGTGCTAGAGCCAAGCCCATTGTCAGATGTGGGTGGAGCAGTTGAGCTGCTGCTGGCGGTGGAGTTGCTGTCTGTAGGACTCTCAGAGGAGTCAGGTGGAGCCCAGTCAAGACAATTCTCTTCATGTTCAGACGTTAAAGTTGATGTGGTGTTGAAGTAAAGGTAACTGCTTATACATGGCAGTTTTGCAATTCTAGCATCAATGTTTGCTTTCTGCTTGTGCTTCTGGGGCACCGTTTGAATGTTTTTTCATCATCTTCTTTTTTTGACAAGAAGTGACAGTCACTTTTGTTGAGGCAATTCTTTGGTTGTTGGTTGAGGTTTGCAGTTTACCACGCTCTCCCTCTATGCCTGCTCAGTTAGTGTGTGGCTGCGGAGTGGCTTCATTAGCGAGTGCTGCATGCATACTGCACAGTGCACTGTGCACAGGCACATCAGAGATGTGGCTGTTGATGAGTTGCAGAGTTAAAGTGATGACTTCAAGTTAAGTCCCAATTTGTCGAGGGCCGGTGATTCTTTTTTGCTTGGTTGCCACACTCTGTCTCAACTCTCTCTCTCTCTATGGGCTGCTCAGAAAAGTAATAAACTCTGCTGTGCCAGGTGGCTTGTTGAATGCTGGAAAACATTGCAGAAAGGGGGAAGAGAAGGCGTAGCACCTCCACCAGATGGTATTAACCCATTACTTTTGGGGACTGCTGCAGGGAACTTGTTTTTTGTCTTGCACACATTACCCCATAAGCAGCATTCCATGCTGGGCAGACTGGGGAAGTAGGGAGATCCTGAGTGACTGAACTCTCTTTAAAGATCAGTCGGTTCATCGGGGGTACCTGCACCATGATTACTGCCTCCTGTCCACTATCACACAGATATAGCTATTTTGTCCTAGGTCTAAGCCCCCCCTCAGACTGCTGTGGTACAGGTAGATAAAACAAGAAACCCCCAACATTAACTCAACTGTCTTCTGTTACAGACTAAACTGAAAAACAAGGGAGGAACATCCTGTCTCTTCACCTCATGAAAGGGATGCCTACATGGTTAAACTTGATATTCTGAGCTCTCCTCGGTGGGAGCGGGGCTTGTGTTGCCATGCTAGGGTGTGGTGGAGGATAGTGATCTGCATATTCATGAGCCGCTGTATATGTAGTAGTAGTAAATCTTTTTTTTTTTCATAACAATAAGGGAAGCATTCAGTTGAGCATTGCTCATTTTCAATGACATCCCAGTTGTTAAAGCAGCAAATATCAGTTACGGTATATAAAAATACTTAAAGCTATCAACAGTTACAATATAAAAAGGTACACAGTCATGCATTATAAATAGGACCACAAATATCTACATGCACCAGTAATCAATGATTAGCAAACATCACATTGACTACAATGAGAAGAACTACCAGCCCAGCTCAGGTACCACTTATTCAGGTCAGATAGATAGAGCGGTTGTTCAACTTCCCTTAAATATAAAGGGATTTTATTCCACAGAGCCGCTTCTCTATAGGAAACAGATGACTTGCCCACATTCAAATTACATCTAACAATTAAATATTGCATGCTCTCGGCTGACCTCAAATTATCTTTCACACTTCTAAGAGGGAATAGATCAAGAATATAAGTTGGAACCCCATTTTCCAAATTTGGAACATAAATTTGAGAAGATGTAAATTCCTACGAACAGAGGGTTTTGACCAACTTAGATTATCGAACAATATACATCTGTGAGTTCTATAGGGTACCTCCAAGACAAAGTAGGCCATTCTGTGAAACATATGGTCCTCCTTGTTCAACAGGGAACTGGAGGCTCCACTGTATAGGAGGTCCCCGTAGTCTAAAACAGGCATTAATAAGGAATTCACTGCATTTAGACGAATATCCATGGACATGCACTTTTTAAATCTATAAAGGGCATCCAGTTTTCTGTTTAATCCCACTAACATACTATTCATATGGAGTGACCAAGTCGGGTTACAGTCTAACCAAAGACCTAGATACTTGTAGTGGTCTACCTCCGTTATATCAGTACCATCTAAGGTTGTAATGGGCAGACATAGATTCTGTTCCTTACACTGTTTATTCCTAAACAAGAGGGCCTGGATCTTTTTAGTATTTAGTATTAAAAGATGCCTATTAAAGAATTCCTGCACCTGGTCAAAGCCATCTGGAGTTTAGGTCCATTCAAATCCAGAGTTTGACCTTCAACATATATTATTGTGTCATCTGCATATAGATGCTATTTAATGCCTGGGAGGTCAAATTTGAGCTTGTTGATATAGATGTTAAATAACAACAGCCCTAAAATTGACCCCTGCAGGACACCAGAGGACATATTAACTAAATTTGACTTGAAAGGACCGATTTCCACAAATTGTCTTCTCTCATTTAAATAAGAGGAAAAACAGTTAACAGCCTAGGTGGACAAACCGACCTGGCTGAGCATGGACAGGAGCACCCGGTGGTTTAAAGTATTAAAAGCTTGAGAAAGATCTATAAACAAAGCTCCAACCATTTGTCTCCTGTCCAAGCTCAGCTGCAAATCAGAGACCACCTTAACCAATGCAGTATTGGTACTATGTTGGGACCTAAAACCAGATTGATAAGTGGACATCTTATTATTTAAATCCAAATATTCTCTCAATTGATTAGAGATAATTCTCTCAAAAACCTTAGAGATCTGCGGCAGGAGCGAGATGGGCCTATAATTGCCCAGCTCACTCCTGTCCCCAGTCTTGAATATAGGCTTCACTCTTGCAACCTTTCATCCCTCAGGAAAATCACTCCAAGTGCAGGATAGGTTGAAGATAAGAGCCAATGGTTCTGCTATACAAGGAGCCGCATAATTCAACAATCTGGCACGGATCCCATCAAACCCAATTGCCTTAGATATATTCAACCTCAATAATTCAGTTCTCACTTCTTCTGGAGAAATATATTTAAATCCAAATACCTCAGAGACCTCATACCCAGAAGACTTATCACCCCCATTTACTGTATAATCTAGGTGGGCATCCTTAACGGGTGTAGAAGAACCCACCTTACTGAAATGTATATTAAAAATATCAAGTTTCTCCCCAAGTGTAAGTTCAGCTCCATCAACTATAATTTTATTTACATCAGGCTGTTTATTATTTCCTGTTAAGTCAGAGATAGTCCTCCAAAATAACTGCCGATTCTGTTTATGATTACTGTCTAGTTTAGTGCTGACATACTCCTGTTTAGTTAACCTGACTTTAGTTGTATAGGTGTTTCGAGCTTTTCTATGTAGAAACATAGAAACATAGAATTTGATGGCAGATAAGGACCGCATGGCCCACCTAGTCTTCTCATTTCCCTACCTAACAGATAAGCTGCAGATCCTAGTTAACCAACAGTCTACTTCCTCCTACCCCCCACTAGAATTGCCTTATGTCTGTCTCATGCATTCTTGAATTCCCCCACTGTTTTTGACTGTATGACCTCCCCAGGAAGGCTGTTCCATGCATCTATAACCCTCTCTGTGAAGAAATACTTCCTCTCATTACCTCTGAGCCGTCCCACTTCTATCTTCAAATTGTGCCCCCTTGTTCTTGCACACCTCTTTTTTTGAAATATTTATTTATTTATTAAAGTTTCGGAATTACAACCTTTGAGTCAGAGACTCTTTTGCAAAGGCTCCATGTCAAAACAGACAGATTTCTTTAAGACAGATTGAACATGATTCATAAATTAGGATAATACATTGGTGCTTTACATAATTACATCAAACATTTACTGTACTTGGTTTGTCTCTCAAGGGTTGACTATAAACCCTGGGTCATTGTGGTGTAGTGTGATTAGTTGCAGCCACACTTCTTGGAGTCAATGAGGTGTCTCTTGATTCCGTTTTTAAATTGGCCTAGTCTAGGAGCCAGGGAGATGGAAGAAGGGAGTTCACTGAGCCAGATGGGAGCCCGATAGCAGAAGGACCTTTGTCCTAGTGCGGTCCTGCAGTGGGGGACAAGGATGGGAGTGCTTGTCTGGTGCCTAGGGGTGCTCCTGTGGGGGTTAGGTTGGATGAGGGAGTGCAGGCCAGTGGGTGCAAGCTTCATGAGTATCTTTTTGGCTTGGAGACAAGTGCGGTATTTTAGTCTTCCTTTGAAGGTCAGTCAGTCCACTCTTTTGTAGTGGTCGCAGGTGTGGGTAAGTTGATCACTTTCTGTGACCAGTCAGCAGGCTTTGTTGAAGACAAAATTGATTCAATTAAGAGCTGCAAGGTCAGCCGTCCCATATATTATAATCCTATAGTCAACCAGTGATAGGACTGAGCTAGTTACTGCCAATCATAGGGCCTGTGGTGGGAGGCATTGTCTGTGCCTATAGAGGATCTTTAGTCTGGTGTTTACTGAGGAGGAGAGATGGTTGATGTGCGTGTGATAGATAAGGGAAGTGTCAAGTGTAATGCCTAGGTATTTGAAGTGCGGGACCTGTTCAATATGGGTGCCCTGGTAGTTTGAAATGTTAAGGTGGATACTACCCTCTTGGACTTTGTTGTTCCCTTGAGGTATTTGAAAGTTTGTATCATGTCCCTCCTCTTCCTCCTTTCCTCGAGGTTATACATCTTAAGCTCCCTTAGTCTTTCTTCATATGTCTTCTGGTGCAGACCCTGCACCATTTTGGTTTCCCTTCTCTGGACAGCCTCCACCCTGTCTATGTCTTTGCGGAGATGGGGTCTCCAGAACTGTACACAGTACTCCAAATGTGGTCTTACCAACTGTCTGTACAGAGGGCCAACAACTTCCTGTGTTCTACTGGTGATGCCTTTCCCTATGCATCCCAGTATACCCCCAGACTTCCTTACTGCCTTCTCACATTGCTGGTCCACCTTTAGGTCAGCTGATATAACTACTCCCAGGTCCCTTTCCATTTTTGTTGTTGTCAGTATATCACCCCCCATTGTGTACTCTTGCCCTGGGTTTTTGTTTCCCAGGTGCATTACTTTGCACTTCTGTGCGTTGAATCTGAGCTGCCATACATTTGACCATTCCTCCAACCTTGCCAAGTCCCTTTTCATCCTTTCCACCCCACCTTGCATATCAACCCTGTTGCAGATGTTTGTGTCATCTGCAAAGAGACATATATTCCCCTTCAGTCCCTCCACAATGTCACTTATAAAGACATTAAAAAGGACCAGCCCCAGTACTGGACCCTGTGGTACCCCACTAGTAACCCTCTTTTCTTCACTGTGGACTCCATTTACTATTACCCGCTGTGTTCTGTTGTCCAGCCAGTGTTTTACCCAGGCTACCACCATGGGACCCACTCCCAGGCTGGCTAATTTGTTTATTAATCTTTTGTGCGGGACTGTGTCAAATGCCTTGCTGAAGTCTAGGTAGGGCATGTCCAAAATCCCTCCCTGATGTACTACTTTGGTCACTCAGTCAAAGAAATCATTTAGATTTGTTTGACATGACCTTCCTGCTGGTTATCTATGCTGTCTTGTGTCCTCTGCCCCACTGGCCTCTAGGTACTCAACAATTCTTTCCTTCAGAAGTGATTCCATCATTTTCCCTACCACTGAGGTGAAACTGAAAGGTATGTAGTTTTCTGTCTCTGTCTTGCTCCCACTTTTGTGAAGGGGAATCACATCCACCCTTCTCCAGTCCTCAGGTACCACACCATCCTCCCATGATATATTAAAAAGGGTAGTCAGTGGTGTTACTAGTTCTTCCCTTAGTTCTTTTAGAATTCTGGGGTGAATCCCATTAGGCCCCATTGCTTTATCCACCTTTAGTTTTAAGAGTTCTTTCAGAACCCTTTCTTTTGTGAAAGGACTAATATCAACCCCCTATCCAGAGTGCTTCTATTGATGGGTTTAGGTCTCCCCCCCCGGTTTTCCATTGTGAATACTGAGCAGAAATATTCATTCAGTATCCCTGCTTTTTTACTGTCACTCTGCCCAACCACCTTCCTCTTTATTCAGCCTAAGTATCCCTACCTTCATCTTTCTTTGCTCCCTAATGTACCCATAACAGGTTTTATTCCCCTTCTTAACCAAGTTGGCAATCTTTTCCTCAGTTTGGGCCTTTGCTACTCTGACAGCCTTCCCCACTTCCTTCTGCTTTAACTGGTAGAGTTCTCTGTCCTGCTCCTTCTCTGTTTCCTTATACTTCCTGAATGCTATCTTTTTCTCCCTTACCTTCCCCGCCATATGAGGTCCAATCATCATCCTTCTTAGATTTCTTAGAAATTTCCCACTTCCTGTCTCTGTTTTTCCTAGCTTTGTATAAATCATTATTAAACCAGATATTTCCCTTAGATTTAGACTTCCTAACTCTCACTGGTACATGTTTGTCACAAATTAAAAAAAAAACTTGGTTAAAAAGTATTCCCAAGTATCCATTGCAGTGGGAATTAAATCCAGCCTTGACCACTTAATGTTTTCTAAATCTAACATGAATGATAGATAATCAAATCGTTTGAAGTTTCTCCATTACACCCTGTGGCCTGGATTAGATACAATAATACTAGTTCTAGTAGCATATGTCAATTGATGGTCAGAAAATGATTCAGGTAGTATCCCATATGATGTATAATATTGGGGGGAATTAATGAACATAAGATCCAAGATCGTAGATTTCTTGGGCTCTCGGTGATTAAGTCTTGTAAGTTCCAGAATTAATTGAGTCAGTCCCAGGTCAACTTGAAAATCAATTAGAACATGATTTGGATCAATATCTCCCCAATTCACATTAAAATCACCTGTTAGGAATAACTCATGGGAATGTTTATATTTCAACAAAAACTCCAGTAACACATGAAAGGCCTTTCCCTCCAATTTGGGGGTTTATAAACTCCCATTAGGAAAAAAGGTTTTCTATGAGGCATTGTGATCTCAATAGGAAGAGTTTCTATACCACAATCTAAAATAGGGTATGGAATTTCCTTAGTAGTTAAACTACTTTCAGTATAGATCACGGTTCCTCCCCCCCCTTTTGTTCCCGTCTTTCCTAAAAGTCTGATAGTTAACTAAGTCAATAGAGTCATCAGGAACTCAATTGCTCAACCAGGTCTCTGTAATAATGATAATCCCTGGTTTATGTTCCTCCACACAGTCCCTAGCAACTTCAAACTTCTTTACCAGACTCCTCACGTTAAAATGCACAATATTCAAACTTCCATGATTAGGTGCATCAATATCATAGTCAATTGCTGGGGAGGGACCTGGGTTTGGATGCACATCACCACAAGCTAGTAAACAAAAAATAAGAACCATTTTTATTATCCCTCCTGAATTAAGAATATGAATCCTACAAATCTTATTTTGCATGCTTAGAATAACCCTTGCCAAATTAATTCTTAAGGGACAGATAGGTGATACAGTCCTGCTAATCATAAGGGCTTTAATTTTTATTTTGTTTATTTTTTGTTGACCGGGTAAGTGCACTAGACAAATCCTGCCTATTTTCAGGCATGACCCAGGGAAGGGATACAGATGAATGCCAACTGATCTTGAACCAGATGAAGCTGTTGGTGGTATTTTTTAGTGAATGAAGGGAATTTGGCCAGGACACTGGGGAAATTCCCCTACTCTTCCAGCAGGGGGCTTAACTTCCTGAGATCAGAGTGGAGGGACCCAGTTGGGAGCTGGACAGAGGAGATGGAGGAGGAAATGCTGATGTGGCAGGGGAGATGCTGCAGGAGAAGGTGGGCCAGGAGAACTCTGTGCAAGTCTCAGCTGCAAGTTTGCACGATGAACTGATTTTGTTACCTCAAACACAGTCCTAAGATGGAAAATGAGTTGGTTGCTATGGAAGTTGTGACTGACCTGCAAGGAACAGCAGTCAGAAAAAGCAAGGTTGGTGCTGTGGTTTTAGAAGTTTGTAATGTTGAGGAACCCATTGTGGTTCAAACAAAGTTGGAATTTTTGCTTGCTGAAAAAGCAAAGCACTTGCAGCGGCTGTGAGAGCTGAATGCATCACTCTCTTCTTTGCAGCAGTCTCAAAGCACTAGTAAGGCTGAAAATGATGCTGTCAATACAGGAGAGACAGCATCTGGTAAAATGACTCACCCCTCAGGAATGCAGGGGTGTTCGAAAGAAACAAGGCTTGACACAGAAACTGAAAGAAATGTTCAACTGGAGGCTGGCAGTTTAAACAGAGCACCATCTGTGTGCCCAAAGTCTCAAAGTTTGGGAAAACATGTAACACAGTTTAAACCCCAGATGCAGCATCTGGGGCCTAGATCTAATATTTGCACTGGGAGCAGCACTACACAAAGGTTGGGGAAAGATGCATTTCAACAGCGACGGAGCAGTTCAGGGCAAACCTATTCATTTAAGAACAGTCCTCACCGCAAGGACTGGGGGGGGATATTATGGAAACTGGACTTGAATCAATTGACTGGTCCCCTAAAATTGCCCTGGAGCAAGCAGGCTGGGAGCAGGGTCCCTCAGGGGAATGGTCGCCTGACTCTAAGGATACTTCCTACCAGGACTTATTGTTGAATTCTGTGGCCACCAATGATGCATTACATCTGAGCTCCACCTCACCCCGGGGTAATGTTACAAATGACACTGTTTTGATTGGGGAAATTGTTAATGATACTCTAATACCTGTACAGGTGGTTGGGAATGTTTTAGATAATACCCTTCCTGTGGGGGGGGGAATTGATGTAGATGCACCTATAAGAAATGTGAATCTAGATCAAGTAGTAGGGGATAAAACAGTAGATATTGAAGTTTCAGAGCCTGTTAAAAAAATGTCTGACCTCTTTTCTACCAGGGGAGAGCCGGCTCCCTGGTGCAATGTGGTCAGGCTTCTGTACAAGGGGGGGCTGGAGGAGCTTCCTAACAGGTTATACATAGCTAGGAACTTATTAAAAACATCCATGCATTATTTTTCATTAGAGATTTTTGCCCTAATTAGTTTAGGTAATGGTAACTATAACATAAGTTTCAAGAGTGTTGCTAACTTAGAGAGGTTTCGGGACCAATATCAGACATTAAGGAACACCCCTGTTTGGATTCCCTTTCATGCTATAGCATTGACAAGGCCGCAGGTCAAAACAATTACTGTGATGTTTAAAAATGAAGGGGTCCACGTAGAAGACATTTTACTTTGGTTACGGCAATGCTGTGACATATTAGGTAAACCTGTGCCTACGTTGGATAGCGAGCAGATCTGGGATGGGGGCTGGTGCATAAAAATTAAGTTGCAATCCTCTGATGTAGTGCCTATGCACCTACCTGGCTCCTTTTTTTGGGAAAGGACCGAGGGTCAATTTTTTATAATGGTTAGCATCGTTCATGTTTTAAGTGTGGTTCAAGAGCATATTTTAGTTCAGTTTGTGACTCACACATTGTAGCCGTTATTTGGGGTTTGGGCATGCTTCCTCTGCATGGCTGAACCTCTTTAAATATAATTTATGTGAGCAGACAGGACATGCATACGGGCGTTGTCCCTGGGCGTCTCACAACAGGGAAGACTGTCCATCTCAGGAAGGCATAATCAATGGGGCCCGACACCAGCAAGCCAAACAGGTAGCTGCTCAGGACTTTCAGAACACTGACACACTGTCTAATCAGACCCCAGTGGGTGGTGTACAACCAGTGGGTGTGGAGGTGGTGGGAGAAACACAAAACTCTGAAGTCGAACAGGTCACCATAGAGCCCCATGGACCTATTGTAGAAAACTCACAGGATGGTATGGATGTGGAGAAAAGGGTTATGCCCCCCCCCGTGGACAAGGAAAGGGCCTTTCAAATGATCTCCTTAAAGAAACGACCTAGAGTTGGGAGGTTAGGGACCCTTAAATCTAAACAAACTGTACCCAGTATAGGCCAGGGAGCCAATTCCTGGAAAACAGGGAACAGATATGCCACCTTACCCAGAGAAGGAGCAGATAGGGACTCAGAAGAAGAAGAGAATGACTCCTCCTCTGTTACATCAGACAGTGGGGAGGGATCCATTGCAAAATGGACTAGACAACGTAGGACATCTAAGACCCCTTAGTTTTTCTTAACCTTAATAACCCTTCCTGATGAGTAACCTCACTATATGCACTATTAACATTAATAGTATAAAAAATGAGAAGAAATGTGTGGGGGGCTCTGTTCTCTCTCAAACAGTTGTAGAGTGATATTATTTGTGTGGTGGACACCTGTCTGAAAACCAACTATGAGTTACAGCAGGCCTCCAAATCCTGGTCTTTAGGTCCATCCTTTTGGTCCTCAGGAACAGAGGCATGTGACGGGGTGAGTATTTTATTTTATAATTACAGGCATAAAGTGTCACGGTTGGTGGACATCCATCCTGGCAGAGTCTTGATGCTGGACGTGTCTGATGGTCTCTGTAGGTACAGGATTATAGCCATATATGCCCCACAGACAAAGGCTCGAAGAGTTGCCTTATTTACAGAAGTACAGCCTTTCTTGCATACCTCTAGGGTGGTATACTGGCTGGGGGATTTTAACTGTGGCCTCCTCTAGGACAGATGGGGGTTTACAAACAGGGAAGGACTTTTCTGTTACTAATGCGCTGAACATTTTAAATCAAGCAGGGCTTATTGATACCTATAGGAAAGTGCACCCCAAGGGTGACTTTACCTTCCATAAAGGGATATTAAGAACAAGAATATATTTTGTTTTTCTCTCATCAAGATTAATGGTTCAAGAAACACACACTTTAGCTTGTGAGTTTTCTGATCACATGATTATCAAAATATGTACACAAACAGGGCATTCTCCACAATGCAAGAAACAGTACTGGAAACTGAATGAATCAGTACTAACTGACCCCCGAGTACAGAAGGCATGGGAAAGAGAGTGGGTGGCACGGTTATCAGTAGTGGAATGTTACTATGAACTGGTGGATTGGTGGGAAGACTCAAAGATAGCATGGTGTTCCTTTTTTCAACAAAGGGCAAGAGCTAAATCCCCCTTTGAATATCTTACCTACCTACAACTTGGACAACAGACGCAGAGGGTCATTTCCCTGATGGATACCACAGGGCAGGACCTGAGTGAACAGGTTAGTAATTTAAAAACCCAAATGGCGGCAGTACAGTATGGCAGGGCAAAGTCCCTACAGTAAGAACTTAGATTTGGCACACAAATGGTAAAAAGTGGTTTGGATCCTTTTAAGGAGAATTAGAAAAGGGTTGAAAGTAGAGTTATAACACAGCTCTCTTCCTCTTCAGGAGAAGTGGTTACCTCCACTTTAGGGTTACTAGGAGTAGTGGAAGAACAGGTGACTCAAACCCTGGTACCCTCCCCCCCCCCAGAAACAGATGTACAAGGACTCTTAGCTTTTCTGGGGTTACCCAGACTCCAGGATAGTGATGCCCAGAAACTAGTTATAGAGGTTACTGTAGAGGAAGTTAAGGCTACTATTTTACAACTATTCATCAACACAGTCCCAGGATCTGGTGGGCTGGGAACAGGGTTTTATAGGACGTTCATGGATACCCTTTCCCCTGCACTAGTGATCTTATATAATCACATTCTACAGACATCCACATACTCAGCGTCTATGATGGATGACATTTTAGTGTTAATTCATAAGAAAGGTACAAGGGAGGACACTGGAAATTGGAGGCCTCTCAGTCTGTTGAACTCAGACTTGAAGATTCTGAGTAAAATATTATTGGCAAGGTTAAGTAAAGTAGCCCCTTTTCTGATTAGCCCCTTTCAAACTTGTGCTATACAGAATAGGAAACAACAGGATAACTTGATAGTTTTATGAGAAGCCCTTTATCAAGAGGAATTGGTAAGGGAAACGGGTTATGTCTTAAGCCTGGACCAAGAGAAAGCCTTTGATAGGCTTTCCCATCATTTTTTGTTTTCCACACTATTGGGATTTGGGATACAGCCACCTTTGTAAACTGGATAAGAGGGATGTATGTGGCTTCCTTACTCTGGCCGAACGTAAATGGCTGGTTTGGAAGGAAAGCCAAATTCCGTTGAGGCGTTAAGCAAGGATGCCCTCTAAGTCCTCTTTTGTAAGCCTTCAGGATAGATGTTTTAATTAGATTAATATGGAATCATACTGATTTGGTGGGTATTACACTTGTTGATTCTTTACAGGTGAAGATTTTGGCCTAAGCGGATAATCTGATTTTGGTGCTTTCTAGTACATCATCAGAAATGCAATTAACAGCTGTGTTAATACAGTTTTCTCATCTGTCTGGGTCCAAAATAAATTTAGGGAAGAGTAAGGGAGTTATTTTTGGTACTACCCCTATACTGGAGTCGGGCATGTGGGATGGGATTAATATCTCATCAGATCCCATTCTTATATTAGGAGTTCTATTTGGACAAGGGAATATGGCACAATTAAACTGGCCAAGGAAGGTTGAACATGCAACTGTTTTAGTTAATAGTTGGAAAGGACAGCAAATATCCAAAAAGAAGAGGGTACTTTTAATAAAAACCCTATTGATTCCCCAGTTTTTATATGTTAGTTATATTCCCCCCCCAGTCTATCTTTACCAGCTTATATGGATTATTTTTCCAGGCCTTTTGGGGCTCTCGACTGAATCCAATTAAGAGGGAGTTCACATATTTGTCAATCAAGGAAGTGGTGTATGAATGGTTCATCCTATCACCTTCTTTTATAGTTTGTTTTTTAATTATAATTTGCACCCATCCTTATGCCCTAGCACAAAAGTGTGGGCTTCCTTAATTCAGGAATGGTTAAATCCTTGTAGGGTGGCACGGGTGCACACAAAGTTGAGATCTATTCCTCTTAAGGTGCCAGAGTTCGGGTAAGAGTGTACTAAGCAGGTTATTAAATGGAAGGTTACCCTAACACAATTGATGACTATGGATAGGAAGGGGATATATAAGACTATACTACAAACTGAGAAGACATCAGTGACAGAATTCCCAGGGTGTTCAGCTAACAAACAACCATATGTTCTGCAACAACTTTCTAATCTTAGGATGCCAGCATTTATATGGGACTGCGTATGGCTCAGTAATTATAGTAGACTGGGTGTCAAGGGAAACAACAAACACAAACAGTTATCAGAAAGATACTGTCCTAGAGAAACATGTAATTTAATCTTGGAAATGCAGGAACACCTCTTTCTGGAAAGTCCCTACGCTAAGTCCTTTTGGGCATACTTGGCACAATTTTGGTTAGATGACCAACTGACAATACCTACATATTCAGAGATTATGTATGGGCCAGAGGAGAATAGAGTTAGTAAGTATCATAGGGATACTTTATATATAACCTTTGCTTTAGTTAGATTTTATTTATAGTAATCAAGGTGTATGTTAGTAATACAACAAAGGATTGTTACTTATCAGGAGCTTTTGAATAATATTAAGTTTGCATTACAGAGTGTACACAATGCAGATGTGAATAGATTCCCATTAGGGAAATCACAACATTTCTGGTTGATTTGTTTGGGTTTGCTGCATTGAAGCTTAAGCTTTGTGGTATAATGAATTTATAGTATAGTAAGTTGATGGTTATATAAAATATGACTCATGGATTATATGCACATTAATGTTTATATTGTCATTTTTTGTAATGAAGTCCAATAATAATAAAAGTTCCCCTACTCTTTTCGATAAGTGCCATGGGATCTTTAAAATCCACCAATCCAGGCAGATGGGACCTCAGTTTAACATCTCATCCCAAAGGCAGCACCCTCTCATGCTGCACTACAGTGTCAATATTGGGACATTAACTCAAGTGCCAGATGTGGGAACTGAACCCGTAGCCATCTGATCGCCCAGCCTCAGAGACAAGTGTGCTACCTACTGAGCCACTAACACTGATTTTAACCTTTATATTAAAACCATTATAGCAGTCATTGGTCACAAGATTAGGACTAATATAGACATTTCCTTTAGGGGCTAAACATTCTTGCTTCTCTTCAAAATAAAATGATCCTCTTATAGACGGCTCCTTATAAACATCACATAAAGTGTACATGTTAAAAACACTATAACACAAAGTTAGGATAATGATATTAAGAACCGCCATTTCAGCTAAATGCTATAAATGAGTAATTATTATAAAAATTATTATAAAAATGCAATACCAAACCTGGGCTTTCCTCCATATAATTGCGCACACAGCGCTCACTCTTAATCCACACAGGCTTGAAAATGATGGATAGTGTACCTATGTACTAAACATTTGTTAATACTCTACCTAATGTACAATTAAAACATGCAATCAATGTAGTTCTCAAAGCTTTCTAAATAGCATTTTTCTCTGACAAATTATTTTCAGCTCCACTCACTATTTCATGCTTCTGCTTTTCGATGCAGTAGCAGCGTGAGCCTTTGAAATATTCTGCCCTCCTCCTCTGCATTCGTGAGCAGCAATCTCCTCCTCCTTGCACCTGGCATTGACTCTGTAGCTCTGGTAACTGGGAGCTTGAAATAACAACACAGTTTGTAGCAGGATATAGGATAACAGAGTGGAGCACTGGCACAGATGGTAATAGGCAGGTACAGATATTCAGAGTCTCAGTGATGCTATAAGCACTAGCTGCTTGTAGTGACGGTTTTAAAGTTCAGTGTACCTGTAGTCAGATACTTTGCAGTGCCAGCCTTTTGAAATATTCTGCCCCTCCTCCTCTGCATATGTGAGCAGCAATCTCCTTCTCCTCCTCGCATCTGGCATTGGCTCTGTAGCTCCGGTAACCGGGAGCTCGATATAACAACACAGTTTGTAGCAGGATACAGGACAACAGAGTGGAGCACTGGCACAGATGGTAATAGGCAGGCACAGATATTCAGTCTCAGTCATGTTATAAGTGCTTGCTGCACGTAGTGATGGTTTTAAAGTTCAGTGGACCTGTAGTTGGACACCCCGCAGCACGAGCCCCCCAAAACACTCTGCCCCTCCTCCTCCTCAGTACACACGAGTAGCAATCTCCTCCTCACTGCACCTGGCACTGACCCTCCAGCTCCGGCAACCAGGAGCCCAAAACAACAACACAGCCTGCAGCAGGATACAGGACAACGGGGTGGAGCACTGGCATAGATGACAACAAGCAGGTACAGATATTAAGAGTCTCAGTGATGTTATAAGTGCTAGCTGCCTGTAGTGACGGTTTAAAAGTTCAGCGTACCTGTATATAGGGTGTGCTGTGCAAAAATAACCTTAAAGTCGAGTAATTGTAGTAGGGGAGAGATTATGTTTACAACAGTATAACTAACTAAGCCAGAAGCATTTTATCACTCATAACAGAGACACAACAGTAGCCTGCAGAGTGAGCTGTCAGCAGCTCAGTTGGTTCTTTGCTTTCCTCTGCCAGTCAGTGATGCAGTGTCAGTGATGATGATGCCGCGTGCAGCTACCCCTGGGCCCCCTTCCATGGTGGGTGTGGCACTATGGTGCCTTTGATGCCATTGTGAATCTGGTACTGTGTCAAAGAAATGCCAAAGTCTCATTATTTGCACTAGTGCCTCCCAGTTCACCTAGAGGCAATCTTTAGGCTCCCTGGGTCAATATTTTGGCTATATCTTTGCTCGTGTCTAGAACAAAAATGGTTTAGAATTTTGTTCTAACATTTTCAGGGTGGAAGTGGCTTGTCTCAAGGATGTGCCTTTCAAAGATTTTGTGAAAAAATATAGTTCTTGAGTTAGAAGGTTTTGACATTTGAGCATGGGTTTAGTCAGCACTTTGATTTTTACACCTTAATAACTTTGGTGCCATTCAACAAAATGGTATGACATTTTGCATGTGTGGTCAGGATGCCATGTTCTTAGGAATTGACAAGTTTTGTGGTGGTCACTTGTCCAGATGCTGAACTTTAGTAAGGGCAAAAACATTAAAAATTGCACTTTTTGGAACTGAGTTCAGGATTAAGGCAGCTCTTCCCAAGAAGGTGCCTTTTGAAGATTTTGTAAAAAAGTATTAATTGGGTTCCTAGTTAAATGTGGCTTGTGAGCAGGGGTTAAGTAGTCATTTTATTGTTAAACTCTGATTTTTGCACCTTAATAACTTTGGCGCTGTGTTTTTTGCATACATAGTCCAGTTGCCACATTTGTAAGACTTGGGAAGTTTTGTAATGGCCGCTCATCTGGATTCTGAGATCTGGAAATTTAAAAGCCTGTAAAAATCACACTTTCTTGCCTTCTCACCTTTTTTGCTCACCTATGGAGCAGAAGTGGTTAGAAATATTACCAATGGAGCAGAAATGGTTAGGAATATTATCCATGCACAATAGCCCATGTATATTAGGGTTGAGCAGTATTCAATGCTAAACACCAAGCTTTGCACCTTACTAACTATGACAGCATTCAACAAAACTGTGCAAAATTTGGCATGCTTGGTCTGGGTTGCAAGTTCCTGAGATATGAAGTTTCATGATGGGTGTTTAACCAGATTCCAAGATCTGAAAATGTCAAAAATACATAAAAAGCAATGTTTGGGGCATTTTTCCCCTCTGACCTACTGCCAAGAGGGTATGGAATTTTACTGAAGCTTTCAGGGCATAAGGGGCTTATGCCAAGGGGGTGTCTTTTGAAGGTTGTGTGAAAACATATTAATCACTTCCAGAGTTATAAGGTTTTGAAATTTGGCTTCTGAGCATGTTCAGTTGGGTTTTTGAGATAACAATTCAAAAATTCTTCTTTCAGAAGCATTTCTGGGTAATGACTAATTGTGTTTTTTGGATCACAAGAATGTTTTTAGGTCGTGACAGCTGCCTTTTTATTCTTGGCAAAAAAAAATTGAAAATATGTAAAAATTAGTTCTTTAAGAAAATCATGAATCTTGCTAAACAGGACCCATTAAGCTCAATTCTGGTGTTTGTTTTTCACAAAATGGGCCAGAAATACCTTTTCTGGACTTTATTAATTCTTTGGGTACCAGATTATCAAGATGGCTGATTCTTGTTTTGCAAGGCACAAATTCTTGGGTCACACATTTAAGTGTAACTCAAGAATTTTTCATGCATATCAAAAATGAAATTCTTAGTTAGTACTTAAATGGGCAACCAAAAAATTTCATTTTTAGTGTCCATGAAAAGTTTTTTGGTTGCACTTTAATGTGTGACCTAAGAATTTCATTTTTGGTGCACTCAGAAAAAAATGTGTGTCTCACATACTTTTACTCATAACTTGGTCTTTTTACAATATTTCAGTCCACAATTTTGAATATACTATTTACATACCCCACCTCATGAACATGAATGATGGGAACTTTAAAATCCAGGTCTTTGAAACAACTTTGTGGCAGGATTTAACACATTCTAGCAACCAAATTCATGATGTGGGATCAACCGGGTTGTGTCTGAAAATAGTCATTGCTATGGCTAGCGAACCTTACCCGGTCAACAAAAACTAAATAAATAAATAAAATGTAAACAAAGTTATGAAGAAATGTTGTTTGCAAGGCCAACCTTTGACCTAGTGGGTAATGCGTTGTGATCCCATGCCAGTGAGCTGAGTTTAGGGGCAAGCTCAGTGAGCCAGCTGGATGGGCCATTGCTGGGGGGTGCAACACCCTCAATCTGGGGGGGACAGTGCAATGTTAGCCAGATGAGCAGCAAGTAACCATGTATAGAAAATAACTCTTCTCTTGTCATAGGACCCAGAGGGCCCTGCACCTCTGCACCTGTAGCTGCATGGAAGTGCAGGGACCTGAGAGCCCTGTACTTCCACAGCCAGAAAAACTCTTGGCCCTGCTTATCTGCATATGTAACCACCCAAGGGCTCTGCACTTCTGCAGCTTCACCAGACAGCCCCACAAATTCTTTGCATCCATAGCCACATGGAACTGCACAGCCTGGAGGACCCTGCACTTCTGCAGTCAGATGGACAGACAGATTCACTAATACCAACAACAGCTTAATCTGGCTCTGTAAATCAGTTTGGATCATATACATATTCCTCTTCCCTTTCCCCTGGGTTGCACCTAGAAATGAGCCATGGCTCAGTGTGCCTCTCCTAGTCACCAACGTTAAAATAAATGAATGAAAAAAAGTCTTCCCTTGGCATTGGGCCCAGAGGGTCCTGCACATCTGCATCTTTATCTGCAAGGAAGCACAGGACCCAGGGTGCCCTGTCCTTCCACAGCTTCCACATATGATTCTACCATCACAAATAGAAGGGAAATTGCAAAAAACTGTGTTAATGCAGAGATTAGGGTTCCTACATAGAAACATAGAATTTGATGGCAGATAAGGACCACTTGGCCCACCTAGTCTGCCCATTTCCCTACCTAACAGATAAGCTGCAGATCCTAGTTAACCAACAGCCTACTTAATCCTAAGAGGTCAAAGCACACAAAGCAGGGAAATGAAAACATTAGGGTTTGAAATCTCATGCATCTTGGTGAGTCAGTGGTGTGGTGTTCCTTGGGGTTGTCAATCCTAATGTGCATGCTGTCCCCTAAGCAAAGTTATACATGCTCTATTGATTCATGTATGGCCCTGTGTAAAGAAAGTTATGACTGATTTTGTTGGCCACATGTGGCAAGCCATATTTCTCTACCTCCAAACAGTAGATGGCTATGAACATGTTCTTGAACCTGTACCTTGTGCTTGTCAACAGGCTATAGGCTGGTGGGTGGGGGTGGCCATTAGGGCTGACAACCCCAAGGAACATCACACCATTGATTTGCCAAGACTCCTGAGACTCCAAATCCTAATGTTTTCATTTCCCTACTTTGTGCACTTTGACTTTTTGGGAACCCTGATCTCTGCATTGACACAGTTTTTTTCCCAATAATACTTTCCTCCCCTTACCTTCAGCTCCATAGAGCCTATCGCATAGCACCAGCCACTAGCTCTATTGCTCCTGCTGGCCCCTGATCTGGATGTTTGCTGTTGAGGCAGACTGGGGCAGGGAGTGTATAGAGGAGGGAGTCAAGAATCTGGCATTTATAAGGATTAAAGTGCACAAAGTAGGGAAATTAAAAGTCAGTGTTAAAGGTCCCTGGAGCCTTGGTGAATCTGTGGTGTGCTGTTCCTCAGGGTTTGAATGATGATGCAATGTAGTGCTGATGTACTATAGTTACCCTAATCTCAACACTGACTTGTTCGTAAAGTACAGTACTGACACAGTAATGCTTGCACAGAGGGTGCCAAAAATAGGGTGACAGTGCTGCATCATGTGATCATTCAGAACCCAAGGGACAGCACACCAGATTCACCAAAGCTCCAGGGCCTTTTTCACCTCAGTTTTGATTTCTGTACTTTGTACGCTTTAACTCTACCAGATGCATTAACATAGTTTTTTTGAAATATACACACTCCGAGGCCCTTGAAGTAATGGGGGTTTTCCATTGACAGTTGCAGAGACCAAGGTAGAAGTGGGCAGCCTAAAAAACATCTGTTTAGTGACAAAGGTCAATAGGGGATTGTCTTTTTGGCATTGAGAGAGAACTGGTTTAAGTAGAACCAGCACTGGATATTAAGTCCCACTGGAGTGACAATTAGAGATGCAGCGAATTATTAATCTGCCTGAGAAGTGAACGCGAAGTGGGCACTTCGCGTCCGTGGAGCACAACGTGAAGTGGACCCTGTAAAGTGCTCACTTCGTGTTATTGTTACCACTTCGCATTCTCATTATGCCTTAATGCGAAGTAAGGCAAAGTGAGAAGTAAATAGGCACATAACATGGCTTGCAGTACTGTAAGTCACATGCTTTAGCCAGGCAGGAAGGAAGTGAGCCAGGGAAGCAGTTTCACTTTCTCCTTTGCATTTGTAGAGGGAGAAAGCAAAATTGTGAGAGGAGAGGAGTTTGCTTGGCTTTCGTTCTTTTTTTATTGCCAGAACCAACAAGCAAACAGCTTTTTTGAAAGTTATTTTATTTAGTGTTTTTTGGTTAGTGAATTTTTTTTGTATAAGTTTTGTTTTTGTTTTGTTTTGTGTGTGTGTGTGTGTGTCCACTGTCTGTGTGTATGTGTGTTGTCCTGTGGACTCAGGAGGATGGAGGGTTACATTGGAGAAGGCGAGTCGCTGGCCCGTGGGCGCATTAGGAGGGGAGGAGTGTGGACCCGTGGGAGGCGGGGCGGTCATGTGATGTTGGACCGCTCCAGACTCCTGGCCAGTGTTGCTTCCCCTGTGGAAGCAACAGGAGCAGCAGCAGCACCAGTGCCACCGGTGGCTGTTGCACGTCCACCTTCTCCACCACTATCACCACTACCACCGCCACCACTAGCAGCAGCTGTTGGGACTCCAGCAACACCCCCTCCACCACCTCCACAGCCACAGGAGGTGGCCCCGGCAATTGTAGGTGGTGGTGGGACTCGTGCCCGACATGTGCGGACTGTGTCTGGTCCCCCCCGCAGCTCGACAGTGTGGGAGTTTTCTAATTGCGTGGGGGGAGACAGCATAGTGGTGGTGTGCCATGTGTGTGGTGTGCTGGTGCGCTGTGGGTCCCCTGGGGCACATTTGGGGACCAGTGGTCAGTGCACCCACATGCTGAATCACCACAGGGCAGAGTGGCAGGCTGCCACGGAAGGGGCCAGGCATCCACCTGCTGGCCCTTCCGTGGCAGTGGCCGAGGGTGCTGCTGGGGTGGGAGATGTGCCTCACAGCAGTCACCGCTGCAGCAGGAGGAGGAGGAGGAGGGCTACTACATCAGCTGCTCCACCACCACCACCACAGCCACCAGCACCACCCTGTCCACCACCAGCCCCACTACCTGGATTACCCACTGCAGTGGACCCCGCCACAGTCTCTGCAAGCCAGTCTGACTTTGGCCTGGTGTGGGCAGTGCACGAGGAAAACAATGTGCATTTCAGTGCTTTGGAGCAGCAGGTTAACAGAGTAGAAGCACAGCAGCAGCAAATACTTTCAGTGCTGCACCTGCTGCTGGACCACCATGGCATCCCACGGCCATAGTAAGTCAGGGTATTGTTTTCAGCCCCCCCACACACCCACACCCACCCCTGACCCCACACCACTACTGTGTTGTACTTTTTTTGTGTGTTTTTTGTTTGTTATTGTTTAATCATACACATTTTCCATTGCAAGGGAATCTTTCTTGCATCACATAGTGCAATACATTTTTGTGAAAACGAGGCATAAATTCATTACAGTAAGTCACGTGACAGAGGCATTCCCATTCTGAAAATCTGCCCACATTCTGCATCCCTTCTTAGCAACGTTAGGACGTGATGACAGGGAGAGCGCGTGTGCGTGCTCCTTACAGTGAATATCCAATTGTCTGGCAGGTTTCCAAATGTTTCTTTATGTTATAATGGTCAGTGTGTGTGGTGAAATGTGGTGGTCACATTTCCAGTAAGAAGAGCCTTGTTAGTGGAAACATCCCACATTTCACCACAAAGTGAACCTTATAACATAAGGAAACATTGGTTGTGATAGCTGCCGGCCATTCACTATAGTGGAGCATGCACCTGCGCTTCCCCTTGCATTACGTCTTAACGTTGCTGAGAAAGTGTGGCACAATGTGGGTGGCTTTTCTGACTGGTAATTCCTCCATCATGTGACTCACTGTAATGAAATTATGAGTGGTTTTCACAGAAATATATTGCACTCTGTATAGCAAGAAATATTCCAGTGGTAGTAATGATCCCACATATTAGTTTATATGCATCACCATAACTATGTAATGTGGTGATTGTCTGTAAAGCAGCAGTGCAACAATCTGTTGATAACTCTGACCTATATTTTTTAATGCTATGTTATAACTTCTTTACTTACATTCCGACTGACTGGAATGATAAGATAATTTGCAGTAGTTGAGTTTGCTGTACTACCTGTTTTCATCTGTGAAATAATGAAAGGAGCATTCCTTTTAAATTGGTGCTGACCAGGTCTTTGTCATTGTTTTCCTCTGCTTTTCTCCATCACATCAAGTAGTTGTCATATATCACTTCTGTTGTTAATTAAATGTTATGCATCAGTCAGTGTTTTATGACACCATGGAACAACAGTTATTGAAAAGCAGCTGCAAATAAATACAAAACTGGTCCGAACAATGTTGGAAGACATGCTCATTGTTTTTTCATACATGAAAAAAAGTAGAAGTAAGTGAAGCAGACATAAATTGTGAGAAGAATCGTATTATTCAAGTCACTCATAACTCGGAGGTAAGTAGTAGTGGCTGTGGCAATGTAAAGTAGCATAAAAAAGTACAGTGCAGAACTGTGAGGACATTCTTGCAATGCTGCTTTAATTGTAAAAATGTCAGTATGACATCATGAGCTCACAGCAACAATCACAGAACACACAAAAGTGGCACAGAGTCACCAAATTTTTTTCTGCAGGCCCAGAATGCATCCTTCTTGTGTTCAAAAAATTGACAAGTGGTAACGAAGTGAAATGAGACTGTTTCAGCACATACAAAGTCCCCCAAAATTAATGGCGCACTCAGTCATGCGTGCAGTGGGGGCACAGAGTCCAAGATTTTTTCTGTAGGCCCAGAATGCATCTTCCTTGTGTGCAGAAAATTGACAAGTAGTAACGAAGTGAAATGAGACTGTTTCAACACATGCCCCAGTATAAAATGATTAATGTGAGCTTCGTGTTGCTGGTCCAATGTGTTCTGCGAGACGATTCCAGCAAATGAAATGTGATCATCTCAACTGGATTGAAGGGTGTCCTTTGTCTATACACTAATAGCAGCCTTGGTGAGTAGATATATATATATATATATATAGATACATTATTGTGCATTTTGTAGGTGAGGAGGGGGGGTTGACATGGACATGTACTCATGGCATTGTTCTGCATCACATCACAGGTCACACAGAAACTGTTGGTGTGCACATTCCAGTGCTCAATGAGAATTTTTTGCGCTGAAATTGGAAACGGATAACTCTTAAGCACATGAAGGTAAGTATTTTTTTTTTGGGGGGGGGGGAATCATATTTTCAGATTTGTCTGTAATGGTTTCTTATTTTTTTACTCCTTCACAGATTTCATCAGCATCCTTCTGGAGTCTGGTTGTTAATGATGGTCATGGTCATCTAATGAAAAGACTTCTGCGTGTTGCATTTGTGCCTAAGCTCGGGGGAAGGGTGTGCCTGATGTTGAAGAACTTTTTTGGATGAGGCCACTTTGACAGAACAACAAAGCATCTCGAAGTTTCCTAAAAAAAGAAATGAATGACTTCTTACAAGTTACAACTTCATTGTTATGTGTCCCTCCCTGGTTCTCAAATCTCAATCCCTAAAGTCAAGTTACATTTCAGAGACACATCTTGTCAACTAACACAACCTGTTGTGTGCAATATTTGCTGCAGTCTTTACAAAACAATAAAATGGATGAAATAAAATCTTCATACTTACCAGAATGGATTTCACATGGATATTACATCAAACAATCAATCAATCAATCAATATCTTTATTTATCCAGGTGGGCACCATTGAGCA
This sequence comes from Neoceratodus forsteri, assembly GCA_016271365.2. Classification (NCBI taxonomy): domain Eukaryota; kingdom Metazoa; phylum Chordata; order Ceratodontiformes; family Ceratodontidae; genus Neoceratodus; species Neoceratodus forsteri. The sequence goes on from CM057453.1 coordinate 728,525,512, forward strand.
AGCTCATTTACAACGTGGACCTGAGGTCCTACAGTAATAATACAGAAAGACAAGTTACAATAGTACAAACAGTAAAAATAGCTGCTTTATATAGTAAAAATGCACATTTACAGGTAATATACATTGAACATAGAACTACAAGGAGTCGTGGATAATGAACTTGTGCTGGATCCAAGCCCAAAAACTGTGCATTTTGTTGTGGAAAATGTTAGGGAGAGGGTAGGCATACCAGATAGAAGATAGCAAGTGCATAATGTAGGGAGAGGTGGGGAATAGGGGTGCAAGCGAAGAGGACCCAATTGTTAGAGCAGAGTGAGGGATTGGGAGGGCGGAGGACTGTACAAAAGGCGACAAAGCGATTTTTGCCCCAAAACGTGGCGACATATGGATGAGAAAAGCTACCATTGTACTAAGTGCAAGAAGAGGAATATAGTAGCAGGGGCATAACTGGGAGGGCCCTGGAGGTTGGGGCAGAGGGAGGTGTCAGATGGACGAGGGACCGAATATTTTTGGGGGCGAAAGGTGATAATTATCCCCAAGTGCAGTAGCATGTGCTAGAATCAGGCTGCAGCTGTTCAGAGTGTCAAAGAATAAGATATAGGAGTTCGGCAATAAATCCTGTGGATCTGTTGGTGGGCATGCTAGAGGCAGAGGCACACATTTCAGCTGGGGGGGGCTGCCGTTTGCGGGCCGCTGTTTGAGGGAAGGAGGTTAGTTTGTGTCTAGTAAAGCAGTTGCAAATTTCCGTAATGCCATCATGGTAAAGCCTTTTGAACAATAGGGCACTTACTGGGGTTTTCAGTCTAAGTATTTTTTGGGTTTTATTCCATATTGATGGGAGTGCAAATCCAAAGGCAGCTCTCTTGACTCGTGTGAGTGCCCTGGGTATATTTAGCAGGAGTTGTGAGCAGCTTCTAAGGGAATAATTCCTGGGCACAATCGGAGACACACAGTCGACTATGTATTGAGGGAGTTTGCCACTGAGGGCTCTAACTGTCCAGAGTGCTGCATTAAAGTTGCGCCTATAGTGAAGTGAGGTCCAGCCCGTGGCGGCATATAGTGCTCAATGATGGGTAGAGAAGGGGAGGTCAGTGATGAAGCGTATAGCTCTGTGGTAGAGCATATCCAGTTTTCCAAGAGAGGAAGCTGCACAGCTACTGTAAATGAAGTCTGCGTAGTCAATTAAGGACAGGAACATGGCTTGGATTAGTCATTTCTTTGTGTCTGCTGTAAGAAGTCTTCTTAGCCTGTAAAAAATGCCAAGTCTTTGCCTTAATTTTTTCAGTGAGTCTTCCAGGTGGTCAGTGAAGGAGAGTTTACAGTTAATCCAGACCCCAAGATATCTGAATTTTGGAATGTTCTCTAAGCACTCTTTTAGCATCGTGGTTATTGGGGGGAAGGAATCAGTAGCGCTTGTGTAGTTTGCAGGGGAAAATAACATGGCTTTAGTTTTCTTAATGTTCAATAGCAGTTTTTTATTGATTAGTTGGAGCTGCAGGAGGTTGAAATCTTTTTGTCGGTTCCTCTCTGTACGGTACAGCTACAGCACTCATTCCCAATGAGTATTAGTGATGGAGCCTGTTTTTGTTCCCCTGTAAAAGAAACAAAAGAAGTGTACTGTATGTGTTTTGCCATTGCGGCTCTGAAAAGCTACAGAAAACAAAACATACAACTAAAGGAAGTGAGGAAGCATAACAAACATGAGTACACATACTCACTTTATGGTTTAAATATTAAGAAGCTGGTGGTGGTGGAGTGGTGGTCCTTGGGGGGCAGACAAACTCATGGTGGCAGACTTGGATAACATGAGTCCTGGTGGTGGTGGTCCGTGGGGGGCAGACAGACTCATGGTGACAGACTTGGATAACATCAGTCCTGGTGGTGGTGGTGGTTCATGGGGGCAGACAGACTCATGGTGGCAGACTTGGATAACATCAGTCCCGGTGGTGGTGGTCCATGGGGGACAGACAGACTCATGGTGGCAGACTTGGATAACATCAGTCCCGGTGGTGGTGGTGGTCCGTGGGGGGCATACAGAGTCATGGTGGCAGACTTGGATAACATCAGTCCCGGTGGTGGTGGTGGTAGTCTGTGGGGGGCATACAGACTCATGGTGGCAGACTTGGATAACATCAGTCCCGGTGGTGGTGGTGGTCCGTGGGGCGCATACAGACTCGTGGTGGCAGACTTGGATAACATCAGTCCCGGTGGTGGTGGTGGTCCATGGGGGGCATACAGACTCATGGTGGCAGACTTGGATAACATCAGTCCCAGTGGTGGTGGTGGTAGTCTGTGGGGGGCATACAGACTCATGGTGGCAGACTTGGATAACATCAGTCCCGGTGGTGGTGGTGGTCCATGGGGGGCATACAGACTCATGGTGGCAGACTTGGATAACATCAGTCCCGGTGGTGGTGATGGTCCGTGGGGGGCAGACAGACTCATGGTGGCAGGCTTGGATAACATCATTCCCAATGGTGGTGGTCTGGGGGCACACCACCTTTTAAATACTGCAGTTAAAACCAGTCAACATTAACCACATCATCATCCTCATAAAGAAAACTGCCCTCACAGTCATCAATGTCTGAAGTCTGACCACTGGGAAATTCTTTCTCCATTGTGTCATCATCTACATCAGTGGTGGGCCGTTTCAGGCAGCCACTGCCAGTGCCTCCAGGATGCTCCATTTCCACATCAGTAAGACCACCATGACTAGGCCAGGGTACAAATACTGAGGTTGCAGTCTGTGCTGGTATGTGCCTCTCATTCATTTTAATGAATGTTAGCAAACTAACATTAGCAGGAGACAGGTTTGTCTGACGATCCCTGACTATTGCACCTGCTGAGCTGAATACCTTCTCAACACTTACACTGGAGGGTGGGCATGTGAGGTATTTCAGTGCCACTGCAGTCAGCTCTGGCCATTCACTGACCTTTCCACTCCAGTACAAAAGAGGATCTTCACTTATTGTCAGATGCCTGTTTTCAGAGAAATATGACTCAACCATTCTCTGTGCCGTACTAAGTCCAATTGTTGATGCATCATCTTGTTCTCCCGAATCATTAATTTCACAAATTCCCACTTGGGACAAAGCCTCCCAAAGTGGGTTGATGCCACCCACTTTGGATGACAGATCACCTGGAACTACAATCCACTTCCCCTTACTTGATATGCTTGATGGTCCTAAAGGTACACCTTCAGCCGGATTATGCTGCTGAGGTTTGCTGACCTTGGCACGTGACTTCTGTGCCCCGTGACCAAGCGCACCAGTTGACCACTGATATTTTTTACCTGTTCAAGCCCTCCCTCCAGTACTGATGCAATTCCATGTTTGCATCGTGGGTCCAGCATTGTTGCTATGGCAAAGTTGTCACTATGCTGAATGCTCACAACGTGACGATTATGGTTGAATACTGTCAGCGTGTGTTGCAGAAACATACTGCTACCACCGTCTCTGGCAACATCAAGGCTATGCTGTACATTCACCAATGTCTGCCTCAGTACCCGCAGCAGTGGAATTGATTGGCTAATGGAGGCAGACTTGCCACTCACTGCCTGTGTGGCATGTTCAAAAGGCCGCAAAATTGTTATTACAGAGTCCATGAGGTGCCACTGTTCAGTCTTCATAGACATGGAGGCCCCGGAACTGTCACAGCTAGTGTGCATAACAAGATATTCTGAGATGGCTTTGTATTGTTCATACAACCTCTCTGCCATGTATAACATGGAGTTCCATCGGTGACAACTTCCAGCTTCAAGCGGTGTTGAGGCAGGCTGTTTTGTATCTGCAACTGCCGCAGTTGGTCACAGGCCTTTCCAGATCTTGAAAAGCGAGAGCAGATACGTCATGCAATGGTCAGCATTTCCTTTATGTCAGGGTGCCACAGAAACTCCTGAACTACAAGATTTAAACAGTGGGCCATGCATGGAACACAAAAAAAAAAACACCATTCGTGATACATTTCACTACATTTGACCCATTGTCACTTGCTATGAACCCAGCTCTCAGGGACAGGGGGTTTAGCTATCTGTCAGTTTCAGTCAGTACCATGTCCAACATGTTCTCACCAGTGTGTGAACAGGTCACACTGCGCATAGCAATCGTTGCATGCTGGCGAATTCTAGGAAGATTGCTACCACGACAATCCACCTTACTGCATTGATTATTCACACTACCAACATCACAAACAACCCCCGGCACCTGCACCCAGTGTGCAGTTATACACAGATATGAACTCCTCACTGTTTTGCCACTTATCCACATATCTATACTTAAATGGATGAATGGAGAGGAGGAATGTTGAAGGGCATGTCTTACTGAGTCGGACACAGTGCGGAACAACTCGGGAACAGCACGGGTAGAAAAGTACGTCCTGGATGGGACCTTCCATTTTGGACAGGCATGTGCAGCAAACCGCTGGAACCCAGAATTCTCCACAAAGGAGAAGGGCAAAAGATCAGTTGCCAGTATTTTCGCTACAGCAGCATTAAGTTCACGTGACACTGTATGATTGGACGGTACTTCAGCTTATACGCAAAAACACTGTAACGCGAGCTGACTTAAATGTTTTACACGTGGTGTGTTCTTGGTCACAAATGGTTGTGCTCTGTGATGAATGGCATTGGCAGGGGGTGGAGTGTGGACATTTAATGAAGATGGTTGCACAGGTGATGATGACAAACCCAGAAATGCTGTTATTTAGCCAGATTTGCCAACCTAGGTTGATGTACCACTTGCACTAGACATACTGCATTCACCACCATCACCACCACAAAAACTGCTACTCTCACCAGCACTGGACAACATTTCAAAGTCATTATGGTCCTCCACCTCATCATGCCTGTAGTAATCCTCTGCTCTTATTACCGCACTACTGCACACGTTTAATTTCCTACTGGGCTTAACAGTCATGGAAGGGGATAACATGCTCATTATGGTTGCAGGTGACACGGGTGAACGCCCCACTATTGTATTAGCTGCCAGCTTGTGCTGGGTCCACAGAGCCAAGTGTCTATTCTTAAGATGCGTATGCTGTCCTCCTGTCCCAAGATGGCTCCCCTTTTTACCTTGACTCACACGCACATGGCAAACCTGGCAGATTGCAACTGAATCATCATTTGCATCTTGAACAACAAAATCCCATACAAGGGAGTGTGATGCTCTGCTTTTAACATGTTCATGATGTTGTGGCTTATTTAAGTCTGTTATTTTAAGCATTGAAGTTGGGGGGGGGCACGTGATGATTCGGGAACTGCACACCTGGACTGCAATTGACCACCACGACTACCTATCATATTGATTACTGGGTGATCATCATCATCATCAACTAAAACCGGTAGATCACAAGTTTTTACTGGGGGCGGGGGGGATTCCTACAAACAGACTCAGACACAGCCACTTTTAATTTATTTTTCTCCAGTTCCCAACTGGGGTCAATTACATCATCATCATATTCATCAACGTCACTCTCACACACATCCACATCTTCTGCTTGGATGCTAGCATGTGGACTGCATGTTGCAACAACAGCAACATCATCACATTCATCATCAGCATCTACACCACCATCACCTGTTATTTTTTCACCACACTGTGAATCACTGCATGGAAAATGTGTGACGTTAAGTGCCACGGTGGACGGAATATCACATTGTATGCTATCGTTGACATGATCATCAGAATCCTCAGGTTCAGTTACTGGGAAGTATGACATCATCTATGCTGCCACTCACTTACACTGCTTCACACTCAATATTTTGGATACGGTACACTGGGTGGAATAAGAACGTGATGAAACAATGCTAATACTACCTCCACCACCACTAACAGAAGTAACACTAACACCACCGGCTGGAAAAACATTATCTCCCCCAACTATGAGTGAAGCTACTGATTGGGCTGTAAAATCATTGCAGGAGAAATACTTTTCCTCACATCAGCAATGCATTTCTGCATCCGCATACTACTACCACGCTCACAGACCATCTTACTGCCAACATTGCCATGGCCAGAAACAGCTTTGCTTGCATGACTCTTTGCAAGCATTTTGGGGGATCAACCACAAATATTATTATCAAATTCAGATTTTGATACTTTCACTTTCTGACTGGAGGGACGCTGGCTGGATGTGAAGCAAAATAAACAACTGTGGCTTCAACAACAGATAAGAGACTACTCTGAGACTGTCATGGAATTAAAACAACTTCAGTAAACAGTGAAGCTGATGGGGTCACGAAAACATTCCAGTCTGGTAAAAAACACCTTTTGAATGTGTGTGTGTGTGTGGGGGCACTGAATACAGACAGTGCTGATTTTTGCAGCAGTACAAGCAGCAAAACTAAGAACAGATACCACGATCGCAGTACAAAATCAGGCAGCTGCAGTGGATAGCAGGTTCACACTGCTGCGCTTAGTTGCACTCACACTAGTCTGTGTCACAATAAAAGGTGTAGTATATTTGATGCACACAACACTGCACACACAACACAGAACAGTTTGTGTACAATGTTGATTGAGGAATGCGACGCAAATGCAAAAGTTCAGTGTATTGCCACGTAATGTAAATTTCTAATTTAAACAACCTGACCTTATGAAATGCTGCACCACATACACACAACAAACAGCAAGAAAATTTGTACTATTACTGACAATATTACTATGTGTACATTAACACAGTCAGTTAAATAACAAAAATATAACTAAAAAACAAAGAAATCACTAGTTCTCCAACTTAAATCTACCTACACCACAGATATGCCCCTCCCCAAAGCACACTTTCACTGTCTTTCACCACAGACACTCAATGTTGTAAATTAACATTCAAAATCCACACACAAACAAAAACACTCGATGTTATGAGCACAGGAGGGTTTCCTACAATCGATGAACTAAAATTGGATCCCCCCCCCCAAAAAAAGCAAAAATGCTTTTTGAACACCTTTTACAAGATTCCTACAGACATCTATCAGAGCACACTGTCTCCTACTCCTTCCTACTCATACTACCCCGAACTGAGGCTGTGCAGATCAATATAGAGCCCATGTGACCTGAACTCCCATTTATCACTGCAAAATCTGCCTTTGGAGATAAAAAACAAAGCGAAGCAGGTGAAGTGAACTGCCATCAATGCACTTCGCCTTAAAATTGGAAGAAGTAGTGGCCAGGAAGGTGGAAGTAGCAGCGAAGTCAGCATTGTAATGGACTTCGCATTCCTCGATATAAAGCAAAGTACTCCACTTCGCGTTGCGGAGCACTTCGCGAATCTGCCTTTGCTCTGCGAAATGCTTCACGGAGTGGATTGAGCCCATTTCGGCCACCACTAGTGACAATTCCAACTCAGGGCTCAACACAGTGATGGCAAAAGGTACAATGTTATCTGCATGTACATGTGAATGCGTGAACAGACAGACAGTGGAAGGTCATTTAGAAAAAATAGAAAAAAAGCATCTGAACCAGAATGGAGCCTTGTTGGACTCCCGGACAGGTGGGATGATAAAGGGGTGATATGGCATCGCTGACCTCGACTGACTGATGCTAGTCAGAGAGGCAGGAACAGAGCAAGTGGATTGCATGCCTTATCCAAGTCCAGCATTCACCCATTTATGGAAGAAGATGTGGTGGTCCACAGAATCAAAGGCATCGGCTAGGTTGATAAATAAGGCAGCAGTTAATTAGCTCTGGTGCACGCTTTCAGGATAGGATCAGTGACTCGGAGAATGGAGTGTATGGTGGAGTGGAATCTATGAAAACCAGATTGGAAGGGGGATAAAGGAAGGATGAGCAGTCAAATAAAGAGGAGAGCTTTAAAAAAAGGTTTTTACTTGCACCTAGGCTAGGGCAAGGAGAAGAGAAAGGGTTCAGAAATTCCACTAGAAAGAGGAGTCTCTTCCTTGGTGGAGAGGGAAGAGTTCCTATGTGTGATACAGAAACTAAAATCAAGACTTCTCTCTAATCTATTGTACCTAAGGATCCCAAGAAATCAAAGTACCATCTGTCATGGATTCTGTACAACAATCCGGCTGGTAAAAAAGTTTAAGTAGATAAATAACTAAATAAATTTTAAGCTGATTGGGGAACAGTAAGTAGATCTCAGGGGCTCAATATATACCACAATGGCTGGCAGCACAAAAATTGGGCACAGTTAGGCTACCCTTTATGCCATTATACTTTTTGACTATACACAAAAGAGTGAGTTCCCCAGTGTAACTACATTGCAATGCAAATCCTTTAGCCAGAAGTTAGTTGGCAAAAACAGAGTTGGAATCCACTAACCTACTTGTTTGCAGCACTCACTGTGGTCATCTGTAAGGCATTGTGTCAGTTGTATGGTACTATGCTACACAGAGAGAGAGAGAGAGAGCAGGACTCTAGTGCTGCTGCCAGAAATGTCTTTTTCACCACCCCTTTACTTTAGGCTGGCTTCAGGACCTATGAAAAACTCCAGCTCTCCTAGGTTATCCCCTAGTAGTCCAATGGACCCCAACCCACATTCCAGTCCTGCATCTATCCCTGGCAAACAGTGGAACCCCCTTCCTAAGCCTTATTATTTCACTTTCAAGATTGTCTGGTTATTTGATGATCTCCATCCTCCATCTGCTCAAATTATGGCTGTCACACAGTTGTGACACCCATACTACCAGCCATTGTAAGTTCTAAGGGCAGCAGGTATTACAGGACTCTGCAGCATCATTTGAAAGGGTCGCCACACTCTGTGTATGACCCTTCAGGCCATTTACATGATAACCTTAGGCCCCCTTCCATGCACATTTGCAATTGTGAAGGGAACCATTACAAACTCCTTTGAGTATGGCTTCAGGGGGTCACCAACAGGAGACTGTCACTAAGTGGTCCCTGTGACCGCTTAGACAGAGTCTCTTGCAACTGTTTGTGGGACCCCAGGCTACACTTCATTTGCTAGCCCCCTCCAGTTTAAAGGGGAGCGCTTAAAATGCTGACTCAAAGATTTTGCTCTTTTATTTTGGTCAGACTGAGAGAAGTGAAGAAGAAGAAGAAGAAGAGTGATGGGATGGCAGATCAATTAATTGTCCCACCCCTCCACTGATCCAGGATTGCTTTATGAGTAGCACTGATCCTGGGTCAATGTACTGTAGGCTTCGATTGAGGGTCAGTGATTGTGCCAGAGATGAGTCTTAGACATGTACCCCACAACTATGCAAAGCAGCAGCTAGTCTAGCCTAGTGGCTAGTGCACAGGACTATGAACTCGGAGATCTGGGTTTGAATCCCACCAAAGTGTAAACAGTTTAAAATTCTGCATTACCCTCAAATTTCACTTGAGCAGTAATGCCTTGTGGTGTGCAAATGGAAAAGTAAATCTAAACCAATCTGGAGTTTAAATACTGATCAGGAGCTTAAGTGCAAGAAATAATGTTTCTTGAAGTACAGAATTCTTAGGTATCCGGCCAAGTCCATGTCAGAATAACAGCATGCAGCAAATTCATGCAGTCTAGCACGCGTGAAAACAGCGGCATTCACACAACACCATGGGGATATTACAATGCCAGACTCCCCACATTTGGCCCCCAACTTTCTCTCTCCGGGAGTTGATAATAATAAATTGCCCCCACCAACTTTCCCTCCCAGAGTTTGTAATAGTAAACTCCCCGACTTTCTCCCACATAGTCATTCCTTTCCTGTATTTCACGTGCATTTTCCCTCATGGCATTTTCTGTGTGTGGTTATTGACAGCGCTGTTTTTGAATCTATTTTGACCTAGACACAAATTCTTATAGTACATGGACCCCAGTGTGGTGCATGTCATAGGCTAATTCTGGGTCAGTGATCGGGGAACAATTAATATAAAAACATAGAAAAAAAAAATACACAGGCAAAAGAAGACTATAAGCCCATCAAAACTTTCTGTTGGTTCCCACTATTAACCAAAAGGTTTTTTTATTCATGTACTGAGCTAACTTAAACTTGACTGTGGCTAAATTATTACTGTTAACCACATCAGCTGGAAGTCTATTCCAGTCAGTTACTATTATCTGTGTGAACAAAGGTATTCTCTTTTCTGTCTTATATAATTTCCCAGCAATTTTTTGATTATGACCCCTCATACCTTTCTTAGTCTTCCTGTTTTTTTTAACCCTAAATCTTCAAATAAAGAAGACTTTCTGGATGCCCTATATGTCAAACTCATATCACCTCTCTGCATAGGTCCAAACTCAACTAACCTTTACTTATAAGTCATGCCTCATTTATGCTGGAGCAGAATAAAGCCAGTTGGGTTTTCAGTGCAGATCCATGGATAACTTAGGACCTGGATGAAATCAGAGATGAACACTGGAGGCCTGCTTTACCTTGCCCCGTGCCCCTAGTTCTCTGCTGTACTTCAGCCCGTATTTCTGAGACAGGGCTCTGAAACTTCTGTGGCAGTGTTTGCTTATTCCTATGCCTTGAATTATTTATTTCTGTGGCAGAATGGAGTCATGCCATTGGCTAAAATATGATTTGATGTCATCGATGACATTACATGCTGAACATAGAGGAAGTGCTTCAGGATTAAAACAAGCATTTGTCAATGCTGAATGTTGTCACGCTGGCATTGGCTTTGGTAGTGCAGTGCGGAAAAACATTTTGGGCAGGATGTGAGAAATGACAGCTGTACGATTCATAAGGAGGTGTAAAAAAATGCCAGTGTTGAAAGTGTGGCATGTAAATATAGCAAATTTGCGAAGTTATAAGGGTGCGTGGGAAATGCTCAACGCACGCTTGTAACACAGTCATGTTATGGACGTTCGGCACCAGATTTTCAGCATAGGCATTTTAGCATCTCTGCTCATGTACAGTGTCACTTTGATTTCCTCAATCTGTCCCAAAAAGTGATTTCGCACAGCTACCGCACTATTCTGCGCCGAAAGTGCGAAAACACATTTTGGGCAGGATATGTGAAATGACAGCTGTACTGTTCATCAAGAGGTGTGGGAAAATGCCAATGGTGAAAATCCAGAGTGAAAATATTACAAATGCATGACGTTACGAGCATGCGTGCAATCTGCCAACGCATGCTCGTAACACAGTCATTTTATGAAGTATCATCACCAAATTTTGAACATAGGCATTTTAGGACCTCTGCTTATGAACTGTGTCACTGTCATTTTCATAATCTGGCCCAAACACTGATTTCCCCAGTGACTGCGCTATTCTGCGCCAGAAGTGCGGAAATACATTTCGGGCAGCATGTGGAAAATGACAGCTGTGCTGTTCACAAAGAGGTGTACAAAAATGACAATGTTGAAAATCTGGCATGAAAATATTGTGAATTCACCAAGTTACGAGCCTTTGTAGCAACTGTGCAACGGACGCTCATAAAACAGTCATTTTTTTGACTTTTCCCACCAAATTTGCAACTTAGGCTTTTTGAGAGGCCACCTCATAAACACTAGCACTGTTGTTTCGTTAATCGGTCCCGAAAGGTGATTCCACACAGTGACGGCGAAATAACCTTTCGAGGCTGACTAACGCCATGACAGTGATAGAATTCATGAGGAGGGGTCCCAAAAAACCATGTTGAAAATTTGGTGCCAAAATTCCAAAAAATGGCCGAGATATGCATTAAAGTTGGAAAAATCCTATTCATTCCATTATACAGCTTACCGGCATTTCCTCAGTTCGCGGTCAGCTTTGAAGGGTACAGATATGTTCTCGGTCCACTGAAGATTGTCGCGCCGGACTCCGGAGGTAAGTATGGGGTGAGGGTGTGTGTGCGGAAGCAGGGTGCACAGTGGGTGAGCGTGGGTTGTGGGAGGGGGGCCAGGGAGACCGCCGAGGGACCGTTTCCTTCTTTACAAGGAAAAAATAAATAAAAGACATCTTGGGGCTGTTTTTGTTTTCAATAGGTGCTTTGGCACGCTGGGGTGGGCTCCCAGCATGCCACCTGAGTGTGTGTGGGTGGGTGGGTGCTATAGCCGACATGGGATTGGGCACCCCCATTGGCAAACAAGGAAAGGGGGGGATACAAGATGCCAATGGGGATTGGGCACCCCTGTCAGCACACAATAAATGGGATGTTGACAGGCAACAGTGGCAGTCACTGCCACCATGTTGCCTGCACATAGGGGGAGGCATGTTGAGGTCACGCTGCAATGAGAGCTTTGCTGTCATTGCAGCAGACCTTTTCTCAGATGCCGTGGCCTCATTAGCTAGGCAGGGTGTCAGCCCCTGCTGCTGGCTGATTGGGGAATGTGGGATGCACCTACTGGTGCATGCCCTGCATTCGTCCAACAGTGACCGCACCTCCAAATCTGCAATACTGCAAGATGTTGGCTGTTCAAGTGCGCCAACATAAAAAGAGGGGAAGAGAGCCAGGCATTATGGAAAAACTGTAAATTTCAATGAAAAATCACCAAGAGTGGGATGGCCTGGTGGTGTTGAGGACTGAGGCAGTGGGCATCTTACCTCTTGATATGCCAGTGACCCGTATTAGGTAATGGACCGGGTTTGCTTGGGGAAGTGGCTGGGGGAGGAGGACTGAGTATCCCATAGACAGCTCTCCTTCAGGAAGGAGAAGGGATCAGCAACTTGTAGCACTACACTACCACCACCTAACAGAGGCTGGGCAGTGCAACAGGTAGAGCCATGTGAAAGAGATTCTACAGAGACACATCCATTGTGCATGTTCATCAGCATACTTATGCGCATCACTGCATGTGACTCGGCACCAGAGGACACAGGTAGAGGTGGGAGAAACACAGGTGGAAAATAACCCCAGCTGACAGTATGAATGCCGAGGACCCTGCAGCCAGCACTACTGACTGAGACATCCAGAAGGAGAAGGGGCTAAGACACAGAGAAGGTAGGTGATGGCACTGGGGTCCTCTGCTAGAAGGAGGTTGGTGTGGTGACAGGAGCAGAAATAGTAGATTAAAAAAAAATCACCAAGAGTAATGAGTTCAGTCACCTGGCATATATTCTGCAACAAGATGCAAGTTCTGTCGAGAATTTCTGCAGCCATTGCATTGCAGAATTCTGGGAGCCCTTGACTTTACCTCACCCATGACAATGCTAGCAGGGGACAGTTTGGATGTAGATCTTAACCTGTTTATGTATCCCTAATGTAATCTCCCTGTCAATATATCTTTACTTTATCTTCCTTTCACTGGTCCCAACTCCCTAAGGGCAGTCAGGAACAGTCAGCACACTTTCATCTTTTTCTTATCAGAGTGCACTGCATTTATGAATGAATGCCACGTATCGTTTTGTGTGTTTAGCAGTGTACAGTTCCTGAAATCTGGAGACCTGCTGTTGTTTGAGAAAGAAGGCAGTTCTATTACAACAACTTTCTCAAAAACTTCAAAATGTGAATCAGCCCTCCAAAGCTTTTTAATTTATTTCTTCAATTACTCAGTTTTGTCAACACTGCTAACCTTGGTATTCACCAGCCTACTTTACACTACCCAGGCTTTTGCAATAGCCATCCATCTTCATAGTTCAGAGCCCAGCTGCTTCTCAAGTTGGCCTTGATGATTTATTGAAGGAATCACCAAAAAAAGTCTGCTTCAATATGTCAAGATAAATCTGCATGGCAGTATTGAAAAGCCTGTGACAACTTTCCTCAAGGAAATGCTTGAGTTCTCACAGTGTACAAATATTTCCCTGGGGAAAGTGGCTTTAAGGAACTGAAGTGACCACCCATAGTTCAAGGGGAAGTTATTTTTTTTTGCATGCTAAATTTATTTTCCAAAGGACTAATACTCATCAAATTCACAAGGGTTTATTTATACAAGACTTAACCCACGACCACACACACACACACACACACACTCTTTCAGAGTTTCGAACTATGGTTTTGTGTTAGCCTCCCTGCCTTGTGTTGTGTGCCCAAGCAAGGTTGAGGGGTAGAGGGGTACAGTGGTTTGTAGTGCACAGTGCAGGGGAATGAGTACCCTGACACAGGGTCCCCCTGCCATAACTCACACACCCTAGTGCGCATCACTCTGCATGATTCCATGCCTTTGTGAATCACTCAGAGTGTGGGCATGCCCCTCACACACTCCCAGCCAACGCATGGCATGTTATGCCCATGCAGCTGGGGGTTGTAGTGCTCATTTGGCCAGCACACCAATGGTGAGTGCTGTTGGACCCCCCACTGCATGGCATTCACACATAGGGATGCCTACGCATCTCATGTGTGCAGCGCATAGACATCATGTTATCAGGCTGTGACTACTACACCCTATTTACTTAAAAGAAGCAGATGGATATTGAGCTAAATAAAAAGAAGCTGCTTCACATATTCAGGCTGAAAACGGGAGTGATGTGGCCAAACAGTGTCTCTTGCAGTGCTGAAGAGGCACTTCGAGGGTACACTTGTTGGGGGCACACAAGATATTTACATGCTACCTTGGACAAAGCAGGACATGATTGCTTTTTTGGTGTTCCAGTAGGAAAGAGGGTCAATATTAAAGTTCACGACTGGCTAATCTAAATAACTAGTGAGCATCAGCTCAGCAGAATGTGGCAACAAACGTGTCCTCTGCCACTGCTTGTTCAGCAGAGAACTCGTAAGCAGCAGCCAATCATAATGAAGTGCTTTTGTAACCTGAGGCATGGGTCTGTGTTGCTGACTCACCTTGTCTTCCTGCGTCAACAGGCAACCTCATTATTAGTGGCATGCCACCACCTACATCACTGTCACTTGGTCAGCCAGTGCCACGGACTCCAGTTGTTCCAGAACTGTCTGACCCACCAGCACCCCCTGAATGGAACAATTGACTCCTTCAAGTTCATTGCACAATTGCTGCTGGTACTCACTCACTCTGTGACTCTGTACTGCCATGTACAGTGCCTCACATATGAATCTTGGGTCTAGCATGGTTGCGAACACGAAGCTAGTATTGTCATGTATGACTGTAAACTGTGATCTTGACTCCCTTGTATGCACTTCAATGAGTTCTTTGATGGGTTCTGGAAACAAGTCCATAGTGCTGCACTCCTGGAAGCTCTTCATGGTTGGCACGAGGTGATGGACATCTGGAATGACCCGACTCAGTGAAGCTGTATTGGAGCATAGGTCATGGGTACATTTCTCAAAGGGAGACAGAACCTGGACCATGCCCTCATTGATGCCCCAGTGCTGGTGTAGCAGTACTCCACCAATATCCTGCTCGATGGATAACTTACATAGTACATTTTTTTTGTTCCAGCAAGCATTGCAGCATATAAAATGTGCTCTGCCATCATGTACTGACATCTTGAATTAGTTGATGGTTTGCTAAACCAAGTCAGTCCTCAACAGTTTGCAGCTCTATGGTTGCCTTAGCAGAACTATGGAAATGGCTACAGATGTCTCTCATAGTATCAACAATATGAGAAGCACCCACACTGATTTGGAGAGCATCAGTTACCACAAGGTTCAATGTATGATCACAGCGACAGATTTCCTGGAAGTGGCCATCAAGAATTGCTTTTACCATGTTTTTCTGTTATCCGTTATAAAGTATGCAACATGCAGACCTGCTGTGCTAATCCAGGAGTCAAGCATTTCTTGCAAGGATGTAAGAATGCTGACACCGGTGTGTTCACTTGGAAGGAGTGCAACACTAAGGAAAGCAAACATCCAGTGGGATGGGATATTACTACTGCCAAGGCCAGAAGAGGAAGAAGAGGAGGAGGAGAAGGAGTCAATAGCAGCTATGCCAGTATGTACTACTGGCATAGGTGAACACCAGTGTGTGCTGTGAGTGTGAGGTATGCATGTAGTGAGTTTGTATTAGTCCATATATCTGATGGGCAGTGGAAAACCCTGCCCACAGCCCTGTTCAGAAATTTCACTACCTGACTATAGCATGCGTCATAGATATTTGGCACGCCTGTACATGAAAAAGTAATTTGTGATGGGATGTGATATCGAGGTTGCAAAAAATTTAGAAGTCTATGGAATCCAATGTCTTCAACAACAAAATAAGGTTGCAAACCCAGTGCAGTCAATTCGCACCTATGAGCTGCATGATCTGAGCAGCTGTGGCAGGGGTGTAGCCAGTAATTTAAACTTGTACTCAAGAACTGACCAAACTGTTGCACCCCCTCTATAAACATAAACCAAAAGATATGCTGCCCTGTGACACACATATTGCTGCACCCCATTTCAGTCAACAACATGTAATAAGCCATTGATCCTAATAGAGTCACAACATTTTATTTTATCTAACACACGCACACTACCAATCAGGCAGAAGTTGGCTGGCATTTAGTTACAGTGCTCAGAATACATTATAATAAGTCTCTATACCACATCAAGGGAACCAGTCTTACAGAAGTGCATTCACACCAGCACTTATGCATAAATACTCGATCTGGTCACTCATATGATCATGGCCTCTAAGTTTAGCACCCACACATCTTCCAAAGATCATTTACAAACTCACATTAAAGCACCCAAGGAGGGGGGGAAACAGTTCTTCATATACATCAGGCCTTGTCTGTGTTTGTTGCCCTGGCCTGAGGCTCATGTTGTCCCTGGATTTTGCAGATTTTACTGTCCTCAGCAAAGTACACTGAGTATGCCTGCCAATACTCATAAGCTGTGGAGTGAAATGGCAAAAACATTGTGTAGGCCTGGAAGCTTCCTTTATTGTGAGAATAGGCTTTTATTTATTTAATGCGCTTCACCAGGAGAGACATACTGAGCTGCTAACAGCTCGTTTCCGGATGTGTCCTGGGAGTAAAGGGAAAAGGTAAGTAATATACGGCAAATACAATGTATCAAGGAGCATAATCCAAAAATTGAAGGCAGTAACTTTTGAAGTAGCATAGCCTTGTATAACCCCCCTGCAAATAGGGGTTCCCAAAAAGTCTTCCAGGAGCTTGCTTGAATGCTCCAAGCCAGGATGGTGTTCGGTGTCTAAGCCATTTATCTGTGAGTGCTTTTAGAGCCTCTGGTACTGTCTCTTTAAGAGCTGTCTGCCTGCAGACATAATTAATTTGGATGGCGGTCTGTGTGTTTCCCTGCTTGAGTCCCACTCAAGCTGCTGCCAAATCGCACCGTTTCTGCCATTACTAAGTGGGCAGAGTGAGCACTTTTCAAAGATGTAACTGTTTGCCAGACATCATTTAGAGTAATAACGAAAATACAGTTTGTCTAACCTGCTTTTCTTTGCAGTCAGAACTGTGTTTGCCTAGTCCCCCATTCTGGTTGAACTGTTGAACTGGACCAATCAGTGTGGGGGGACCTTTGAAATGGAGCCTGCTGCTGGCAAATCAGAACTTGGACTCTCACTGTGGAGCCAGCCACCTATGTACTGTATGGCCAATGCTTCTGGGAATTGTAGTTTGGACTTTGTCACCTTTTTTCCACCAACAGGGGGAGTTTACTGTGATGTACAGCCAAACCAGGTAACTGAACTGGGAGGAACCCAAAGGAAATGCTCGGCTCTGTCTACTGGAAAGATCAGATCAGTTTGGGCTGTGAAGAGACAGGGAGCTGTGTCCTTCTTCGGTGTGTAGTTTTAGCACGGGAATCTTGTGTAAGGCCCTAAGTTTCGGTCTGCAGCTTCTGCAAGTGCCTGTTCGGACTGAAACCGACCTGTGAAGAGAATCAAGGAGATCTGAAGAGTAGAAACCAGGCTGTCCCTGTAGAAGACTGGAGAAATTGCTGAATCACGCTCGGTCTGTCAGGAACTGAATCTGCTGTGTGTTCTCCCGGGTATTGTGCAGTAATTGTGATCGGGATAGAGAAGCAGCCTTCCTGGTATAGTACCTTCCTTTTACATATAAATGTGTGTAGCGCTTGTGGGGAATCGTGTATCAAATCCCCTGTACAGTGAATAGAGTGCATGAATCTGGAAGTAAACCCCAGCTTAATCCAGACTACATCCATTTGCTCTAAACTGCAGTGGGGTCCAGTCACAAGGACCTTGTCCACCTGGTCTGCTCCTCCTGGCAATCCAGGACAATCTGCCTTCCATCCAGTTCCCAGCATTGAATTTGTGAGTACAAAGCAGGGTAGCTCCCTGCCATCTGTTTATCGAATCGCAAGTGTGTCATCTAATTGTTGGGTTTTTTTTTCAATTCTTCATGAACTGAGCCAACCGGCTCCAGATTGCAATTTCGGTATTGTGCCAGTGTTTTTCCATCACAGGGCCCCAACCAGCTGCAACCGATCCTGGCTAGCCCCCCCCCCCATCCTGGGTACTTAGTGAAAGTGACAATTTGGGACTCTGAATATGCGCACAGTACTGTGATTATTAATGTGTTTAACCTAATTAACCTGATTTCACCCTTCCTTGTTACAGCTCCTTAAATAAATCAGATCTGTTGGTTTCAGCAAAGTTAAACTGGCTGAGGTATTCATTTATGTTAAAGTATTGTACTGTGGTTTTTGCACTGTATCATCTTGTTTTGCAGGGGGTCCCCGGGGTCCAGTCGACAGAGCCAGTCCTGGGGGTAAGTGTAAATTGTGAAGATATTCCTAATGCATTGTGTGGGCCACTAGTGGGAAGAAAGGGGGGGTTACATTGTTCCAGAGGGCTGTGACCAAGGTAGTTTAACTACTGCAAACCCTGACCTCTGGGTGGAGTCACCCGCCATTGGACCTAGGCCCCTCAACCTGTTAGTAGTTAAGCAGGCAGGGGTAGTAGCCCTTGGGATAGTGCCACCTAGGGGTTACACTTGCTCGTGGCCCTGGCTCCAGAGCTGATAAATATGGGTGATTTAGGCTGTAGGGAGGGAAGGGGCAACAAGAAATGCACATATGCTGTCTCACCATTTGAACCAGTTTGTGAGCAACTTGGTGTTCTGCCTGTCAGAGTACTTGGGCAAGGACTGGCTACAATATTTTGCTGGTGTTTGGTCACTTGCTGATTGCCTCTACCACCACCAGCACCAGCAGCAGCACCATCAACAGAGTCAGGATCTGGTTTTGCTTTTCTGAAATACAGTGTGCAGTGGCGTGAAGAGACAACACCAGCAGGGACTATATCCAAGTTAGCCACCTCAGGAGGCTTTTTCAGAAGCTGGTTCCAAAGACATGTTGTGCTCAGTTTATTAACATTTTTACGATGGCTGAAACTCTATCCACAGTGTGAATAAACAACTCTCCTTTTATCATCCTTCTACTCGGAAAATATGTTCAGATATCACTGAAACCTGAACTTATACCTGACCAGAAACCTCTTGTACACTGATTGAGCCCACAACCACCAAATTCAGTTTGGAGTGGTGTAGAAGATTGTTGTGAACTGACCGCAGGTGCAGTATCAGAACCACTAGGATGAGCAAACATTAGGATGGACTGCTTAGTTGTTTTTTTATCAGGCGGTTGTTGTGAGGGATGAGCAGGAACAGTGGCAGATGTTTTGCACCTGGCTTCAGTAGCTGATTTTTTGGATTGTTTTTGACCTGAGTGCTTCCTTGTGGAATGAGATGAGGGCTCAGTTTCAGCATCTTCAGACTCACTCAGGTCATTGTTCTCAGAGGATATCTCATGGAACTCATCTTCATGCCTTTTTAAATCTTTGGGGGTAGGAGCATATTCTGACCCATAAGACGTTGCATCACTGTCCTCATCATGTTCAGAGGAAATGCTTGGATTTAACCGACAAGGCCATGGCTGAATGCTTCTATCATGAACTGTGGTCATGGTGGTACTGGTGGCTTTGGTGGTGGTGGTAATGGTGTCAGAAGCAGTAGTGGTGATAGTGGTAGTAGCAGTACTGGAGGTAGTGCTGATGGTGGCACTGGTAGCAGCAGTGGAGGTGGTGGTGATGGTGGCAGTAGTAGTATTGGAGGTAGTGCTAATGGTGGTACTGGCAGCAGCAGTGGAGGTGGTGATGGTGGTGGCAGCAGCAGTACTGGAGGTGGTGCTGATGATAGCACTGGTAGCAGCAGTGGAGGTGGTGGTGATGGTGGCAGTAATAGTATTGGAGGTAGTGCTAACGGTGGCACTGGCAGCAACAGAGGAGATGGTGATGGTGGCAGTAGTAGTATTGGAGGTAGTGCTAACGGTGGCACTGGCAGCAACAGAGGAGATGGTGATGGTGGCAGTAGCAGTACTGGAGGTAGTGCTGATGATAGCACTGGTAGCAGCAGTGGAGGTGGTGGTGATGGTGGCAGTAGTAGTTTTGGAGGTAGTGCTAATGATGGCACTGGCAGCAACAGTGGAAGTGGTGATGGTGGTAGTAGCAGTACTGGAGGTAGTGCTGATGGCACTGGAAGCAGCAGTGGAGGTGATGATGATGGTGGCAGCAGCAGTACTGGAGGTAGTGCTGACGGTGGCACTTGCAGCAGTAGTGGAGGTGGTGGTGATGGTGGTAGTAGCAGTACTGGAGGTAGTGCTGATGGTGGCACTGGCAGCAGCAGTGAAGGTGATGGTAATGGTGGTAGTAGCAGTACTGGAGGTAGTGCTGATGGTGGCACTGGCAGCAGCAGTGGAGGTAGTGCTGATGGTGGCACTTGCAGCAGCAGTGGAGGTGGTGGTGATGGTGGCAGTAGCAGTACTGGAGGTAGTGCTGATGGTGATACTGGCAGCAGCAGTGGAGGTGGTGGTGATGGTGGCAGTAGCAGTACTGGAGGTAGTGCTGATGGTGGCACTGGAAGCAGCAGTGGAGGTGGTGGTGATGGTGGTAGTAGCAGTACTAGAGGTAATGCTGATTGTGGTACTGGCAGCAGCAGTGGAGGTGGTGGTGATGGTGGCAGTAGCAGTATTGCAGATAGTGGTAGTAGCAGTACTAGAGATAGTACTAATGGTGACACTGGCAGCAACAGTGGAGGTGGTGGTGATTGTGGCAGTAGCAGTATTGGAGGTAGTGCTGATGGTGACACTGGCAGCAACAGTGGAGGTGGTGGTGATGGTGGCAGTAGCAGTACTGGAGGTAGTGCTGATTGTGGTGCTGACAGCAGCAGTGGAGGTGGTGGTGATGGTGGCAGTAGCAGTACTGGAGGTAGTGCTGATTGTGGTACTGACAGCAGCAGTGGAGGTGGTGGTGATGGTGGCAGTAGCAGTACTGGAGGTAGTGCTGAAGGTGACACTGGCAGCAACAGTGGAGGTGGTGGTGATGGTGGCAGTAGTAGTATTGGAGGTAGTGCTGAAGGTGACACTGGCAGCAACAGTGGAGTGGTGATGGTGGCAATAGTAGTATTGGAGGTAGTGCTGATAGTGGTACTGGCAGTAACAGTGGAGGTGGTGGTGTTGGTGGTAGCAGTATTGGAGGTAGTGCTGATGGTGGCACTGGCAGCAGCAGTGGAGGTGGTGGTGATATTGACAGTTGCAGTACTGGAAGTAGTACTGATGATGCCGTTGGTAGCAGCGGTGGAGGTGGTGGTGATGCTGGCAACTGATGTGGCAGTGGTGGTGGGAGTGGTACTAGCAGTGCTAGCACTGGTTGAAGTAGCAGCTGGTTTGGTTAGAGTGAAGGGGACAGCATGACAGCGAACATGTTTTGAACATTGATCCCTGAGTCACTTCACTTTAGGAGGAGCTGGTCCACAGACATTTTTTGACTGTACTTTGCTTGTGTGACATTTTCACTCACCAGCTAAATTGCAAAAAAAAAAAAGAGAAAAAGTGGAATAATGTTTTTAAATATTTATATTTTATTTTTCTGATACTATAATTAATTTTTCTAATGCAATGTATGAAAACATTTTAATTTATTTTTTACATCAGCAGGAACCAGAAACAGGAAAATTGTCTTTTGCTTATCCAGCGGTGGCAGTCAGCAAATGTAACTGGAGGCTCAGGCAACTTCTGTAGCATCCAGACTCCAGAGACAAAGAGACTTCAACAATTTTTTTACATTGATATTTGTAACTTTTTACTGTACTAACAACTATAGTCAGAAAGCTAAGTTGAGGCTGTAACGGTGCCCCCACCGGCCCCTGCCCTTCCTGCCCTAGGGCACAGATAACATCTGCTGCATCTGGAGACAAAAAGAGTAAAGATTACAAGTTTTCATATGGTTTTCTTTATCTTTTAACTTTAACAACAGTCAGAAAGCTAAGTCTAGACCACATGCAAAGGTGCCCTCCAGCCCCTGCCTACCCTAGGACAGAGATAAGGGGCCAGATTTTCAAAGCCCCAGAAATTGGCACAAGTCCGGGGGGAAGCTGCACAAGTGGGGCTGCTCTTGTGGAGCCTCAGTTTTTCTGGCATCTGCTGGATTCTCAAAGAGAGAGCTAGTTTATGATTGTCTCCCCGATTTGCATTTGCTTGCATATATTTCTTGAGTGCAGCTGTGCCAAAATGTTATGCCTAGTGGGACCAGACATAACATTTCCTGCAGCTTGCCTGCTGCCTGTGCAGAGCACAGGCTGAAAATAGAAATCTCCACAGGTGCAGAGATTTCATCACACAGCAGTGGCTCTGGCATGGAATTTAGTCCCTGAATGTCTGAAAATCCAACCCAAGGTCTGTGGCATGTGGTCCAGCGACTCCCTGGCCCCTGCCCTGCCTATCTTAGGGCACAGATAACTTCTGTGGCATCCAGAGACAAAAAGAGTACAGGCTTCAATTTTTTTTTATATTGTTGGTTGTAACAAAGCCAGAAAGCAACAGTGGTGGTGCTCCCCCCTTGTTTTTCATGTATCGTGCATTGACTGCAGTGGTGACAGACAAGCAACAAATGCCCAAGTACACTACCAAAGTAAAAACTGCAGCATCAGCAGAAACAATAAAACAGATTTCTGTTTAATAACAATAATTAAAACAGCTGTGGAAAAGGAAGCAAAGCAGCTGCCCTTGCACACTGACTGCTGCTTCAGAACAAAGTAAGCACACTCAAGTTTTTGCACAGATACAGTAGTATTTACTGCAAAATAACAAAAGCATTTATTTTTTCAGTAATGTGGCCCAGATGTTCAAAAGGGTTGCGCACGGTGCAACAGTGTTGCACCGTGCACAACTCACTAATCTCCCTGAGATATTCAAAAGGAAAAGTGCGCCGCGACAAATCCCGATCCCCTGAGCGCATCAATACGTGTGGCGAGGCACAGGTAGGGGGGCGTGCCCATGCATAACCTGCATAGCCCGGATATTCAGCCCGGGATGTGCAGAGTCATGCATGCGCAACCCCTACCTGCGCCTGCACAAAGTTAAGCCAAAAAAAAAGGAACAAATGATGGCCACCCACAGGTAAGCTGCCGCATTGCAGGGCACAACACTGCAGCTGCCACCTGTGGGTGGTCACCCGAGTTCCTGCCGCACCTGGCGGCACCCCACCATGCCCCATCGCGGGCATCCCTGGAGCAAACCCCCTGTCCAATATCCCTGGTGGTCCAGTGGACCTCTATGTGCCTGATCGTGGGCATCGGTATAGGTCCCCCCCCCGTCCAATATCCCTGGTGGTCCAGTGGACCTCCTATGTGCCGATCGCAGGCATCTGTAACACATAACAGACCCCTACTACCCTGGTGGTCTAGGCGTGCTCACCTCCCCACCCGCCCACTGAGCCCCTCCACCCGCTCCCCGTCAGCCAGCCGGACGCAGCAGCCTGCCCGCTTCGCCGCCCCGCCACCGCCGACTGACAGTCAGAGTTGCACACCCATTGGTTCACAGCGTGAGCTATGGGTGAAGTTGATATTACTACCAGTCCAGACATGTGAATGAATCATTCACATATCTAGACTGAGTAGTAATGGTATGGGTTGCCCATGTCAGTAGAGCTGACTAGTCCAGATACAAATGAATCATTTACATATCTGACTGAATAGTACGGTATGGCTGGATGCCCATTGGCTCACACTGTGAACCAATGGTCATGCAGCCCTCACTGAGCTGTCAGTCAGTGCGGGCGGGGTGGCAGGCGGTGGGTGCTGCCGCCGCTGGCTGATGGGGGCGGGCGGGGCTCCAGTGGGCGGGTGGGAAGGGGAGTACACTAGACCACCAGGGTAGTAGGGTCTGTTATGTGTTACAGATGCCCGCGATCTGGTGGCAATCGGTCCACTGACCACCAGGGAGATTGGACGGGGATTCATACCGATGCCCGCGATTGGCACATAGAGGTCCACTGACCACCAGGGATATTGATGTTTTTTTTTTATTTTACACGAATCGCTCACGATCGGGCTGTAGGCGCGGTCCCCGATGGCTGCTGCCTGGCAGGGCGCCAGGCCAAGTCGTCGGGGATTGGTGCACCTGCATGCTAATGGAATGCAAATGGGGCCGTAATGAGATGCAAATGGCACCCTGTGCACCTTGCATAAATTATGGCCCCATTTGCATGTCCCCTTTTGAATATCGCAGGTGCTGTGCATGGTGCAATGGCACTTGCGCTAGAGCATCTCCGTGCTCCCCTCTGGCCTTGCACTGGCGCAGTGCCACTGCGCCATGCACAGTGAGGGTGTGCCAGCGATATTCAAAGTTGCTGGCGCCTACAGCGCAGCTCCTTGAATATCGCCCAGGCCACACCCCTGCGCAACAAAGTTGAGCTGTGCCCAGGCTTGCACCACAGCCTTGCACAGTTTGAATATCTGGACCTGTAAGTCTAAGTCTGAAGAAGTCACAGGAACATGCCCTTTTTCAGCCAACTATCCAGCAAGCAAGAGCTAGCCTAAAGCCTGTCCTGCAACTACAGAAAGGCTATGGCTTGAGGATTACAACACAATTTGTTCTATTATAAACAAGAATTTATCAATGCTGAATGTTTCCTTGCATGGTGTATGTGGCAGGGATCTATTGTGGTAGTTGAAATAAAGGGAGAGAAGGAGTGGCAATATTGGTAAAAGTTAGGATTTACTTAAAGAGCAGCTGACACCTTCAGGAGAACTTCAACAAAATATAATATTTAGACACAGTTCAGCTTGTATTTCACAGTGGTTCTATGTTCCTCCTCCCCATTATTTATTACTGAGATGATTTGCATGAAAACAGGGTTTTTGTTCCTGAACAGTTAATCTATTCCTATTGCTTTCTCCCTACCTGAGATCATAATGCACTGCTTGTGACATAACAGTTTCTCTCATGGCAACAGACTGTGATGTCACAACAGAGGACTATGACATGAAGTATGGATTAAGCTACAGAGGCACATAAACTATAAAGGAACTCTACAGCATAAAGATCTTATATTCATGCAAACTGACTTGGTAATAAATAATGGAACAACTGAAAGCGATGGTTACACAATCAGTTAAGTTGGACTCTGGAATATATGCTGCTAAACACTGCAGTTCACAGAACCAGGGGTTTGGCACTCTACCCCAATGACCACTAGGTGTGGTCCTGACGCAACTCTCTGCTGGGTGGGCTGAATGGTCAGGCACTTCAAAGGACCGAGGCTGCTCTAATCCAAGAGGGTTTTGGCCCTTTGATTTGCATGACTGTTCAGCCTACCTGGGGTGCCAATCCCCAAGTCAGTAATCCCCTCCTCTCCCTATAGTGTCCATCATCAGGGTTCCCAATCCCCATGTCAGCGATCCCCCTGGTACTGACATCAGGGTGCCCAATCCCTGTGTGGGCAAACCCCCTAGTACCGTCCGACATCAGGGTTCCCAATCCCCGTGTTGGCGATCCTACCCCCAGCACTGTCCAACATCAGGGTGCCCAATCCCCGTGCCCATGATCCCCCTGTACAGTGACCCTGGGGAGCCCACTCCCAGTGTCCTCAGTTATGTTACTCTTCCCCCACTACTCTGGAACACTACGGAGCCCACCCCCAGTGTCCCCAAACACTGTTTATCCCTGAAAAAAAGAAAACAGTCCCCCAATGTTTTTTTTTTAAATTAAACCTGTAAAGAAGAAAACGGTCCCTCTTTGTCTCCCCATCCCTCTCCCCTATCCCAACCATCCCTCTGTCCACCCACCTCCCCGCACCCCCCGACCCCATACTTACCTCTGGAGGTCATTGACTGGCATCTTCTATGGACTGGGACATGTCTGCACTCTTCATAGCCAAACAGGGACCTGAAGAATCAAGATAAGTGCTGTATAATAGCAGT
Source organism: Neoceratodus forsteri (assembly GCA_016271365.2). Lineage (NCBI taxonomy): Eukaryota > Metazoa > Chordata > Ceratodontiformes > Ceratodontidae > Neoceratodus > Neoceratodus forsteri. The sequence continues at coordinate 728,551,406 of CM057453.1, forward strand.
CAAAGGCGTTTTGAACTTATGTTGCTATCGCAGCCATTTTTAGGTCTTTTTGCAGCAAATTTTCAACATGGGCTTTTTGGGACCCCACCTCATGAACACTGGCACTGTCATTTTGTTACTCAGTCCTGAAAGGTGATTTCATGGTCCCTGTGCTGAACCACCTTTCGGGACCGAGTAACGAAACAACAGTGCCACTGTTCATGAGGTGGAGTCCCCAAAAGCCCATGTTGAAAATCTCATGAAAAAATTACCAAAAATGGCCATGTTAAGAGCGTGTATTGTGCAGTTTCTATGCAGGTGTATAACTTTGCAAAATTTGTTATATTTTCACTCCAAATTTTCAACATACAAATTTTTTCACACCACTTCATGAACAATATAGTTGTCATTTCACACATCCTGCCCAAAATGTGTTTGCATACATGTGGCACCCGCTCGAATGTGACTCGGACCCTCCATGGCCCCCAGACCAGCCCTAGCTCTACCTACCAGGCAGTCCTACTTGCAGGAGACTGCCAGCCACCACACACTTTAAACCTAAGGTTTCCACACCCACTTGGATGTGACTTGGACCCTCCACGGCCCCCGGACCAGCCCTAGCTCTACCTACCAGGTGATCCTGCTTGCAGGAGACTTCCCGCCACCACAAACTTTAAACCTAAGGTAATTGTTAGGAGCCTTGCTGCCAGCCTGGCTGGTTGTTACTGCTACTACAAAAGAGAGGACATTTTAAGTTTCATTTTGGTGCCTTTTCTGTACAGACATTGGATCACAATTTAGCTGCTGCTGTGGCCACTGCAGCAGAATCTCTCATTAATTTGCTGCTACAGCTGATATCTAGCTCCAGAACTGCATTATTTTATTGTTTTTTTACTCAAAAGTGGCACAGTTTAAAAGTGCCTGGACTGTATTTCAGACCTCTCGTAGCAATTCAGTGCAAGCCCAAATTACTTTAAACCTAGCAAGTACATATCGGGGCTGTATTTTTCTCTAATTACTGAAACAGTCTCTGCTGAGCTGAAGCCCCATCATCGCTTCGTGCCGGCTATCCACCCACCCCCCACCCGCCCTATCTGGGCATTTACTTATATAGGCTTATTTTTGTCAGTTTCAGCTGACATCTAACATACCACTTTGCCATTTGCTCCTTATCATTTACTGCCACTAGGGGTGTTGGATCATCTCTAGTGCTCATTAGTACTTATGCTGTTGCAAATTGTATCTCCACTACTGCTGGCTCTGGCTCCTTAATGCTTATGCTACTGTGTGTTACAACACATCATGAGGTGTGAAATTCTAACTGCTCTAGCTACAAGCCTGCTGCTTTGTTCACTTGTGAGGTTATCCCTGCTCCCATGTTCCCACAGCATTATCTGGCAGCAAAACAAAAATAGTCATTTCAATTTCTCTAACATGCTGGTTAGACCTACTGACTTCCTTGCTCTCACTTCTCTGCTGATCCCAAAATTCATCAATTATCTTGTGACCGCAAACTTGGAGTTTAGACTCCATCCTAAAATCAATATGGTTACTCCCCTTATTCATCGCTAGCTTTGGTATCTCATGCTGCTTGCAATCTTGTTGGCCGGTGATGTGGAAATGAACCCTGGTCCCTCTCACTCTCAGCCATACAACAATGCCTCCTGGGCTACAACCTCAGGGCTCCGCAGAGCCCATCGAAACATTAAGAGCCTCATGCATAATTGTGCGGCACTAGAGGCATGGGTCGACACCCACAACCTGGATATACTGTGCCTGTCTGAAACATGGCTAAAGCCCTCTACCCCTGATTCAATCTGCTCAATACAAAACTATAGCCTTATAAGGAATGACAGGCTATCTACTAAGCGGGGTGAGAGAGTTGCACTATTTTAAAAAGCTCATCTGAACATCCTGCAAAACACCATACCTCAATCCTCTGCTTGTGAATCCCTTCATGCACTTCTCCGTATGGGTGCTAAAAACCTACATATAGTTGTTGCTTATAACCCACCCCAGGGAGGACTGTCTGCTTTTACTAGTTTGCTGGATAACTTGGTAAAACTAGCAGGCCAAAACAACATACTTATTCTTGGGGACATGAATTTAAACTGGCTTGCATAAACTCATGGCTCACTTCTGTCTGTAATCCAGAACTACAACTTGCACCAAGTAATAACAGCCCACAAGGATCTCCCCTAAAGTAATGTCTAGTACGCTGCTGGATTGGATGTTAACAAATAGGGTTGATAGAACTGTGGATGCAGGCACACTGCCAGATACTATATCAGATGACTCCCCTATTATTTGTGTGTGGCAACACTCAAGTTCCCAGTCCCTACCTATACGATGTATTACTTTCAGGAACTATGCAAATCTGGATAAGGGAAAGTTCCTGTATGAAGTCTTGTCTATTGACTGGTCTTATCTTTCTCAGACACAGGATTTACAAACTGCTCTTGACTACTTCCTAGACAATTTTCATGCAGTTCAGAGTAGATCTACACCCCTTGTGACCCGACGTGTTTGTGGGACTCCCACGAAGTGGTTACACAAAGATCTCCTGGCTGCACTACATGTCAGGGACAAGAGCTGGAGGGGCTTCAGAAATTCTGGGCTCATTGCTGATTACCACACCTACAGAACCCAAAGAAGAGACTGTAAAAAGCAGATCAGACTTGCGAAAAGCACTTATTGCAAGGGGCTTCTGCTGGAATTCTCAGGTGACCCTAGAAAATTCTGGGCACACGTGAAATCATTCCTGGGTGCAAAGAAAACTCAATTGGCTGATGATATGATCATTAGTGGAGTCCACTGCAACAACCCTAGAACCATTGTGGGAGCATTTAACAAGCAATTCTCTGACCTGTCCAGCTTCACATCTGCCTTCCTCCATGGCAAGTCACTATCTCCACCCACCCCACCCACCCCAACTGTACCTCCCCCTCCTTTTTACTTTAAGGCAGTATTACAATCTGACGTCCTAGGCCTGCTGAACACCATTTCTGACAATACTAGCGTAGGCTTCCATGGTATTGAACCTAAACTTCTGAAACTGGCCGCTCCATTTATTGCCCGGCCTCTGGCAAGGATCTTTACCCTCTCTCTCTGTAACAGAGTAGTACCAAATATATGGAAAATGGGCAGAGTTACACCGGTCTTTAAGAAAGGGGATAAACAGGATTTAACTAACTACTGGCTGATATTTATACTATCAGTTCTGTGCAATATAATGGAAAAGTTATCATCAAAACAAGTTACTGAATTTATGACTAAATATAACCTCCTCTCACCAATCCAGTATGGCTTTTGCAAAGGTCATAGCACCTCCACTGCCTTGCTCCACCTGACAAATGATATTTTAACTGCTATGGATAATGGCCACCTTGTGGGGGCTGTTTTTATTGACCTGACAAAGGCTTTTAACCTTGTTGATCATCCTCTTCTTCTAGATAGTCTCCTAGCCCTTGGCTTCTCACAAATCTCAGTTGCCTGGTTTAAAAGCTACTTATCAAATAGAACACAGCTTGTTAGATTCAACTCTGCTGTGTCCAGCCCCATGGCTATCAACCTAGGTGTTCCCCAGGGATCTATATTAGGGCCCCTTCTTTTCTCAATTTTTATTAACAATATCTCGTCTTGTATCCCTGATTGGTTGGCAATCCTCTACGTGGATGACCTGGTCTTGTACAGTAGTGATAAGAATATACACTGCATCAACCAGACTCTCACCACTGCTTTTAAGGCTATTCAGTCCTGACTCTTCCACCATAAGTTAATCCTCAATACCGAAAAGATGCATAATGTGTTGTTTGGTTCTACAGTAAAATTAAACAAAAAACGTGACCTTTTTAAAGTTTCTGGTCAGGAAGGGAATGGTCTTTGAACCAATTTGTTCTTTTAAGTATCTTGGAGTACTCCTTGACGAAAATCTTAACTTTGATAAGCACATAACGGCTACCTGTAAATCAGTTCATGCTAAAATTGGTGTAGCCTACAAAACCAGCTACATCCTTACACAGTCAGCTAGATTAGCCATAGCCCATGGCATCTTGCTCCCGTCATTATCCTACGGGGTAGTCACATATCTTAACACATCCATAACTCTCCTCAGAAGGTGGGATTTGACTTATAACAGCATCTGCAGGTATGCTTTGGCCTCTCCCTGGTCAAAACACCATTGTCAGATTTATGCTAATATAAATTGGCTACCTCCCACTGCTAGTCGAACTCTTGCTCTTGCCTCCCTAACTGATAATGTTATTAGACCAGGAATCCCCATCTCGCTAGCCTCCCTTCTAACTCTGCTGCTTTTCTATCACGGCCTTCACTCATCAGATAAATCACTGCTGCAAATCTCAAGATGTAAATCTAACAGAGGAATCCTTGCTTTCTCACACTTACCGGCCAAACTCTGGAACTCCTTACCTCTTGATGTTCGCCAAGCCCCTAGTCATGCCCAGTTCAAAAGCAATTGTCACCTTTTCCTCTTCAGTCAGGTCACCTGTGTTTGCTTCAAACCCCCTTGAACCGATATCTCGGACTCTCCCACATTTCACCTCTGCTGCAAACTGCCCTCTGCAAAGCCCATTTAGTCATGTCACTAGGCACTTAGGTCTCATTTTTGTTTTTGTTTGGTGCTAAAACTGCTCTAAACCTAGTTGTCTGTTAACTACATGTCAATACTAGTCACTGAATTCATGTTTCTGTTTTGTATCACACTGACCTATCTTGTTACTTACTCAGGTATTTTGTGACATTACTTTTGTTTCTTTGTATCCAAACTATAATATGGATCCAACTTCTTTGTACTACGTGCAGTTTTACTTATTGTTTCTGTTATTGGCCTACCACTAGCACTGGAACATATGCCTAGTCCTAAAATGTTTTTTTCTCCTGTATCCCTCAACCACTGTCACCTATTTTGTAATTGTTATGGTGTTTTGATGTACTGTTATGTATCATCTCGGGTCATGCCTGAAAATAGTCATTGTTATGGCTAGTGCACCTACCCGGTAAACAAAAAACTAAATAAATAAATGGTGCAGTCCTTGCAAGAAATCACCTTTTGGAGCCAAGTAATGAAATGGCAGTGCCACTGTTAATGAGGTGGAGCCCCAAAAAGGCCATATTGAAAATTTAGAGCAAAAACACCAAAAAATGCCTGAGTTACACGTACTCGTTGACATTTTCCTACGCATGCACGTAACTTTGCCAGTTTCTCATATTTTCACTCCCAGTTTTCAACATAGCCATTTTTTCACACCACCTCATGAACACTACAGCTGTCATTTCTCACATTCTGCCCAAAATAACTTTCTGCATCTGTGGTGCAGAATGGCGTTTTGCCACAGATTAGACATTTTCACCTATGGGGCTTATGAGGTAAGGTGATAAGAAGACTATTGAACATTTGGGTTTAAAATGTGAAACAATTACAAAGTCATCATGGCAACATACAAGTGTCTGCTTGCTGCGCCTACTTCCTGGGTTCAGAGATGGACTCAGGAGTTGGAGGGCTGGCCGAGGCAGTAGGATTGAGTGTCCCAATGACTGCTCTCCATCTCTGGGGGGAGAAGGAAGAGTGTCCAGTGCATTGTGCACCTCTGGTGGAGACTGGGGGTACCACAACTGCTGGCACCTTATACAAGGGGGGGCGAGGCAGATGCTGGCACCATTGCACATCGCTTTCCCAGGGATCTTCAAAAATTAGCATACAAAAAATTCTGGCCCCATTCCTGATTCCCCCGCCTCCACTCCTACAGCAACTAATAGAGAGAGAGAGAGAGAGAGAGACTATTGGGGGCTAAAGAGAAATGTTATAGCCACAGATATCACAAATAAACGTTATTCTTGGCTCCAATGTGGCTGTGTGTGTACAAAGGGTAAGAGCAGGCTGGCAAAATAAGTCTTTGACTTGTGCCACCATCCAGAGAAGAAAAAGAAAGAGAGAGAGCCTATTGGGGCCAAAGAGAAATGTTATAGTTACAGAAATCACAAATAAACGTTATTCTTAGCCCCAATGTGGCTGTGTGTGTACACAGGGTAAGAGCAGGCTGGCAAAATAAATCTTTAACTTGCGCCACCATCCAGAGGAGAAAAAGAGAGAGAGACTGACTATTGGGGGCCAAAGAGAAATGTTATAGTTCAATGTGTGGTACATAGCTCAGAGAGGGCTGTGGGTTCAGTTCCCACATCTGGCACTTGGGTTAATATCCCAATACTGACACTGTAGTGCGGCATGAGGGGGGTGCTGCACTACTGAGGTGCTGTCTTTGGATGAGATGTTAAACCGAGGTCCCATCTGCCTGGATTGGGGGTAGTTCAGGTGGATGTTAAAGATACCATGGCACATATAGAAAAAGAGCAGGGGAATTTCCCCAGTGTCCTGGCCAAATTTCTCCCATTCACTAAAAATACCACCAACAGCTTAATCTGGTTCAGTTTCAGTTGCTTACCATCTGTATCCCTCCTCCTCCTCCCCAGTCACCCCTGAAAAAGGGACTTCTAGGCCCAGTGGGCTTCCAGGTCAACAAAATTCAATAAATAAAACTAATGAGCTTGAATATTATGTGCTTGATGTTTATAGACTTAGACTTTGGCTTTTCTCTGTCTCCCACCCTTGGTGGAATGCCGGGAAGGTGTAGGAATTAAGACCCAGCGTTGAGGGCAGGATAAGAGTGCCAGAGGAGGAGGAGGAGGAGGCTGGGGAGGATGGGGAGTGTTTCCAAAATGTTCAAAACTGAGCAGTGGAAGTGCTGAAGATTAAGTAGGGGAAGTGGGAGGAGCATTTCCCCACCTCTTGAACTACAGGCTGTAGCCTTTCAATTCAATGTGTGGTACATAGCTCAGTGCTTGTATATGCTTATGAGCTTGACTGTTATGTGTTTGATGTTTATAGACTTAGACTTTGGCTTTTCTCTGTCTCCCACCCTTGGTGGAATGCTGGGAAGGTGTAGGAATTAAGGCCCAAAATATTGTTACTGTTTTGATTACCTCCTCCAACTCCGGAGAGTATGACCAGTAGCACACCAGAGAGGAAAAAATACCTTTTGGGGGAAACCTCCGAGGACCCATGGCTACTGACCAGCACATCCTCTGGGCATACTAAAAGGAGAATAATCCTAAATGTGGTCTTTTGGTTCTGGTTATATCCAAGAAGTAAGTCCGAATTTGCTGGTCGATGAGTCATATCTCCGAATCCGACGGTGGGCAGGAAATTTAATGCTGGAGGCTGAAGGTTCCATCAGAAGAAGAGGGATCCAATTTGGATGGATGTCCAGATGAGAAAAGATGGTTAATCCATGTCCAAGATAGCTGTACGGGAATGAAGAGCTTATTAAACTGAACATGAAGATACATCCAGGGAGAAAAATCTAGGGATGGTAGCATTATTGTCGCCCTGTCTGATAATTGGTGAAAAGGCCTCCTTGAAAGTCAGAGAGGAGGGTCCGAATGGAGCCCCAAAATAGCGCCAACTGGTACCTCTACGGAGGTAAGGTTAGGATGCAATTCAGACACTGGAGATGATTTTGTCAAAGGCTGAAACAGCAGGTACAGGAGCATCTGAACAAGTGGTTGAATGCAGGGTCAGAGACATGTGGTGTCAGAGGTGCCATGCTACAGTAGTGTGGAATGAAACTGGGGCTTTCAGAGGTCCCCACTGAGGCCAAACTGAACCAGGAAAATCCTGTGTGGGATTACTGGATAAGTTGAAGGGAATTGCCAGTGAGGATATCGATGTAGACAGGCTGGATGATGGAACCCTCATGAGTGGTAGCGAGGAAGGTGTAGAATGTACATATTAGGTCTACTCGGCTAGTGGAATATCCTCCAAGATGCAGATTTTGAGGGACAAAGATGTCATAGATGGTAAGAGAGCTGGGGATCATTGGCTGGATGAGAAATGGTGATGAGGTAGTCTCAGACAGAGTGGTAGAGGTTTCATGTACGCATTGCAGTAGTATATGTGAGTTGGGAGGCTTGCGTAAGGCTATCATGAGCCCTTTGAAACATTAGGGTAGGATTGAGTACCTTGATAGGAAGGTAGAAAATGTTCCAAGAGATCCGAGGAATTGAGATGTGCTCCACGGTGATGTCCTGCACACACAGCCTGAGCTGGAACTGGAACAGGAAAGAATCTGAATTGCAGTAGAGGAAGAGAATAGATTGATGAAGTAACAAGCTAGGCCTGCATATGGGCTAGCTGGAGCCTGGGACCCCTGCATAGGTCTTTTGTATGCAGAGTTTGGATGATCAAACTGTGGTGTAGGTCTCAGGTGGTCAGACTAAAGAAGGCGAGACCCCCACGTGGGCCTGCCTTGGTGAAGATGGGAACTATGTTTGGGCAATGAGAAATATCCCCTCGTGGGCCATGTGTGTTGTGGGATGGCGGGACCTCCACGTAGGTCCGCTATGGCCAAGGGTTGCACGATCCAAGGTAAGAAGGGCAAGGCTCCCACATGAGTCTGTCTGTAGATGATATGGAATTAGGTTTGAACAATGAGTAATGTCCCATTGTGAGGCATTTTTGTTTGGGATGTGGGACCCCCACGTGGTTCATCATTGCCATAGTATTGGATAGTCAGAGGTAAGAAGGGCAAGACCCCTATGTGAGTCTGCCTGCAGATGATATGGAAATAAATTTAAGTAATGAGAAATGCCCCCTCGTGGGGCATGCATGTTGTGGGATGTTGGTACCCCCACGTGGGTCCGCCACTAATGCAGGACTGCATAATCCGAGGTAAGAAGTGTGAGACCCCCACATGAGTCTGCCTGTAGATGATATAGAAATATGTTTGAGCAATGAGTAATTCCCCATCGTGGGGCATGTTTGTTTGGGATGGTGGGCCATACGTAGGTCCGCCATCGCCCTATTATTGAATAGTCTGAGGTAAGGAGAGCAAGACCTTGATGTGAGTCTACCTTTAGTGATATAGAATTATGTTCAGTAATGAGTAAGGCCATGAGGGGCACGTTCGTTTGAGATAGCGGGACCCACCCCATGGGTCAGCAATCACTGTAGTTTGTAACATGGCACAAATACCAGGACTCGAGGGAGGAAAGATGGAAGAGAGTCAGCTGGTAGAAGAGCAACACGGCATTATGAGACGATAATGCAGTGTTGAGCTCGTGAACGCGCGTATAAGAGTCGAGCAATGTATGAAGTAGGTGCAGTCTGACCAATAGGTGGCACAACTAACATTGAACACGAAACGGTACCGAGAGCCCTAAGAAAGGTAGTGGAGGACTGAGTTGCCCGTGTCTCCAAGTGACAAGTAGCGCAGGTAGCAAACAACAGGAAAGTCAGGGGTTTCTTAGGCAGCTAGCGACTGAATAGCGCACATGTAGCAGAACAGTTCAAGACAACCCTGGGAAGTTGAGGGGATTAACACAGAACCATGAAACAGACGAACATTCTTCTCAGTGGGAGAGAGCGTCGGCTGTGCAATGTGGAAGTAGGGCAGAGAGCAATGAAGGGGAAAGAGTGCTGGTCACCACGCACTCACCCAGTAGATAGTTGAGGAACTGACCCAAAATGGAAAACATGACTGGGAACCACAAGTCAGTAATAGACACCGAAAGTGTCATTCATCCTACAAAGCACCACCTAGTGGTCGGAACAATGAGCAAAGCTGTAGCCGAAAGGTGCTGTGTTAGGTAGTTGTGGAAAAGTGAAGTATTCCGAAGAGCGGCGTGCAGCAAATGTGTTGTCCCTTAAAATCTGCTGCTTGTCATGCAGTAAGGGACCCGATTCACACAGTACTAGTCACAAGACAATGGCAAGCACAGAGACTGACCGTAGCAAAGAGATGAGGTAGAAACACGTCAGAAGCGGTGTGCAGTTATGAAAGCGCCACCTATTGGTCAAAATAGTCAGTGGCGCGATGTAGAGTCATCTCACACAACTTCAGTCAATGTTGGGCCATATAAAACTATGCACCTAGTAAATGTTCCCCAGAAGCCATCACGGCAGGAATCACAAGCAGAAACGGACACACAGCAGTAGAAGAGGCCATCAGAAGAACAAAGATTTGAACTGTAATCGCAAATTTTTCTGTCTGTTCCTACATAAAGCACACTTAACAACTGCAAAAGTGGTACACACTATCGTACTCGATGTGGCCATCAAAACGTGCATGCGCACACCTCCTGTGAGACACAGACTTGCAAAGTAACTGACGTGAACCATAAATCTGTCAGTGATAGAAGTCCAGCTGCTCGTGTGTTTGATAGCAAGTAAAACATAAGGTAATTAATACTTGCATTGCACTTCTTATGTTACAAGTGCATTAATCACTGATGAAGGTAGCATCTAATGGGGAGTTAATGCATGGTTGGTCCGTTATAAGCCCTCGGCCTCCGGCCTCGTGCCACAACGGTCCCAACCTTGCATTAACTCCCCATTAGATGCTACCTTCATTGGTGATTAATGCTTTACATGATATGGTCCGATATAAGAAGGGCAAGACCATTTGATTGGGATGGCAGGACCCCACGTGGTCCACCATCACAGCATTATTAGATGATCCAGGATAGGAACCTGAGTAAGGAGTACGATTGTGAGAGTCATGCTAGGCCCCCATGTGGGCTAGCTGGACCAGCAGGTCTCGCAGGCAAATCCACCCGGGGAAGGAGTAAATTAAGTGAGTTGAGTTAGGCCCTCACATAGGTTAGCTCAACTGGCAGAATCTCTATGTAGGTCTACATGAGAAAAAGTATATTTGAGTGAGTCGAGCTAGGCCCCCACACAGGCTAGCTGTACCGGTGGACCCCCACATACAGAGGAAAGAGCTGAAGCAAATGAGTCGAGCTAGGCCTCCATGTAGGCTAGCTGGACGGGCCGGAGCCAGGCTGGAAATATAGAGGCCCCATCAAGTTTGGACAGAAGAAGAAGGCTGAAGGAGTGAAGTTTTTTTCTCTTATGAAAGTGGCATTTCTGTTGCTGAAGAACAGGGATTTGAGATACAAAGTAGGTCACATGCTAATTTTCCAGACAAGTTCATCAGAAAGTTTCCATATTAAGCCACCCAGTGAAACAGACTTTTGCAGCTGTTACCACCACTTGTAAAATCTGTCCCTAATTTAGGTAGTTTATCCTTCATATGGTTAAGTCCCATCCGTGATTTGTAAACCAGGAGGTTGAGAGGTACAACATGTCTCCCAGATAGATCTAGAATTAAACTTTAGCTCACTAGTCCCATACTGGCTATTAAGTCAATGTGGCTCATGTATGAGATGGGAGTTAACTCAGGCAGCAGCCATCCCTTGCTTTCACTGCTACTAATTGACTAGATAGCAGCAATACACCATGCTCCAATGTCCAAAAAGGAAAACTGCCCCACGGGGGCACAGACAGAGCATACAAGCATCCTGCAGGATGGGGGACTGCTTGCAAGTTGCCCCACAAAGCACCCAGTTCCGCAACCATGGCTGCAAAGAGCAGAAGCTGGCACACAGGCAGACAGCAGGCAAGTTGGACCTGCAGAGGAGGCATGGCAGGAAGCACTCAGGAGCAGAACATGCTGCAAACCAGTGACGATCCAGGAAAGAGTCACACAGAAGAAACAGTCCTGCCATGGGTAAAAATCCAGAGACCCCGCAGTGAAACTGATGGAGCTCCAGACAGGGCAGCACAGCTGCAGGCCGACCTGAGGCAGGCAGTAGATGGAAACATGGGAGGGGGTGGAGTCAGGAGCAGGAGACTGAGCAGGGAATCGTGGAAGTAGAGAACAGCCGAAGGCCAGGAATGGAGCGATCTCTGGAGAAGCAGGAGGCACTGGAAAACCAAGGAGAACAAAACAGGAAGAAAACAGATGAGGCGGTACAGGGGAACACAGAGGGGTGCTGGTTAGGAAGAAGTCAAGGGGGGGACACTGGGAGAAACAGGGCAGGAGAGTGGAGAAGACGCAGAGACATGGGAGGGGGGACGAAGAAGGAGGGGGAGAGAAGGAAAGCAGGGAGCAGGAACAAAGAAAACAAGCCTCACCAGCCACACAGCTCAGGAGCTCCTAGTATTTCTGAAATGCTCGAAACTGAGCAGCGGAAGCACTGAGGATTAAGTAGGGGAAGTGGGAGGAGCTATTCCCCACCCCTTGGACTACAGGCTATAGCCTTTCAATTACAGAAATCACAAAGTTTATTCTTTGACCCAGTGTGGCTGTGTGTGTGCACAGGGCAAGAGCAGGCTGGCAAAATAAATCTTTGACTTGTGCCACCATCCAGAGGGGAGAGAGAGAGAGAGAGAGAGAGAGAGAGACTATTGGGGGCCAAACAGAAATGTTATAGTCACAGAAATCACAAATAAAGTTTATTCTTGGCCCCACTGTGTCTGTGTGTGTGTGCACAGGGCAAGAGCAGACAGACAAAATACGTCTTTGGCTTGTACCACCATCCAGAGAAGAGAGAGAGAGAGACTATTGGGGGCCAAAGAGAAATGTTATAGTCACAGAAATCACATGTAAATGTTATTCTTGGCCCAGTGTGGCTGTGTGTGTGCACAGGGCAAGAGCAGGCTGGCAAAATAAATCACAAAGTTATGAGCCTGCACTGAACTTTGCGAACACAGGCTCATAACTTTGGCAATTTTCAATATTTTGTCCCCAGATTTTCAACATAGCCATTTCTTCACAGCACCTCAAGAATGTGACAGCTGTAATTCTTTCAGATCCTGTCCAAAATGTTTTTTTCTGCATCCTGAAAGGTGATTTTGCAGTTGCTGTGTGAAATCACCTTTTGTGTGGGAGCTGACAGTTTTTTCTGCACTTGTTCATGAGGTGGGATCATAAGAAGGGCATGTTGAAAATTTGGAGCAAAAATATTCACAAACAAGAAAGTTATGAGCCTGTGTTGAAATTTGTGAACACAGGCTCGTAACTTCCGCAATTTTCAATATTTTGATCCCAAATTTTCAGCACAGCCATTTCTTCACAGCACCTCATGAACTGCATAGCTTTCATTTTGCAGATCCTGGCCAAAATATTTTTTTGCATCCCGAAAGGTGATTTTGCAGTTGCAGCGTGAAATTACCTTTGGTGCAGGAGTTCAGATCTTCAAAATCTGGGCTCAGAATTGCAAAAAAAAAATATTTAACAAGAAACCAACATTCGGCATTGACACATACTTGTTTAATTATTATAAGAAGTCCCAAGAAAAGTGTAAAAGATAAACAGTGCAAAATCAACAGCTGTGCAAAGTATAGTATAGCTGCCTCTGCCTAACAGACCAAATTGGTAGCTGGTCTCAATGCTCCCTGCACTTTGCTCAGTAGAGCTTGATCTTTGGGGAGGTCTATTAGAGTTTATCTTTTGCTCTTTAGTAGAACTTCTGTCAATAATAGCAAGCATTTTCCAGTGCCGAAGGTGACATGATAGAATGACTCAAATAGCAGCTCTTTAATTTAGGGAACTGTTCTTAATAAAAAGTGTAATCTGTATGGCTGGCTTGAAAACAGTAAATTACATGGGGGGAAAATTTAAAAGTGATGATAATGAACTGAGTCAGACAGAACTCCATGTAAAGTGCCAACTTGTTGGCAGGGTGAACCATTCACTGTACTGAATTGTGAAAGCTTGTAGGCACGAATGGAACAGGATTCTGAATGTACTCACATCTTGATTCAGGGACTTTTAAAACACTCCCCTCCTGAATCAAGATGCGAGTACATTCAGAATCTTGTTCTTTTGGTGCCTACAAGCTTTTACGTTTAAATGCAGTGTATGGTTCACCCTGCTAACAAGTTGGGACTTTACAATGAGTTCAGTCTGATTCAGGTCATTGACATTGCTTTTAAATTCTCCCCCTGTGTAACCCATTGTATTTAAGCCACTCACACAATAACAACTTTCTGTTCAGTATTCACAGTGGAAGACAGAGGCCTATTGTCAGAATGCAGCATTTTATTGTGTAATTATTTATGCCCCTTGTTCTCCAGTCAGCCCCCAGCTGCTCAGCCTGCCCCAGCCCCAGCACCCTGACATCCCCTAGAACTTACTTTCATCTCCCCGCGTGCTCCCAGAGCTTTTCCCCTCTGGTGGGGTGCAGCAGGGTCCCACTATTTCCCTGTCACTGAACAAGATCCGGTTGTAGGAGGCAGTGCCTGGGTATCCTCGTGCAGAGCCTGCGAGCTGGCCAACATCATCCAGCTAGTCTTGGTTTTTCCTTCCTTTTCTCCCATTGCCCCCCCCCCATGATGGCAGTGGTGAGGGTGCACAACCATGCACATATGCATGTGTGTTGTGGTACCAGCTGATGTGCTCCCACCCACAAGCTGCTCTGACTGCATTACCAACTGTGAGCTGGCTGCCCTCCCTCCCTGGAGGATGGGAGCATCCTCTGGGACACTTAGTCCTCCTCCCCCTGGCCAGTCCCCAAAACTGCAACATTAACACCAGCATGGTGTTATTAGCAAGAGACAAGGTGGATTCCTTTACAGAGGAAAGGGTTTTAAAGGGCTTACAGGCAATACAAGTGGATAATTCAATGGGCCCAGACAGGATGCATCTAAGAGTGTTGAGGGAGAAGGGACAGGTCCTAGCAGGACCACTGGTAGGTCTCTTCAACTGCTCCTTAGAAACAGGGAGGTCTAGCTGGCTCTGTGGTACTGGAGGTTGAGGCGCTGTTTGCTACACCTCGCGCCACACTGGTGACCTGGGTTCGAGAACAAGCCTGAGCAACAGGGGGTTGGCAGGGGTGAGAAAGGATTAAGCATCTGGAGGACTGCTCTCCTCTCTCCGGGGAAGGGAGGGAGGTTTGTCAGCCCACTCGCTGGCTGCCCTCTTGTGGTGACCGGAGGGCAGTACAGGTCAGGAAGGCATGCACTGGCATCCTTCCATCAGTAGGGAGGAGGAAAATGGAACTGGCAGGCTCCATGATGGCTGCACCAGTGCCCAGTGCCCTGGCTGGCCCTCTGATGTCTGGATTTTGCTCTGGGGGTTACCTGGTGCCCCTTCATCCTGGCTCTGCCATGGGGTTGGGGACCAGTGGGGGATTTAAGGGGCTGTCAGGTCAGGGAATGGTGTGGCTGGAGACTGAGTCCCTCCGAGAGAGGGACCTGAGCTGCCTGCCAGGCTCATGGAACCAAAAAATCTATATAGGAAAAAAAAGAAACAGGGAGGTGCCAGACGGTTGGAACACAGCAGATGTGGTCCCCCCTGCATAAATACGGGAGGGGAAACAAGGCAAGGAATTACCGGCCAGTCAGACTAACATTTATAGTATTGAAAGTACTGGAATCAATGATGAAAGAGAGGCTGATAAGATTCCTGGAAGTGAATGGTCTGTAGGACACCAAGCAGCATGGGTTTACCACTGGGAGGTCTTGCAAAGTGAACCTGATAAAAATCTTCGACTGGGTGACAAAGGCTAAGGAAAATGTCCTGTATCTAGACTTCATCAAGGCCTTTAACTCCATCCCACATGGATGTCTGGCTAGAAAAACAGGCAACCTAGTAGTGGGAGATAAAACAATTGGGGGGATAACTGTCTGAGTGGGATGACCCAGAGGATAGTTCTAAATAGGAAGCATTCAGAGATTACGGAGGTTAACAAGTGGAGTGCTCCAAGAGCTGGCTTTTAGACCAGCGTTCTTTCCCATGTTTGTATGTAATATAGAGGAGGGAGTCCAGGAAAGATGTGCCTCTTCTCAGACAGTACTAAGATCTGTGGAAGGGTAGATAGCAAAGAGGTGGTAAGAGTCACAAAGGAGAATCTGGAAAGCTTAGAGTGGTCATCAAAGGCATGGCAGCTGAAATGTAGTGCCAAAAAGGGCAAAGTAATGTACATAGGTTGGTGCCAAAAGCTTGAGAACAGAATACAGGATGGACGGGGTGGAGGTGGAAAAAAACAACAGAAGCAAGGACTTGGGGGTGTTAATAAGTGAGAACTTAAAAGCACTTGCACAGGGAATAAGGGCTGTGGGCAAGGCAAATAAGATGCTGGGATGCATGGGGGGGGATTAGGAGCAGGAGAAGGGAGGTGATACTACCCTTGTACAGCTACCTGGTTGAAGTGCACTAACACATTTGAAGTATTGCGTGCAGTTTGTAGTCCATAGTTAAAGGACAGAGTGAGGCTGGAGTCAGTGCAGTGGTGGGCAACCAAAATTATTCAGGGACAACAGTAGAAGTCATATGTGGAGCAGTTAGCTGGCCAGTTAGTACAGTAGTAGGGCTACTGCTTGCACCGCTGGCAAACTAAGTCAGGAATGAGCTTGGGCCTTTGCATGCCAGTCAGGTGGAGGAGGATTGAGCATCCCAGTGGGTGACCACAGGTAGCAATGCAGCTGGAGTGGCTTGTAGGTAGGCAGACGTCAGCAAGCACCACACTGTGCACACTTGTGTGTGTGCCTGTGTGCATGGCACATCCTCGATGTTGATGTAATGGGGAACACTAGAGGACTATGAAAAAAGGGGTCCTGAATGGCTTGATGATGCCAATCTGCTCGCAGACCCCACACCTGGCTACCTAGTCACTGCTTCTCACAACCGGATCCTTCAGTGATGGAGGTATAGAAGGGCCCCTGCCTCCCCTGCCAGAGAGGGAAAGTTCTGGGAGCACACAGGGAGGTTAAAGGTAAGTCTGAGAGATGCCAGGATTATGGGGCTGGGGGAGGGTGAACAGATGGGGGCCAACTGGAGAGTAGAGGACATAAATTAACGAAAAAATATGGGGAGCAGTTGGAAGACCTCTATACATACACATTGGAGGACAGAAAGGAGAGGGAAACAGAAATAGGGTGCAGATGGGGCAGCAGGGCGGAGGGAGGGAGAGAGGGAAAGGGCTGCTAGGGGAATTTCCCAATGTTAAGCAGGTTTTTGAGAAAGCTAGATGGGCTTCAAAGCCTTTATCTGCTCACGGTATCCGTGTTTTTATGGGACCCATTAGTTTTTTTTATTTCCTTTTCTCCTACACACATGTGGCTGGCCTTCTTTCTGTCAATTGCCCATCCCGACCCTATCTTCCACCATCTCTATGACTTACCTCTGGCCTGGCTCAAATTTTCACAGCTTGCCCCCTGTGGTGGGGCTGATAGGGGTTCATCAGTTCCCCTCTGGAAGCCATGCTTGATCTGAGCCTGCCCTGAATCCAGTAGGTAGTGTGAGGTCTGTGGAGGGCCGTCCATGTCATTCTGCTCCTTTTCTCAGCCCAGACATTCTGTGGAGTCAACGGTATGACACTGCACATACAGTATGCTGACATCTTCTGCGTAGAGCATCCTCCCACCCATTAGCTGCTCTGCCCACTCCACCACCTATGTATGGTCTCCTAGGCAGCAGTGCTGCAGTGGAGCTTGCGGCCAACCCTTGCTGTAGGAGAACAGCATCCACTGGAATGTTCAATTCTCCACCCCTGGCTGGCCCCTGATGCCCCAGCCCCTTTCTGAACCCGGGTCACTGGTGTCATGAGTGGTAGAGCTACCACTGCATCAACAGGGCTGGCTACCCATTAGCAATTTTCTGTGGAGGTTACTTAATGACTGTATGTACTACATTCATACTGCAGATATAGTGTGTTAGGATGATGCTTGTCCAAAGTTCTGATGGTAAACAGAAGAGCACCACATTAAGATGTTTAACTGTGCAAGAGGAGAAATTTTAAAACATTTGAAAACCACAGCTCTCAGTTCAAGAATGAAATAAATGAAAAGCAAAATGGCTATATTGATGTTTTTGCTAGAAATACATTTTTCTAAAAAGAGAAAAAAATAGCTAACATTTTTTGTCAATTGGAGGGCTTTAAGCCCGAGATTCAATGGGTGCAGCAACTATGTCACTCCCCCATTGAGCTTAAAAGGTCACTACATCCTGGGCTTTGCCAGGTTTTTTTTCATTGCAGCCGAAGACTAGGTCGGATGTTTCTTTCTCCTGTCTGCTGCTACTTGTAATTGTGTAGGACCGCAGAGATTTCGAACGTTAGGGTGACTGTTTCTTTCCGTGGACCCTCCTCGCTAGGTCCCACTGGAGAGGGTTCGGAGCTGCCTCATTTATTGCTGCTTATGTCTGCTCTGCTAGCGCTTCAACCTGTAGCCATTCTGAGGCTGGAATCAGATCCATTGCCTGCTCCTGCCTCGCGGCTTGCTTCTTCCTCCAGGAATTTCACCGCTCTGGCTCTCACCTGCCTCTATTCTAGCTGCTGTGCTTGTGCAGCGCATTCACGGGTGGCTAGCGGCGCTCCTTCTTTGGCGCTTTCAGGCACTCCTCTCTCTTTACTCACCCCCCACGCCGTGGCTCCTGTCCCTTTCTACCCTCACTTCTGCTGTTTCACCCCCTGGCACCATGTACGATGCTGGCAGGGAGCTGCTGGCTGCATGCAGTTCTCTCATCTGCCTACCGCCTGCTTCCCTCCTCACCTCTTTGCCACGCTTCTGGGTGCTTCCTTGCCCCCAGCTCTCTCACTCTTACTTCCTACCTTGTTTTTTCCACAGCTGCTTTGGTGCTGCACTTCCCTCGCTCACCTTCCTGCCTCAGCTGCACGACCCTCGGTCTCCTCGGTTGGCTTTTGCCGACTTCATGCTTCGCTGTCTTGATTCTGTCTGTAGGTTTCTTTGCTACTGTTTTAGCCCTCTCTCCAGTTCCGATCTGTGTCTCTTGGACCACTGTTCCCTGTCGGGGCTTACCTGCTGAATTGTTTTCAATATCGCTGGACTTGGATTGGGTCCCTGGTTGCCATACCTGTATATTGGGGCTCTGCCTTCACCTATCTGTTCTCTAACTAGGTATCTGATTGTACCTCAACCAAACTAAAAAAAACCCTAAAAAAATTCCTTCCTTTTCCAGATGGTCCCTGGTGCTGCTCCCGTAGGTTCTTAACCCTCACTATTGTTTCTGTCTCCCTGTCCCTCCCGTGCTGCTGTCCAGTATTCCACCACTCTTTCCGTGGCTAGACTAGGCCTCCATTCTTCATTTTGTGGACCAGCTTCGTCCCCACTTCACCATGCCTCATCCTGTGCCTTGATCCCCTGCCCCCTATGCTCTCCTGCACTTCTACAATTCATGGGTCAGAGTGGGCTACTGCACTTCAATTTAATCTACCACGTGCCACTTCTGCACCATCTCAAGCGCATTCACCATGGTGGTTGTGGGACTCCAACCCTGGTCTGCTACTTGTGCCCAGTTCATTCACCATTCGTTGCTGTTGCCTCTGGGCTATACTGCCCACTGTGCTAGCTCCCTTGGCTATTGCTTTGTTCTTTGGTGTCCTTGCTTTCTTACCTTTTAGGACTATGCAACGCTGCTGTGGATTTTATCTCTCTTGCTTGTCTCCAGTAGCGACAGTTTTCCAGTGCTGTCATGCAGTATACCTCTTCTTGCACCTTGTGCCCATCGATGTCACCATTCTTCTGCTCCACTTCTTTGACCCATGACCCTCTTGCCTCTTGTCCCCCTACCATATCTTTCTTCCTCGCTTTCGAGCATCTAGTCCCAGATGCTGATCTCATTATTCCCCTGCCTTAAGTCCTGCCGGCCATCGGGGTTCATCTCATCCAACTCGCCTACTGTGGTTCTCATCTGGCACCAGTCATCCGGGATTCACTCCGTTTTGTGGCCTGCTTTCACTGTTTCTTTTATGCATCCCTATCATGGCTCCTAGTCCACCTCATCTCTATGCTACCTCGAATCTACATGATCTCCGGTCATGCTAGTCCACAATACCTCGACTTGACCTACTCCTCTATTTTGCTCGTTCATTCAGAATGCCTTGGCCAGCTCCTTTGGGCCATTCTTCCTTCAAACAAGTTCCTTTTCCAGTTCATTCCTATTTTCCTTCTCTTCCAGTTTTCTTATGGCAGTAGGTGTGCCTGTGTGTTTTTTGATGCCTCCCCATCCTGTGCTCGACATCTGTTTATTTCAGATCGGGTAGGATTGCCTATGCTACCCCAGTTCATGGCGGTCACATCATAGACCTTCAGTGGGGCCATCTGCTACCCAGTTCGCCTACTCTCTGGAAACCTTTGGTTCTCTCACATGATTATTCCTGCTCCCATGGCTCACTCCAGCTTGGCTGTGTCTAGCTGACTCCATATGGCCCTGCCTTCCTCATCGCATCTCTCTTCCCTCTTCGACCTCCGTTGCCCCCTTTCCATCCACCTGTTTCCTCATTCGCCATGCCTCTCTTGTATCTATCTTGCTCTTGATATTTAATTGAGTCTATGAACTCCTCATCCTGCTTCCATCCATCATCAGCTGTCAAGTATTCCTTGCATGATCTAGCATGTCTCATCTGCCTCGGTGTCTGCTCACTGATACCTCGCCTCGACCTGCTCCTCTAATTGGATCATCTGCCACCTCATCCGACTCTCCTTCCTGCAGTTCTCATCCCGTCCTGGATGGGTCCTATGCTATCCTCTCCCTCCTTTCCTTGCCTTTTCATTCCTCGCTTCCTATACTAGCCTCCTTGGCTTCACTCCCTCTTTGTACCTCATACATTTCCTAATTTTACCTTCCTTGTCCTTGCGCCTTTTTAGTCAAAGCCATCATGGCTTTGCTCCACTCTTCGTTTCACTCCTCTTCATACCTCATCCAGTTTTTCCTTGATCGCTCACCTTGAGTTGCCTCCCTCATTTTGAGGGTACTACTTCCTTTTACTTCCTTCGTGCAAGTTCATTCTCAAATTCGTTCATGTCTACTCCTTTTCTGATTCCCTCTCCTCGTCTCTCTCTCAACAAGTTCAGCCATCCAGGATTCAATCCAGTCCTGGCTTCTATCTCCTCATGCCACTAAGTAGCTATTCATTTGCTCTGCTGTTCCTATCCTTGACCATCCATGGCTGACTCCATCCAACCTTCCATCGAACTGGGCCTAAATGCCACCTCACCTAGCTCGCCCTCCTGCCCCCTTACGGAGCCTTCTTCCTTCCCAGAGTCTGCTTGCTCCATGTCATCTGTCATCGCTCCCTTCATGGGAGATCCTTCGACTCCTTCACCCCCTCTGCTCCATGATGCTTGGCCTCGACCTGCTCAACTGCTTCAATCCCTCTCTCAGTTTGCCTTGGCATGGTTTGCTGCCACGTCTGAGCTTTTCCCTTGCTCTGTCTGGCCATACCTATCATGGTTCATATACCGCCTTTTCTGACTCACCCCCATGCAGCTCTCATCCCGTACTGGTTGGGTCCTATGCTACCTATTGACCTCCATACCATCATTCATCCTTTTCCACGTCACTTTCCAGCACCTACCCTCTTGGCGTCAATCCTTCATCGTACCTCATCCGTTCCTGTTGCCTTCCTCAGCCTATCGTCTAGTCTTGTCCTGACCTTCGTTGATTCTTTCCACACCTAGCTTCCCTCCTCATCGTCTGTCATCTGCATTGTTTCCCCTTGATTGCCATCCTGTGCTTACCTTCTGATTTGTTTACCCTCTGGTTCCTGTCACGCCTTCTTGGTCTCGAAGTCTGCCTCCTTTCGAGGAGCATCTTTGTTTTTGTCACTCCATAGAGCATGATGCCTTCATTCAAGTTCTTTTCCAGTTCATTCCCATTTCCTGTTCTTTCAGTTCCATACCAGCTCTTCAGGATTCAGTCATCATAACTTCACTCTGCTCTTAGCTTCACTCTTCATCATACATCATCCACTTTTGCTCAGTCCTCATCATACCTCATCCAGTTTTGATCCTCGATCGCTTAACCTGAGTTGCCTCTGGTTTCAGATCTCCCTCCTTGGCATCAGAATCTACCTCCTTTCGAGGAGCCTACTTCCTTTGCTTCCTTCATACAAATTCATTTTCAGGTTCATTCCTGTCTCCTCTTCCAGTTCAGTACCAGCTATCCAGGCTTCCCTCCACTCGTGGCCTGCTATCAATATTCTTTTTGGGCTTACCTACTGTAATTCCTATGCCTCCTATCCACTGCAGCAATCCTGCCATATGTATCGAGTTCATAACTCCAGTAATATTGAGTTCATAAATCCAGTTATCATTCACTCAGCAATACCTCAAGGTTTATATATTTACATCGTTTACTCGAACATTCCTATCATTGAATTCCATACTACCTCATTGACTACAACCTTAGGGTCTAATTGTTCAGAGTTGAATCATTTACATCACATAATCAAGTATGCCTCTTCAATCTCAGTGTATGCTCACTCACATTGCTCAATCAAGCACATCGCTCTCTCAAGCCAGTCTGCATTATCATCTGTCTCCTCATCAGCACATCTGGAATCTCCTCATGAGCACATCTGGATAGCCTTGCTTCTCTGTCTCATACATGGATTTACTTCCTCCCATCCTTGCTCCTCTGATCTACTGCCTCTCATTGACTACTCGAGCATATCCTCCTTGAGTCCCTGCTACTTTATGTTCCTTATTTTATCCATGCTTCTTTTGATTTTTTTCTTATCCTATCATCATCTTCTTCCTTGCTTATAGCCCTCATATATGAACCATTCTCTCTACCAACATATGCCCTCAAATCAAATGTCATCAGCCAGGAAGAAAGGTGACCTAGGCCTTGAATCCCCAGAGGTTTCCTCTTCAAAGGGGGTTTTTCCTCTCCTCCGTGCCAATGGTCATAATAATAGTTAGAGTTAGTGCTTCTTCTCATTAGTTAGGTTCCACTGTTGGATGGAGGTGAATGGTTGCCCAGCTTTCCCCTCTCTCCTTAGGAAGTTAGCCCTTTTCTTCACAGAATTCATCCTTCATCCTCTCCTCTTCGATGCTTGACATCTTTGGGTATTCTTTTTGGGCTTATTCCTAACCTACCTTTAGCCGATGCATTCATTCCTGGCACCTGTAGGGGGGAACCCTCCTCTAGGGTTCCTCATGTTGTACCCCTACAGGGTGGTCAATCCTACGGATAGAGAGGCAGAAAGCCACAAAGTAAATCAAGTTACACAAACATCATCTCATATTATATTATTCAGTTGCATAAGCACATTGAATGGGAGGGTTTTAAGCCCAAGGTTCAACGGGTGGAGCAATATGTCACTCCCCCGTTGAGCTTAAAAGGGCACTACATCCTGGACTTTGCCAGGATTCTTTTTGTTGCCCACCATCCACCCCCTCCTCCTCCAGCTGCTCTCTCTCTTCCTGTGGACTTATTCCTAACCTACCTTTAGCAGCGCATTCATTCCGGCACCTGTTGGAGGACCCTCATCTAGGGTTCCTTGTGTTGTACCCCTACAGGGTGATCAATCCCATGGATAGAGAGGCCGAAAGCCACAAAGTAAATCAAGTTACAAAAGCATCATCTCATATTATATTATTCGTTGCGTAAGCACATTGATCTTAAAATACTGTCATTTTAATAATAAAAATGTATTTGCTCTATGCATGTAAACAGGCAGCATTTGTAGGAGTGAAGGAGTCCTGTGAACTGAGAGAACAGTTCTTTTAGCACCATGTCCTCAGCAAGACTAGGTTTTAGCACTTACCCAATCCCTGCAATGAAAGGTTGGACATGTAAATATTACTCTAAACTTAAGAATGTTGTACCAGGAAAGTACTGGGGTCAGCAAGACTTCTCCCTCCATGGTTGCCAATCTGGAAGTGAAGTAAACTTACTGTTGCTACTTTAAATACAGACAGCCAAGAAAAACAGTTCCTCAGGAAGGGTTAGTTTGTGGCCATCCATTCTGTAGAGTCATTTCTAGTGAG
Organism: Neoceratodus forsteri; assembly: GCA_016271365.2. Taxonomy (NCBI): domain Eukaryota; kingdom Metazoa; phylum Chordata; order Ceratodontiformes; family Ceratodontidae; genus Neoceratodus; species Neoceratodus forsteri. Next base: position 728,574,978 of record CM057453.1, read on the forward strand.
AAGGAGTTCTGGGGATTATCTTGATGTGTGGCTGGAGTGGGTCCTATTGCTTTGCCTGCTTCTACTTCAGTTTCTTTTTTAGGATTATTAGCTTTGGACGTACTTCATATCGGGACACTTATTTTGCTTGATGGCTTGCTTTTTCTATAAATAACCGAATTCCAGGTGGGTATGAATTTTATCTTAGTTTAGACCGCTGCAGCACAGAGGAGGGCAGAGGGGGGATGTTCATGGGAGACAACTTCATCAGCTTTTCTATTCTGTGTAGTTTCTGGTTGTTCAGCAGGGAGATTGGTGCGAGGCTTGGCTGGGGCTGGCTAGGAATCATCAATGGCACCTCATGCTGAATGTGAATAACGCCCCAAACAGACTCTGTGCTTTCAAAATTGTGACATGAACCCATACGCTCCTATAACATGAACAGAGCTGGATATAGTGACAAGATGAGAAGGAGGGAGACAGCCACAGGATGTGGGAAGTGACCCTGGCAGCAGGGGCAGGGGTCGTGGATGGTGCTGGAACAGGAACGGGGGGTGGGGGTGGACAGCACACAGAGGGAGGATTTTGGTGAATGGAGGATAAGGCAGATGGCACACAAATGGAGGGAGCAGGATGGTTTCTGTTGTTACAGGGCATGTTACAGTAAAAAATAATAAAGTCACTCAGCTGCTTGCCACAGCTTTATGTAAATGAAAGGACTGAAGTGCTCTCTCATTGGAGTGCTTCATTCATTTCAAGTACACAAAGTTTACGCCCATAAACTGTGAACCAGTGTGATATTGTGCTTGCCTGTTCATTGGTCTGTCAGGGATGAGTCCAATGTAAATTGCTCTGCATTAAGCTAGTCCGTGACACATCTCTGAAATGGCATTCTCTGAGGCAAAGCAAAATGTTTCTTGTGCACATGCAAGGAAATATAAAAATACTACTTAAACAATCAATCAGTCAGCCATGTGGAGCACCACAGTCTCCATGAAGATTCAGTAAGCACAAGAGTGAAAAAAAAGTTTGCAAAGGCAATTGTTTTTCTAAGTCCCATTCAGAAAAGCACAACTCTTTCACAGAGAGCAACAGCTTCCTCTCAGCTCTAGTGTCTCTCTGCACTAAGGCAGGTCACATGGTAAAGTTAGGAAAGCTCACTGTGCAGCCTGGGGATTGGCTGAGGAGATCTCATGAAATCTCAAAGTCTCATTGAATACACACTGTTGAATACCTCAAATGCACTCCAGCATTTGGGTATTCATCGAATATGCCTGGTATTTGAGGGATTCAATGGCAGATTTGAATTCGACACACTCCAATTAAGGGGCCTGTCAGGATAACTTCTGATTGGAGTATTCATATCCAAGATTGAATTTAAGTTGCCTTCACTCAGATAAAGGTTTAAGTGAGCTTGGTGTTGGCATGGTACACCCTGGGATGTAGTACCTAACTCCCCCATCACCCTGCCTGTGAACCAACATGATGCAATGAACGGTGAGCCCAATGCTAATTATTAGCACCCTACTACAAATATAATCACATACCATAAAAATGAACAAATAATGAGGTGTTTTTTAAGTGTGGGATTAGGTCCTGGGGGAAAACAAAAAGGTTAAACAGTCACATAAAGCATGGCAGCTGGTTTTCTGTGCCCACGTTGGCCTAGCCTAAATCAAATGCAATGACTGCCCTTCCATTGTCCTCCTAGGTGTAGCCAAATTATAGCTATTCATTCATGCTGTGCATCTAGTGCTCATTCAGGCTCAGCTCAACTTTAGCTGTACTGTTGAGAACTACCCTCACCCTAAGGGTACCAGTTATGTACCCCCTAGTTCTAGGCAGCTTCCAAGTGCTTCACTATCTACTCAGCTGTTGGAATGATGTAGGTCTAATACTGTTGCATGTGGCTGGCTGACACTGGTACACTTAAAGTTTTAAGCAGCAAATTGTGAATAAACCCCAAACATGGAAAGCACTTAAACCCAAATGGGTATTTGTATTCCTGACAGGATGGCCTACTCCATCAAAGAATTTCCCAAACAACTTATTTGCAAGAGTGATGCAGGACAAGCCCAATTTTTACTCATGATTCTCCCTGACCAGAGGATCTCCCTTGATGCACAGGTGTGATGGTGAAATTGCAGGGAGTCGCTCACTGGAAGTTTTACTCTCTCTGTCTCTCCCTCTCTCAATGCCTGCATCCATTCTGGAGGGGAATCAGAGCACTCAATGATAAGTTTAATTGCTACATGGACAAGTATTTAAACTAGCCAAGGGGAGGTGGCAGGCCAGCAAGGAGGGTAACTAATTGCCCATCCTACACAGCTAGCAGTGGAACCAATGAACAGGAGGAGTGGATATCTCTACAAACCAGTGTGCAAAAGATGGAGACACACACCCAAGAGGTGGATAGGTAGAAAGGGGGCAAAATTCAACAGAAGGGCAGATAGCAGGGAGAACCAGGGATAAAGGACAACCAGGGAGGGGGCTGGAGTAAACCAGCTAAATGGTCCAGGGAGTTCAAATCATGTACAGCCATTTGTGCCAATGCCAGGAGCCTTAGCAGCACGGTCTTCTGGGTTGGTTGACCAAGGAATCAAGATGACCACATGTTGTGTCCTTGTGGAATAACGACAAGACAAGGAGCAGTGAGACACCTTTATTATTTTTAGTACAGGTATACCACCGTTGCCACATTATTTGTTTTAAACTCACTGCCTTTCCGGACTTTCTTGTTTTGCTCTTGGTTCCTGGTCTCTGTTTCTGTCCTCTTTGTTTGTTCCTCTGCAGACTACTATGTGGAGTCCACGCGGCAGAGGAGCCACCAGCAGCAATCAAAGAACAAGCTGCCCTGCAGAGGGTTGGAGAGACAGAAAGATGGAGGCCACCCGATTATACCCAATTACATGCGTCACTGTTCCTTTATGGTCTATTATTGTCTACTGGAGCTGATGTTTTAATCTGAGTGCAGGGAGACTTGAGATTCTAGATCTAGTCATTGCTACCACTGACGTAACTAATTATGTAAGAGACTGTGGCGACTTCATCGGTATTGATAAAATTAAGAAGGTGGGAGTGTTTGGGAATCTGCAAAAGAACCCCTGAGGGAACCTGGTGAATGTTCTGCTGTATATTAAAAGGGGAGTTCTTTTTCACCTTTGCCTTAGGAGGAAAATTACTGTTCTACTATTGTACTAATGTCATTTGCCATTTATTGCAATTTGCTGCTATAATACGCTGTCTTTTTTATTTTTGTCATTTCGTAGATTTGCTTATTTGTATTTATTATTGTGCCTTGTGTGTTGGGAATTTTTTTATGCTCTCACTAGTTTTATAGCTGGGGCTTTAGTTGTTAGGTGTTTCCCTGTTTTTTTGTTTTTTTTTTATTTATTAAGATCTCAGATTAACTTTTGAGCACAGGCTTATTACATAGGTTCCACATCAGGGTCATTACAGCAACAAACAAAACTACAGCTTACAGGAAGCCGTAAGAAGATAACAACAATTAAGGCAAATTAGGAAATAGGTTACATGTGTGACTGAAATAAGCAAACACAATATACAATGGTACTTGCCAACGCAAAAGGAAAAAGGGAGAGAGAGAGAGAGAGAGAGAGAACAAGGGGAAGGGTTGGCTCAGGAAGAGGAGGTAACAGTGAGAAGACAAACTGGAGAGAGAGAGAATATATACTGAAAAGTATATACAGTATATATATACCAGAAGGTGGGCCTCATCACTGGTGAGGGAGGTTTATATTAAGCATACTGGCAGTGCCAGTAGAGGGAAGTGTTAACAGAGGGTGTCGGGTGAGGGGGTGGTGCAGGATCAGAACAGGATGTCAGTATAAGAAGGGCAAGAGGGAATAGGAGCAGAAGGGGAGTGGTGGGGAGGGGATGAGGGGAGGAAGTGTAGAAGGTGTGGGGAGGAGTTTGGGTCAGTTAGGGAGGAAAATAGTAGGGGGTTGAGAGGTGCCCAGTGGTGCAGGAGTAAAAGCAAAGGGGAGGAGGGTGGCACAGTTTAGGGAGGGAAGAAATGGAGGTATAGATGGCACCAGGATGTACTTAGGTTGATGAACTGCCAGGGGCTGGAGGCCTTAATGGAAACAGTCGCAACTTGCTTTGGTAACCAGATATGATCGTAGCCCACATTTGAAATGGCCCAGTGCTGGAACAGCAAAGAGGCTTGGTGGCAGGTTGTTAGCCCATTTAGGTGCCTGGTGGGCAAAGGCCTTTTGTCCTAGAGTGGTGTGAGATCTTGGAATCTTGAAGACCATGCTCCCAGAGCTTCTTGTGGTGTGGATGCATTCAAAGGTGGTGAGGAGCTTCTGGACTCCTATGGGTAGCATGCCTAGACTTACTTTTTTGGCCAGCAGGCAGGTCTGGTACTGAAGTCTGCTATTGAACTGGAGCCAGTTGGCTCAGGTATAGGGGTCACAGGTGTAGGTTTGATGTTCTGAACCGGTGGAGAGGTGGCATGCATTAATTAAGGTGACTTTGATATGGTGGAGGGCTCTGTCTGTTGCAGATCATAGACTGCAATACCACACTCCACAAGAGAGATGACTGAGCTGCAGATGGCAAGGTTTAGTGCTTCATGAGTGAGACTGTGCTTATGCCTGTGTAGAAGGCCGATGTGTATATTGAGTGATTTTACTATATTGTCTATATGGTAGACAAACAACATGGTACTGTCAAGTGTAACGCCCAAGTACCTAAAGTGCTGTACCTGTTCAAGTGATGCACCTTCATCACTGGTAATGGTAAGTGGGTGCAATCGATGTCAATTCTGCGGGCTGGAGAACACATTGCCTTTGTTTTTTTATAATTCATGACAAGTTTGTGAGCCTTGAACCATTTTTCCACTGAGGAGAAGCTGTCTTGTAGGGTGAGCTCCTGTGACCTGGGGTCTGTGCCTTTGGAGAAGAGGACAGCATCATCTGCGTAGAGCAGAATTTTGCTAGGACAGGAACTAGGAAGCTGATTTAGAAATAAGTTGAACAATAGGGGACCCAAGATGGAGCCCTGTGGAACACCCGAGCAAACTGATCTGCTATCAGAGTAGACATTGTCTATCCTAACTTGCTGGGATCAGCCCGAGAGATAGGATTTGAACCATCTTACAGTATCGTCTGATAGACCAATAGCATCTAGTTGCTCAGAGAGAAGGTCGTGATTAACCATGTCAAATGCTTTTGACAAATCGATAAAATGTTGCACCAACCAGATTGCCGTGCTCAAGTGAGTTGTGAATAAAGCCCGTGAACTCAGGCAGTGCTGTGGTGCTGCTGTGTGCTTGTTGTACTTTTCCAGATATTCCACTAATTGATCAGCGACAATCCTCTCTAGTGCCTTGGATAGGGGAGGGAGAATTGAAGTGAATCTGTAGTTTCCTAGCATAGATCGATCACCATTCTTGAAGACTGGGGCCACTAATGCCGCCTTCCATTGCTGCGGGAACTGACAGAATCTTCGTGAGGTATTGATTATGTAGGTTACAGGCTTCAAGATGACTTCCAGGGATAGGGCTACAAATTTTAACTCAAGGGGAGTCTCCACTGTAATGTGATTTTCCCAGGACCTTTAGAAGGTATTTCCTGGCTTCATTTAAGGAGCTGGATCTGAACCCAAAATGAGGGTTAACAGGCAGTTGGTTCATTGTTTGCGTTGTGGCAGAGGAGTTAGAGGGGTTGAAAAGTTCAAGGATAGCACTCCAGAGAGATCGGTAAATGCTTTAAGTGAGTTATTAGTAGTTTCTGGGTCAGTAGTAGGTATGCCATCAATGTTAAGCATCAGAGGGGCTGGCTTGTTAACTTTCCCTGTGACCTCCTTGATGTTAGCCCAAAATTCTTTACCAACACTCCAGGACTGGGTAAGCGCATCCTTATAGTATTGTTTTTTTGCCACCCATATCTCCCTAGCACAATCATTGTAGGTCTTTTCATAGAGTTGAATGTCAGCCTGCTTGCCTGTCTCCCGGGCTTTATACCAGAGGCAGTCTCTTGCTTTCAAGCACTGAAGAAGCACAGGAAAGAACCAAGGATTGCTCTGGCCCTTTATTATCCATTTTTTTGCTCGAGCGTGTGTGTCACAGACTGCATTGAATAACCTGATGAAGCACTCCAGGGCTGTATCCACAGAAGTAGAGGAGTAGGCTTGGGACCAGTCCTGCTGACTTAGGTAGACTCTGAACTGGTCCAGGTGGCCTTGCTTAAGAACTTTGTTTGTGATAGTTCTAGTGGGGGTTTGGAGTAGGTGCTAGCCCAGCAAACTAGAACAGGTGAGTGATCGCTGAAAGCATCAGGTAGGACAGAGGTTTGGGAGATGTGTTCTGGACTATTTGATAGGGCTCAGTCTAGCAAAGTTGATGTGCCAGTCTTGGAGTTTACCCTAGTGGGTGAGGAGACAAGTTGGGAAAGGTGCACAGATGTCACTGCATCCCTGTATGGAGTTGCCGCAGTGGAGGGCCAATCTGCGTTGAAGTCACCTAACAGTAATATTTCAGAGTTGAGGATGAGGGTACTGAGACATTTGAGTAGTGAGTCAAGTCCACTGGATTTTTGTCCTGGCAGGATATATACTGAGAGGACCGTGAGAGTTTTGTTATGCTTTCCAAGAAATATTTTTACTGGAAGGACTTGCATGCTGGTACCCGTACCAGGTAGGGGTAGGATGTCGACCTGTAGGTAGTCCCTGAGATATATTATGCAGCCACCACATCTTTTGGCGAGGCAATCCACCCTGAACACAGTGTGCCCTGGAAGTGAAATGGAGGCATCTGCCATGCTGGCAGAGAGCCATGTCTCAGCTACTGAAAGAATATCAGGGTTATGTTGGGTCCAGGCATACAGGTTGCCCATTTTTGGTAGGAGGCTATAAATATTGAGTGAGCCAATTATAAATTTGCCCACATTGTCTTGCAACCCATTCAGGTGTGTTCGAGAGCCTGGGTTGGAGTGAATATTCCCAGAGAGTAGCAAGAGCAGGAAGGCTATGTGGCAGAGATATTCCTTAATCAGTTTGACACTGACCTTATGCTGCCTACTCTGGATTTTTGAGTTTTGATATCCTTTAACATTGAGGATTCTGAGATAGAGGGCCATTGGGTGCAGGCACTATGGGTAATGTGCATGGAAATGCTTAGAGCTATTTGTTTTGTGCTCATTGAAGGGAGTGGGTAGTAAGGCACTGTAAGACAATGTTGCTGAGGAGTGCACATTAATGGGAGTCCCAGGGAGAGAAGGAGCATGCCCAGAAATCTGAGTGCCGTACTGGCAGTTATTTAAGCTCAGGAGGGTGAGAAAGAGAGTAGCCCACCCAGCCATTGAACAAGATAGAGACATTATGCTGGTTATGCTTGGCTATAGCCAAATGGCAGAGTAGCACTGGTTAGAAATAGAGTATGGGGAAAGTCTGTGTGTGTTGTGCTTGTGTGGTTCAGCAAGATGAGATGCAACTGGCCCCTTAAGCTGGGTAAGGATAATTATTATAATTGGCTCAGAAGGCCAAGAAGGGTGGGGCTAGTTGGGCTTAAACACTATTTAATAAGGTGTTGAGGTGGGGGAAGGGGTGTGGGTGAAAAATTAAGGCAGATAATGCACTTGCATAAGCAGAGTACTTAAAATGTGAAGCAGCTCCAGCTAATTTCAGGATTTTGAAAATGGTGCCAGGCTTGCTACCTTTTACAGATGAGCTGGGGAAGGGGCTTGTAAATGTGCCCCGAGGTGTCTGAAGTGGACCCTCTAAAGGAGCAGAAAGGAAAGAATTAAATACACTCCAGAGAGTGGGAGTTACAGCTAGAACAAAAGACTGAGAGAGTTGAGGGTGTTGCTGGAGAGCTAAGGCTCAGATTACTGGTCTGCCACAAGCACAGTAACTCGGTTTCAGCTCTGGAAATGAGCAGTTTAAAACAGCAAAAAATCCTATGTCTGGTTCCAGCAATTAACTCAGCTAAAGAAGCAGTCTCCAAAAGTGGGCAGTTCTTAACGATAAATTAGGTTAAACTCTAAACATGAGTCAATAAGAGCAAGTTTAAATAAAAAAGAAAAATTAATGTGAAGCCGCTCCAATTAATTTCAGGATTTTGAAAATTGAGCCGGGTGCCTGAGTTGGTTCAGTTGGTTACCTTTTACAGATTAGCTGGGGAAGGGGCTTGTAAATGTGCCCTGAGGTGTCTGAAGGAGACCCTTTTACAGATAAGCTGGGGAGAGGGCTTGTAAATGTGCCCCAAGGTGTCCGAAGGGGACCCTTTTACAGATGAGCTGGGGATAGGGCTTGTAAATGTGCCCCAAGGTGTCCGAAGGGGGCCCTTTAAAGTTTTAAATTTCCCCCCTCATTCCAACCAGCTGATTGGCTCACTTGGACATGTGACCTCTGCTGAATATCTTTTTATTGCACATGTGTGGCATCCTATCTTTAGATCGCCATTTTTGTTCTAGCCGGTATGCTGCATGGCTTGAGCGAGTTCTGAATACTGCTGACTTTTTATTTCCATTGAGTTGCTTTTCCTAAGCACTCTTGAACTTTAAAGCTATTTTTTTTCGACTTTGCATGTTTGCACTGTGTTTGCACTGAAGTTCGGCCAGACTACTGTAGTATCACCTCCTCGTTGTGCAGCTCGCCACAGTGGTAATTGTCACGTATGACAGCAAGTAATATTGATTGCTAGTACAGCAACTAGTACAAGTGGCTAGGCAGAACCAATGACGCAAGGCATCAAAGGCTTGTGTCTAAATGAACATGGAGCCCTGTAAGTTCTGAGTCTATTTTTGTTTTGTGTTTTTTTTTTTTTTTACTTTTTTGTTATATAAACTAGTATTGTTTGGATAAAAAGAGTTAGGTGGGTGAAGTTTTTGTTCTTGCTTTGTTTTCTAGATTAATTCCTACTTGCGTCCTATTACTTTGTTTGGCTTAGCCTAGCCTGTCCCTCATGGTATATTCATTTTCAGCTAAGTTAGTTAAGTAAAGATCCTTTTTGGGGACCTTGGTACTGATTATGTGCCCTGATCTTTCAGATCACCAGGCCAAGAGAACTGGTTCCTCTGGGAGAGAGCAGGAGCCTCCATTACAAGCAATTTGGAGAGGCCTGGGGTTTACTCATTTGGATTATTTTTCAAGGTGCCAACAGATTTGATCTGACGTGTGCTCCTGACAGCTGTGACCATCTTGTATATGAAGACAGGCATGCACTGGTGAAGCCATTGGCAGCTTAATAGTTGGAGGACTAAGAGTGGATTAATAGTTCAGTGAACAGCCTGGAACTCTGACTTTATTTCTCTACCTGTTATTTACTGCACCCTGTCCACAGCCGATGGTTTGAACTTGGGGGAGAGTGCCTTCTCTCTTTTCTCTTAAAATCACATTAAAATATTGGCTACAACTGCTATTACCATCTACTACAATCTACTACCTACTGAAGAGACTATAAGCATCTATGTGGTTTCACAGGGACTTACAGGAACTTATATATGGTCCTGCTGTATACTCACTCAAGATTTTTACCCTAGTTATTTTAGTAGTATATGTAGCATGTGAGCTTAGCTTGCATATTATTTAACAAATTTATTCTAGTTTAATTCAATCTATTTTACCAATTTTTGTGCTTAGGCTCAGAGCTGGGACTAATTTAATTATCCTCGTCTTTGTGATTGTTGCTTGAGTCACTTTGCGTTAGAGGCTTTTCCCTCTTACAGTTACGTTGGCCCAATAGCATCATAATAAAATGGTTAATATAAGATTACAAAGGGCTTTAAATCCTGACCTTTCCCCACTGGAGTAGGTGCCACCCTACAGTGAAAAAAGGCACAATGGGGAAAGAACAAACAAAGATAACTGATCATATGCCTTTTATGTCTGACAGACTAAATAAGACTTCCACACCTTGTGGGTCTGAGTCAAGTTTAACAATTTTGCAGGATTCAGCCACCACAGAAATTATCAGTATTACTGATGCTGAAAGTAAAGTAGTGGAACATACTAAACTGGAGACTTGTAGCCTCAGTAATAACCCCAGACTGGGTTTAGAGAATATTCCAGAATTATGGCAGTCAGAAAGTGAGTCCAGGGGTAATGATTGCAGCCCATTAAAATCTGCTATTAATGACACAATAACTAGTGTATTTCAGGATTTACATGTCACTATAAAAGGACTGAAATCATGTCAAAGGCACTTTAATGAGTCCCATTTTGGGATTGAGTTCCTATCATAAGAGCATACAAAGGTGTAGTGTCAAAGAAGATCTCCCACAGGAAAGGGTCAGGCCCCTTGTTTATACATCTGATAACCTAAGTGAAGAGGTAGTGGCCCTTCTCAGGAACTCTTCTTATGCAAATATTATGTTAATGGATTAATTAATTATCAATAGAGAACTCTTGGAAAATCTGAGAGTGGATATTGCATATAATAGAGCGACAATTGATGATATTATAAACTATAAACTTGATACACAAGGAGGCGTGGAAAGGATGAGAAGGGACTTGGCAAGGTTGGAGGAATGGTCAGAAGTATGGCAGCTAGGATTCAATGTAAAGAAGTGCAAAATAATGCACCTGGGAAACAAGAACCCAGGGGAAAAATACACAATGGGGGAGGAGGTGGTAACGACAACAAAAAAGGAAAGGGACCTGGGGGTAATCATATCAGATGACCTTAAGGTTAGCAAGCATGTGAGAAGGCAGTAGGGAGGGCTGGGGGTATACTGGGATGCATAGGGAGAGGCATCAGCAGCAGAAAACAAGAAGTTGTTATCCCTCTGTACAGACAGTTAGTGAGACCCCATCTGGAGTACTGCATCCAGTTCTGGAGACCCCATCTCCGCAAGGACATAGATAGGATAGAGGCAGTCCAGAGGAGGACAACTAAAATGGTGCAGGGTCTGTAAGAGAAGCCGTATGAGGAGAGACTAAAGGAGCTTAATATGTATACCCTTGAGGAAAGAAGGGAGAGGGGGGAAGTGATAGAAACTTTTAAGTACTTCAGTGGAATTAACAAAGTCCAAGAGGGTAGCATCTTTCAGAAAAAGAGACGTGCAAGAACTAGGGGACACAATTTAAAGATAGAGAGGGGGCCGTTCAGGGGCAATGTGAGGAAGTATTATTTCACAGAGAGGGTAGCGGATGCATGGAACAGACTTCCTGAGGAGGTTGTGGGGTCTAAAACTGTGGGAAAATTCAAGAATGCATGGGACAGACATAAGGCAATTCTTGTGGGGGGTAGGAAGAAATAGGCCGTTGGTTAACTAGGATCTGAGGCCTATTCTGTAGATAGGGAAATGGGCAGACTAGATGGGCCAAACGGTCCTTATCTGCCATCAAAGTCTATGTTTCTATGTTTCTATTATAACTAGAATCCCCAAGCCAGACTCTGAAGTGGATCATACAGAAACCCAGATGGAAGTATCCTTGATAACTAATAGTCAAGAGTTAAGACCTGACTTTAGTTGTATAGAAATCCCTGAGCTAGCCTGATTAATGTCAGGAAAGAGGCTAGAGAGAAAATGCTAGGGAAAACAGGGAAACCAAAAAGGAGACAGAGAAGAGATAAACAAGGGATAACTATAAGTTCACAGGATGAAGGACTCTCAGTTTTCACCGCAGCCTTATTCTCAGTCCCAGTTTCAGTCTATGCCCCAAGCCCAGCAAGCTAATATATTAAAAGAGCAGCAAGGATCTACTGTTCCACAAAGTTTCCAGAATAATAAGAATATACCTGAAAAGCTATATAATGAAATTCTAATAAAGAAAACTGAAAGAAGATTGGACCCAGAGGATAAATGATGTACTCAGAGTAACATGGCCTCACATTTAAGAGAACTAAAAAAAGAACTAGCTTTCTTAAATCAGCAATTGGGAAGATTGCCACCTAATGAATTAGGTTTGGCTGATGAAAGGGATGAGATCTCCCCCGGCTAAAAGAGGAGGAAGGAACAATAAATTCCATAGGGCACACAGAAAGCCCTGAAAAACTAAATATGGATTTTTTTAAGAAACTTCCCCCCTCTCCTAGTTTTCAGGTAAATGGTCATCTGGACAAAACCCTGATTAAATTAGTGAGTCCTTCTAACTGGGGCAAATTTGATCCATCCAAACTGAATTCTCAGATAACTTATTATCTTAATGTTAAAATAGGATTAGGAATTGAGTCAGAAGATGTAATTGAAGTTATTCACACTCCATTACCGGAGATTTCTATGTATGATTTGGTTGTAGCCTCACCACGTGTGACTAATTACATTTGGCTTAATAGTGATCTCTTGGAAGCAGCTGGCATCACTGACATATCCAAATAAAGAGTGTTTCAACTATAAATATAAGATAAATCAAAAAGAGAAGGATAAGAACCAGCCACAATCTACTATTTGTTTATTTGGGATGGAAATTATGAAAAATGAAACAAGATCTAAGTTAACAAATACAATCAAAGATTTATTGGTTAACTTAATGAAAATCCCTTTTTCCCCTGGAGAAGAGATCACTGTCTATAGATGTGATGGAGGTTTACAAATAGACTTACATGTCTCCTCTAGACAACTGGCTGATTTAATTCTCAAAAAAAAGCATTGGTTTAAATGCAATAGGAATTAATATATGTGATAGAAAAGAACTGATAATTTCTGGCAGTAGTAAAGTTAATACTGATGTGGCAGGTTCTGTTATTCCCCTGAGAAACAGGTTTTCACCCCTATCGGGCTATATGAGTGATTGACATGAAAGGTTGCACCATTCTAGAATAGATTCTGGCATTGGTTCAGGGAATGTCTCCTTGCTCTCATGGAATATTGCAGGCTGGAAAACAAAAATAGGTCACCCAGAGTGGAGAAATTATTTAGTGGGATTTGATTTGATAACACTTCAGGAATCATGCAATAAGGAGACATATTTAATAAGTTTAAATAGCTATGAGTGCTTTTAGTCACCAAGGAAGAAACTGTTGGGACTGGCAGATACTCTGGAGGGCTGATTGTGTTGGTTAAAATTGGGCATTTTAGAATACTTGCTTATGGAAAATTACAGATAACTTTATTATATTACACCTGAGCAAGTCAAACAAGAGTTATATATGGATAAGTGGTTATATGACACCCGAAAATTCTAAATTTTATTCTCTGTCTTTATGGGATGATTTCTCCAACATCATATTAGAGATAAATGTTTTTTTCTTACAAACTGAGTTAATCATTACAGGAGATTTCAATGCCTGTATAGGTTATTTTGATGGCATAATGGATAATTCCATATTGGTATTTAATCAGATGGTGTATAACAAAGATAATAATTGGAAAGTGAGGTCAACTAAAGATAAAAATACTAACATGCATGGTAAACAACTAATTGGAATCATGAAAAACTTTGACCGTTACCCTCTCTATGGTAGAGTTAAAAGGGACGAGAAGGGTGAATTTACTTATATCTTAACAAGAGGTGCCTCAACGATTGATCTGGCATTATGGTCTGGTACTCCAGATTTCTGGAGTACTCTAAAGGTAGAAATTAGATCCGAGAGCGACCACTTCCCTCTGATCTTGGAACATGTGACCCCAAAAGAACTAGATACATCTCCTGTCGATCCTATACAATTTTCTGAAATTAGGGCAAATAAAATTAGATAGTATAATAATGCTGAAGTTGCCATTTTACCTTTAATTGATATGTCACCACTGAATGTTAATATTAATGACTTCTATGTGTTGCATCTATAACAAATTTCAGAATATATTAATTATCTTTTTCTACAAATTAAACAAAGGCTGACACATCCAGTAAACAGCAACATTAGGTATATCTCAGATGGGTAGTTTGACTCTGAATGTAAGAGGTTTAAAACTAAGATTAGGAAATTATATAAACTTTATAGAAATACACCTGTAAAAGAAATTATTATTAAATTTAATAAAGAATGGTGATCTTATAAAGTGTCCCTATAAAACAAAAAAATGCCTTTCATAAAAAGCAATGAGAAAATATGTTGTGGGTCATGGTAGCTAATGGCATGAAAGAATTCTGTCTCTTACACACTAAAGGTACTAATTCTCACAAGGTATAGACACTTATATCCCCGAAGCTAAGTGGGGGGATTTCTTTACAAGTGTATTCTATGATGAAAATATAGATACCATTCAGGGTTTCTGAAAGGATGATACTTATCTGTTAGTGACTATAACTCCTGCAGAAGTTCTGACAGCTATCTCTACTTTTTAAAAAAAAAACAGCGCACCAGGCTCTGACGGGATCTCTGCAGAAGCCTATCTCGCTCGCCCAGTGTTCTGGACAAAACTTTTAACAATTTGTTTTAATAAGTGCATTTCTGCTATGAGTTTTCCCAATTCATGGAAGGGGCTAATATTATTCCTATTCACAAAAAAGGAGTTTGATGGATCTGGCCCTATATTGACCCATTAGCCTTTTAGACATATGTTTGAAACTATTTTCCAAAATAATTCTGGAAAGATTGAAAGTTCAAGTAGAAAACACAGGTGGGATCTTTAAATGCTAAGCTGGTTTTAGAACCAATTATTCCACTATAGATAGCATCTTTGTTTTGCGACATCTACTGGAAAAATATGCGAGAGTGCGTGGGCAAAAGATGCATACAGTCTTTATCAATTACTCCTGTGCATTTGACTCTATATCAAAAAAACATAGTTTGGAGAGTGCATGGGCAAAAGATGTATACAGTCTTTATCAATTACTCCTCTGCATTGGACTCTATATCAAAAAACATACTTTGGTCTTTACTTTTAGAGAGGGACATCGATGGGGACCTTGTACATATAATTGCCACTCTGTATAGTAACAACTGGGCAAAAATAAGACTGGGCAAGAAGGTAATTTATTTGCCTCATTCAAGAGAAATAAGGGTGTGTGCCAGGGTTGTGTTGTGGCCCCCCTTTTGTTTATGCTCTATATCGATAACACGCTAAGAGGGATGGAAAATTTGATCTTGAATTCTCCCAAAAATAATGCAGTTCTATTCCCTTTATTTGCTTATGTAGATGATATTCTGCTTTTCTCTCTCATTAAAAAAGGACTGCAACCAAAGTTAAATTATATTAATAGTCAATCACTCAATCTAAAACTCAACATAAACAAAATCAAAACAAAAATTGTTATCTTTGGGGATAGAAAACAAACTGGTATATGGAAAATAGGACAGTATAAACTGGAGGTAGTACACTGTTACACGTACCTAGGGCTTGAATTTGATGCAAACTGCAAGTGGCTCTCTCACCAAAAGATTATGTTAGAGAAACATAAAAAGACTGTAAGTGGTCTAATGAGATTTAATTACAAATATGGAGGGTGCTCGGTTAAACCATTTCTAAAAGCTATAAGAGCAGAAGCGATTTCTCAGCTGTTATATGCTGCATAAGCCTGGGATATAAATGAGAGTAAGCTGAAGATCTTGATGTCTTCTATGTATAAATCCTGAAGGTACATATTAAAACTGGGGCATTCTTGCCCCTCGGTTTATATTAGGGCCGAACTGGGCCTAACAGATATTAGAGTCAGCTTTGACAGCAGGAAGTTAAACTACTGGATAAAGATCACCAGATCCCATGAAAATTCTTTGAAAAAACAGTGTCTAAGAGAGAAAGAACGTTGGTTTGACATAGGCTATAAGAGCACTTTCTGGTATTCCGCCCCATGGAAATGTTGCAAAAATCAAATTGACAAACCTGAAATATAATGTGAATAGAGGAATTATTATTAGCCTACAGTATAAAAAAGTACATTAACAAAAGAGTGGGACATTGGAATAGCCAGGATTTAAAGATAATAAAAGACTCACGCTACTGTAATTGGTTTAGTAAGTACAATTTTATTTTTGGTTATAAATATTACTTGGATATTTTGACTGACATAAATCTAAGATCTGCATTTTTAAAATATAAATTTGAACAATTTCCAAGTAATGTTTTTCAATACAGATACTCCAAAGATAAAAATGTGTCTAAGGAGTGCTACTGTTCAGTAGGGGGTCGAGAGAACCTACCACACGTACTCTGGGACTGTACATTTTATACTAAAGATAGATTGTACTGGCTGAGCCAATTGCTAGACACTTCTTATCAATTGGGTAAAGAAACTCTAACAATCATCCTAATATATACAGAAGATGATATCACAATAGAGAAACTAGAAAGGTATTTTATGCTATAAGCAAAGTAAAGCAAAGAATGATGGTCTGTCAGTAAGTACAATATTTTACTTATTTATTATCTTGAAAGTTTAAATAAACTAATCATGTGGAGTGCAATATTAGTTAACAAGTTTCTAGAACTGTATTTTTGAATCTGTTTTCTTTCCTTCCAGTTTTGTGTATGTCTTATTTATTGTAGCTTAAGAGTGCAATTTTAAATGTAATAGCTATTTGGCTACACAATAACCATGTTTTTCAACAAAGATGGAGGATCTGGAGGGTGTCATGGTGCAGTCGGACCTGGACATTGAGGCCATTACAGAGACCTGGTGTAATGATAACCATGACTGGGAGATGGCCATACCTGGCTACAACGTATTCAGAAGAGACAGGGCGGGTAGGAAGGGAGGAGGAGTGACACTTTATGTGAAAAATGGCATAAAGGCCACAGAGATCCAGGGAGCGCAACATGGGGGAGAGATACTGTGGGTTAAGCTGGAAAGGAAAATGGGGCCAGCCATCCACACAGGAGTGGTCTATAGACCACCAGCCCAGGAGGAAGAAACAGATAGGGAACTGATGCTAACCATCCAAAGGATGGCAGACAAGTGTGAGGTGGTGCAGGTGGGAGACCTCAATATTCCAGATGTGGACTGGAGCCTGCCAGTAGCAGCATCAACCAGGAGCAGATTTATCCAGGACTCCCTTCAAGGTGCCTTCCTCAAGCAACTGGTCATGAAACCAAGTCGGCAGAAGGCAATACTGGACCTTGTGCTCACAAACAGGGACAATGTGATGGGGTAACAGTGGGAGAACACCTGGGGAACAGTGACCACCAGTCAATGTGGTTTGAAATCACAGAAGGAACATAACCAAAATGCACAAAAACACGTATCCTGGATTTTAGGAGTCAGACTTTGGGAAAATGGGGAGATGCTTGAAAGAGACATTAATGGGAGTGGGGTAGGAATCAAGGGTTGAGGAACAGTGGGCAATATTTAAAACAGGGATTACAACAGCAACAGAATTATGCTTTAAGCAGGTTAGCGAGGAAAAAAGGAAGAGGAGGCCATTATGGTTTTCCAAGGAGTTAGTGGAGAAGGTGAAAACCAAAAAGACTGCATTCAGGCAATACAAAAAGGCGCAGGCAGAAGGGGATAGAGAGAAGTACCAGAAGAAGCAAAGGGAGGCAGGGAGGTCAGTAGGGAAGCCAAAGCTCAGACAGAAAAGTGCATTGCAAAATCAGTGGGTAGAGGGGACAAAACCTTTTACAGGTACATAAGTGAAAAAAGAAGGGCAAATGGAGGGATAGTGAGACTGACGGGGGAGGATGGGGCCTCATGAAGGATGACAACAGTAAAGCTGACATACTGAACAGGTATTTCTGCTCAGTCTTTACCGAGAAAGAGGAGGGTAATGGGCTTGAAAGGAGTACAAGGGGTGGGAACGGCGCAGAAATGGACACAAGTCCCTTTAAACGAGAAAGGGTCCTGAAGGAACTGGAAGGAGTAAGAGTTGATAAAGCAATGGGGCCAGATGGGGTGCACCACAGGGTCCTAAAAGAACTAAGAGAGGTGGTGGCTGAACCTCTGGCAATCCTGTTTAGCTGATCACTTGAAACAGGGGAGGTACCGAAAGATGAGGACAGCAGATGTAGTCCCCTTTTACGAAAGTGAGAACAAAGAGGAAGCAGGGAACTACAGACCAGTCAGCCTCACCTCGGTAATGGGGAAGATCATGGACGCACTACTGAAGAAGAGATTGGTGGAACATCTGGTTGCTAACGGACTACAGGACCCAAGCTAGCATGGTTTCACCAGGGGAAGGTCATGTCAGACCAACCTCATTGAATTTTTTGACTGGGTGACAAGGGAGGTGGATCGGGGAGGGCAGTGGACATGGCCTATCTGGACTTCAGCAAGGCCTTTGACACTGTGCCACACAGAAGGCTATTAAACAGACTGGTGAATATGGGAGTGGGCAGGACAGTAGTGCAGTGGGTAGGTAACTGGCTGGGTGGCAGGACACAGAGGGTGGTGATAAATGGCTGTCACTCCACAGAGGGAAGAGTGACCAGTGGGGTACCACAGGGATCAGTGCTGGGCCTGATCCTATTTTACATCTTCGTCAGTGACATTGTGCAGGACCTGGAAGGCAGAATTTCCCTGTTCGCTGATGACACAAAGCTCTGCAACAGAGTGGACATGCCAGAGGGTGTAGACAGAATGAGGAGGGACCTGCAGAAACTTAAAGAATGGTCAGGGGTTTGATAGTTGAAATTCAATGCAAAGAAGTGCAAGATAATGCATATGGGGCATAAAAACCCTGAAACAACATATCAGTTGGGGGTGAGGATATAGCATGCATCAAGCAGGAAAGGGATCTTGGGGTTATCATCTCTGATGACCTCAAGGTAGGGAAACAGTGTGACAAGGCAGCAGGTAAAGCAAATAGGTTGCTGGGATGCATAGGCAGGGGCATCACTAGCAGGAAAAGAGAGGTCATAATTCCACTAAACAAGACACTAGTGAGGCCTCACCTTGAGTACAGTATACAGTTCTGGAGACCTTACCTACATAAGGACATAGACAGGGTAGAGGAGGTTCAGAGGAGGGCAACAAAGATGGTACATGGATTGCATCACAAGTTCTATGAGGACAGGTTGAAGGACTTGAATATGTGCTCCCTGGAGGAGAGGAGGGACAGAGGGGACATGATAGAGACATACAAGTATCTTACAGGGAGGAACAGGATGCAGGAATACACTATTTTTCAGTGAAAAAAATTTTCCAGGACTAGAGGGCACGGGATGAAGTTGGAGGGATGGTGATTCAGAGGAAATGTGAGAAAGGATTTCTCCACAGAAAGGGTGGTGGACAAGTGGAACACCCTGCCAGAGGAAGTAGTGGGGGCTGAAACAATCACAGGATTTAAGAAAGCATGGGATAGACATAAGGGAATTCTGGAGGTCAGGGGTAAGGGGCAACAGACTTCTAGGAAAACATAAAGTGAACTTACAAGCTCAAATGGGCAGACTGGGTGGGCCATAGGCCCTTATCTACCAACAGTGTCTATGTATCTATGTATCTGTGTATCTCTGGTGTTGACTGGCAGATGGCTGTTGTCTGTGGTCCAGATCACATCTCTCCTGATCTCTGCAAGTGCATTCAGCAGATGATCTTTCTCACTGCTGGTCTATCTTTATTGACCTCACCAAGGCATTTGACACTGTCAACCATCAAATCCTCCTTCAATGCCTGAGCTCTTTAGGCCTGTCTTTGGACACAGTCACCTGTTTCAAAAGCTACCGCTCCTGCAGGACACAATGCGTCAAAATCAATTGTGTATTATCAGAACCTATGCAGGTGACCCTTGGTGTCCCCCAAGGCTCTATTTTGGGCCCGCTCCTTTTTAGCCTCTTCATTAACCCTCTACCTTCATTCTGCCAAGCTCATATCATGCTTTATGCGGATGACATGGTCATCTCTGTAAGTGGAAAATACCTACCAGTCATCACCAATGCACTTGTAGCTAACTTTCACATGCAGGAAGCATGGTTCTCTGCCAATAAACTACTGCTCAACTATAAAAAAACTAAGTGCATGCTTTTCTCACTCCCGTAGAACAGGAAAAACTTGGGAAACTCCTGATACAGAGTCAAGAAGGACACACTTTGGAGCAGGCTGACGCATTTCAATACCGGGGGATACACCTGGATATAACACTGTCCTGCACTATTCATGTGGACCATGTTGTCAAATCGGTCAATGCAAAACTAGGGGTTCTGTACAGACACCCCCATTACATGTCCCCAGAGGCTCTAAAACTTGTCACCTTCTGATCAGTACTGTCTACCATCAACTATGGCCTGATTATCTACAGCGCAGGCACCGATACTGCCCTAAAAAGGGTAAAAACCCTTATAAAGAAAGCGTGCAGGTTGGTATTGGGTGCAGATCACTGGACATACATTTGTGACCTCTATGAGGGAACAGGATGGCTACCCCTTCACCTCAGGGCCCAATTCCAGGCCTGCCTACTGATTTAGAGAGCTTTGTTCAGGCTAACTCCTGAATTCACCTCACATCTTTTCATGGTAGACCAACCATCAATATTCTGAGGGCTTCCAGGTGTGGGCTCAGGGTACCTTTCAAGTGCACCTCAATCGCCCAAAGATCTCTGTATTTCCAAGGACCCAAATGGACAAATGACCTCCCACCGGATGTCGCTGAATGTAAGATCAGACAATTCAAAGCTGGGCTACAGTCACACCTAGCCTGAGGTCGGATTTGCAATTGCCCTTGCTTACCATGATCTCACTATTTATGCTAGAATCATCCTGAATGCCTAAACAATGTTCTTTTGAAGGATTTAATTAAGATAACCTCCCCCGCTCCTATTCCTCTCCACACCCATTTCTTCTTAGCCCCTCCTTTACCACCCCTTCCTACTTCCTCACCCTCTCCTGCTCCCCATTACTGTCCTGCCTCTCCCTCCCTTCCTCCCTCCTCACCCCTTGGCTAGCCTTCCACCATTGTCTCCTCATCCCCTCCTCTACCCCTCCCTCCATCATCCTGCCTCCCGTCTCCTCCCTCCCCAGCTACCTCCTACACCTCTTTGTTCTCCCATAGCTAATATTTCCCCACCCCTACTTCCACCTCACCTCCCCTCAGCCACCCCTTCCCTGTACTCTATATCCTCCCGTCTCTCCCTTCTTCCCCCCACCACGGACTAAGCCTCCTTAGGCTGCCTCGCTTGCATTCCCATACAAAGCTTATCTTTGACTGCTATCTCTATCCTACCCCTCTTTCTAGTCTTACCATGGTTTGCAGGTTGCAAGTGCTACTAGCCCAGAGCTGTCTGCTTCCACATCTCTCTCTTTATTTTTCCTATCCCTCTAGATCATAATTGACAAGAACGTCTAATTTATGGTGATAATCCTGAGCATCTATCTTAGGCAGAGGTATTATTCTCCATTCCTAATGGCTGTTCAACTTCCTAACATAATGTAATCCTGCTGCATGTAAATGTTATTTCCTATACAACTCAATGTATTTATTCTTGCTCTTGAAACCATGCACTCAGTTGCTGTCTAGTCTTGTTTTGTACTGTACTTTTCTTGATGCAGAACCTTTGTAAATGAGCCTAGGCTCAAAGGTCATTAATCCTAAATTGAAATAAATAAATAAATAAATAAATAAATACTGTCAGAGGCAGTTCACTCTGTGAAGCCTGGCCCAAGGCTGACCAATGCACCGTGTCTTGGCATCCAGTCCCTAGTGTGTTGTGACTACCAGAGCTGGGCTGTGTCACTGGCTGGGTGGCTTCTCAGACTAGCTACAATCACAGTATCACTTCAGGACTGCAGCACAGCAAAGTCTCTCTATTTATGGTTGCAGCCTTCGGTTTCAGTTCTAGCAGAGCTTCCACGCAAATACTTCCTTTTTGTTAAAGGAGATCTGTTTCTCTTTCTCTCTTTTACAGATGTGCAGTTTGCCTCCACCAGCTGCTCTATACAAGCAATAGTGTACTTCACACCATAGTTACACACTTGCTGACTGAGCTTGGGTACAGCTCCTGCTGTTCACTGAGGAGTGTCAGCACTGGTCCATCTGGAATATCAGTCACTTTAAGCAGTGCTGGAGGTAGGTGCAGGTGAGGTGAAAAAAACCTCTGCAATTTACATAGCATAGTGCAGAAATTTACATAATAAAAGTCACATAATTGCGCAAATGTTGCTATGTGAATTACCACACTGCCCATGCACTACACACATTGTGTTGAAGTTTACTACATGAATTGACACACTTTGCATCAAAAATTTTCTGCAAAATGTAAATAGCATCAATTGGAGTAGTGAAATTTGCTGCAAGTGCAGCAAATTACATAGAGCACTCTACGCAAATGCTACATGCAATTATTTGTAAAATCATGGAAAATATATAAGCAGAATTAACCTTAGTAATATATGAAGTAGATCTTTCACAAGTTACCTCACATCAGTTATGACATTTGATTTAAGAACAGTATAGCAGTTGAATTTACCCAATATGCAGGCAAATTTTTAATTCCCAACCGTGCCAACTAGAGGACTGTCACTTGATCCAAGATAACCAAAAATCCACGCTAGTATTAATTAGGTCCTCTTGTGTCTGGGTAGCTCTTCTTCTCCCTCTGCAGACTTCTGCAGCTTGATTGACTGTGGTGCAACCCATGGCCTCAGTCATCATACTGATGTGGATCAGAGTGGACAAAGATGGCAGCTGCCTCAGCAGTCATCAAGGGCACTAGCCCCAAAGTTCTTATCATGAATGGCCCCTGCCCATAAACAACTGTTTTGTGCCCCATTTGTTTGCATGCGATCCTGCCTTGCAGTCCAGTTTGGATGGGGCATTCAGTGGGGAATCCTCCAGTGCCATCACAAGCATGATCCCTCAGTCTGTTAGTGGCAGGCAGCTGCTTAGGTGTGCTGGGTGGATATGCTGAAATGGTGGCACTGTCAGCATCAAAGATTCCTGGCTCTTTCCTCCTCACTCCCCATGCTGGTCCCCGCATCAGTAAGAGTCAGGACTGGGGGCCGGCAGGTGACACAGGGCTGGTGGCTAGTGTTGCAGGATGGGCTCCATGGAGCTGAAGGTAAGTCCCACATTGGAGTAAAGCCAGTATGTTAGGTTTGCATTAATGTTTGTGTCAAAACCCCTTTGTTTCTTACTTTTCCTAATACAACATGTTTTCACATGAGGAAGATGGTCTGTGTGTTAACCTTGATGCTTTACTAAGACATTATTTGTCTCTGTTTTTTGGCCTAATCTTTTTATGTAATACTTAGCATTTTTTTTCCTTTTTTTGACATGTGTGCTATGTGTATGACTTTGACCTTTAAGCCTTTGGACTCATTGTGTCATTGATGTCTCTCATTTTACTTTCATCGACTTCTTGATGACATTTTACTGTTCATTATTCTACCTTTCTTCAGATCAGCAGTATCTGTAAAAATTCAATAGATAAAAAACATGTCATAGGATAGAAATAAATATAAGAAATACATTCAGGTAAGGAATATAAACAAGAGTTATTCTACAATGATGATTACTTGTACAAGAAGACAGTCTGATAAAAAAAAAAAAACATATCAGTAAAATACATTCCACTTAATTTACATTTCAGTTTCAGTAATGTGAAAGTGTGATTATTTCTTATCATGTTTTGAGTGGCCTTTTTTGCTATGCCATTTAGGTAGTTGAAGTACACTATTATACAATGGCAAGAATGAATCCTGAAACTTGATTGGTCCTCTGAGACTTTAACCTCTGATGTTATCTCAGCACAACACCACGGATCAAGTCCCAGCAGACCAATGACCGCATCAAATGTCACAGAAGTCACTACACATGCCTTGTCCCAATTGCCCACACTTGACTTGGCAGAAGTGAATTCTGCCAGTACTTCATCATTTTTCTTACTGAAATCCCTCCTTCCCACAGCTCACAAATTAATTAAAACACTCACCAAATGCCTCCAACTTAAAGCCCCTACCAAGATTCTAACCATTATTGCCATGATGTGTTCCTATACAAAAAAAAAGGAATCTGAAATGAAGCCGTCAATTCGATCAACTTCACTGCTGGCAGTCCCTGCTCTGCCCCTAATATTGTGAGTGCATGTGCTTTTAAACAGCCCAGTATGCTCTACTCACCGATTGGTGGCTCATCTTTTGTTGCCATCTTTTCCCGGTACAAACTGCACCAACTGTACCACGAAGAGCAAAACACACTGTGACCTGGGGGGGGGGGTATGACTCAAACTGCCTTCATAAATCAGCCCCCACTCCTTGCCCAAACAGAGTGCCCTTGTATGCTTTTCGAAAGCACTTTGTGCTTCACTAACTTGCTGGTCACTGTTTTCTCTCTCTCTCTCTCTCTCCCCCCTTCCCCCTCTCTCTCTCTCCCTCTCTTTCTTCTTCTCCCGGGTACAAACATATGCTGACTGTACCAAGAGAAAGCTCACATCACACTCACAGCTGCAATCATGAGAGAGGGTGGGGGAAGGGATAAATGTCAGACTTCCTGGTGAACAGCAGCATGACATAGAGTGAGTGAGAGAGATAGAGAAATAAAGGCAACAAACAATACAGAGAAAATGTAATATTTTGGGGGGACAGACACTGAGGGAATATTTTTTGGGGGGAGGAGGTGACACTGAAGGAATTGGGAAGAAACTACAGAGAGAAAGGTTGGTGGGGGATGCAGAGCCGCACAGCAGCTCCATCTACTGGCCAAAACAATAAATCAGCACTATTTTTTGTTTTTTTTTGTAAAGTTCAGTACAAGTCACATTAAATTGTTCTTCTAACTGGCTAGTTTAGCATTTTGAAACTGGTTGTTTAAAAGCTGCATTATTCATTGCAATGAATTATTAAACATTTCATTGTGGATTGCTTGCAGCTTGTATTCAGATGCAGCTTATTTCGGAATGCATTTTAAAAACACTGCAGAGCAGTTTCATAAATATTGCACAGCACTGTGCACTGTGAGATACTGTCAGCTCTTATCTGAAGTTAAGTGCATGTCTGCAGTTATCCTATTGGCATGAGAAGCACTAGAAATGCATCAATGCCACAGGATGCAAATAATTTATCTAAAGTTTGATTTTTTTAAGCTAAAATGAATTCCCGAGCTGTCCGCCTTGATAGCCGGCCGCTGATGCTCTGGCCTGTCTACCAGCACCAGACCGCACTGAGCCGTGGGTAAGATTTTTTGTGAGTGTTCAATAAACACAATGACTGATAGTGTGGATACTGCTGAAGAATTTAAAGTAAATTTGATCTAAAAAGAAGTGCTCTAACCAGATGCAATCAATGTTTGAAAGTTAAAACCATGGCTCTGGGCATGCACATGCCGAAAGCCACCGCCTCAACTTTCAAACATGGATTGCAGGAGGTTAGAATGCTTCTTTCTAGATCAAATTCACTTTAAATTCTTCAGTAGTATCCACACTATCAGTTGTTGTGTTTATTGAATAGTCAGAAATTTTTTTACCCGGGGCTCGGTGCGGTCTGGTGCTGGTGGACGGGCAGGAGCATCGGCAGCTGGCTATTAAGGTGGACCACTCAAGAATTAATTCTAGCTCAAAAAATCAAAAAAATAGATAAATTATTTACATCCTGTGACAGTGATGGATTTATTAGTGCAAGATCACTTTTCTACTGCACTGCAGAGTACAATACTGTACAGTACAACACTGCAGTGACTGGGAAACCAGTGCATTGGATATGCATTAGCTGACTGTTAGGATTGCTGCTGCATTTGTAGCACTAAAACAATTGTAAAAACAGTGAGCTGAAGGAGCAGTTTAATGTGACTTGTACTGTACACCTACTCATTGAAAAAACTAAAAAAAACTACTTTTAAATACGTTTTCTTTCTTTTTTGTTACTAACAAGCCATTGTAAAATCACAGTAATGCACTCCTGTGTGTGTTTTGTGGTGGGATAATGTTACTTCTTAGCTGTTGGAGGTTCTTGGCCTGCAGCCTTGTACCCAATCAACTGAGGATGATGTTATCCCATTATGACACACACCCCCTGTCATGCACTATTGCTTAATTTTAGAAAGCAGTTTTCCTGTCAGTAGTAAGAGTATTGTTTTTGTCATTCTGAATCATTTTCATATGATAATCTTTTACAAATGAAATTATTTTTGCATGAAACTGTCATCAAAACTCATTACAGGGAACATAAGAATAAACTGTGAATTACAAATGTCAAATGGAATGAATTTTTTTAAAAGCATACACACAATACAGCTTTGTAGGTTCACAACTCAGTTAGAGCTCCAAAACAGTACAAAGTAAGACTTAACCATTCAACTAGTAAACCATAAAACTACTGTAGATAAAAGCCAGCATGGCATTTTTACACAGCCAAAGCATGAAACAACTAAAGAGAAACTAAAACCTGACTATGAACAAGTTATCATGACCAACATCACAAACGTATTTCAGTGATGTCATGTAAAAATAAACAGCAAATGGTGTTAGTTTTTTATTCCCCACCTTGACAAAAAAAGCACTGCATGTAAACGTTTACCAGATTAGCTAAAACAACTAGAGACATAAGTAACGAACAACTGTTACATTTCACTTGTCACAAAATATGTATATATCACGTAAAAAGACACACATATATATATATATATATATATATATATATATAGTATGGTAGCACGGTAGTGCTACCATAGTTAGGGTTGAGGAGCCATTTACATGTTAAACCTAAAATTTTGCACCTTAATAACTTTGCAACCATTCAACTGATTTGCCTGAAACTTGGAATACGCAATCAAAAACCATAGGTCTTGGGATCTGCCAACTTTCATACAGTTCAGATATACAGCTG
Organism: Neoceratodus forsteri; assembly: GCA_016271365.2. Taxonomy (NCBI): domain Eukaryota; kingdom Metazoa; phylum Chordata; order Ceratodontiformes; family Ceratodontidae; genus Neoceratodus; species Neoceratodus forsteri. The sequence goes on from CM057453.1 coordinate 728,601,491, forward strand.
TGGAGTTATTAAGTGTGATCTGCGCACGTGTTTACACTCTTTTTGAATTCTGTGGTCGTCTCTACAGGTCGCACAGTTTGTGCGATAGGTCTGAAATCTTAAGCTATACCTTTTTTTGTACTCACTGTCTTTCTCTATGCAGCTTTTGGGGAAAAACAGCCTGTGCGCTTACATTACTGTTACCGTTAATGCTTCCGCTTGTGGTTTCTTACCCATATCACTTACCGTTCCCGTCTACGCCACCATGTGCGTTATCCTTTGCGTTTTCATTTGCACTTGTGTTTGCATTATTTTTACCATTTGTGTCTACGGTACTGTTTCTCTTTCTGTTTCACTTTGCATCACCATGCACATTACCATTTGTGGGCCCCGCGCTCCCGCCGCCACATTACAGTCACTGTTTCTCGTTATCATTCTCAAAAAGAAGGGAAATTAGAGGCAAAAAAACTCCATTTAATGCATTAGTTAGAGTTGTTCCACAGCGACAAAAGCAAGGAAATTTGGCGTTAGGGTTGAAAGCTCCTTGGACCCCCCGCCCTCCCCAACTGGCATCGGCGTGCGCATTGGGGTTGTTGGTCCTAACTCTCACCCCATTCTCCTATACCTCTGCTTCTTTACACATGTGATGGGGTGAGAGTTATGGCGACAACCCTAATGCGCACCTCGATGCCGGGTTGGGGATGTGGGGGGGGTCCAAGGGGGCTTTCAACCCCTAACACTGAATTTCCTCACTTTGTCACTGTGAACAACCTAATCAATGCATAAAATGAGTTTTTTGCCTCTAATATATATATATATATATATATATATAAATATATAGATATAGATGTATATATCTATCTATATCTATATCTATATATATATATATATATATATATATATATATATATATATATATATATACATATATATATATATATATATATATATATATATATATATATATATATATATATATAAAGGGGATACATGATGGGCAGAGTGAGATATGGGAAATATTCTCACTCCTGCAGAAATAACTCTGTATTCTCACGAGTGCCGAGGCACGGTGAATGCACAACTCACTTCAGAGTGAGAATGTTTCCCTCATCCCATCACATCATGTCTATTATACAAATGGGGTGAGGCGTATGAAGGTCATGTTTTGCTGTATCTTTTCCCCTGTATCTATGTGCTTTTCTTTTTTTTTTGAGTTTTAGTCTTTAGTAACTAATTTTTAGTAGGCAGGTGTGTTTTTGGGAGTACTGGGAAGTTAAGTGATTTGTTCAGATTTACACAGTATGCAAGTGGAGGCTGTGAGAATCAAACCTAGGTCTGGTCTGACTGACTGTATCAAAAGCTTTTCAGAGCTCATTACTCCAAGGTCTAGAGTTATACTGAAAGCAGTGTTTGTCTGTGGTCTGAGGTGTGGGAGTGTTTCTTAATGGGCTGTGATTGTTAGAAGCACTGTGGAACACAGGTGATTGTGTTTGGCTGTGCTAATTGTGTTAGTTGCAGCTTGCAGTGAGAAAGAAACTGCTTTAGTGTCATTTGAAGTCAGGTTGCTTTTATGTTGAAGCAACACAGAAATGGGGCTAAGAGTGTTGACCACTTTGGAACACAGGTGAGGTATAGTTTGCTATGCTATTTGTGTTAGTTGCAGCTTGCAGTGAGAAGAAACTGCTTTGTAAATGAGTTTCATTTGAAGCTGAGTTTACCACAGAAATGAGTTAGAAGTTTGAAACTTTGGAACACAGGTAAGTGTGTTTTCTATGCTATATGTGTTAGTTGCAGCTTGCAGTGAGAAAGAAACTGCTTTGTAAATGAGTTTCATTTGAATTTAGGTTTTTTGAAGCTGAGTTTACAACAGAAATGGGTCAGGAGTTTTGGAAACTTTGGAACACAGGTAAGTGTGTTTTCAATGCTATATGTGTTAGTTTGCAGCTTGCAGTGAGAAAAACTGCTTTGTAAATGAGTTTCATTTGAATTTAGGTTTTTGAAGCTGAGTTTACCACAGAAATGGGTTGGAGTTTGGAACACAGGTAAGTGTGTTTTTCTATGCTATAATGTGTTAGTTGCAGCTTGCAGTGAGAAAGAAACTGCTTTGTAAATGTTTCATTTGAATTCAGGTTGCTTTTATGCTGAGATTAGCACAGAAATGGTATAGGAGTGTTGGAAACTTTGGGATACAGGTAAGTGTTTTGCAATGCTAACTGAGTGATTTGCGAGGCTTCAGTGAACACACACACACTGATTTTTGAAGCACTTTCATCTGGAATGCTAGCTTGAGTGAATGAGTGAGTCACATCAGCAGAATATATCTCATCCACTGATGTCATCAGCATTTATCTCACCGAGCAGGATATATCTCACTCCACTGATGTCATCAGCATTTATCTCACCGCAGTGAGCATTTATTTCACTGCAGTGAGAATATCTCAATTTATTGCACTGGAATAGCTCTCACCCCCATTGTATAAATATATATATGCCATACCTGTGAGGATAAAAAATGCAAATATTTTCAAAGTGGTTAGACCTACAGTGAGAATATCACATTTATCCTCACTGTAGGTAAATTTATCCACATACTAGGTAGAGATTGGCTCATTCGAAACTCATTTGCATATTTGGCCTCAGTAACAGTAGTAAGTGTATTCAAATGCGAATAACTTTAAAACGAAAAATGATAGCATGGTACTGTGAGCATGAAAGTTGTTCAGCACCAAAATATCTACAAAATGAGTGATGTTTCATTTATGGCCAGCTTTTATTTTTTTATATAATTAGCCAAAAAACTGCAAAAAATGCATTTTTGTCTCACTTTTTTTGACAAACAAATGTGAATAACTTTAAAATGAAAAATGTTAGCATGGTACTGTGAGGACGAAAGTTGTTCAGCACACAAATATCTACGAAATGAGTGGTGTTTCATTTAAGTCTAACTTTTAGTTTTTATATAATAAGCAAAAAAACAACAGAAAATGAAATTTTATTTAACTTTTTTGACAAACAAATGTGAATAACTTTAAAATGAAAAATGATATCATGGTACTATGAGCATGAAAGTTGTTCAGCACAAAAATATCTACAAAATGAGCGGTGTTTCGTTTATAGATACCTTTTGTTTTTTTTATAATTAGCAAAAAACTGCAGAAAATTCAATTTTTTCACTTTTTGCAACAAATGCATATAACTTTAAAATGAAAAACAATAGCATGGCACTTTGAGAAAAAAGTTGATCAGGATAAAAATACCTACAAAATGAGTGGTGTTTCATTTATAGATTTCTTTTACATTTTTTATAATCACCAAAAAATGTCAATAATTAGCTTTTTTTTTTCACTTTTTTTGGAGGTATGGCATAAATGGAATATGCAACCCCCCTACTGGAAATATTGTTGCTCTTTTTTGTTCTCATGCCAGTTGACCCAAAAACATCACTCGTGGCTTCACCACTCATGTTGTTATCGGTCAATTGGCACTCACCAAAAAAATATCAGCAATATTTCCAGTAGGGGGTTGATAGCCCTTATTTAAATATATATATATATATTTATATATATGGAGATATCACTGCTATCTCCATGTTCCTGTACCTCATTATGATGTCTTCCATGTTCCCATATGTCATAGTAATTTCTTCAACATTCCTATATGGCATCCTTAAGAAAGTGAAAGTTTCTTTTTCATTCCCATGGCTCTCCCTATTCCCCCCCCATGTGGCTCTCACATCTGGTTGATCCTGCCATTATTTTTAATTCAAATGCAGGTTAAAAAAATATCTGGTTGATCCTGCCATTTAAACAACTTATTTGGTTGATCCTGCCATGTTCTGACTGGTTATATACCTAACACTCTCACTTTTGCTCCCTGTATAGTAACGTGACCGAGCGGAGTCGACAGAGACAAATGACATCCCACCAGAGTTGTACAATATGATACTCACTTTCTGTGTAAAAAAGTAAGGCAGTAGTTTTTTTTTTCTTAAGCCCATTTAGTTGCCTGAAAATGAAGCTGCCGACAGTAGTGAGAAGAGGGCCAGCAAGTCAGCAGCTTCAGTAAAGCAGAAGCAAATGCGAGCAGCTAAGTTCTTTTTAAATGGCAGGATCAACCAGATAAGTTTTTTAAATGGCAGGGTCAACCAGATAAGTGTTTTAAAGGATGTCTTGCTGCTTATCCAAACACATACAGTCTGTTGTATAAACAGAACATGACATGGCCTGACTGAAGATATCATATTTATCTTCACCTGAGGCCAATGACATCAAGATATCTCACTCACGGTTTCACCACTCATGAGATATCATGATATCATTGGCCTCTCATGAAGATAAATATAATATCTTCAATTAGGCCATGTCATATCCCCTATGTATATATAGATTGCAAAAAAACTCTGTTAATGCATAAGTAAGGGTTGATAACACAGCAACAAAAGTATGGAAATGTGATGTTAGGGTTACACCCCTACTATCCCCCCACCCTCCACTCACTAACAGACATTGGGGTGTGCCATGGGATTGTCAGACCCAAATCTCACCCTATTCCATGTGTAAACAAGCTGACATGCTACAGCATAGAAGAATAGGGTGAGAGTTAGGTCTCATGACCCCATGGCACACCCCGATGTCTGTTGGTGAGTGGAGGGAGGTGGGATGGGGGTGGGGTGGTAGGGCCAATGATATCTTCAGTCAGGCCAAGTCATATCCTATAGATAGATAGATAGATAGATAAATTGCAGAAAACTTCATTAATGCATCAGTATGGGTTAAAGCCACAAAAGTAGGGAAATGTGGCATTAGGGTTTCCAACCATAACACCCCACTCCCCACCTTTCTCAGATGAAGAGACATCAGAGGGCGGCATTGAGGTTGTCATCCATAATGCTCACCCCATTCCAATTGAAAATAAACTGGGTGGGTGCAGCATAGGTGAATAGGGTGAGTGTTAGGGCTGATGACCCCAATGCCATCCCCAATGCCTCTTTGTCTGTGAAGGGTGTGGTAGGGTGTTAGGGTTGGAAACCTTAATGCCACATTTCCCTACCTTTGTCCCTTTAACCCTGTTTGATACATTAACAAAGTTTTTTGCAATTTATTTCCTTACTTTTTGAGATAGTGTAATCATATCCTAATGTGCTTGTAAGAGAGTAGGACCCTCCAGGCCCTGCACTCTGATTCCTCCATAGAAGCATATATGTACATAGTTATGGGGCCCTGCACTCCCATTCCTCCATAGATGCATATATGTACTTACTTGAGGAAGCACAGGGCCTTCCATTTATAGGCCAAAAGTGATACAATTGTCATCATAGCCATGTTATTACCCCACCTGATCTAACCAGTGGTGAAAAAATTTGAATCCCCACTGAAACATAATTCTGTGCATCTGCTACACTATTTCTGTGCCAAAGGTATGAAAATACATTCAGCCAGGATTTGAAAAAATGACAGTTATGACATACATTTGGTGGGGTAATAAGAATTCTGTGTTACAAATCTGGGATAAAAATATTTTAAATTGACAAAGTTATGAGAGTGTATTGCGCAATTCAAATTAACCATCATAACTCCACCATTGTTTGACATTTTGACCCCCAAATTGTTAACATGGCCTTTTGGGGACACCACTTCATGAATGATATGACTGTTATTACACAAATCCCACCCAAAAGGTGACTTCACCAACTGACCCCAAAAATCACCTTTCAGGTGAGAGTTGTGGGACAACAGTTGTTTTGTTCATAAGGTGGGGTCCCCAAAAGACTATGTTGAAAATTTGGGGTCAAAATCTCAAAAGAAGACAAAGTTATGGACTAAAGTTATCCTTTTTTGCCAGATGAATTTATTTTTTGTGAGACGTCAGAATCCTTTTTTGCATCATGAAAAAGGAATATGACATCTCATAAAAAAGGATTACTGGCAGGGCCATCTGATCAGAGAAGTCCTAATCCTATTTTGCATCACAAAAAGGGATTATGTCACCTCATGAAAAAGGAATTTGCTGGCAAAAAAGAATTTGGTCATCTCATGAAAAAGGATTTAGGAAAGTCATTCTTTTTCGTGATATGTCCTAATCCTTTTTAGTGATGTGAAAGAGGATTTTGAAACCTCATGAAAAGGAACGGAAGCAAGTTATGAAAAAGTATTTTAAAACATAAAAATAACATTCTGAGCTACATAAAATTAAAGTACAGTCACACAACAGTAAAGGATGTCCTGATAAACAAGATACATACTTGGCTGTCTGCAGAAGACATCCTTAGGCAGTTATAACAGTTTGTTTGCCCCCCCCCAAAAAAACAAGAAGGTGGCTGACAAAAAAGGAATGCTTTCTCATGAAAAAGGATTCTAAAGATCCTTTTTCCTGAGCTGTCAAAATCCCTTTTCGTCAGACCAAAATCCTTTTTCATTCCATCCAGCTATCCAAAAGACTGAACTGAGCATGCTCAGAACCCATAATTTAATAACTTTGGAACGGATTAATATGTTTTCACCAAACCAACACTGGCTTATTCTGTGGGCAAGCTCTTTCTTCCCTGATCCTTTCAGATCAAAATTCCAAATGGTTTGGTGGCAGCATGATGAGGACAAAACAGCCAAAAAAGGTGAGTTTTAGCATTTTTCACAATGCGTAGCGTGAAATGTGCCAATCCAACTGACACAAAACTTAATACATCAAGAGATCTACTCCATGGGACAGTGCATAGCAAATTTTGTGCAAATCTGCTGAACAGTTGCAAAGTTATTAAAGTGCAAAAAAGACTGGCCTGGTGGTGCTGAGTGTTGAGGTGCTGGATGCCACACCTCATATCATGCTGGTGACCTGGGTTCAGGATCAAGCTTGGGCTGCCAGGGGTCAGCCAGGGGGGAGGTGGAGGAGTTGGATTGAGCAGCTGCAAGGCAGATCTCCTGTATGGGGAGGGACGTGGGGTTTCCCAGCTCTTGGCTGCCACCCAGTGGAGGCTAGGTGGCAGTGCCAAGCAAACACAGTAGTGCCAGTATAGTTAGGGTAAAAGGTAACATCTATGTTAAACCCAAATTTTTTAACCGTAATAACTTTGGAACCATTCAACGGATTTGCATGAAATTTGGCATGCATAATTTCTAGGGGTAGGTCTCTTGCATATGCCAACACCGTAGTGACATTTCCATAGTGAAGTTCGTTACAGCGGCAAGTTGCTGTTGCCACTGTAATGTACCCATGGGACCCTGGCACTGCTTTCTCCAGGGTTTGACCCTGTCCCTGAATCAACTCTGATGTGAAGTTGTTAATCTTTAGTTATGGGGGTTCAGGGGCAGAGACCCCCACTTGGGGGGTTCTGGGGGCAAAGCCCACGAAAAAAAGAACAGTTTCCTGATGGATTTATGCTAACCGTAACTTGCAGGTGACATAAATCCGTTGCTGTAGAGTCACATCAGGAAAAGTTGCCAACACTGTGTCATGGATCTGGTCTCTTGACATGTCAAATTTCGTGCAAATCTGTTGTGTGGTTTCTGAGAAACAGAGTGTTGAAAAAACAGAAACATCTGTGTTTTTCACTATTTCTTTGTCACCTGGATCTCAGGAGAAGCTTTAGGTCATGGTCTGAAATTATCAGGATAGAAAGCCTTTGTCTCACAGATGTGCCTTTTGAAGTTTTTTTCCCCAACTTTCTTTATTCTCCTACTCTCATTGGTCCCTTAGGCCTCTCTCTCTCTCTCTCTCTGTTGAGGTCTCTTGGAGCTACCTTATCCAGCCCTGCTTGAGGTCTTCCTGGGTCTGGTCTCTGCTTCCCAGGAACTCCCCTCCAGCTTCTCTGACCACCCCACCCTGGCTCTGACCCCCCCAGGATGGGACCAGCACTCTATCTACAATCTAGAAGAGCAGCCAGGGAGTGGAGGAGAGAGACAGCGACCAGCCAGGATGGACCTGGTATTGGGTGTGGGGGCAGTCCATTGGACCCACCATTGTCTGTCCGTGTGCCAGAATTTTCCACATTTTTTTCAGTTGCCCTCGGGGTGTGGACATGCAATGATGCCCTGCATTCAGTGGCCACACTCCTGCACCCGTGTGTAAGGCGTATGCCATCAGCCCAATCCTGGAGCTGCGAGTACTGTGGTGAGTGCACCCACCCACCCACCCACAGGAGAGGAAAGCAGTCCTCCAGATGCTCAATCCTCTCCTGCCCCTGCTGATCCCTGTCGGCCTGTGTCCACTGCCTAACCTGGGTCGCCGGCGTGGCTCGAGGTGTGGTGACCAGTGCCTCAACCCTCAGTGCCACTGGTCTGGCTACCTTTTGTAGGTTTAATGAAAAAATATTAATCTGTTCAAAAGTTATTAAATTTTTAATTTTCCCATTTTTTCCTATGGGAAAATTTGTATGTAAGGCACGAAAGGATCAATTTTTCACCAAGTACTTACTTTGAGCACAAATCCGACTTTTTTTGTGCAAAGTAAGTTAATCTTCTCACACATTATATGGGTTTTCAGAGCTCTGTTGTGTCTGCCATTTTGTTTTGCAATTGGCGAGCTGCAGAAAGTGAAGAAAACATGTGAGAATAAGTGTAATAAAAAAAAAAATTAGAACTTAGGTAAAGGCGACCCTTTTGGCTATACTCTGATGTCCTTTTTTAAATGTGGCCTGAAACATGTTTGCTGAGCACCCAGAATGTTGGGTGCTGAGCTTAGAGATGGGACCTCTTCTTTCCCATTCTCAGTATGAGAACATCAGTATTTTCCTGACTTCTGTAGCTGCAGCTGGAACTTGTGCTGCCAGCTACAGAGTCAGCCTTGAGCCATCCCTTTTGTGTCGTGTCTAGTGGCACCCCCGTTTATGTTGCCCTGCTGTCTAGTGGCAGCCCCTACCTGTCCCTGGTGTCCAGTGGCACCCTCCCACATCCCTCCCTGTTATGTGGCACCATCCCCCACCCTCCTTTATTGTTGATTTTTAATTATTATATTCTGATACCAGGATGCCCACTCCCGGTGTCAGATGCCCTCTGCGGAGCCCCTTTGCTTTTGCATGTGCTGACTTCGGGGGCTGCAATCTTCATGTCAGCATTGCATACCCCCACTCCCCCAACCCACCACAGCAGTGTGGGACACTGAGGAGCCCACTCCCAGTGTCCCCATATGTGTTTTTGTCATCTGTCCTGTAAAAAAGAAAACAGTACCCCAAAGTGTTTTTTTATCCTGAAAAAAAGAAAACAGTCCCTTGTCGTCCCTAATGTCCCCCTTCCCCATCCTGACCTGCCCACTGCTGCACCCCCTTACCCTTTACTTACTTGCTCAGGTTGTGCACTGTCATCTTCCAATCGAAAATGTGGTATGTGCGAAAAAAGGTATAGCTTATTTTAGCACATATCACACTTTCGAAACTCAAGTAAAAAAGAAAAAAAACACCTTCACTCATGCGGATCTTTGGTGGCACAGAGGACCAGACACAGACCTGCAAAGTGCAGGGTCCCTTGTTTAAGACCAGACTGCCCATTATTTTTTTGGCTTCACTGTAGGTGTGAAAAAACAATGAAATGCCTGGTCTTAAACCTTGGACCCTGCATCCTGCAGTCCCTTGTTTGGGACTCTGCTCCACCAGAGAACCACATCTTGTAAGGTGTTATTTTTTTCTACTTATGAATGCTTTTAATAATGTGCATCTTTGGTCGCAACTGGACATTTAATGTTCGAAAAAGTGGGATGTGCTTAAATAGGCCTATTTTGACACATGCCACATATGCAAACATTTAGTGTACAGTTGCAGCCAAGGATGCACATTATTAGGAGTTGACCATAAAAAGTCCCTCTATGTTGCCAGCATCGGGGGGCCCAATCCCCTTGTCAGCACTGGAAGCCCCCCCACCCATTCTGGGACACTGGAGAGCAGACTCCCAGTGTCCCCAGGCATGCCGTGTGTCATCCCCTGGCAATGTGCAACACTGGGGAGCCCACTCCCCGCATCCCCAGTCATCTACGCCCTCCCACTCTGCAGAGCGGGACACTGGTGAGCCCACTCCCAGTGTCCCAAGTTATGCCCCCTTAACAGTGTGTGACACTGGGAAGCCCACTCCCAGTGTCTCCAGACATGAGTCATCAATCTCTCCTTCAGTGTGGGACACTGGGGAGCTCACTCCCAGTGTACCTAAATGGTGATTTTCTTGCTTCCTGGAAAAAAGAAAACCATCCCCGTTGCCTTTATTTTTTGTTTAAGCTGAAAAAAAGAAAACTGTCCCTCGTTGTCCCCTGCCATCTTCCTCCCACAACTCTGACCCTCCACTGAGGACCCACCACCCCACACCTCCCCTTACACTATATTTACCTCTGAGGGTTGTCCGGTGTCATCTTCTGTGGACCGAGACATATCTGCATTCTTCAAAGCCAAACAGCAAACTGAGGAATCAAGGTACACTAAGTGCCGTATAATTGCTGTCAATGGCGTTTTCAAATTTTATTGGTATCTCAGCCATTTTTAGGATTTTATGCACCAAATTTTCAACATGGGGTTTTTGAGACCCCTCCCCATGAACACTGTCACTGTCATTTCGTTACTAGGACCTGTAAAGTGGTTTGTTGGATACTGGGTGAAATCATCTTTTGGGACTGACCAGGGCCGGTGTTAGGACTTTGGGGGCCCCCAGCAAACTCCATCTCTGGGGCCCCTCGTCGGGCCCTCGCATCCTCCTCCCCGGCCCCCTTCCTTGCCTCCACAAACCCCTCAGTAATCTTTGAACATCAATCCAACTAATGCATGATTTTTCAGACACAATCTGACCTGGAGACAATAGAAGCATTACGTTTCTAACAGACAGTTAATAGAATAAATTGCAAAAAAATTGCTCCTCTCCAGCAGCTGCAATATTTGTTTTACCTCTGCTGTTCTGCTTCTACCTTTCCAGACTCCCATCTCCTGTACTTATGCTGCAGACACGGACCTGTGGGGAACAGAAATTTTCAAGTTGAGTTGGAGGAGGTGGATAAATAGCCACGGACCTATTGGAGCCCTGTGATTGGTTCCAGCACAGGACCTCCTCCCACGTCAGCACATTCTGTGCAACACAACAGAGGACCATGGGGAACATGAAACCTCCCTGGGGAAAGAACTGAAGGCAAGATGGTGGCGTGGACTGCGTGGCGTAGTCTGGCGTTCCTTCGGGGAAATCAGGGCCCGATTTTCTTGCCAGGTACTAATAATGCTGCTCATTTATGGGATGCTGTGGTGATCCAGGCAGGGAGTGGGGTGGGACAGACAAAAAAAAAGTATGCTGCTGGTGCCCGCCACCAGACCCGCTAAATATGCCGCCTGCGGCCCGTTACATTTGGGGGCCCCCCGCGGCCGCGGGGTTCGCAGGTGCCTAACGCCGGCCCTGGGACTGACTAGAAATGACAGTGTCAGTGTTCATGAGGTGGGGTCCCAAAAACCCCATGTTGAAAATTTGATGCAAAAATACCAAACAACGCCCAAGTTATGCATAGTCATATAAATTTTCCTACACACACACATCATTTTTCCAATTTTTAATATTTTCACTCCAAATTTTCAACATAGCCATTTTTTCACACCACCTCATGAATGGTAAAACTGTCATTTCTCACATCCTTCCCAAAACATGTGTTCGCACCTGTGGCATGGAATGACATGGTCATTGCATGAAATCAGCTTTTGGGACCGATTAATGAAATGACAGTGCCACTGTTCATGAGATGGGATACTAAAAAACACATGTTGAAAATTTGGTGTACAAATTCCCAAAAATGACTGACTTATGTGCATTCATTGAAATTTTTCTATGCATGTGCATAACTTTGGTAATTTAAACTTTTCTGACTCCAGATTTTCAACATAGACATTTTTTTCACATTACCTCATGAAGAGTATAACTGTCATTTTCCAAATCCTGTCCAAAACATGTTTTTGCACCTGTAGTGCAGAATGGCTTGCAGTTGCTCAGAATTATATTTTGGTGGTGATTTGAAAATGTTCTCTGCTGGGGGTTCTATGTGAGAACGGCGACTGCAGGATGGCAACTGCTTAGATGGTGCTGACCCCACATGGGTGCCGACAGTGGATTTCTAAGTTTCTTGTGGGGGGCTTCACCCTGACCCCCCCACACCCCCACTTAAGGATTCTAACTCCAAGGGGAGCACACCTCAGGGATGGGGGGGAACAGCCAGTTGCTGCACTGTGTCAGTGCTGTAATTTGGTCACTGTTCCGACCAGTCACCGTCCTTCAGTCGCCATCGTCACGGTATACCCTACTGGGTACATGTGCTGGGATAATAAGATGGCTATGCTGATAATTTTGTCACGCATCTATGGAGGGATGGGTGTGCAGGGTCTGAAGTAAAATAAGGAAAATCCCTGAGCAATTGAGCATGGGGCCAAAAGGGACTTGCGCTCCCACTGTGACATAAAGACAGTTATGGCGGTGGGGGCCCTGCGCTCCCACAGGGAAATAAGGATACCAGTAAGCTATCTAAAAAAGTAAGGGAATTCATTGCAAAAAACATTGTTAATGCATCAGTTAGGCTGTTTAGTACAGTGATAAAACTAGGGAAATATGGCCTTAGCGTTTCCAACCCTAATGCCCCACCCTGCAGACACCAACAGGCATCAGGGCTGTGCTTTGGGGTTGTCAGCCCTAATGCTCACCCCATTCTAATATACTGTACCCATATAAACTTATTTACTTGTGGAATTAGGTGAGTGTTAGGGCCGACGACCCCAAGGCACCCCCTCGATACCTGTTGGTGTCTGCAGGCTGGGGGTGGGGCATTAGAGTTGGAAACCCTAACGCCATATTTCCCTAGTTTTGTCACTGTACTAAGCATCCTAACTGATGCATTAACAAAGTGTTTTGCAATATATGTGTGTATATATATATATATATATATATATATCTACATATCTATATATATACACACACATATATAAGGGATATGCTGGAGGTACCTGTGGGATAACTCATTTATTTAGTACAGCTGCCTGTGACCTCAGGTAACCTCACAGGTGGTGAAGCCATGAGTGAGGGTTACAAGAGGTCACAGGCAACTATACTAGATAAATGAGTTATCCCACAGGCACCCACCAGATATTTGATTTATGCAACAGGGTAAGAACATTGGCGGTTAGTTTTTCTTAGCCTAAGGTTTATTTTTGTTTGTTGAATTAAAAAAATAATGTGGGTCTTTTTAATGTCTGAGTGTTCCTCCATCTTTGTGTGCCCTGTTGCTATGGACATTGGTAGGGAGTGACATAATTACACCAGTACTCATGCTGCTACATAGCAGCTGATTGGTCTTTTAGCCAAAGATTTTTTTTTTCTATTGAAAATGGCAGTGTCACTTAGCGAGACAGGTTACGGTGCATGCTGAAGCGTGCTCCTGTAGTTTTGGTAAAAATAAAAAAAACATGTTTTACTGTTGTCGCTGGGTTTGCGGTTCATTTGCAGGGAATGAGCAGTTCTAACACCACGGAATACAGTGAGCGCAATGTGGAGAGGAGTGAGTGCTGGGGGCCTGTGTGAGACAGATCAGGTGTGGAAACATCTTGGAGAAACACATTTATTAAGAAAATAAGTAACGTGAAGAAAAATGTTACAGTTTGTGGTGACGAGTAAGGAGGTGGAGTGGTGGTGTATGTTTGAGGGGTGGGGTGTCAGTGCTGCAGAAGTGGGAAGGAAAGGGAAAGTAGTGTATTGTAACAGTAGCATCTTACACAGTGAGTTTAAAGGATCAAGTACTGCCGGTAGATGGGGAGGGGGGGGTAGCGTGGTCACTGTGTGGATAAATGGGGTATGATGTAATTACCATGGGAATAACTTGAAGTTACTCCCATAGTGATTACATCATACCCAATTTATCCACACAGTGACTCAGATACTGTAACTGGAGTTATCTGTCACTTTTTATCTTGACACCTGTTGTATAAATATATATATATATATATATGTATGCAATTAGTAAGTATTTGTAAAATTATGGGAAATATGTAAGCAGAATTGACATTAATAATATATTAGGTATAGCTTTTGTAAGTTATCACACACCAATTATAACACTGAATAAAGTATGGGGTGGTGTGTATAACGAGATTTTACACATACCCGAGTTGTGGGATGCTACATAAACTCTGAGGGCAAAGCCAGAGGGGTTTATGAAATGTATCCCACAATGAGGGTGTGTGTAAAATCGAGTTTTACACAACACCCCATTTTTTATTTTATATAATTGCTGGGCATCATTTTTTTCAACATAACAATTATATAAAATAAATGATGTTCATGTGCTACCATGAACCTGTCTGACTTCTGCATTGTCCATGGTGGGAAATGCCAGCAACAAGAAACATTTCCTGTCCCCCTCCACTTTTATTTTAAAAGCAGAACAATTTGCAGGTTAGCCCAATGGTTTCTTTCTTTTTTCTTTTACAAACTCACTGCTGAGTTCCGGTAGCAGTGAAATCTCTGTCTGTTGGCAGCTGGCAGTAAGAAAGTGCCACAGCTGGCACATGCGTAAAGCTAGGAAAACCCAGCACATGTTCGCCGTTATAACCCGTGGGTTTTAATGGCAAATTATAACTGGGTTTCCCTATGAGAAGAAATGATACCCAGTTATTATATTTAATTTAACAACAGTATAGCCCTTCTGTATCACCCACAATGCCAGCGACAGAATAAGGATGGAAGGCAACACTTTAAAACCTATGAACATCTCTAGCAAATCCCATAATGTTAGACTGCTGCTGCCCAAACAGTTGACCAGTCATAAGCACTGCAAGATTCTATGATGTAATAGCATCATGATGTCAGAATTAAACAATATGCCACCATAGAGATAGCAACAATCCATCACATCAGGGCACAACCTAAATTTACAGATTGCAGTATTTTAGCAAATTATCCTGTGAGTTTTTGTTCACATTATATTTCCACAATGCAGTGAGGGGGGAAGCAAGGGTGAGACAATCTTTGTCACACAGTTGAAGAATGACTTCACCTTAAAATCAAATTTAGATTATGGGAACCTACTTGTTAGAAGAGGGGCTGAGTTTGCCAGACATTCACGTTTTAAAACTGATCTTGGAATACCAAACTGTCAAGTTTAATTATTTGGTAGAGGTAGTATACATTGGGACAGGAATGGACTGGGCTACAGAGGGCCCACCTGGAAAGTTAACACTAGGGCTCACCTGGAAAATCAATAAGGGAGGGCCCAGGGCGTCACATTCATATTAGTATTCCACTTCAGTATGATACAATAGCTCTGTGTTTGCATCTTGAATTTACTTATAGGGCCTATTTAATTAAAAAATAGAAGAGAAACCAAAGATTCTCAAAGCTTAGAAGGTGGCCAGGAACCCAAAAGCGGGGGCCCACCTGGAAATTCCTAGGTATCCAGGTGGGCCAGTCTGACCCCGCATTGGGATCAACTACTGCCGACTCAGCAGAGGTTAAACACCTCTTATTGTTCTCTGGATGTGCTAGTAATTTTTCTTGCGGGCAGTAATTTAGACTATAAAAGAAGGATTTGATCTGATAACAGAGGCTAAAATCAGATCTGGTGAAAATTGTACAAGTGTTCCATGGCTGAAGGATTCTAAATTCAGATGTGTGTAACTGTATGTAAAGTCTTTGTACTGTATGCATTTGTACTTTCATATATTTGGTTGTAATGTCTGTCTTTTGGTCAATGTCAGGCTGAAAAAGGGCTGTGCCCAGTCCACCTCCTGGTTAAAAATTAAAAAATGAAATGAAAAGATGTTGTGAAATGTAGGATTTGGAATGGTTAAGCATATATTTATGCCTGGCATTGAAAATATCTCGCAGAAAGGTGAACAGACAGATTTCTAAATTTTTAAGAGATCTATGGGTGGAAGTATTAGACATTCAGAAATTAAGTATGACAATGATTGGCTGTTTTTGAAAAATAGTGTTCATTTATCTTCACAAGGTAATGAGGTTATCATTGCAGGCATCAAACTTGCAGTACTTGGTTATAATAACCATGCCCATTATTTTATTTTACACACTAATCCTAAGGGCTCTTTTCAGAAACATTAGAAACATAGAAAAAGATGGCAGAAGGAGATTAGAGGTCCATCTAGTCTGCCCAATGGTTTCCCAAACCTCTAGCAGTCGTGGATCCTAGCTCCCCTGCTAAGTTTTTTATCCTTTCCTGTTCCCGTGGAATCTAAGGTAGCCCTTGCTCTGTCCCACCCATGTTTGAATACTGTCATGGACCCAACTCCACCACCTCAACAGGCAACCAGTTATATGTTTCCACCACTCTTTCTGTAAAGTAGTGTTTCCTTAATACCCCCTTGAAATGACCTCCTCTCTGTTTCCATTCGTGTTCTCTTGTGTTTGAGTCTGGTATCTTGTTGAAAAGTTCTGAGTAGGGCTCCTTATTTATGTCTCTCATATATTGAATGTTTCAATCATATCCCCCCTCTCCCTCCTAGTCTCCAGTGAGTTCATGTCCAGTGCTCTCAAGTGATCTCCCTATGAGAGCTCATGGAGCCCCTCTATCATTTTAGTAACCCTTCTCTGTATGGCCTCTAGCCTATCCCTGTTCTTCTTTAGGTGAGGACTCCAAAACTGGATGCAGTACTCCAGGTGGGGCCCCACCAGGGACCTGTAAAGTGGGAGGATCACCTACCGGTTCCTTCTGTCAAATCCTCTCCCCTTACAACCCAACATTTTGTTGGCCTTGCTGTAAGCTCTGTTGCACTGACTGGATTGCTTTAGGGTGCCCGAGATGATGACCCTTTCTTCATGTGAGGTACAGAGCTGGACCCCATTAAGCCAGTATTCTGTCACTAGGTTACCTTTTCCCAGGTGCATCACCTTGCACTTTTTTGCATTGAACTTCAGCTGCCAAATGTTGGACCACCTTTTGAGCCTCTGCAGGTCCTTTTGAAGGTCCCTAACCACCTTTACACTGTCCAACCTACTGTCTAGCTTAGTATCATCCATGAATAGGGTGAGCTTTCCCTGGATGCCTTCTCCGATGTTGATAATGAATTCATTACATAGGACTGTGCCTAGTACAGAGCCCTGGAGTATACTACTAGTGATCTCTCCCTCACCTGACCTCAACTCATTTACTGCCACTGTCTGCTTCCTACACTTAAGCCAGTTTCCTACCCAATTGACTATACTCTGGGCCATGCCTATGTCCCCCAAGTTTTTCAACAGGCATCTGTGCAACACGGATTTGAAGGCCTTGCTGAAGTCAAAGTATAGGAGATCCACTGGGTGGCCCTTGTCCAATTCCCTAGTCACCCAGTCCAAAAATGTAATTCAGTTTGTTTGGCATTATCTACAGTACCTGCCATGAACCCATGCTGTCTGCCATCCTGAAGACTGTATTTCTCCAGGTACTCTACTAAGTCCTGCTTAATTAAGGTTTCCATAAGTTTCCCCAGTATTGGTGTGAGGCTAACCGGTCTGTAGCTACCAGTCTCCTCCCTCCTTTGTGGAGGGGTACCACATTTGAACTTCTCCAGTCAACAGGCGTGACCCCTGACTGTAGCAAATGATTGAGCAAGTAAGCCAAGGGGTCTACCAGTTCCTCTGCAAGCTCTCTCAGTACCCTCGGATGCAGCCCATCTGACCCTGGTGCTTTATCCATCCTTAGCTGTACTACCTCTTCCCTGTCTCTACTAGTGGTAAAGGTTGGCGACTCCATTTGTGGGATCCCCAAATGGGCTGCTTTAATGCCACTTTGAGGTGTTGGTCCATCATTCATTAGTTCACAGCTTCTGTAATCACGGACCATGTGATCTTCATTTACACATACCAACATTCATTTTTATGACTCGAGTCATGAAAACAAAAATTAAGATAATGATTAAGCGAGTCGCGAAAATGAAAAGTATGTAGCAAGTAGTAAGACAATGAAGAATTGCTAATAGCGACACATATTACAGTAATCTTTATTTTGAGGTACCTCAATATCATAGTCTATGAATGTTTACATTTAAAAGGGTGGGGGAAACAGTAAAGATGGAAACAAGTCACAAAAACAAGTCACATGAAAGCAGTGCTCATGAACTTAGGAGAAGAGAACATACAAAAAGCAAAGCAATTTTATTTATATGGCGCCCACTCCCGAGGGCTCTGGGCACCTCACAATAAATACAGCAACTCAATTACAAACATAAAATCAAGTATTAATTCAAACATTTAAGTCATAAAGCTGTGCCCAAAACTTAACTTGAAGAAGTGTTTTCAAAACTTTTTTTAAAAATGAATAGCAAAGAAGCCCCTCTTATCACCCAGGGAAGAGCGTTCCACATAATTGGGGCAGCCACCTCAAATATCCTATCGCCTGAGGATTTCAAATGAGATCTAGGTACCAACAAGAGGTCTGCCTCCACTGACTGGAGGGGACAGCCAGGAGCAAAAGATATCAGGAGGTCTTTAATGTAGCCCGGACCCAGTCCATGCAGGGCCTTGTACGTCAACAAGCACACTTGAAGCTGATGTGCCACTACGCTGACAGCTAGTAAAAACCATGGAGAATTGTCATGTTATGCTGGAACTGGGAGGTTCCAGCTACCAGCAGAGCTGCTGCATTCTGAACTAGTTGCAAATATCATAACAGCCTTATGGATAACCCAAGGTAAAGAGCATTGCACTAATCCAACCTCGACATGACCAAGGCATGCACCAGTGATACCAGGTCAGCTGGGTTAAGACAGAGCTTGATCTGGGCAATGTTTCAAAGGTGGTAAAAGCCACTGCATACAACAGCCAACACCTGATATTCAGGGGTCAGCTTAGCGTCCACAATGACTCCCAGATTCCTCACCCTATTCACAGCTTGGAGCACCACGCCATCCAATAAGGGCAGGATGGTGCTACTACTCGCTGCAACTGAAACTGACTGACCCAGCTCCATCAGTAACACCTCCACCTTTGAATGGTTGAGCCTAAGCCAGCAGACTGCCATCCACTCCTGGATTTCCCTGAGACACTCACTCAGTTCCAATAATACTGCAACATCATCAGTGGCACAAGACGCATACAGCTGGGTATCATCGGTGTAGGAATGAAAATCCAATCATCTCCTCAAATGGCAGCACATACATGGCAAGCAACATGGGGGCTAGGATTGACCCCTGAGGCACACCATAACATAGTGCAGCACTACTCAATGTAAGTGAGCCAAGTGGCACCTGCTGCACCCTGCAAGGCAAGTAGGACTTAAACAACTGCAACACATAGAAACATAGAAACATAGAATTTGACAGCAGATAAGGATCGCTTGGCCCACCTAGCCTGCCCATTTTCCTACCTAACAGATAAGCTGCAGATCCTAGTTAACCAACAGCTTACTTCCTCCTACCCCCCACTAGGACTGCCTTATGTCTGTCCCATGCATTCTTGAATTCCCCCACTGTTCTTGACTCCACGACCTCCTCAGGGAGGCTGTTCCATGCATCCACAACCCTCTCCATGAAAAAGTACTTTCTCACATTACCGCTGAGCCATCCCCCCTCTATCTTCAAATTGTGCCCCCTTGTTCTTGCACATCTCTTTTTCTGAAAGATGCTACCATCTTGGACTTTGCTGATTCCCTTGAGGTACTTGAAAGTTTCTATCATGTCCCCTCTCTCCCTTCTTTCCTAAAGGGTATACATATTAAGCTCCATTAATCTTTCTTCATATGTCTTCTGGTGCAGACCTTGCACCATTTTTGTTGCCCTCCTCTGGACAGCCTCCACTCTGTCTATGTCTTTGCGGAGATGTGGTCTCCAGAACTGCACACGGCACTCCGGATGGGGTCTCACCAAATGTCTGTACAGAGGGATAACAACTTCATGTTTTCTACTATTGATTCATCTCCCTATGCATCCCAGTATCCCCCAGCATTCCTTACTGCCTTCTCACATTGCTTGCCCACCTTTAGGCCATCTGATATAATTACCCCCAGGTTCCTTTCCATTTTTACTGTTATCAGTATCTCACCCCCATTGTGTACTCTTCCCCTGGGTTTTTGTTCCCCAGATGCATTACCTTGCACTTCTTTGCACCATTCCTGAAAGTCCTACATAATGCCTCAGACAAGCCAACAACACCCTGTGATCCATTTTCTCAAAGGCCAAAGAGAGGTCTAACAGGACAAGAATGGAATGTCAACTGCTAGCCCTCGCTAGGAGGCAATCATGGTGCACAATGAATAGCACAGTCTCCGTACTATGGTGAGGATGAAACTCAGATTGGAAGGATTCATAGATGTCATATTTTTCCAGATGTTGTTCCAGCTATACTGCCATTACCTTCTCGATCAAGTTTCCCAAAAAGGGAAGGTTCGAGACAGGCCTGTAGTTGAACTGATCATCAGGGCCCAAAGAAGGTTTCTTAAGGAGGGTCCTCACTACTGCCCTTTTAAGGGCAGATGAGAAAACACCTTCCCCAAGGGAACACCTCATGATCTCTGCCACAGTCAGACCAAGCAAATCCCAACACTCTAAAAGAAGCTGGGTCTGTCTAGGTCCAATGCACAGAAGGTGGGCTAAAACTAGAAACCATCCAGAAAATGACATCCAATCCCACTGACTCAAATGCTTCCCATAAAAAGAGGGAGTGTCACTATTGGACAGAGTTTGGATACCGTCAGTCGACAAAAGATTGGTTGAGGATATCCCAGCCTGAATAGAGGACACCTTGTCTAGAAATAACTGGTTGAACTCCTCATATTTGTCAAGACAAAAGGCTCTACAGGGCTGGAGACAGACTGGGTTTAGCAGTCTGTCTACAGCATTGACGAGCTGGACCAACTGGTTCCTTCCAGCATCAATCACTCATGACAGGAACGCTGACTTTTTCAGAGTGATTGCCCAGTGATACTCACTGTAATGAACCCTCAGCACCAATCTATCTTCAACCAAGTGGGACCTCTGCCAACAGTGCTCTAACATCCTCTCCTTAGACATCAACCTCCTCAGATCAGCCTCATATCTTGGCAACCTAAGTTGGAAAATCAAGAGGCGGACATGGAGAGGTGCTAGGGAGTCAAGTACAGTTTCAAGAGTTGAGTTATAACCTTCCACAGCTGTGTTGGCTACCATCCCACAAACCATCTCCAAGCCTGAGATGTCCAATATTGTCAGGAATCTTTGAGGCACCAGATTTCTAAAAGAATGGTAACTGACCATCTCCACAGGGACAGTAGCACAAGGAGCCCTGCAAAGGAGCTGCACAACAGAATGATATGACCCAATGACTGGATCATCCCTGACATCACTAACATTATGATCCAGTGAGAAAACCAGATCCAAGGTGTGACCATGCTGGTGGGTACTGGAGGCAACCACCTGTACAAAGCCCAGAGAAGACAGTTTGGAGGAACTGCATTCCAGAAAGAGAGGCTTCAT
Source organism: Neoceratodus forsteri (assembly GCA_016271365.2). Lineage (NCBI taxonomy): Eukaryota > Metazoa > Chordata > Ceratodontiformes > Ceratodontidae > Neoceratodus > Neoceratodus forsteri. The sequence continues at coordinate 728,622,834 of CM057453.1, forward strand.
CATCGATCCATGCATTAAAGTTAACCCAAACCAAAAGTCTTGTTGACTACAACACCAGACCAGTCTCCAGTTCCTGCAGGAATTTGTGCTAACCTCCAGGGGGATGGTATATGAGCAAGATCCTGCACCTTGTACCTGACCCACTCTTAACAGCCATGCATTATAATGATCTGGTCTCTCCCAAGGGGTATGCCATTAATCTCAGAGTGTATCTAAAACAGATGACTACCCTGCCCCACCTGAGCTCCTGCCTAGGGCAATGCACCATGGAGAATCCCAGTGGAATAGATGCCTCAAGCATGGGGCTTGCATCATCTCCTGACCAGGTCTCTGTGATACATACCAAGTCTGACGAAGAATCCACAATGAATGCCTCCATTATGGTCACTGTATTCCTAAGAGACATGGTTTTACACAGAACTGCCCTCAGGGGAGGATCTGAGTCAGCTGGCCCACAACCACCTTCTGTCCAGAAAAGTCAGGAGCCCGGGGAATAGGTATCAGGCAGGGAGGACCCCTCTCCTAAGAAGGTCTACTCCCTGGCTGCCTCCTAGATACCACACTCCTGGTCAAACCCCCGTCCACCCATAGAGCAGGTCAACATTTTGAATAGTGCCACTGGAGGATCCTTAACCCCCTTCAGCAGTTGATGACCACTGCAGGCAGAGTATAAGGGAACCCTCCAAAGGGACACCTGTCTCTGAGCTGCTCCGCAGAGTAAACTAATAGGAGTCTGGCTACTGCTAAACACATAATAGCAAATTAACCCACCCACACAATAATAATAAATACAATTTGGCAGCAAAGTCCACCCTACAGCTGATATGAAACAACCTAACCCCAAAACAAATATTCCTCCTAAACCTCACAAAATTACCACTGTTTAGGTCATAAAACGATGCTAGGTTATAAAAAAATGACTAGCTTGAACAGAAAAATGTTGCGGTACAAAAAGAAAATAGCAAACCCCAAATAGCAGAACATAGCGGCTTCCCAATTGGTTCATGTGAACCACAACAGTACTGTAAGCCAATGAGAAGTGCTGCTTCAGTAAATTATCTTAAACTGTCATACCTCTGTATGGCACATACAAGTTTCACTAAACTTTTTTAAAGTTATTTTTCCAGTGAAATTTAGTAGCTAAGATGTAGTCTTCTTTCATATGTTTTCCTACTATTTACTTGTGTTTACTAATTTTATAAAAAAAATGCCAAACCTATGCTGGTCAGCAGAGGAGAGAGGCTGCAACTAACCTTGATAGAATGTGACACAGACAACTCTGAGTAACAAATGCACAGAACAAGCTTACCGGTGACACGTTTCTGCTGGGATGTGTACTGTGAGCTACAGGTATGCAGCCACGAAATCAGAAGGTGTGCAAGGGAATGGAAGGGTAACATTTTCAGAAAAAGATTTTTTCAAATTGTTATGGCATAAATGGATGTTTCCTGATGGACAGCTGCAGTAATTTGCTGTTTGGACCATCTGTGGACTTGGTGACTGGTAAGAATTTTTATTGCCAGAATTATCACAAAAAGTACAGTATGGAGAAAATTGACTTACTACACATACTGTAATACTGTGCAGCTTGTTTTATTATATTATTTCAGGAATACTTGAAATGCTGTTATTGTCTTCTTTTTTTTCCTTGGGGTGAAACGCAAAACACAGAATTGTATACATTGCATTACCAGTATTTCACCTCATGCTTGAAGTTATTGTGCTGTTTATGCAACACATGACATTTCTGCAGAAATGTTGCTACTTATTGTAAATGTGTATTTTATGAAAGTGGGAGTTATGTGCTGAAAAAGTAGTTAAATTTGGTACTATCGTTTATTAGGAAGAACATAAACAATGTTTCTTCTATGTGAACATTGCTTTATTGAAACAAACATAATGTCTTTCCTTATAAAAGTGTACTGCCAGGCTATCCGATGGCCCAACATAAGCATGTCATGCTTCCATGCCGTTTGGGAGCAAACTTAGGAGCCTGCGATTGAGTGATCTGGCTGGGAAGTAGCACCACCAATTGCAGTGCGTTCCAGCCAGGGGGAGGGGGAGGGAGGCAGCACACTCCAGTGCTGCAGTGGTTCCTGCTGGTGGTCCAGAGAGCTTGCTCTTCTAGCAAGGACATGCTGCACACAGCCGAGGCATGACCCCTCCCTACATGTTCTTGCATGTCTGGGAGTTGTGGGAAAAGACTAAACTTGTGCTGGTCAGTGCAGGGTGACAGCAGCCTCTGACAGTCTTTCACCACCATCAGGGTGCCCTCCTTCAAAGGATCTGAACATCTGGATGTGTGCATTCCAAAAGGCCCTGTCATGGCGGACAAGTCATGAGGTACGGAGGATGGGGTAAGTACCTGGGGAAGATTGGTGATGGGGCTGGAGGCTGACTTGATGGGGACAGGCAAGCAAGGAAGATCAACAGATAATGGAAAAAAATAAAAGTGTACAGTTTGTCTTATCAAGGCCACCCAGTAACCTGACCATATGATTTAAGTGCAAGCCAGACACTGAAGGGGAGCAAGGACAACCTGAATGTGACAAAGTGCAATTGTGCCATGTTATGGAATCGGCTGTGTCACAAGCAACCTTTTCTCACATGGAAGATGAGCCAGTACCAGACACAATTGTGCTTGACAGGCCTGGTAAGTTAATTATGGGTGGCAAAAAAACTTAATTTCAGCAATAATAACCCAACCACCCAACATTTCCTAGTGATTCATACCTGGGTTTGGGGAGTAGTGGTGGCAGGGTGGGGGAAAGGAGGGGTTATTGAAGGTCCAAAGCACAAGCAGATTGTTTATTGTATAAATGCAGTTACCTTTTTATAAAGGACTATCATCTTTATCTCTGTACCTTTTGTAATACCCTAGATAGCATATCAAGGCAGTATAGTGCAGTGGTTTAAGGCTCTGAGTTGCAACTCTAGAGACCTGGGTTTGAATTCCACAGCCCCCACTTAAATACTGTATGACCCTGAGCAAATTACTTAGTTTTCCTATGATTCCCAGGTCATACCTGTAAACAAGCTTTCAGCTTAGTGTGCTACTCCTGGTTAAATAATTTTGGGGGGGGGGGGAGAAGATAGGATGAAACATGTTGTACTCAATCGAGGAAAAACTGGTGTGAGAAATATTATGCTGGTATTTCATAAACATTATTTTATATAGTATATTTTTGTAAAGTGACAGATTGCAATAGAAATGTTCATTTTTATAAATAATATTTCATGTCTATTTTTTCTGGAGTTGTGAAATCCAATACATTTATGAATAATTAACAGTCACACAAGTTTGTGTCCATATCTTTAGATATGTGCAGTCGTATAACTCAAATTGTGTTTAACTACCTGATTAAGTTCAAACATTTATTGAAGTATAGAGGGTGTTTTGTTTAGTCATGAATATTACATTCAGAATGAACAACCTATTTCTTATTAACAGATATAACACCTGAACGCATAATGGAAGGTACAATGGGATGAAGCAACAGATGAATAACCTGTCCAATGTGAAGAACAGCAGCCAGCATCTCTCCTTAGAATTCTTGTCTTTAATGATGTTTTTTTCTGCCCTTAGCCAGCTGGTAAGGCTCTGCCCCAGTTCACCCCAGTCAACTACTGCCTACCTCAGGACTCACCTGCAGTGCAATCTTACATGGATTTTCCCCTTTGGTGTGGCCATCCTCCCCAGAAAACACACATCCAGAGGCTGCAGGGACTCAGGATGGCAGTCTAAGCCAGAGCATGAACTGGGCATCATCTGTTGACTCTTTTTTCTTGTTCACCCCATATAGTGCTGTGCAAAGGATGCAGGTGTGCATGCGTATGGAGGCATGCACATATCACATGCTCAGTTGCCTGCTGTCCCAATTTTGTCACTCTCACTTCCCTACCATGACACTTCCCTGTGAGGGTCCAGATGACCCCCTCCCTGTGAGGGGAGAGCAGTCCTTCAGGTGCTCAATCCTCTCTCCTCTGGCTGACCCCTGTATGACATGAGTTAATTCCCAACTCCGGGTCTTTGGTATGGCTGGTGGTGTGGCATCCAATGCCTCATCCAATTGCACCACTGGGTAACCTACTCCATGCAGTTCTTGACACATCAAGGGCACAATGACAAACAGTGATTGATGCTGGCCAACCAATAAATTGGAACTTGATCAATATAGGGGCTGTGATTCCTTGGGGAATACAGGGTCTTCTGTGTGAGCTGGTCTTTGTCAGACAGACTGTGCAGCAGCAACAGCAGGAACAACTACAGCAACAGTCACTAACACATGCTCATCAATGGCAGTCACCAGGTCCACTTCCTCCTCCTCCTTCACCATTGAGCATAGCAACAGTCACCAATACATGCTCATCAATGGCAGTCATCAGGTCCACTTCCTCCTCCTCTTTCACCATTGAGCATAGCAACAGTCACCAACACATGCTCATCAATGGCAGTCACGAGGTTCACTTCCTCCTCCTCTTTCACCATTGAGCATAACAACAGTCACCAACACATGCTCATCAATGGCAGTCACGAGGTTCACTTCCTCCTCCTCTTTCACCATTGAGCATAGCAACAGTCACCAACACATGTTCATCAATGGCAGTCACGAGGTCCACTTCCTCCTCCTCTTTCACCACTGAGCATAGCAACAGTCACCAACACATGCTCATCAATGGCAGTCACGAGGTTCACTTCCTCCTCCTCTTTCACCATTGAATACAGCAACTTAAAGGAGAACTGCACTGAAACTGTAAGTCATGTTTCCTAGCAGAAGCTGTTCAAATGCTATTATTCTATATATATGACCTATGACTAACCGCAGTGGGTGTTTCTGATTGACACTCTGCTGTTAAATGCCATTTCATAACTGTGTGATGTAGTTTATGTCCCACTCAGCCACAGAGTTCTATAACAGAACATGGATGCACTTTGCCAAGAATAGAAAAAGAACAGGGACGTAAACTACATCAATATAGTTCTAAACTGTTTCTTACCATCAGCATGTAAATCAGAAACACCCACTAGGAGAACTGAAAAGCCTGTAACATTAGAGCAATAACAGAATTTGAACCAACATTTTAAAACAACTTCTATTGGGAAAAGTGACTTACAGAATCAGTGCAGTTCTCCTTTAAGATGAACAGCAATCAATTTATACCTGCACTACATAGGCATTTTTATAACATTCACATACATGGTCACAAACTGCATTGCTATTTAGGATGTACACTATTGTATATATTAATACTTATTTTTTCATAGTTTGTTTATGGGGTTTATTTGTTACTGTAGTACCAGTACTTGTGTCATTTACAAGAAGGATACTCACTCCACCTACTGTAAAATTTATTTTATGTGTTTAGTAATCATTTGTATGTGAAATATTTTCATATATGTTTTTTTTTTTTTAACCAGGTATAGCACACTAAGCTGAAAGCTTTTTTACAGGAGTGACCTGGGAGCATAAGGAGGTTAAGTGACTTGCCTAGGGTCACACAGTATGCAAGTGGAAGCTATACAATTCAAACCCAGGTCTGGTCTGCTGGCTGTCACCAGATGTACAGCTCAGAGCCTTAGACCACTGCGCTATACTGCCTCGTATATGCTACCCCTATATGTAAAGTACAACCATTACTACCGAGAGTCACAAGCCTAAAAGAGCATGTTTGTTTTATTTATTTTTTTTTTACATAATTTACCAAATTATGTAATTGTTAAAAAGTGGTTGTGTTTATAAATACTGTACATGGCTTTTCCAGCAAAACCTATGTGTGTATCTGTCTGTTATGAAATGTACCAATATCTAACCTAACCCTAATGTTGTGGGCCCTGAAACATCATTAAGCTAGCAGTTCTCTGTTAAAATGATTTCCTTATCTTTGTTTGCACAGCCATGACTTACCATTTTTTGGTAGGTCATTGCGGCAATAGCCTGTTTCTAAAGTTGTAAAACTTTTGTTTGCAGCCCTTATTTATTTGGAAGGGATTGCAGTTTGGCTCCGAAAAGGTGGCCAGTCAATCCTTTCCAATTCCCGATTGATGAACATGCCCTGACGTGCAGCAAGGGAAAGTGCGGGGGTGCCCCATTGAAATGAATGGGACGTGATTTTCACTGCTATTTAAAACCTTACAATGGCAAGTTGGAGATTAATGAAGGCCATTGATCGACTAACAAGGCCCTTGCTAGTCAAGTGGTGGCCTTCATTAATCTCCAGCTTGCCATCGTAAGTTATTAAATAGGTTTGATAATCAAGCCCCATTCACTTCAATGAGGCACGCTCCCGTGCTCTCCCTTGCTGCAAGTCATAAGGTGTCTGAGTGCAGGGGCATGTTCATGAATGGATCAGTTGGCCACCTTGTCAGGGCCAAACTGCAATACCTTCCAAATAAATAAAGGCTACAAATAAAAGTTTTACAACTGCAGAAATGGGCTATAACTGACCTAAAGTACCATATCCAGAAAATGGTGCCTTAGGATGAGAAAATCACTGTAATAAAACTGCATGTTTTTTTCTGTAGAGCTTTTTCTTTGCTATTGGGCAGCTGGAAGGCACAGCTTCAGCTCTCTCAGTGAGAGGGCTCCATATCCACCTGTGAGAACATCACTCACGATCCTGGCTCAGGCCCCAGACAAGTCCCCCCATGGATTCCCCCCCCCCATGGTGGGGCCAGGCAGGGGGAGGGCTGTCCTCCCCCCTCAGTGCATAATCCAGATTCAGGGACAGATCTGTGGGTCAGGAGCACGGTCAGGACTTCATAAAGCCTGCCAGCATCCCCTTTTCCATTTACTCCCTTCCCCCCATTGATGGGGCATGCACGTCAGTGTGCGCACATGGAGACATGTACATGCTGCAGAGTCCCTCAGCACCTGTCCTGTCATTGGTGTCCCAGACCCATACTACCTTCAGTCCTCAACCTGGGGGCAGTCATTCGGCGGGAACACCAAGCCACCCTCCCCAGGAGAGAACAGCTGTCTTCCAGATGCTTGATACTCTCCCACCTCGACTGACCCCCAGCAACCCACGTTTGCCACTGAATATGGGTCACCTGTGTGGCAGGAGGTGAGGTGCAATGCCTCAGCCCTCCACACCACTGGGCTGGCCAAAAACTGCACATTATTAACTGATATTCTGGGTAACTGAGTCTTTATTCTCAAGTCACTGTGGTGCCACTCTGAGCCCAATTTGCAAACCATCAAGAATGGCACATTGAGTTTGTTCCAACAAGGACTGGTGCAAGGGGTATCTTGCACTGCACTGTGTGCCATTCCTGATTTTCAGATGCCCTCTGCACTAACTGGGGGACACCTGCACTGGCCAGGCTTGCACTGTCCCTGCACTGGTGCACCAGTGTGGCAAGGTGGAAGGGAGCTTGTGCCAGGCCAGCAATGTAGTATGCTCTTAATTGGGATTCTGCAAACCCCTCCGATCTGCACACAGTCTGCCAGAGTTAGACCAACCAGGAGCTGGTCTAATGGGCCATGCCACAATCGAAGTGCCCTGGTGTGGAGGGCATTGGTCCATTCTCCCTATTATAGCCACCACCAGAAGACTTCTGCAGTCATCCCACACCCAGCCAACTGTCCCCGCACTTACGGAGCCATGGGAGATGCCCTCCAAGCTCCCCCCCCCCACTGCCAGTCATACAACCACTCCCACTCCCCCAGAATCACTCCCTGGCACTGAGCCTGCTATGCCCTGTCCAGGGTCTGTTGCCATCCCCCCACTCCGTACTGCCCTCCCCAGGCCCTGCTGGTCTTTGGATGCACAGCCAGTGGGTCCCCCCATGGTCACTGCTATCTGACTCTCCTGCACCTTGCAGCATTTTCCACTGTGTGCCCATTTTTTGGTGCACAGGATGACTTGCTGCAAACTCAGGGAGTTTGGTGCTGGGACTCCAATTTTTACCTTCTCACTTCCCCATGAACAGCAACTGCCAGCAGCAGGTCTTCATTTCACCAGTGTCATCATCTACACTGTGGGTACAGTGAGTAAAACCAGGGTAGCTCCCTGCAACAAAGGTGTTTAATTTTCCATGGTACCGTTTGATTGGGTTTTGCTAGTGGTTAAGTGTTTCAATAGATTAGGCCATCTGGCCATGGATACAAATAACTTAATCTGCTTTGCATTGCCCATGTTTAATTGTTTTCTCCATCAAGGACCCCAACAACAGCTGCAATGCTGGCCAACCCGCGACACCATTCAGGCATGCCATTTAGTCATTTTGGGTACCCAGTTGTTGCTTAGACTGTTAAATACAAGGACTTAATTGACTGCATGCAAGGTAACCTGTCAAAATACAGTAAAGTAATCATTTATCTAAATTCTCACCCCTTCCTTGTTCACATCCCCTTAATGAATCTGATTTACTTTTTTACCATTAAGCTGGCTTGTGAGCATATCATTGCCTGGTCTAAAGTTATTGAAACCTGGGTAAAGTATTTAAAAGTACATGCTTGCATTTGAAACTGTCATTTACAGGTTTTTTTCCCAAGGGGGTTGCTAGAAGACCAATCCCAGGTGTTAAGTGCAAGGTGTGTGAGCATATTATTAATGCTTGTTGCAAACTGTCTATTGAATGCTGAAACTGGTCACTGCCAAATTAATGGTACAAGGTCACTAGGTGTGATTGGGGGTGGTTTTAGCTTCCCAGAGGGCTGTACCTACTGTGATAGTTACCCACGTAAGAATTACTCTGGGTGGAGGCACCATAATCTTAGTACTACTACTGGTAGAGGCTCACCCATACTAGGTAGTTACAAACCCAGGCCCCTCAACCTGTTGTTAGGAAGGTAGGCAGGGTAGTAGCCCTTGGTATAGCGCCGCCTAGGGGTTGCATAATGGTGCGTGTTCTCTTGGCTGTTTTTTTTTTTGTACAGTTTAAAAATACTTAGAACTTGTCCGTTTGGACTTCTTTTACTACAAACAAATGAAAGGCCATATTAGAAATATAGAAATACAACATTTGTTGGATAAAAAGGGCTGCTTGGCCCACCCAGTTTACCCAAGTGTTCTCTGTCTCTTCTACTTCTGCAGACCCTTTCTGATCTCTAGCAACCCTCACCCTCCCTGCTTCTTTTCTAATATATCCCAATGTTTATCTATGCATGCTTGAAGCCCTCCAGTGCTCCAGTCTCCACCTCTTCTGCTGGAAGTCTGTTTCAGGCATTTCACACTTTTCCAGTGAAGAACTTCATCCACCTCCCCCAGCTTCATTTCATATCCCTGGTCCTGGTGCTCTTTCTCATTTGAAAGAGACTCCCCATCTGCACCCTGTTCACCCTTGTGAGATACTTGTAGGTCTCTATCATGTTACCTCCCTCTTTCCCCTCTCTTCCAGGGTATACATATTGACATCCCTAAGTCACTCCTCACAGGGCTTCATGTACAAACTCTGTACCATTTTAGTTGCCCTCCTCTGGACTGCCTCCACCCTGTCTATGTCCTTCCTGAGGTTTGGTCTCCAAAACTGGACACCGTGCTCCAGGTGGAGGTATGCCAGGGAGTGATACAGTAGCAATGACACCTCCCTCCTCCTGTTGGAAATATCTGTGCCTATGTACCCCAGCATCCTATTAGCCCTTCCCACTGCTTTGTCACACTGTGTTGCTACTTTGAGGTCTCCTGATATGATGACCCCAAGATCCATTTCCTGTCTAGTGACTGTCACTAACCCCCCATACTCAGCACCAGGGTTCCTATGCCCTAGGTGTGTGATTTTGTACTTTTTGGCATTGGACCCCAACTGCCATGTCTTTGACCACTCCTTGAGTTTCCCAAGATCCATACACATTTTATCTACCCATCCTGAGTGTCTACCCTATTATAGATTTTTGTGTCATCTGCAGAAAGGCATTCCTTTGCCTCCAGTTCTTCTGCAATGTCCCTGTGAAGACATTGAAGAGGACTGGTCCCAATACTAAGCCTGTGGAATTCCATTGGTCAATCTCCTATCCTTAGAGTAAGAGCCATTAACCACAACCCTCTGTCTTCTATCTGTTAACCAGTTTCTCACCCATGTAGACCCCACTCCTAGGCTGGTCAACTTCCTAATTGGCCTCCTGTGTGGCAGAGTGTTGAAGGACTTGCTAAAGTCCAAATAGGCCATGTCCACTGCCTCCTCTGATCTATTCCCCTAGTCACCCAGTCAAAGAACTCTATCAGATTCATTTGGCATGATTCCCCCCTCCCAAGAATAGTTCACTGGAGTCAGGCATGGTACTGCAGGACTGGAGAACAGCACATGTGGTGCCCCTCCTCAAAAGTGGTCCCAAGGATGACCTTAGGAATTGCAGACCAATCAATCTGACCTCAATCATGTGCAAGTTCATGGAGACCATGCTTAAGGAAAGGTTGGTAGAACATCTAGAGGAGCATGATCTCAAGGATGCAAGGCAGCACGGGTTCATTGGTGGGGGGGATCATGTCAAACGAATTGGATTGACTTCTTTGACTGGATCACTAAGACAGTAGACAGGGGCCATGCGGTAGACATCCTATATCTGGATATCAGCAAGACCTTTGAAAAGGTTGATCAGGAAGTTGGTGGATCTCAGGGCTGGGGATAAGGTGGCCAGATGGGTGGAAAACTGGCTGAGGGATAGAACCCAGAGGGTGGTTGTGGGGGGAGAGTTATCTGGCACCAGAGAGGTTGCCAGTAGAGTCCCGCAAGGCTTGGTGCTGGGCTAGTGTTGTTCAGTGTCTTCATCAGTGACACTGGGGATGACATTAGGAGCAAAATGTGCCCATTCACAGATGACACCAAGCTCTGCAGAAGAGTGGACACAGCTGAAGGGATACAGGAACTACAGAAAGGTCTGGAAAAGCTGAGGAGGGGGTGCGGGATCTGGCAGCTTGGCTTCAATACCAAGAAATGCAAAGCTATGCACAGTGGAGCCAAGAATCCGAGGACAGAGAACTGCCTGGATGGAGTCCAGGTATCTGCGTCAGACGAGAAGAAGGACCTGGGAGTGATGATCACTAGTGACGTGAAGCACTTCACACAGTACAAAAAAAGCAGCAGCAAGGTAAACAAGATACTGGGATGCATAGCTAGGAGGATCAGTAGTAAGAGAGAGGAGGTTATACTGCCCTTGTACAGGTCACTGGTAAAGCCACATCTAGAGTACGGAGTTCAGTACTGGTGCCCACACCTCCAAAAAAGACATTAACCTGCTGGAGATGGTTCAGAGGAGGGCTACAAAGATGACAGTGGGTCAGCAGGGTAAGGCATATGAGAGGTTGATGGCACTGAACATGTACTCCCTGGAAACATAGAAACATAGACTTTGACGGCAGATAAGGACCACTTGGCTCACCTAGTCTGCCCATTTCCCTACCTATTGGATAAGCTGCAGATCCTAGTTAACCAACAGCCTACTTCTTCCTGCCCCCACTAGAATTGCCTTATGTCTGTCCTATGGATTCTTGAATTCCTCCACTGTTTTTGACCCCACTACTTCCTCAGGAAGGCTGTTCCATGCATCCACCACCCTGTCTGTGAAAAAATACCTCCTCACATTGCCTTGAGCCATCCCCCCTCTATCTTCAAATTGTGTCCCCTTGTTCTTGCACATCTCTTTTTCTGAAAGATGCTACTCTCTTGGACTTTGTTTATTCCCTCGAGGTACTTAAAAGTTTCTGTTATGTCCCCCCCTCTCCCTCCTTTCTTCAAGGGTATACATATTAAGCTACTTTAGTCTCAGTATGGCTTCTGTTGCAGACCCTGAGCCATTTTAGTTGCCCTCCTCTGGACTGCCTCCATCCTGTCTATGTCCTTGCGGAGATGGGGTCTCCAGAACTGCATGTAGTACTCCAGATGGGGTCTCACCAACTGTCTTTACAGAGGGATAACAACTTCCTGTTTTCTACTGGTGATGCCTCTTCCTATACATCCCAGTATCCCCCCAGCCATCCCTACTGCCTTTTCATATTGCTTCCTTACCTTTAGGTCATCTGATATGACTACCTCCAGGTCACTTTCCATTTTTGTTGGTGTTACTACCCTCCCCATTGTATACTCTTCCTCTGGGTTTTGTTTCCCCAGGTGCATTACTTTGCACTTCTTTGCATTGAATCTAAGCTGCCATACTTTTGTCCATTCCTCCAACCTTGCCAAGTTCTTTCTCATCCTCTCCACCCCCTCCTTGTGTATCAACCCTGTTGCAGGTCTTTGTGTCATCTGCAAAGAAGTATACTTTTCCTTCCAGTCCTTCTGCATTGTCACTTATAAAGACAAAAAGGACCAGACCCAATACTGAACCCTGTGATACCCCACTAGTAACCCCCCTTTCTTTGGAGTGGGCTCCATTTACTCTTACTCTCTGTGTCCTGTTGTCCAGCCAATGTTTTACCCAGGCTACCACACTGGGACCCTCTCCCAGGCAGGCTAATTTGTTTATTAATCTTTTGCGTGGGACTGTGTCAAATGCCTTGCCAAAGTCTAGGTAGGCCATGTCCACAGCCCTTCCCTGGTCTACTACTTTGGTCACCCAGTCAAAGAAATCTATTAGATTTGTCTGACATGACCTTCCCACTGTGGATCCATGCTGCATTGGGTGCTGTGCTGCACTGGCCTCTAGGTAATCAACAATTCTTTCTTTCAGAAGTGATTCCATCATTTTTCCTACCACAGAGGTCAAGCTAACAGGTCTGTAGTTTCCTGCCTCTGCTTTGCTCCCACTTTTGTGAAGAGGAATCACATCCGTTCTCCTCCAGTCCTTAGATACTACACCATCCTCCCATGATTTGTTAAAAAGGGTAGTCAGTGGTGTCACTAGCTCTCCCCTTAGCTCTTTTAGAATTCTGGGGTGAATCCCATCAGGCCCCATTGCTTTGTCCACCTTCAGTTTTAGGAGTTCTTTTAGAACCTTTTCTTCTGAGAAAGGACTGGTATTGACCCCCCTATCCAGAGTGTTTATATTGATTAGATTAGGTACCTCCCCCTCCTCTTCTTTTGTGAATACTGCGCAGTAGTATTCATTCAGTACCTGCTTTTCACTGTCCTCTCTGCCCACCCACCCTCCCCTTTATTAAGCCTCACTATCCCTCCTTGGTCTTTCTTTTTGCTCCCTAATATACCTATAAAGGTTTTATCTCTTCTTAACCGAGTTGGCTATTTGGGCCTTTGCTATTCTGACTGCCTTCCCCCTTTCTTCTGCTTTAACTGATACAGTTCTCTGTCCTGCTTCTTTTGTGTTTCTTTATACTTCCTGAATGATATATTTTTTCCCTAACCTTCCCTGCCTCCTCTTTTGAGAACCATATTGTTTTTTTCTTTCATTTTGATTTGTTTATTTGCTTCACACAAATGCTTGTTGCCTCTGTGATGGCAGTTTTGATGTTTCTCCATTGTTCCTCCACCCCTCCTTCTTGCCTGTTTGCTAGTGTTTTTCTGAGGCACTTTCTCCCATTTCTCCCAAAGTCAGCCCTCTTAAAGTCCAGTACCCTCACTTTTGTATGGCTTGACTCTGCAGCTGTGTTTATCGTGAACCACACAGTTTGGTGGTCACTTGTTCCCAGGTGGCTACCCATTCTAGATCAGAGATCCTCTCTCCATCCCCGTTTGAGAGTACCAGGTCTAAGATACTTAGACCTGGAGGACAGAAGAGAGAGAGAGAGAGAGAGAGAGGGGACATGACTGGGACCTGCAAGTATCTGAAATGGATAAATAAGGTGGATAAGGAGGGTCTATATAAGCTGAGTGACCAACATAACATGAGGGAGCACAGTTTTAAGCTGGTTGGAAATTTAGGAGGGAGATCAGGAAGTACTTCTTCACGGAGAGGGTGGTGGACACTTGGAATGTGCCGTGGGAAGAGGTGGTCTCATTGAAGACAGTGGGCAGCTTCAAGAGAGGCTGGGAAAAGCATAGGGGAAGGTAAGGATCATGGGTAGGGAGGAGTGAGGGGGCAGGGACAGTAGCTCAAGCTGTGAACTCTGCAATACGAGCAAACTAGACAGATCAAGTAGCCTTCCTCTGCTGGTTTCTTTGTATGTTCGTATGTATGTTTGTTCATATGAATCGATGCTGCCTGGGGTCCTGCAGCTCATTATTTTCTAGATACTTAACCAGTCTTTCTTTCATTATAGATTCTAATAATTTCCCCACCACTGAAATTAGACTGACTGGCACTGAAGTTAGACTGACTGGCTTACAGTTGCTTACCTTCTTCCTGCTGCTGCTCTTTTATAGAGGGACCATGTCAGCCCTTCTTCAAATGTCTGGAACCACACATGTTTTAAGTGAGCTGTTGAACAAGGCTGTCATTGGGGCAGCTAGCTCCTCCCTGAGTTCTTTTAGTACTCTGGGTGTATCCCGTTTTGTCCCATAGCTTTATCCACCTTCAGGGTTGTAAGTTCTTTTAAGACTCTTTCCTTTGACAATGGACTTGTGCCCACTTCTCCTCTATTCTTGCTTTTTCCTGGTGGTCCATCCCCTCTTCCCTCTGCTGTGAAGAGTGAGCAGAAGTATCTGTTTAAGACGTCACCTTCCTCATAGTCCCTTTCTTTTTTTTTCTATTATCTATTTTTGCCCCCTACTGCTCCCGTCGGCTATCAGCTCCGGTCACGGACCCCTGTTGCCCCCACCTCTGGATATCACTGCATCCCCACGGTCATCCCTGGCTTACCCCCAGAGAGTGGGGCCGCGGCTCCGACCCCCGCTCTCGGGCCGCAGAACTGTGACTAGTTGGGGGATCGGCTCCGGAGGCTGATCAGGGCTACTGGGGCAGAGTGCCATTAAGACGGCGAGGGTCAGGATTTTTCTTTATCCCCCCCCTCCCCTTTAACAGGATGGGACATGCAATGACGACCAGCATCTGTCCCATCCTGGCCCGTACTATTATGCGCCGATGTATTGCAGCCACCCAGCCTCTTCTAGGTGCGGCTGGTACACGGCGCCGCCTACCCTCCCCAGGAAGAGCTGTCCAAGGGACGCCCAATCCTTCCCCTCCCGGCCGGCCCTCCGGCGACCCGGGCCCGTTCCTGAACCCAGGTCACCGGCATCGCAAGCGGAAAATCCAACCGCTGCGCCGACGGGCCAGCTCCATAGTCCCTTTCTAGACAGTCTCCACCTTCTGACCTTCTGGTCTTCTCTGTCTTGCTTATTATACCTCCCTGTTTTCCTCGCTTTGTGTTTCCTTGTACCTCTTTAATGCCATCCTTTTTTCTTTCACTGCCCTTGCCACATCCTTGGAGAACCATAATGGTGTCCTTTTCCTGTCTGTTTTGCTAACTTCTTTCACACAGAAGTTGGTTGTCCTAATTATGCCCTCCCTTATTCTTCCCCACTGTGTTTCTATTCCTTCCTGGCAATCCCTTCCTTCAAGGCAATTTCTGGGCAGTCTCCCATTTCTTTGAAATCTGCCCTCCTGAAGCTCAGTACCCTTGTACTTGTATGGCTTGTCTTTGGTCCTGTCTTTATGTTGAACTACACTATCTGGTGGTCAGTGTCACCTAAGAGACTTCCCACTATGGCATCTGCAATGCTATCTGTGTTTGTAAGCACCAGGTTCAATACAGTCCTGTCCCTAGTAGGTTCTTTGACTAACTGCTTGAGAAAATCCCCTTGTAATTAGTCAAGGATGACCCTGCTCCTTGCCGAAGCCACAGCCAGAAAGTTCTAGTCTACATCTGGGAGACTGAACTAGCAGCATCTCTCTCCCTTACTTGCCATCCTGATGATGGCTTTCCCAAGTGCCTTAGCCATCTCCTACCCTTATGCTGGAGGTCTGTACACTACCCTGGTATGGGAAAATGGTCCAAGAGCCTGTCTCCAGGATAATCCATAGCTCTTCCAGTCCTTCCTCCTCCTCTTGGTGCACCTGTTACCTCCATGGCCTTAATTTCCTCCTTTGCATATAATGCAACCTCTTCTCCCCCTTCTTCCAATACAGAGTAGCCAGAGTCACAGTCACAGTCATGGTGCTCAGTGTACCACAGTTTAATTGTTGCCATTAAATCCAGGTTAACCTCCACCATGTTAGCCTCCAGTTCTGGAGTTTTGTTTTCAAGGTTCCTTGCATTTGCACACATGGCTTTCACACGTTGTTTCCCACCTGCATGATGCCCTGCGACTCCCTACATTCTTGCCTATGATGTTACCCTTAGCTCCCCCTTCCCAATTCACCCTTTCCCATTTTGTTTTCACCATTCCTGGTCTCCTTCAAATCAGCTATCCTCCCTACTTGAGCTACGTCCCCCTTTTCTTGTAGCTTGTCCCGGTCACTGCTTTCCTGTTCCTTTGACCTATGGATGCTTTCTCCCCTTAAGCCCTCTCTCACTGATAATTTACCATCTGTGGGGGCAATTGTTGCCTCCATTGGTTTTACTTCCTCCCCCAGCTAGTTTAAATGCTTATCCACATACATCTGAACCTCCCACTGAGGACTGAGGTCCCTTCCTAGAAGGATGCAGACCATCTCTCTTATAGATGCTCATATCCTCCCAGGTTGGTCCCCAGTCCCTAGTGTAGCCAAGTGCCACTATGCATCACGCCTTCAACCAGTCATTAAAGTTCCTGGTGTGGAGTACCTTTTCCTGTCCCTGGCCCTTTACAGGTAGTTACTCAGAATAAGCCACCATGCGTGCCATCTATTTGAGGCTCTCCCCAGCTCCTTGAACTTTCCCTGTACTACTTCTACCCTGCCTTTTGGCAGGTCATTTGTCTCAGAATGGACAATGATGTCCAGCTCCCTCCCTGCTCCAGCTGCCCTAGTAATCCTCAGAATCCATTTTCTCTCTCTTTCCAAGTTGAAGTACTGCTCTGGCACTTCACCTCATAGAAACATAGAATTTGTTGGCAGATAAGGACCGCTTGGCCCAGCTAGTCTACCCAATATTTCCCTGCCCATACTGTCACTGCACACCCTACCTGATCTCTGGCTACTCCCCCACACCACGTTCCTACCAAGATTCCCTTGTACCTATCCCATGCATGCTTGAAGTGCACCACTGTTTTTGCACTCATCACCTCTGCCGGTAGACTTTTGCAGGTATCCACCACTTTTTCAGTGAAGAAATGCTTCCTCACATTGCTCCTAAATTCCCCTGATCCAGCTTCATTGCATGACCTCTTGTCCTTGTGCACTTTCTGTTTTGAAAAATACTCCCATCCTTTACCTTGTTCACTCCCGTGAGGTAGTTACAGGTCTCTGTCATGTCTTCCCTCTCCCTCCTCTCTTCCAGGCTGTACTAATTGAGATCCCTCAGTCTCTCCTTAAAGGGCTTATGATGCAACCCCTACACCATTTTGGTTTGCCCCCCTCCCTGAGATGTGGTGTCCAGAGCTGGACGCAGTACACAAGGGGGTCTCAACAATGATCAAGCCAGTGGTATCACCACCTCTAGCCTTCTGTGGGTGATTCCCATCCCTGTGCACTCCAGCATCCCACTGGCCCTGCCTACCATCTTGCCACACTGTCCCACCACCTTGAGGTCATTAGATATGATAACCCCACAGTCTCTTTCTTGATTTATGACCATCAATACCACTCCTTCAGTCTTATACACTGCCCCTGAGTTTCTGTGCCCTAGGTGCATGATTTTTGCACTTTTTTGCATTGAAACCCATCTTCCATAACCTCACCTACTTCTTGAGTTTTCTCAGGTCTCAGCTCATTCAGTCTACCCCTCCAGAGTATCTACCCTATTGCTGATTTTGGTGTCATCATCAAAGAGACATACTCTTCCTTTCAGCTATTCTGCAGTGTTGCTTATGAAGACATTAAAAAGGGCTGGCCGCAACACTGAGCCCAGCGGTACCCCACTGATTACTCTCACCTCGTTAGAGTGAATACCGTTAACCACTGCCCTCTGTCACCTATCAATGAACCAGTTCCACACCCAGTTTACTACCTTGGGTCCCACTCCCAAACTGTTCAGTTTCCTTATAAGTTTTCTATGGGGTATGGCATTGAATGTCTTGTTGAAGTCTAAGTAGGCCATGTCCACTGCTCACTGTGATCCAATTCCCTGGTCACCCAGTTGAAGAAATTGGTCAGGTTCATCTGACATGCCCCCGTGAATCATTGCTGCATTGTGTTTTAACCTGCTGGATTCCAGATACTCCACATGCTTTTTTTTTAATAGTGTCTCCATTTACTTCCCCACCACTGACATTAGACTGACCAGTCTGTAGTTGCCAGCCTCCTTCCTACTGCCACTTTTATGAAGTGGGACTACATTGGCCCTCCTCCAGTCTTTTTGAATCACTCCTGTTTTAACTGAGTTGTTGAATAGGGCTGTCAGAAGTGCAGCCAGTACTTCCCTGATCTCCCTTAGCATCCTTGAATGAACTCCGTTTGGCTCCATAGCCTTATTCACTTTTAGATTCAAGTTGTCTCAGGATTCTTTCCTCTATGAATGGACTTGAGTCCACCTCCTTCTCCTGGTGTTTCTGCTACTTCTGTATGGTCAATCCTCCTCTCCCACCTCACAGCTCAGACTCTTCACCTCCCTATCATGCCCCCCCAGCTCCCAATTCTATCCTCTTCACTTTATAATCCCCCACCAGCTGCTGCTTCCTCTTGGACTGGGGGACTCTGTTCCTCCTTGGGACCTTGACTTGTGAGGACCCCCGTCCTTCTATCCCACCATGACAGGAGCCCCTTCTCAGTTTCCACATTCCAACAGTACAGTGAAGGTGTTCCACAGTGGTATTGGCAGAGATGAATGCACCTTCCCCAACCCCACCCTCCCAGAACCTACTAAGTTCCATCTGCTCTGTCTAAGCATTCTCTGGCAGAGTGGCAGCGGGTTTGCTGGCCCCTGGGTGAGACAGAAGGTCAGCTGTACCCCTGCTAGCTTGTCTTGGAGTCCAGCAACTTGTGCCTGCAACCCAGAGAGGTGAGTACAGTTGGGGCAGCACCTTATCTCCAGAAGGCCTCCTGAAACACTGCGGCAGCGCATCATCTCCCATGATTACTAACCCTTCCCCTGTCCTCACTTAGTACCTACACTAGTTTTGATTACTCCTCTAGCCCCTTCCTACTTGTGTGGTACTCCTATCCTTCTATTCTGCTTTGCCCAGAACCAGCTTCCCTAAATCGGGTTTACCTTAGTTTCCCTTTCTTGCTCCTCCTTCCCCTTCATTGCTTGCTACCTCTGTTCTGTTTTCCCTGACCTGTCTCAAAGACCTACCCTTAAAAGGGTTTACCCTGCTTTCCCTGCCCTACCCCCTTTTTCAATTCTTTCTCCCTCCGGGAGTTTACTTCTAATTCTTCCCATTTACTGCTACTAAATAGATCAATTAGCTACCTGTTTTCTGGATGTCTCAGTGATCAGTAGATAACAAGGCATCACCTCCTAACTTGTCTGGCATCTCACTTTCAGTGTCCCCTGTGGGCCCGCAGAGTTCCTGAGAAGACCCTGCAGATGACCCAGAGACAGATGCTCCACTTGATAATACATGAAAAAGATGGAACATGATGGGTGGATTAGAATTTATGCTGCTGTTTGCCACTCCTGGCATTCTCCTATTGGCTGCCTGGTCCCATGTCCTACCTCTGGCCAATCAAAATGGCTTTGCTTCCTTTTTCCTGCATGGGAGGAAAAACACAGTGTAAAGCAGCAGAAATGCTCAAAAATACAAATGTTTTGGTGTTTGACTCTCGTCGACCCACTGACGTGGTGCCACTTGCCAAAATTACAGGACTTTTTCCAAAAAAAAAAAACCTCCCACTATATACTCCTGTTTGCTCCTCCTGGCATTCCTCAGTTGGCTGCATGGTCCCCTGTCCCTCCTCCGACTGCTCAAAATGACCTCATTTCCTGTTTCCTACCAGGGAAGAAAACAGCAGTATAAAACTTCCCCTGAATGGAGAAAACACCAAATCTTTTTCGGGTAGTAGTCTGCATGAATACTGTCTCAATTATTATAATAGCTAATGTACTGGATATTATGACTCGCTCACCAGATTTTAGTTAAATAATATTTATTCTGATGTGGCAAATGCTATGTCTACTAAGCTCACTCGTGTTTCACAGTATGAAAAAAACCCTTTATCAGGGTGGACAGGTCCTCATAATATATATATATATATATATATAGTGCATATATTATAGGGACACGGTTGTGCCCCTATAATTAGGGCTCAACGGTCACTTCTATGTTAAACTGAAAATGTTGCACTTTAATAACTTCGTTCCCTTGCAACCGATTCGCATAAAAGTTTGCATGTGCAATCAGGGACCAAAGATCTCTGGATTTGGCAATGTTTGTTCTGGTTGGATGTGTGGGTGTGGAGATACAGAGTGTCAAAAGTGTGAAATTTACAACTTTTTGTCAATTTTTTGACATGCTGCTGTGCAAAAACGGCTTGGGATTTTGGTCTGAAATTTTTAGGGTATGTAGGTCTTGGGTCACAAAGGTACCTTTGAAGGTTTGGTGAAACAATATTAATCCGTTTCAAAGTTACTAAATTTCAAAGTGTCTGATTATTGCCTATGGGAAAATTTAGATGTGAGGCTCAAAGCAGGAGTCTTTGATCGTGAAACAGGATTCTTGATTGCGAACAGGATTCTTAATCACGAAACAACATTCTTGATCACAATTTGAGAAAAAATACATTTTATATAGCTGTTTCTTTGTCACCTCATAGCAAAGAAACAGTTTGGACTTTTGGACTGAGAGTTTCAGGGTAGAAAGGGCTTGCTCTATTGATGTGCATTTTGCTGGTTTGGTGAAAATATAATACTCTGGTATGGAGTTTTGCAGATTTGAATTTTGGTTGATTTCCCAGAGGATAACATTGTACTGGGAGGTTTACAGAGCTGATTCATTGTCACTATGGTATTAAGAAATGGTTGCAGTTTTGCTATGAAATCTTCAGGGTAGAAAGAGCTTATGCTACTGATGTGCCTTTTGATGGTTTCGAGAAACGATAGTAATTGTGTGTCAAGTTACACAGCTTTCAAATTTTGCTGTGTTTTCTATAGGATAAGATTGCAATATGAGGTGTTTTTTGACACAATATACTATGGAATAGGAGCACAGGGCCCTCCACAAGCAAATAGAGATACCACTACTGTATCTGAAAAATGATGCATGGATGAGAATGCAGAATACCATTATGGACTCGGCCCTGAGCTCACACATGCAAATAAGGATACGATTATGGAGTGATGGGAGAGCGCAGGACCAGGCCCTGTGCTCCCACAGGGAAATAAGGATAGGATTACGCTATATCAAAAAATATGGATTGATGGCAGCACAGTGCCCGGAGGGCCCTTCGCTCCCACAGGCAAATAAAAATATGATTATGCTTTCTCAAAAAGTAAAGGCATCTGTTACAAAAAACTTCATTAATGCACTAGTTAGGGTTAAAGTAACAAAAGTAGGGAAATGTGGCATTAGGATTTCCAGCCCTAACACCCCACCCCCACCCTGCAGGCAGCAGCAGGCGTGGGGTGTGCCTTGCCTTTGTCAGCCCTAATGCTCGCCCCATTCTTATATACTGTACCCATCTCAGCTTACTTACTCATGGAATGGGGTAAGTGTTAGGGCTGACAATGGCAAGGCACACCCGATGCCTGCTACTGCCTAAAGGGTGGGGATGGGGTGTTAGGATTGGAAACCCTAATGCCGTATGTCCCTTCTTTTGTCACTTTAATCCTAACTGGTGCATTAACAAAGTTTTTTGTGAAGAATATATATATATATATATATCTTGGGGTTATGCAATGTGGACCTGTGTGATACATTATTAATCTACACAAGAGCAGTCTGGCCTTGTGTAACATCATAAATGGAATAAGCCATAAGTCACATGCCTGAGGTCAAACTGCTTGACTGTAGATAAATAATGTATCACACAGGTCCCCATTGCATGTCCTGTGTATACAGTAGGCTGGTGTTTTTTTGAGGGGGATGACTGAGAGGTAGTGTTTATCCAACATATGTTTGATAAATTCTGGGTTCTAAAATGTAGCATGCATATGTGGAGATATTACACTGGATTTGTATCCATGGATATTATATAATTATACATTCACATACACACAAATGTAATTGTCTTACATCTTTATTCTGTAATACTACATTATGGGCCTGATATTCAAAAGTGGACAAAGTGGTGCACAAAGTTCTGCACTGCGCTGCACTTGCCCATTGCCTACAACCCTGAGGATGCTATATTAAATCAGACAGTACACCAGTGCTATCTGACTGAATATAGGGGCATGTCAGCAGAGTGCTAAGCTGAGTAGCACTGCCCTGACATGGTTCACACCCATGCAGGAAACAGCACCACCAGACCCAATAGAGCTGGTTGCTCCTTACATGATATTCAGATAACCCCATGCAAATGAGCCCATTGGGCATGCAAGGTGCTAAAGGGCCATTTGCATGACCATTATGAACACATTTGCATGGGAAGTGATGGCAGGTTTGTGCTCCTGCGACTGGCTCTGCCCCCACCCTGATTTCCCACTCCAGTAAACAGCATATATTCCCTGGTGTCTAGTGGCATCCCCTACCCTCCAGTCACTGTCGTCACTAAAGTTAAAATCATTCCTTGCTGCCTAGTGTCCCCTCCCACTTTCCGATTGCCATCCTTCATAAATTTGAAATAATTTCCTGGTGCCTAGTGGTCTCAGTAGAGCACCAAAAGGCCGCATAAACCGCACCAACTCCCCTCAGTGCTTTGCATCTCAAGTGTGCCACCTCTTGATGAAGCGTCACACTTGAGATGCGAAGCACCGAGGGTAGCGCTCACCTGAGCGTCTAATAAATTACTAACAGGCTTAGCAAGTTACATTTGAGAATTTGTCCTTTTTAAAGTTGGTGCAGTTTGTGCAGCCTTTTTGTGCTCTACTGAATTGACCTTTCATGGCCAGCACCTCCCATTTTTCCTGCACACAGAGTTCTTGAGCTGAATACCTAGTGGTCCCCCCTGCCCTCTGATTGCCATCCCCAGTGGAATTAAAAGCATCCCGGGTGTCTGATGGTACCCCTGCCCTCCTATTGCCAGCTTCAGCTTGATTGCAAGCATCCCTGGTGCTTAGTGACCCCCACAACCCTCTGATTGCCAGCTCCATATATGAAAACACATTCCCTGGTGCTAGTTGTGCCCCCCGCACTCCGATTGCCAGTCCTATATATGAAAACATATTCCCTGGTGCTAATTGTCTCACCACTCCCCAATTGCCAGCCCTCTATATGAAAACTCATTCCTTGGTGCTAGTGGTCCCCACCAATTGCCAGCCCCTTTTATGCATATCATTCCCTGGCATCTAGTGGCCCCCATCTGCACCATGGGCACTGACAAACTCATCTTGCCAACCCCTCTTACTTCAAGCACTGGTGCCGCCAATCCCATACAGCGACTGGCACAGCCCTCCTCTAACCTCCTTGGCCGGCCACCATATGGAAAGACAGGGAGAATGCGTCCAATGTACTGTTCAGGGCATGCATCCCCTGTATTGCACAGGGAGCGTGGCTTGTGTACTGTATAGAGAGCTCAGTACACAGGCCGTGTACTCTCTGCACAATACACAGGCCATGCTCCCTGTAAAAAACAGGGGACACACACCCTGTACAGTCCATTGGAGGCATGCTCCCTATCTTTCCATGCAGCAACCAGCTGAGGAGGTGTGAGAAGGGCTGTGCCAGTTGTTGTATGGGATCTGTGGCACTGGTGCCTAAAGTGACACTATCAACTCTTTTTGTATCATATTTTTTCAAGTTGAAAAATCACAGTTTATGATTGTTTACCTTGTCTAAAATTCATTGCTATTGATGATTGTTTTATTTGCCTCCTTGCTTAGTAGGGTTGAAATGCATGCTATTGGATAGCTATACGCAACCTTGTCTTGTTTGAAATCCTTGGTCTATTCTTACTGAATACTTCCTGAACATTAGAAACACCCCCAAACAGTTCAGCCACTCAAGGTGCACTAGTCTTCTCTATTCCCATTGCATAATCAGTGGTTAGACTATGTTAGGGGTGTTCTTAAGTCCAGGAAAGATGCAGTGGGTGTTGATCAAGAAATGCAAACTAACATGTTTTTGTGTGGTAACACCAGTATGATGGGCAATTTGTTTTTCACTTTAAAATGAATCAGAATTAAACTACCAGCTACATCAGCAATCTCTACAGAATGTGAACAATCACAACATATGTTTGCATCACTGAGTCCTGGTTGGATGAAAATACCAGCCCGGTATTGGAACTGGCGGTTCCTACTGGGTTCTCAGTGATTCACTGCCAGAGAAAGGATTGTAGGGTTGTGGGTGTGGCTATTTGTTTTAAATCAGACTTGAACTTCACGGCTCTCCCTGTGGGAACAACAAGGTCTTTTGAATGTGTGACCATTCAAAGGGTTGCAGGTGCAGGTTGCAGGATCCTTCTCATTTACCCCCCTCTGGGGCAAGAGAAGGAATTCCTGCAGGAAGTCACAAACTTTATGGTTGGACTAATCTTGGAGTCACCCAGATGGACAATTCTGGGTGACTTCAATGCTTGGATTGACTATGAACTTTCGCCATTTGGACAAGACTTCCTTTGATTAATGCAATCACTGGGCTTGACACAGGTGGTTACCTCTGCATCCCACTCACATGGTCACTCTTTGGACCTTGTCTTCTCACTGGGATTAGAGGTCACCGACTTCATAGTGCAACCAGTTATTTGGTCTAACCACTATACCGAGAAGTTCTCATTTGAAGCCCCCCCCAAAAGATCTTCCCATACAAAGATGGTTCACTACCACCCTTTGAGGGGTTTGACCCCAGAGGGTCTTACGGAGGTGCTGGATCTATGAGGTGTGATGAGAACTTGCAAGGAGCTGGGGAAATTGGTGTTGACCTATAATAGAGCTGTCACTGGTGCTCTTGACTCCATCGCACCAGTCCATATTCAATCCCTCACCTCACACAGGGGATCCCCATGGTTTGATGGGACTCTCAGTGAGCTGAAGGTGAGGGGCCAAAGGTTGGAGTGCTGCTGGCAGAGATCCTGATCTGTTGAGGACAAGCTTGTTTTGATGTCTCATTATAGA
The DNA here is from genome assembly GCA_016271365.2 of Neoceratodus forsteri. Lineage (NCBI taxonomy): Eukaryota > Metazoa > Chordata > Ceratodontiformes > Ceratodontidae > Neoceratodus > Neoceratodus forsteri. Next base: position 728,647,836 of record CM057453.1, read on the forward strand.
GAGTATCAAACAGCAATTTCCTGTAAGAAGGCAGAGTTTCTGTCCAGGGAGATCTCTGCAACAATTAACAGTCCAGCTCAGATCTTTTGAACTGTCGACAGGCTGTGTAACCCAGCCTATCTTCAGCTGGTTAGAGCCTTTTGACAGTATAAATGTGATGAGTTTGCATTGTTTTGTTGATAAGGTTTCCTCTATCAGATCTGGGATCATGTTGACACCCTCCATGGGGACTTGCTGTGGTAAGCCAGACTTTGATCAGGTGGTGATCGAGGATATCGTAAGGGACATCCTTGTGCTGAAAGACACCTACTGCAGTTTGGCCCTGGGTCCGACACGCCTTCTTGTAGGGTGCAACAAGTCCATCAGCCCATTCTTTGCTAGGATAGTACAGTGTTCTCTAGTGAAGGAGGGTCTTTCCTGAGCCCCTTAAGGAGGTGGTGGTGAGGCCCCTCTTGAAAAAATTTCACTAGACCTGGACTGCCTGGCAAACTACAGACCCATCTCTAACCTTCCCTTTTTAAGCAAGGTTATTGAGAACATAGTGGTTTTACAGCTGAAGGCTCGTTTGTTAACTTACGACATCTACAACCCTCTCAAGTCAGGCTTTAGGAAAAGGCACAGTACTGAGACTGCCCTGGTTTGGGTGCTAAATGATCGCCTGGTGGCGAGGGCTAGAGAAGACTGGTCCATTCTTGTTCTCCTCGATCTCTCAGCTGCTTTTGACACCGTAGACCATGGGGTGCTTTTGGATCACCTGCAGGTTCATTGTGGACTTCCTGGTATGGTCCTCAACTGGTTCCATTCTTTCCTCACTGGCAGGATGCAGAGGTTGGTCTCGGGGGCTTTTTCCTCTCGACCTCTACCCCTGCCATGTGGGGTCCCGCAGGGTTCCATTTTGTTCACCTTGTTGTTTGCAGTGTATATGCTACCACTAGGGGACATTATAAGATGGTACAGACCGGATGTTCATTGCTATAATGCTGATACCCAGCTACATAGATACATAGATACATAGACAGTGTCGGCAGATAAGGGCCTATGGCCCACCCAGTCTGCCCATTTGAGCTTGTAAGTTCACTTTATGTTTTCCTAGAAGTCTGTTGCCCCTTACCCCTGACCTCCAGAATTCCTTTATGTCTATCCCATGCATTCTTAAATCCTGTGATTGTGTCAGCCCTCACCACTTCCTCTGGCAGGGTGTTCCACTTGTCCACCACCCGTTCTGTGAAGAAATTCTTCCTCACGTTGCCTCTGAATCATCCTCCCTCCAACTTCATCCCATGCCCTCTAGTCCTGGAACATCTTTTTCGCTTAAAAATAGTGTATTCCTGCACCCTGTTCCTCCCTGTAAGATACTTGTATGTCTCTATCATATCCCCTCTCTACCTCCTCTCCTCCAGGTAGTACATGTTCAGTTCCTTCAACCTGTCCTCATAGTACTTGTGATGCAATCCATGCACCATCTTTGTTGCCCTCCTCTGAACCTTCTACCCTGTCTATGTCCTCACGTAGGTAAGGTCTCCAGAACTGTACACTGTAATCGTGGGGCCTCACTAGTGTCTTGTATAGTGGAATTATGACCTCCTTTTCCTGCTGTTGATGCCCCTGCCTATGCATCCCAGCATCCTATTTGCTTTACCTGCTGCCTCGTCACACTGTTTCCCTACCTTGAGATCATCAGAGATGATAACCCCAAGATCCCTTTCCTGCTTGGTGCATATATCCTCACCCCCCAACTGATATATTGTGCCAGGGTTTTTGTGCCCCATATGTATTATGCACATCTTTGCATTGAATTTCAACTGCCAAACCCCTGACTATTCTTCAAGTTTCTGCAGGTCTCTTCTCATTCTGTCTACACCCTCTGGTGTGTCTACTCTGTTACAGAGCTTTGTGTCATCAGCAAACAGTGAAATTCTGTCTTCTAGGTCCTGCGCAATGTCACTGATGAAGATGTTGAATAGGACCGGTCCCAGCACTGATCCCTGTGGTACCCCACTGGTCACTATTCCCTCTGTTGAGTGACAGCCATTTACCACCACCCTCTGTGTCCTGCCATCCAGCCAGTTACCTACCCCCCACACTACTGTCCTGTCCACACCCATATTCCCCAGTTTGTGTAACACTCTTCTATGTGGCACAGTGTTAAAGGCCTTGCTGAAGTCCAGATAGGCCATGTCCACTGCCCTCCCCTGATCCACCTCCCTAGTCACTCAGTCAAAAAATTCAATGAGGTTGGTCTGACATGACCTCCCCCTTGTGAAACCATGCTGCCTTGGGTCCTGTAGTCCATTGACAACCAGATGTTCCATCAATCTCTCCTTCAGTAGTGCTTCCATGATCTTCCCCACTACCGAGGTGAGGCTGACTGGTCTGTAGTTCCCCGCTTCCTCTTTGTTCCCACTTTTGTATAAGTGAACTACATCTGCTATCCTCCAGTCTTTGGGTACCTCCCTGTTTCCAGTGATTGGCTAAACAGGATAGCCAGAGGTTCAGCCACCACCTCTCTCAGCTGTACCTGTTATTTGTGCCTGAACAACAGAATGCGGTCTCAGTTTTTAATCAGTGCCTTGCTGATGTCCAAGACTGGATGAGTGTCAACTGGCTGAGGTTAAACCTGAATAAGACACAAGTTCTGGTGATGGAATCTGGTCACCTGAGGGTTGGTGTGCAGGCTGGTCGAGCCACTGGGCTTAGGCTTGGAAACTCCCAGATGCTCACCTCTTCTAAGGTAAAAAAATCTTGGTGTTATGCTGGATAGTGGCCTAACACTTGAATATCAGGTGTCAGTCATGGTCCAGAGTGTTCTCTTACCACCTTAGAAACATCGCCAGGATTAAACACTTCATCCTTTCAGGTGAAATGCCATCACTAGTCCATGCCTTCGTGACATCGTGGCTTGATTACTGCAATGCCCTTTGCCTAAGGCTATTGGGGGCTGATCTTTGCTGCCTACAGCTGGTGCAGAATGCGGCAGCCAGGCTGTAGACTGACCTTCCCAGATCATGTCACATGACGCCTGTGCTGTGTTGTCTGTACTGGCTCCCTATTAGGTGGCAGATCACCTTCAAGATTGGGTTACTGACCTATAAAGCCCTACATGGTATGGAGGCTGGTTACCTGCAAGACCTCCTACAGCCCTACCACCCTTCTTGTCCGCTCTGGTAAACTGAGGATGGCCTTCTAGTGATTCCCAGGGTTCATTTAAACTCATCCGGTGCCTGGGCTTTTTCAGCTGCATGGACTACCCTGTGGACTTCACTGCCTCGGTCGCTTAGAGAGGCCCCAATGGTTAGTGCCTTCAAGAGGGATCTGAAGACCTTTTTTTAGTGACGCTTTCCCCTCCATTTAACTTATTACGCTTGATCTATATCTTGTATATTTATTCCATTTTAAATTCTGTCTACATTATTTGGGCATTTGTAAAGTGCCTAGAGTCATAATGAGATACAGCGCTCTAACAAATTTATAAACTAAACTTATAAGCTAGGGACACTTTGAGGCCTAAAGAGGTTGGCAGTGTCCGTCTAAGGTAAGGGTGGGTTGGCAGTGTAGGTTTCTTGGTGCCAGCAGTTTGTGTGGGGGCCACTAGTCACCAGGAAAAGATATTCATATACGGTGCTGGCAATTGGGGGGGCACTAGGCACCAAGGATGCTTGCAATCACAACAGGGCTGGCAATCAGAGGGTTGGGTGAAACCACTAGTGCCAGATAATGTGTTTTCATATGCAGCACTGGCAATCAGAGGGTGGGGAGCGATCACTAGTACCAGGGAATTAGTTTTCATATACAGGGTCGGCAATCGGAGGGTGAGGGGACAACTAGACACCAGGGATGATTTAAATTCCATGGATAATGGTGACTGGAGGGCCGAAGGACCACTAAGCACATGGGATGATTTCATTTCCACCAGGGATGGCAATCAGAGGGCAGGGGGAGCACTAGGCTCCAGGGAATACATTTTCATTTATCGGGGATGGTGATCGGTAGATGGGGGTGCCACTAGACGCCAAGGTCAGGTGCGCTTCCCCAATCACCAACTTGCTTGTTGACTGCAGTGACTCTGGCAGCCACTAGGGTTGCCTAGAGTAAGTCGGGGTTTTGATGGGTGGTATTTGCATTGTGCAAAGTGGCCTGCACTAGCCTCTTTGCACAGTACAAATGCGCTGAATATCATTCTGCACTGGTATTCCCGTCCCTGCCTCTCCCTTTGCACACCACATACATCATGTTTTTTTGCATGTGCTTACCCCATTAGTGTGTGTAACAGCCCCCTTTGAATATTGCACATGGGCGCGAACCAGAGGCAAACAAGGCACAATCACTTTGCCCAATGGGCAAAGTTTTGAACATCTGGCGCCATATATCTCTTTTGAATCTCTGCTTACAGCAGTATCAACTCTTAAGGACTTCAGATAAAATAAGCATTTAATCCTGTGAAATATATATTCAACATTTATCAGTTTTCCCCTATCATCCTTTATCCATCTCAGTTTATCAATATCTAATCTGTTTTAAAATACAAGAATGATGCATCCATGTTGTGCCTTATAGTTACCACTCACACTGTGGATGAAGTAGCAGAAAATCAACCAAGAATGATTTATAGGAAGGGCAAGAATGTAAAAGACATTTAGTTCACTCAGATTTGCCAGGGGCCCCTAAAGAAAGAAAATATTGGTTGCCATGCATACCTAATTGGTCCCAAAAATGTGGTGCTTATATGAGCTGTGGGGTTTAGCTTAAACACCAATACACTGCAAAATGACAAAACAGGTCAGGACGAGGTGATTGAGGGTTAGATCACATGTGCCAATGAAAGGGTGGCATATCTGGCCATCTGTTCATGTGGTTGTTTCTACATAGGCAAGGGAGCTTGTCAATTTCATATCAGAGTAGGGCAACATATGTGAGTTGTCCAAAATAGGAATGAGGAGAATGCCATAGCAGTGCACTTTCTGAAGGCTAGAACAGAACAGATGCACCATCATTAGGTTTTGAAGACTAGAAAGGGTTAATAAATCAAGAAGATGACTTTGATAGGGTACTCAGACAATGCAAAAATTACTGTGTTTTTAGGTTAGGGGCTACCTTATGGCATGGCCTTAATAAAAAGCATAGAGTTAGCCCCCTTCCTGAAACTATTTTAATAAACTGGGGGTTGTGTTCCTTGCTCTCATTACAGGAGAGTCACAGTTATGTGAGAAAAGGTATAGTATTTATTTATTTACTGAAATGTTTCACCAGGAAGGCACACTGAACAACAAGTCGCTTGTCTCCCGGTGCGACCTGGGGGGAAGGGGTACATTAGGAATGAGACATTAAACTTTCAAGTTATAAGTTCAACATTAACATACAGTTGTAAGGTAGATGTTACAAACAGTGTTACAACAGTGTTGCACATGATAGGTAAGAACAGTGGACAATAATAAGTGCTGGGTTAATAAGTAACAAGTGCTTATGTGAACGAAAAGGGGGAAAAGAGAGGCAGTGGTGAGGTGTATGGGGAAGGGGAAGATTTGTGTCCCTGGAGACCACTTCAGGATAGTGGGAAAGGGAGTAGATGAGAGATACAAGCCCCTTTTGGGGGTAGGAGAGGGGCTTATGGAGACCATTAGGGGCCCCTTATATTCTGTGAGAGATCAAGGGAGGCCAGTAAGGGGGAGCAATTTGGGGAAAGGGGAGGAGAGCTAGGAATTTGGGTGGGTGTGCACAGGGTAAAATGAAGGTGATGGTAGAGGGGTAGGATTTGTCCAGGGCTTAGAGTAGGGTGTTAGGGAGGGACATGGCAGGAGCAGCTAGGAGCAAGGTAATTATTGAGGGTAGAGCTGATGGAGTAGGCAGAGGATGAATGCCGGATCTGAGGGGGTGCGGAGGGAATTCCAGATTTTTTGGGAGGTGGTGACAGTAACCAGATTGGCCGATTTGGGTGGATCCGCGTGGGACTACCAGCGTACGAGAGTCGGTTGATCAAAGGGAATATGAGGGTGGGAAGGGTGTTATAAAGGAAGAGGTGAGGTAGGAAGGGAGCTCACCCAACCAGTGCTTGGAGGTGAATTTAACACAGTGGAAGAGAGGGGAAGGATAGGGCATGATAAAGATCATAGTGGCGGGTGCGAGGGGGGACATCCAAGGCAAAGCAGCAGAAGGAATTGAAGAGGGTGTCCAATCTGGCTAGGGAGGACTTAGGGGCAGCACCACAGACTATGTCACAGTAGTCAAAAATGGGCAGTATCATGTATTGATGTAAATGAACTGTTTGACTGGTTTCAAATGTCTTTAAGTCATATGCTGTTTTTTTTTTCATTTTACATTAACTGAATGGAAGACTCGCTTTACTAAACCACTGAGAAAATGTGTCATACTATTTCAAATGTCAAGAACCTCTTGTTACACACATGCTTATCCCCTAAAAATCCTTTTAGCTATATGCTGGTATTTCATCATAGAAAGGATATTTAATGTGAAGATGTGTTTCTAACTTTGTTTTTAATCCTTCATATAAATTATTTAGCCCATTTTGCCCATTTATAGCACAACAGTAGCACTTTATGAAGGAGATCACCAGGTCGATCCTGAGCAGCTTTGGCATAAATGGCCTCTGTGCCTACAAGAATGGACATATAAATCTGGGTTTGCTCCGGTGTTTGTTAACTTTGAGAAAGTGCTTGGGAAGCAGGTGCAAAACACATCAGGTGACCTGGATGTAGGGTCCCGTGTACTTCACTGTTTTTTCACTTGTAATTCGCACAGATAAACCATATTGCACAATGAACAGTGATTGTGGATTTCATAATCTCTGATTTGGAGGGTGCATTCTGCATGTTCCCGAGTGGCAATGCTAGTTTGTCTCTGTGTATAGTCTGTAATCAACCAGAGCACAGGGGTTCCCTGCCTAGAGGCATCTCCTGCAGTGTTGCATTCATGACAGACTCTGCATCCCCCTTTTGCAGCACCTTAATATTTTGGGTTCCACCTCTACTTGACCCTCAACCGTCCCTATATATTGGTCTCAATTTTTAAGATGCCCCCCCCTTCCCTTCTACACATTTTTCTTACTGTACATAATATTTCCTCCAGACATTTCATTTGATTCTTGGGTTAGTACCTTAACTGCCCAGAATACATCATTAAAATGCAAACTGCAACTAAAAAATTATAAAGGAAGAAATCCAGAGTTAGTATGTGCATAATATTCCTACTACTGTGATCAGAAATAATGTTTAAATTGCACTTTTGGATGAGTAAAATGTTCCACAAATACATCTAAACTGAAGTTACCAGAATCACAGAAAATCAGCTGCTGAGCAGCTACTTTTATTTATTTTGTGATTTATTTTTTATGTACCCTGTTCTCTAGTGCTGGATCCCTTGGAGTCCCCAGACATTCCCCTGGCCCCCATCCATCTTTCACTTACAATACCCCATGAAGCCTCGGCTTACCCCTTGGACAGGGTGTGGAGTGTGGGAGTGCACCCTGATAATGTACAGCAGCAGGTGGTGGGTGTGGTGGCATGGACTGTCCTGGATATACCAGGGTGCTAAGTAAGCTTGCACCGGGGTCACATTCTGTTTTCTGTCCCCATGTCCCCAGCAGATGCAGGTGCATGAGGGGGAAACAATGCTTGTGTGTATGTGCACAGTGAGCTCACCAACCAGTGTCTTCCCCCTCCCACTTGGCATTCACAACTGCTCTGCCTCTTGTAGTCACCCATGTGACAGTATCACAGCAAGGATTACAGACACCCCTTCCCCAACGAGGCCAGCATCCTCTGGGACCCTCAATCTTCCTCCATGGCTCAGTCTCAAACCCAGGTCACCAGCATTTTATGAGTGATAGCATGACTGCTGCACTGATGGGCTGGTTGAAAGGGTACTTTTAAAAATTTGTTTCACAACATACTAAACAGGTTAAGCAGTGTTTATTCACATAAGTATCTAGCAGCAGAGGAGACCATACTCCCATAAAGTCTTCCAGCTGCCATTGGAGAGATTTCCTTTGTGACACACCATGGCCAAAGTTCTTGAACTTATGTTGAAGGGCACTAAGCAAAGATTCAAAATAATGTCCCTCTCATCCAGATATTCTTCAATACAAAATCATTTTATTTTCATAACATCCAGACCAACAATGTCCTACGTTTCTGAAATACCCTTCTTCAGGGAGTCTGGTTCTAGTAATAAAACATATATAAACACAATATTTACATTTTAACATCCATGCTATCTACTTCTAATATTGGGGGTATATAACAACAACCTTTACATCAAGTTATACTCTTTCTTTCTTTTGCTTTAGATTTACCATCAATGTACTTTATAGTGTGTGCTTCCTAAAATAAATAAACATGTTAGCTAGTCAGTACTTATCATTTTCTATTATTATGTTTATCACTTCAAAATATATATGCTTTTAATATAATTTGCGATGTATAAAAATAATTCATAATGTTAGGTGCTGTATCAATTCATATTTTGAAAATGTATCCTGTCTTTAAATAGCTCCTGCAAACAAAATTTATGTATTTACCAATCAAGCATTTTTTTATATTATTTATCTGATTTCTTTTAAATTAAGCATCCTGTTACTTCAACAAGTGGATTAAAAGGTAGTGTGACCTGTGTCTTGTAATGTGCTTCAGCAGACTTCATTTCTATTCTTAGCAGCTCTTTCTAAGAGAGTACATCATACTTAAGTATCACTGTCCTGAAATACATCTTTAAAGACAGGATACATTGGTACATGCTGCCTCTGTTGAACATTGCCTCCTTAGCACAGCTGCTGGTGAGAAGACCCACTTCCCTGCAAGTAAAATACCACAGAACCACACTCCCAGCATAGGCGCTGATTTGATTCAAATCTCCTCAATGTATTTAGTCACTAGGACCCTTTGTACTCACTGCTACCGGGGAACCATGTTCCTTTAGTCCAGGCACCACCAGGAAGAACCTGGTCCCCATCAGCTGGATGCTACAGAACTGCTCACCAGAAGTAAACTCTGATCTCAGTCTTTCACAAACTCAAGGGTATCAACAAACTGAACTTCAGAGAAGTTCAATCTGGGGCCAGGGGGGGGATCAGGATAATGACAGGAGGTACTTTTTGTCACAGGGGGTGGTAAACCTGAGGATTAGCCTATCAGTAAAGACTGTGGACTTAAAGACAGTACAAGAATTTAAGATAAGTCTAGACACATTTTGCATTCCATGTGAATTACCAGGTACCTGGGGTAGTAGAATGGGTGAGGAATCCCTATAAACTGGGTGTGTTTGCACAACATACTCATTTCATCCCTGCTTGTGAAGCAGTGAGTGCTGATAGACCTAGAGTTCCTTCCAATCCTAAATTACTATTTTGCAAATGTTAGCCAAGAAAGCATGTAGAGCTAATGCTCATCTTCAGGAGCAATGTGGGTGGAGGAACCAATTTAGGAATAAGGGTAATGTTATCACACTATTAAATACAACAAAGTATTATGTACTGCACTAAATAAAAATAATCTGAATACAATAAATACAGGCAAATGTGCTTACAAATGAGAGATGGGATTGTTTGGTAAAGGCGTGACTGGAGAATAGCATAGCAGGGAGAGACGGGGTGCAGGAACAACATTGTGTGCAATACGTAGGGCTGTACTGAAGAGATAGGGGGAACATACAGATGGGTATGGACCTGGTATAGGAGCAGGGTGTGTAGTGAGCTCAAAGATCTGTGCTTTTTGGTGAGAAAAGGGAGAAGGATGAAAGGAGAGGGGGGAGATATTCCAAAGACATTTTCCAAAGACATTCCAAAGACAAATTCCAAAGGGGAGTCTGAAGGAGAAAGTGGACTGCCCAGCTGCAGTCTTACAATGAAAGAAGGAGTGGGTATCAATGCTTTTGAGGGAGTAAGTGGAGGGGGGTAGAGGTAGAGGGTGTGAGTAGAGAAACACTGTAACAGTGGAGGGAACCAAACCAGAATTTAGAGATTTATTTATTTGTAATTTTTGACCAGTGCAAGAGGTGAGACCAGTTAGTTTTTGGCAGTGGTGGGTGTGGGAGGTCAGTTTAGGGTAAAATGACAGAATAAGTGAAAATGGTGATCCAGTCAGGCCGGGGTTGACTTAGAGGTGACTATGTGAAATACTATAAAGAACACAGACATGTTACATGTCACAGTCAACATGAATACTGAAAAAGAAATGTCATCTCTAACGTAATTGCATTTTCCCTAGTTTAGTGAATCTGTGTGAGAACTGGATTGTTATCTCTTTCCCTCTATGTGACAAAATGCATAAACATCTTTCCTTTATTCTCCATCCTTTGTCCCGTCCTCGGTTTCCTGTTTCCCCTGCGAGCATTTCTTAATACATCCTTCAGATGTGGCTAACACCTTTCTGCCTGATATGGTATCTCTAGCCTTTTACTTGCTGGGTGGGTGTTTCCTACTCCATCCTTGAAAAAACACTGACTGAACAGCTGAAAAAACAGATTAGGTATTTCACTACAAATGCCTGGTAAATTGGCTCTCATCTCTGTCACAGAGCTGATACCTAACTGTTGCTTACACAGGACCCCTGGAAATGGTTATCTCCTTTTTTTAATATCACAGGGCTGCTCATAGATGGTTTTGCAAGAAAATGCAAAAAAGTGGAGTTTGTGGCATTTTGTTTTGTTTTGACAGCAATCGTCTCCAGGAGCTCCTTGTTCTCCCTGCCTCTTTGCCTATTAACAATCAAACTCTGTACCTTTGTTATTAGAAGAAGCTCATCCTTATTGATCTTTATATTGTCATTATCTGTGTCATTACTGTTTGTTTATTGTTTATTTATTTATTTTATTTCAAAATGTTTCACCAGGAAAAGCATATTGTGCAGCATAGCAGCTCGTTTCCAGATGTGTCCGGGGGAGGGGGGGAGTGAGATAAGGAAAAATAAAGTACAAATACAATGGGTACAACCAGATTACAGTTACAGAAGTCAGTTTGTGACAGGTAACATACAAATGCAAATATATTCTCAGTTAAGTCATACAACAACAGTAGGATGCAATGAAAGAAACAGTATAACATAGACTAAAGCAAAGTGTATCACAGAATTACAATTGAATGGGAGGGCAGGGATGCTTTAGTAGACGTTTGCAGGACATAGAGGAGGGAAGCTAGATGAAGGAGGGGGTAGTAGGGGTATAGTAGAGGGTGATTAACTGGAGACACAGCAGAGTGTGAAAATGAAAGGGGAGGAGGGTAGCATGAGGTTGCGAGGGGTACTAGATGAAAGGGAAGGAGGAAGGGGAGAAAATAAAAGGGGCGGCATGTGCATTGTTCTAGGACAGGAAGGAGAAAGCTGAGGGGATCTGCTGAGGAATCGAATTTACCCCAGAATAGCTCAAATAAGTTAGCACATCTCATTTTCGGTTGTTTCCTGATTCTACTCAATTTAAGAACTAGCAGAGACTTAAAGTATACCTGAACATTAAACAACCTTTTCTTCTTTAATTTAATATAAGTGACATCATAGCCCTTTAAAGGAAATTGTGTTGTGTGCATCAGTGATGAGACTGGGCTCAATTCTCAAAGCCCTGAGAATGATACATTTTGCCTGCGCCACACATAAATTGCGTAAGTGGCACCTTGCATCAAAATCTGCCCCCGAGCTATTCACAAAAGCAACCTGTGTCAACCACTGTCTGCCTGCCCCAAATGGGGCTTGTGCTACCTGTGCATTCAGAAATGGGTTGCAGCATGGCGCAAGGGGGCATATGGAAGATGTAAGCTGCCATATCACTGAATGTTGGATTCTCAAACTTCACCCAGAGGAAGAATTTCTAAGTACCCTTAGACCAGCCAGGGCTGGTCTAACGATACTTAGAAAATGGGCAAAGACTATTCTGTCTTCTGATTGGCTGAGACACTTATTTAGGCGGGCATCTATCAGACAATAGATGCCCACCAAATAAAAAGTTTCAGCCTAAACCTGCCTCATGCCCAGCCAAGTATCCTTGTGCCCAGCCTGCTTCATCATTGGTTGAAGCACTGGGCACACAATTTCAAACTGCCGCCATTTTTTTCATCCCTCAGCGAGAGGATGAGAGCCCCCCCCAACACACACTCCTGAAACATAACACGACCAATGAACTGCCCAGATCCATGTGCCCATTTTCCCTTTTTTCTGAAAAGTAAAGCATTTTCAACCATCACTGCATAGCCACAGTTTTTAAACAAAATGCAGCTGTTTTCAACTACTTGATTACCGAGTGAGCATTCGAGATGCCCCCCCCCCGAAAGACAAACGTACATGATGATGGAAACAGGTAATGGCTGCAATACAAAAACCACCATTTAACACTTCCTCGTCTTTTTTTTTAAGAAAATTAGCTTTTCATTCGAAACAATAGCGATAGCACATTGCGCGCTCACCACTGAAGACAGGCACGCCCAACCCCCATCAACGGAAATGGACAGCTATTTCAAACATCGCTCGGCCGATCAGGCTTCATGTGTAAAAGAATCACACCAGCTGTTTCAGTCACACTTCATTAATTTCTGACTCTTTTCTCCCTGCATTCCACCCCTGTTCTCGCAGTTCCCCTGCCTCTGTTCCTGCAGCACTCCATCCTCTCCATACCCACGGTTCATTCCTTTGCACTGCAGACTCAAACTCCAGACTGCATAATCAAAGTTCCATAAGAAGCTAAACTGAAGAACTGGCAAACAAGAAACATACAGAAGTAAACTGTGTAGGTACTTTATATACCGGAGCACTCCGCAGGCTTACGTTTTTTTTCCTCCCTGCTCAACCACCCGCCACCACCACTCCTCAGTCGATTTCCAGACGCATACACTTTTTAAATTGAAGGCTTACATTTGTATTTTCTCTCCTACTCTGCATTCAGTATCTCTCTCCTCTACAGTGCTGACACAACTCTCTGCCATTGCTTTTCTGCCTGTGTTTGAAAAAAGGACCGCTACTCTGGGGGTAGGGTTAGGGACTGTGAGGGAACGGAAAAAGAAATCTGAGCTCACCACTAAGTTTTCACAAGATTGCCATCTGTCTCAATCATCAAAGCCACTTTTGGGGGGGGCAGACATTGTCAGACAGTACAAAAAGTAGGTCAACAGTGCAGAGGGACTACTTTACATCAAACTGTATTTTTCTTCTTTTTTGAACAGTTATTTGTTTTCTTCACAATGTTTGATGTAATTTTTATTAAAAATGTAACCCATAACCCATTTTCTAAGTGCAATAATACCCTCCAGGGTGGGCGGTATTGTGCTATACTGGACCTTCCAAGGGCTATAAGGCCCTCCGCCTGCGACGTCGGGCCTCATTACGCCTCTGCGCGGTCCGGTATAGCACAATACCACCCACCCTGTTGGGTATTATTGCTTACTTAGAAATATCCCTCTGGGAGAGTTTGGCACACTGTGCCAATGTGCAGCAGTAGATGTACACCCCCATCTCTGATGTTAAATAATAATATATCCTGGTGGTCTAGTGGCCCTCCCTGATCCCTGATTCCCAAAGTCACAATAATTATACATATTAATATAACCTGGTGGTCTAGTGGCCCTCTCTGATCGCTGATCCCCGGTGTCACAATAATTTTACATGTTAATTTAACCTGGTGGCCTAGTGGCCCTCCCTGATCCCTGGTGTCACAATAATTATATATATCGTACTATTACCTAGTGCCATTATACATATTATTATAGCCTGGTGGTCTAGTGGTCCTCCCTGATCCCCAATGTCACAATAATTATATATATTACTGTTACCTGGTGGTCTAGTGGCCCTCTCTGATCCCTTATATCACAATAATTATACATATTAATATAACCTGATGGTCTAGTGGCCCTTCCTGGTCCCCAATGTCACAATAATTATACATATTAATATTACATCGTGGTCTAGTGTCCCTCCCTCCCTCTCTGATCCACAATTCCCCATTATTAAATCAAAAAAAGCAATCCCTTTTCATTCTTGATCGAGTGTACCCCCTTCCCGAACCCCAATGTCCCTGTTATTAAATCATAAAAAGCAAGTCCTTTTTATTTATTTTTTATTTAGTTTTTGTTGACCAGGTAAGTGCACTAGACAAATTCTGCCTATTTTCAGGCATGACCCGGAGGAGGGGATACAGATGAATGTCAAGTGAACTTAAACAACAATAAGCTGTTGATGGCATTTTTAGTGAATGGGGAGAAATTTGACCAGGGCACTGGGGAAATTTCCCCATCTCTTTTTGAGAAGTGCCATGGGATCTTTAACATCCACCTGAACAGGCAGATGGGACCTCGGTTTAACGTCTCATCTGAAAGACGGCACCTCAGGAGTGCAGCATCCCCCTCATGTTGCAATACAGTGTCAGTACTGGGACTTAACTCAAGTGCCTGGTGTGGGGATGGAACCAACAGCCTTCTGATCTCCCAGCCTCAGAGGTGAGTGTGCTACCTGCTGAGCCACTGACAGTGATTTTATTGGTGATCCAGTGTTCCCCCCTCCCCAAACCCTGATGTCTCTGTTATTAAATCAATAAAAGCACAGGCCCCTTTCATTGTGGTGGTCAAGTCCCTTACCCTGACCCCAGAAGGTTGTGCTCAACACCCCACTTCCCCATCCCGAAACAGAGCTGGCAACAGCATAGCTGTCTTCTCACCTCCACGGCCGGTGCTGACTGAACTGTCATTGAGCACAGTACTGTATAGTATGCAATGCATGTACAGGTACAGTACTGCACTCAATGACAGTTCAGTTGACAATGAGTGCTGACCGCAGAGGTGAGAGGAGGGCTGTGCTGGTGCCAGCTCTGTTTTGGGATGGGGGTGGGATGGTGGGCCAAACCTACTCAACCTCCAACGAAAGGGGCTTGCTTTTATTGATTTAATAATGGAGACAATGAGGTTCGGGGAAGGGGAACACTGGATCACCAAAGAAAATGGCTTGCTTTTTATGATTTAATAACAGGGACATTGGGGTTTGGGGATGGGGAACATTGGATCACTAATGAAAGGGGCTTGCTTTTTTGATTTAATAATGAGGAATCGCAGATCAGGGAGGGAGGGTCACTAGCTCACCAGGTAATATTCATATTTATAATTATTGTGACATTGGGGATTGGGGAGGGCCACTAGACCACCAGGTAATAGTAATATATATAATTATTGTGACATCGGGGATCAGGGATCGGGGATTGGGAAAGGCCACTAGATCACCAGGTTATATTAATATGTATAAATATTGTGATATTGAGGATCGGGGAAGGGGGCCACTAGACCACGAAGGAAGGGTTGTTCTTTATTTGATCTGGGGATCAGGGTGGGGGGACAGCCTGCGCTTGCTCCAGAAGCCTGTGGCAAACCCCTCCCATGCACTATGTGTTGCAGGGAGGAGGTTGTCACAAGCATGGGGACTTGGGTGCAGGGACCCATCTTGTACCAGAATCTGGTGCAGGGTCCCTGGCGCACCAGGCTTCAGCACAAGCTGCTGTTTGCCGTAGCTTGAACTGATTGAAGCCCCCTTTGAGAATCGAGTCCACTGTATTTACCTGATGAAGGTAAATGCAGTTTAGAAGCAATTGAAAGATGCAAATAAAGCTCCTGTTTAAAAAACTCACTCTGTTAGCTCGCTTCAGTGCCCCCCAAGTGATGCCACATGAGCAAGAAAGCTCAACGAGCCATACGGTAAGCACTACTTACTGCATTACTGTCATGGGTGGATTAAAGGGAAGGCAACAGAGGCAAGTTCATGCGGCTCAGGTCTCCAAGGGCATCAGGGCATAAGCTTTCAGTTCAATCAGCAGCTCACAAAGATGTGCTTTTGTAACAACTCTGGCCTTGCTCTCTTCATTCATTTCCACCATCAGTTGCGGTACCAAGAGAGGGAGATGAAATTGCCCCTTTTGCCCTCCCTTTAATCCAGCCATGACAAAAGTGCAGTAAGTAGTGTTTACTGTAGGTCAGGTTCAGCTTTCT
Source organism: Neoceratodus forsteri (assembly GCA_016271365.2). NCBI lineage: Eukaryota > Metazoa > Chordata > Ceratodontiformes > Ceratodontidae > Neoceratodus > Neoceratodus forsteri. Next base: position 728,663,788 of record CM057453.1, read on the forward strand.
CGCTTATGTGGCAGACCTCACCTAGAGTACTGAGTCCAGTTCTGGAGATCACATCTCTGGAAGGACAGAGTCAGAGTAGAGGCGGTCCAGAGGAGGGCTACCAAAATGGTGCAGGGTCTGCATCAAAAGCCCTATGAGGAGAGACTCAGGGGCCTCAGTATGTACACCCTAGAAATGAGGATAGAGAGAAAGGAGATATGATAGAGATGTTCAAATACCTCACAGGTATAAATAAGGTTCAAGACGGAAGCATCTTTCAGAAAAAAAAGATGATCAGGAACAAGGGGTTACGCTATGAAGCTGGAGGAGGGGTAGACTCAGGGGAGATGTGAGGAAGTACTTCTTCACAGAAAGAGTGGTGGATGCCCATAACAGTCTTCCAGCAGAGGTGGTGGGGGTTAAAACTGAACGGGATTCAAGAATACATGTAGACTTCAACGCTGAAGGTCTGCCACACCACAAAAAGTACCACTGCCATGATTCTGTACTGTGAAGCAATGAGGGCAGATATGTGGGATTGTTGGGTTTAAATAGGAGTAGTGGGAAGAGTTTTGTCAGCTGCCTGTCAAAGTCTCTGGCAAGCCTTTAAATTCAGTAAGCAGCTGACTAGAGGAGCGTTTAGACTGCCACATTTGCACCACAGTAATGTAATACTGTGGACACTTACTGAACATACAAAGTTGCTCCCTGAGCTGCTCCCAAAGTCAGAGAAATGTTGGGGATGTGTAGCATTACCATTACTGGAGACAATAAAGGTGGCAATGGAGTATACTCAGGACCCTTTACAAAAGAGAAAGTCCTAAAGGAACTGGAGAAGCTCAATACAAACAAAGCCATGGGACCAAATGAAATGCACCCCAAACTACTTAGAGAACTAAAAGAGGAGCTGGCGACTCCACTGGCTGATCTTTTTAACTTACCATTTGAGCTGGGCGAGGTCCCACAAGATTGGAAAATAGCCACAGTTATCCTTCTAAACAAAAGCAGTAGCAGAGTGAGTGAGGGCAACTATAGACCAGTAAGACTCACATCAATTGTAGGCAAAACAATGGAGACCCTTCTCAAGGAGAAGATTATATCCTTTCTCAAGGACAACAACAAATTAGACACTAAACAGCACGGCTTTACCACAGGAAATGAAAACAGTTGACCAGGGAAGTGCAGTAGACATAGTGTACCTGGATTTCAGCAAAGCCTTTGACTCGGTCCCACATAGAAGGCTGCTAAACAAATTAGACAGCATGAGAGTAGGTCATCAGATGGTAAACTGGGTAAGGAGTTGGCTTACTGGTAGGACCCATAGGGTATTACGGAATGGCTCACTCTCAGAGGAAAGTGACATAGCTAGTGGAGTATCACAGGGTTCAGTGCTTGGCCCAATCCTATTCAACATCTTCATTAGTGACATTTCTGATGGACTGGAGGGTAAGGTGACTCTATTCACAGACGACACAAAGGTAGGAAACAGGGTGGACACCCCAGGAGGAGTGCAGAAGATGAGAGCTGACCTGGACTCTCTAGAAAAGTGATCAAGAACATGGCATCTAAACTGCAAAACTAAAAAATGCTAAATCGTGCACCTCAGAAGGACTAACCCAGGAGTGGATTACTACCTAGAGAGTGAAAAACTGGAAGCCTCTAAATAGGAAAGGGATCTGTGAATAATTACAACAAATGACCTAAAAATGACCAAGCAATGCGAGAAAGCAGCACTGAGGGCAAATGGTATGTTGGGATGCATAAGCAGGGGGATTACCAACAGGAAAAAGGAGGCCATCCTTCCACTGTATAGATCAATGGTGAGGCCACACCTGGAGTACAGTGTACAATTCTGGAGACCACACCTCAAGAAAGATATTACCAGACTGGAAACAATGCTGAGCATGGCTACTAAAATGACTCATGGATTGCACGACAAATCATAAGAGGAGAGGCTGCATGAATTAAACATGTACTCCCTGGAGCAGCGGAGGACCAGAGGAGACATGATCGAGACCTTCAAATTCCTAAAAGGAATAAACAAGGTGCAGGTCCAGGACCTGCTCCATATCAAAAATCACTCAAGAACCAGAGGGCACAACATGGAGCTAGAGGGGGGCAGATTCAGAGGCAACACACGCAAGTTCTTCTTCACCGAGAGAGTGGTTGAACCATGAAACTGCCTTCCACAGCAGGCAGTGGATGCAAAAATGGTGGAAACTTTCAAGAAGGCATGGGATAGATACAAGTGCACCATAACACTGAAAAGCACTTAAGGGAAGGAGTAGGATTATGGGCAGACTAGATGGGCCACATGGTCCCCTTCTGCCGTCACTTTCTAAGTTTCTATGTTTCCTATTTCCCAAAAAGTGTCCTAAGTTTAGGCACCAATAGTTTCTTTAAGGTGTCATAAAATTCTATTATAAACCCATCCAACCCATGGCTCTTATTTTTTGCCATTTCCTTAATGGTTTTTGTTATTTCTTCCTCAGTGATTGGCTCCTCATTACACTCTATTTGTTCTAAATTATCACCTTGTACGTAATTTTCTCTCTCTTTTTCTGTAGTTCCTGTTGTTCTGTGATAAATACTTTTATATTCTTTTAGCACTATTTTGGCCAGTTCTAGATCTTTATGTTTTATTGTTCCTGATTCATCTTCCAAGTTGGTTATAATGTTTGTTTCTTTTTGTTTCTTCAATAATGACACCAATAATTTTCCTGACTTATCTCTCTGTATATACTTGATTTTTTTAGTTTAGTTATATTTTCTTGAACCTCTCTATTGTTGGCTTCTATTTTAGACAATTTCAGTTGTTCCCATTCTTTATGATATTTTTTATAATCGTGTTACGTTTGCCTAATTCTTGTAATCATTTATCTCTAATTATTTTCTGTTGTTTATTTTGCCTACAAATATAACTTTGGTGAGATATTGTAACTCCACTAATTACTGCTTTAATGGGTCATACAGTTTCATTATTAAAGTATCAGATGATTCATCAAAGGTCCAATATATCTTAATTGTTTTACTAATTTTATTGATATAAACTTGGTCTTTCAATAATTGGCTATTAAGTCTTCAATTCCTAGTGTAGCTCCTATTTGTATTAAAATTTATTTTTTATATTTATCTGGAGTAATGCATGATCTGAGATTAATATTGAATGATGTTTAACCTCCTGAATGTAATTAACTCACAACCACAGGTGGTCGCGAGGGCAACAGGATCTCCTGCCCTCCCCTGAGCCCTGCAGAACACCGAATCTCCCTAGCTCCACAGGTGGTCCGAGGGCAACAGGATCTCCTGCCCTTCCCCAAGCCCCACAGAACGACGAATCTCCTCAGCTCCATAGGCGGTCGCGAGGGCAACAGGATCTCCTGCCCTCTCCCAAGCCCCGCAGAATGACAAATCTCCCCAGCTCCACAGGTGGTCGTGAGGGCAACAGGATCTCCTGCCCTCCCTTGAACTCCACAGAATGTCGAATCTCCCCAGGTACTGAGCTGAAGCCCAAGGCAGAGCACCAGCTTGTTGTCTGCTCTGTGATTGTGTGTGGATCTTTGGCGCCTTTTTTTTTTTTCAAAGAAAGACCTTGGACGTTTCCATCGGCAGAGCCATGCAGATAGTTTTTTCTAACCATCTTACATCACTATCTTGCAGCATTTAAGCCAAGCTGGAGGGAACTTTAATTTAATATGAACTTTATTTGCTGCTTTAAAAGACTTCTGCCAGTACTGTATTGAAGGGATTCTATCTGTGTTTATGCACCTATGTTATTTAATGATTCAGATCTACATGTCTTTAACTGTTCAGTTAGCAAGCTTAGAGGTCTTCAGGTTCCTTAATTTACACTGTATAAAAAAAACCACTGTGTTACTGAGGCTTGAGGCAGCTTTAAGCCCCTTACCATTTTGTATTGCACATGCTTTAAAGTTCTGAATGCAGCCTAATGCTAGCCCAGAAACACTGTGGTACTTTGTATTAACTGTATGCTTTAATTGCAAATTCCCCCTAATTTAATTCAAATTCAGGTGCCACATTTTAAAATAACCAATGTCGAGCTAGGAAGTCTCCATTGCGTGTTATCTCTGCGCCTGTAATCCAGACCCTCCTTCTCCCGGTCTTCTTTAATTCTGCCCATTTCTTCTCTTCTCTTCTCTTCTCTTCTCTTCTCTTCTCTTCTCTTCTCTTCTCTTCTCTTCTCTTCTCTTCTCCTCTCTTCCCAGCTCCACAGGTGGTTGTGAGGGCAACAGGATCTCCTGCCCTTCCCCAAGCCCTGCAGAATGCCGAATCTCCCCAGGTACTGAACTGAAACCCAAGGCAGAGCACCAGCTTGTTGTCTGCTCTGTGAGTGTGTGTCCCCGCCTGGCTGGGCCGCTGGCCCACTCAACCCACCAACACTACCCTGGTGAGCTATCACTAAATAGGCTGTTCCTCGTGACTGCCAGAAGCTCGTGACTGCCAGAACCAATCAGCCCACTTTTCTCTTTGCAGGTTATTCTCTTCCAACACTAGTGGCCACCCTAGCAGCTGCTGCTGCCTAAACACAGCTTAACATGTTGCCTCTCTCTCTTACCATAATCTGCCTACTTACAACTACATCATGCCTCCCACCCTTCTCCTACCCTGAACAGTAACTGCAACCTAGCTCCCTAACAATCAACACTGTGATTGCCACCCTGCCCTACCACACAACCTCTTCTTTTGGGCAGCCCCTTCTTTATCGCAGGCATAACTGGGAACTTGGAGCTGCCATCCTCCCCCCCTCCTTCCATGCAGGGTTGACAGCCTTAAGTGTACCCCCCCCAAATCAGCTCCTCGCCTACCTTGAGCACACCTCAGCAACCCCCTGCCCGGCCACAAGTTACAATGGGCCATGCTTCTAGCTAAACAACTATTGACCCTACTGCTCCTTCTAGCCGGGGATGTTGAGTGTAACCCTGGTTCAACCTCCCCCCACACTGGACACCTCTATCCCCCTGCTCTCCATTTACCAAGGGGTTTCAAAATAGCACACCTAAATATTTGCAGCATTTTGAACAAACTCACGGCACTACAACCAAGCGTCCTATCTCTGTGCCATGATATCCTAATCATTACTGAAACCTGGCTGAAGCCCTATAATCTGGATGCAGAGTTCTCTATCCCTGGTTACTCCCTCATTCGGTAGGACCGTCAGGGTAAAAGGAAGGGTGGGGGTACTGCCATGTTCATCTTGTCCAAGCTCCAGTTCACCCCAATCAGGTTCATCTTGCCCATGCCATCTATAGACTCCCTGTTTATCAAAATCTTACTCCCTCACTCATTCCCTTATATGTAGTAGGGTCCTACTGCTCCCTGGGTACCCTGCTGTCCATCATCCTGGACCACTTGGGCACCCTAAAATCCCTTGCGGCCGGTGGTGAGCTATGTATCTTTGGTGATTTCAACTTGAACTGGCTCTCCAGTGCTAACTCCAAATTACAAAGCCAAGTGAATGCGCTAAACCTGTCCCAACATATCACAGAACCCACTTGCCTGAACCACAAATCCAAGAACCATACTCTATTGGACTGGGCCCTAACTTCCCGCCCCCATTGTATACTTGATGCAGGCCTCCTACCGGACTCTCTCAGCGATCACCACATGATATACATGATGCGGAAAATATTCAGACCTAAGGCTCTGCCCCCCCGCACTCTACTTACTCGGTCCTATAAATCCCTGGACCTGACAGCGCTCCTATCTGACCTGAATAATGTCGATTGGTCCTACACCCATGGCACCCTCCATCAATGCTGCCCTGGAATACTTCACATCCAGATTCCTTGCCATCTGGGACTATTATGTGCCACTCGGAAGGTCCAGAGTAAGGGGTGCCTACTTGCCCTGGGTGACCGCTGATCTCATAGATCAATTTCGAGTCAGAGACTGAGCCTGGAAAACCTATAAGGTAACAGGTTCTCAAGTGGCACCACAACACTACCGTTTGCTATGGAATGCCTGAACAAGGCTTATCTGGCAGGCCTAAACTAATTACTTCAAGGTCTCCTTCCACTCTAACTTTAATCACCCAGCAAAGTTTAGGAAGTCAATTAAATCTCTCTTCTCCCCACTAGCCCAACCCTGTACACCTTTCCTCAACGTAGCAGGTAACATTGTCACTGCACCAAGCACTGTGGCCACCAAGCTTAACTCCTTTTTCACAAACTGCACATTCTCTCTTGTCCTCTATTCCGCCCCACACCATGCAGCCACCCCCTTCTATCCCAGCCACTCCTCTGTCCTCCCACTTCTCCTTTCACCTAGTTACTCCTACAGAGGTATTAAAAGCCCTTGGGTCACTCAATCCCTCCAAAGGTAAATGCCCCTCGGGACTTGACTCCAAAATGATCCATCTATCTGCTCCAGCCATTGCTAGCCCACTGGCCGCTCTCCTTAACCACTCCTTCATGCATGGATCAATCCCATCTAAATGGAAACATGCCACAGTTGTCCCCCTCCATAAAGGTGGTGATCCCTCCTCCCCAGGCAACTACCGCCCTATCTCGCTTCTCCTCATCCTAGCCAAAATCCAGGAACACCTCGTGCTCTCTCGGCTCTCCTCCTTTCTCGACTCCACCTCCTTCTTCACTCCATACCAGGCTGGTTTTAGGAAGTCGCTCTCCACCATCACCTCTCTACTACGACTCACCGACACCATCCTCATGGGAATGGATAATGGGGGCATTACCTTAGCTATTTTCATTGACCTTGCAAAGGCCTTCAACATGGTCTCTCATGCCCTGCTACTGTCCAAGCTCTCCCTCGCAGGACTATCAGGTTCTGCACCAGATGGTTCCACTCATACCTGGCAGGCAGGTCCCAATCAGTCCAAATTGGCTCTTCCACTTCCACCTCCCTCCCTGTCACTACAGGGGTCCCCCAAGGCTCGGTCCTTGGCCCAATGTTGTTTTTCATCTTCCTAAATGATCTGCCTTCGGCCTGCCCACATACTTCCATTCACATGTATGCAGACGATACAGTACTGTATGCCTCTGGTCCATCCTCCTCTGAAGTATCAACCAGACTCCAGCAGGACTTCATCAATGTCCAACTCTGGTTTCATTCTAATCAGCTCTTTCTAAATCCTAAGAAAACTGTCTCCCGCACATTCAGCATGAGGGTAAAACTCTCCCGACTTCACGCCACCCCTATCTTCCACACTCTTGATGGCTCCCACTGGAGGCTTGTACATCATTCCGTTACCTTGGGGTCTGGCTAGATCAGCACCTTGACTTTTCTGTGCATATTGATGTGATCCACAAGAAATTGTACCTCATGCTGGGTGCTTTATATTGCAACAGAAGTTGCATCACCCTGCCAATGTGCATGAAAATTGTACCAAAAAAATGACTCTCCCAGTACTGGCCTACGGGGACGTAGTCTATAGTGCAGCTCCCAAGTCCTCCCTCACCAGACTTGATCCTCTCTTCCACTCATTCTGTTGTTTCGCCCTGGCCTGCCCCTCCCACAGCCCATCACTGTGATCTATATTAGTCCTTAGACCTCCCATCTCTCCAGGATCGGAGAATGATCCACTGTGCCAGGACCACATCTAAATTCTAGGCAAAGTACCTCCCCTCTTACCTTGTGGCTACCCTAGCAGCTCTTCCCCTACTTGCTTATTTGCTCAGGAACATGGATTCCCAGCTTCTCCTTATCCCTCACATGTACACCGCTACTGGCCAGGCTTCCTTTAAATACCGAATGCCAAAATGATAGAACTCTTTGCCGGTAGACATTAGGCATTCCACCAGCACACAAATGCTCAACTCTCTCCTCAAGACGCATTTCTCCACTACATGCTCTTGCAACTTGCATGGCTGAGGGCCTAGAATCGTGCCCGTCACCAATTTCTGCCCAGTTTACTGAGCTGCACTGCTCCCCACTTGAATTTTCACAGACCTCTATCTATGCTGTAACACAGTGTACTCTGTACTACAACCTAGCACTGCGGATACTGCTATGCATATAGACCCCCTCAACTAGAAGCTAGTGGTCCAGCACAACTGTACCACTGTGTTCATAGATACATGTGCATTATTTCCTTTTTTCTTTAGAGCACATCTAAGCTGTACATACTGTGCATTTACTTTGTATTTTCTACTGCTGCTTAACTGAATACTCAATTGTATTTCTATTTGTATTTCTACTGTATTTTTTTTTCCCACTACCCCCACCCCCAGGGTGCATCTGGAATTGAGCGGTACCCTGATCACTATGCCTGCCTGGTAAAACTCTTAAATAAATTAATAAATAGATAAATAAATAAATTTAGAAGCCAAGACCAAATCAATTCTTGTAAAAGTTTTATTCTTTTTATCTTGATGAGTGTATTCTTTATTATTAGGGTTCATTGATCTCCACCCATGTATCATTTCTTGTTCAATCAAAACATTTTTAGTTAGCGTTGTATGATGCTTATTAAACAAGAGAGATTTGGAAAGTTTATCCATTTTAGGCTCTATTATGATGTAACCCCTAGGTGGCACTATCCCAAGCGATACTACCCCTGCCTGCATGACTATCTGCAGGTTGAGGGGCCTGAGCTCATGAAAAGGGTGCCTCCACCTAGAGGACAGGGTTAATGGTAGCATGACTGCTCTGGGTACAGCCCTTCGGGACACTGATACCCCTGTTTCCCCCTCTAGTGGCCAAACCACGTCTGAAATAACACAATCCCAATACACACTGTAATGCACTGTTAACCTCTCTTGTAACAGACTTACTACCAGGGCTGGATTAGCTGGAACGGCCCTGGAGACCCCCTGTAAAACAAGGCCTGTAACAGTAAACAGCAATATCACAGTATTTTCTATACAGAGGTACACCATAACCAGTTTGGATGCAAAAATAATTAGATCTGATTTATTAGGGGGATGTGAACAAGGGAAGGGCAGTAATCTAGTGATTGATTTTAGATCTGAATGGTTCAGGCTATAGGGTATGCACTCAAAGGTCCCTGTAACACAGTCACACACACTCTGGGTACCCAGTTGGAACTACAGGCTAGCCTGAAGCGTTGCCCGGGGTAGGTCGGCATTGCAGCTGTTGTTGGGGCCCTTTGGAAGAAAAAGAATACAACAAGCACTTTAACCCTTAATTTGTAATCTGGAGCTGGAAGACTGAGTCCGAAATGAATAGCAACAGTAATTACATCAGTTGACACACTTTGATTTGAGCTTTGTTTCAGGGAGCTACCCTGGTGTTTACTCACACTACCCAGTTCAGGATGCAGGATGGACGAAATGGAGACCTCAAGATGAAGAGCTGGATTGCCAGGAGAAGACCGTGGTGTCGTTCCTGTTCATTGGTGTTGAGCAGGGAACTGAATCCCCAGACGGGTCTCTCATGAGATGTAACTCTGCAGCGTGAGTGGCAATCTGGGCAAAGTTGGTGAGGTCCAGACCAGGTGAACAGTTTGGATACAGTCCAGCAAAGTACTGGATGCAGCTTCCAGCAAGTGTGACACATTAAGCAAGGTGGGGAACCAGATCACAACCCACCCTCCACATTCAGCACACTTATAGTAAAAGCCAGTAAATACCACAGTTCAGATGACAGTCTGGTTGCTATACACAGTGTCTCTGCGCAAACTGTATGCTCTGCGGCAGTCTCAAGTCATGACAGACCGATCGCTACTAGGCAAATCTTTGATCCACATCATGCGAAATTCACTTTGTCACAATTCAGGTTCCGATCTCAAAAATTTCAATTTTGGATAAAGTTCGATTTCAGCTCAAGGTCTCTTCACTTGGGTGGTAGCAGGCAGGCCAGACACAGCCTTCCCGCCGATCTGCCCTGGGCAGCACACAGGAGTAGCTGCTTGAATCTCTTGAGCTGTTCACTCTTCCAACTCTAACTCCACACTTACACACTGCTGCAGGCAGCTTGGGACTTTCCCAATGATCCAAAAGGTTCAATTTGTTGATCCATCTATCTGTCACAGCAAGGACTCCCCCTCCAGGTCCATTTAGGTGCCGAACAGTAAAAACTACAATTCCTACAGAAATTCACTCCCACAAGACCCCTGGGGACAGGCTCCATTTTAGGGTCCCCAAAGGTACTGATTGGTCCCAACTGGAAGTCCACAACCAAGATGGTGGTGCAATACAGAAATGTCCATTGCTGCAAAGGAAGGCAGGTTAGACAAACTACGACATTATTATTAATGCAGATAATCAGCAAACAATCACAGAAATCAATCGGGCTCCCTCTGTGCAATTAGCGATGGCAGAATGGAGCAATAATACTGCAGTCTGGGCGGGACTTGAGCCTGAAACCACTTGGCCCCCACCTAGAATAATTATAACCCATGAAAATGATGCCTCTTAAACAGACAGGCATGGAGGCTAATAGGGACTCACATGCAAGCACCTTTACACTATTAGAACACAGAACACCAGCCTGGCAGTGGGCATTAGGCAAGCCCAGGAAGACATTTTAGGAACCCCCATTTGTAGAGGAGTTATACCGTTCCCTGCCTGGAAAAAACTTGGAATCTGTGTCAAGTCTAGACATTAATAACATGGAAGAAGACAATATGCTATATGAGATATACGTGACATTACTACACAAGACAAAATAATGACTGATGCATCAGTAAACATAAACTGCTCTTATTCAGTACTCTCTACACATATACTATATCTGTAATGACAACAGTTTTGCATTTTTCATACATTCAATACTGATTCTACTAGGATTCACATGATAATATTACTGTACTTATTCATATAATAGTTTCTTGCACTTTAAATAATACAGATGGGGACCCTACCCTATCAGCTAACTTGGGGCTAGATGGGATAGGGGCACCATACTCTGAGGGATGAACAATTAACTTAGAAGTGGCAGAGAAACTCAATTTGGGCAGTGAGCTCTTGGAAATGTAGACCTCTTTGTGGACAACATTTAGAGGCAAATCCACAGGTCTCCCAGGGGAGTCATAGCTAAGACATATCACAGGCTTAACAGCTCGTTCAGACTTTCATGGCAGGACAGATACAGGCTCTCGGCGGTCAACCCGGGCATTGGTTTCTTCCTCTGTAGAGAGGGGTGCCTCTGCACTGGCTGAAATGTCCAGATTGGGAACACTGTCAGCTCCTTGCTCTGCAGATTCTGTTTCCACAACATTTGGCTCATCTTTACACTCCGAAAATGGTTCAAGCTGGCCATCCTGAAGAAACTCTGTCACAATTGGACTTTGTGGCACTGAAGTGATGCTATCAACACTCTCACATTGTTCTGCAAGTTCTGGTATATCACCAGGGAGATTCACCACATCAGATTCCTCTTCAGGAAATTAGAATAGTTCTGCTAGATACAAAGAATCTGCTACTTCAGACATAATACTTTGCACCTCACTTTCAGGGGGCATTGGGTCTAGAGAAGAAGCTGGAGGTTTAGGCAGTCTTGAAGGCCCAGCTTCATCCCCATAATTATACATAGGGTTACCTCAAAACAATTGACACAGTTCGTAGGAAGGGTAGTAAGAGGTGTCACACTCACTATCGTCAGAGGTGGACTGACAGTCACTATCATTCTGGGCCTGCTGGGGGGAAGGCCTTGGGTCTGGAACAACAGGGACAGTTTGACTCTGTCTCCTTTTAGCAGCAGCATGAGTCACCAGCCCAGGAGGGGTAACATCTGATGGTTCAGCGTCAATGATCACTTGGCTAATGGGCAGTAGGTGGTTCCTGTGCATGGTCTTGACAGCTTTAGAATCATTCTCAGGGCACACTTTGTCCACAGGTAAATCATCCAACTTGCTGACTATTACATATGGAAGATGGTGCCACCTATTGGCAATTTTATGCTTGCCATGCAATCTCAAGTTGCTTAATAGCACTCGATCCCCAGGCAACAACTTCTGAACCTTTACCCATTGATCATATCTCTCTTCGTTAGCAAGGTTTCATTTGGCAGCCATTGTTTGAGCCAATTGGTACACATGGTTGAACTGAGCTTTCAGTTTCTGGACATATTGTAAATAATTCTCAGCTCTGACCCTATCTGGAGAGACACCAAAGCAGACATCTTCAGGCAACCGGGCTTCCCTCCTGAACATGAGACGACAGCGAGAAAACCCAGTAGCATCACTTTTGGTACAATTGTAGGCATGTACCAAGGTGCTAATCTGCTGGCTCCACTTGGGCTTGTCTTTGGGATGAAGAGTGCCCAACATGTCCAGGAGAGTCCTGTTAAAGTGTTCAGGCTGGGGGTCCCCCTTGGGGTGGTAAGGGGTGGTTCTAGACTTTCGCAACCCCCACAGGGAGAACATCTCCTTAATCAATCTGCTTTCAAAGTCCCTTCCTTGATCAGGATGGATACGTTGGGGGGCACCATAATGGACAAAGAACTTCTTCTGATCTTTAGTCAGGAAAGCGTGGGCAAATCGGGTAAAGTGGTCGGTTACTACCAGTACATTGCCAATGTTCTGCTGATCAGGCTCCAGACACAGACACAGAAAGTATATGCAAACCAGCTCCATGGGGCACTGGTAGAAATGTTAACAAGAGGAGCGGCTTTCTGGGGCAAAGTGTTTCTCTGAAGGCATCTACTGCAGGTTTTGACATGGTTTTCAACATTGGCCCCCAATTTTGGCCAGTAGAATCTAGACCGCACCAGGTCGAGGGTCCGGTCAATACCACAGTATCCCATGTGATTGTGTAGGGACCTCAGTACCAGCTGCTTGAAGGCTGTGGGTAGTACCAATTGCTACTTGTCCAACTGACCTCACCAATCTACTGTCTCTCGATATAGTAACTTGTCCTGCAACTTTAGTTGGGGGCCTTCTTTGAATAATAATGCAGTTCGTAGGTCACCAAAAAGTAATTTAGACACCTTTTCCCGCACGTAGTGTATCAAGTGCAGGTTGGATCATGGGGTCTTGGGATTGAGCCAACTGAATGCTGTCACTATCGAACTGGGGCAAGGCACTGATGTCCAATGCAGAAAAATGACAATAGGCTGCAGGTATGCAGGTATCGGGGGCCCCTAAACAGTCTACCAGGCAGTCCACTGTATCTGTGGATGACTTCTCATCCTTATTGAATTTCTGGCACAGTGCTGTAATAGATTGTTCTGACAGCCTCACCCAGTTGTTGTGGGGGCTTGGCCATTGTGAGAGGATGTCAGCATCTATATGGTTCAGTCCTGGCCGGTATTCAACCGTATAGTCGTAAGTTGATAGTGCAGAAAGCCACCGGTGCCCAGTGGCGTCCAGCTTGGCTGAGGTCTGTACATACGTTAGGGGGTTATTATCAGTTTTTTCCAATATTTTTGTCCCATAGAGGTACTCCTGAAACTAGTCGACTATGGCCCATTTGAGACAGAGAAATTGCAACTTGTGAACAGGATAATTTCGCTCAGATAGTGTCAAGCTTCTGCTGGCAAAGGCCACTGGTCTTAGGCCATCTTCATAATCTTGATACAACACAGCCCCGAGCCCCTTCAGGCTGGCATCTGTATGCAGGACATATGGCTTGGTAGAGTCAACATAGGTGAGTACTGGGGCATGAGTAAGCTGATAGATGATCTCAAAGAATGCCGCCTCACACTCAGGGGTCCACCGGGCCCAAATGGCTCATCTGTTCTAAAATACACATTTTCTTCTTCCTTGAGAGATCCCTTCTTGTATCTGCGGTTGGTAGGAGGGCAGCCTTGAGTGAGATTGAGAAGTGGCCGGATTACCTTTGAGTAGTCTTTAATAAATCAGTGATAATAGCCACAGAACCCCAAGAAACACTACAGTTCTTTAAAGTTGGTAGACTGAGGCCAGGTGGTCAGAGACTCTAATTTGCTGGGGTCTGTCTGTATCCCCTCGGCTGACACTATAGTTCCCACATATTTTACAGATGTTTGGAAAAACTGATACTTATCTATAGGTAGTTTGAGGCTGAATTCTTTCAGGTGGTCAAGAACTTTGAATAGCCTGGCCTCATGTTCTTCTAAGGTGCGTTCGAAGACGATGACATCATCCAAGTATACTAGATATTCTAGCAGGTTCATGCCTCTTACTGTACGTTCCATCAACCTCTGAAAAGTGGCGGGTGGACCCGAAATCCCCTGAGGCATCCTCAGAAATTTGTAGAACCCCAAGGAACAGATGAATGCTGTTTTCTCACGGTCCTCCAAGGCCATCGGGATTTGATAATGCCCGCTTCGTAGATCAAGTACTGAAAACCACTGACTCCTTTTTCAGGCAGTCCAGGGCACCCTGTATGCAGGGTATGGTGTATTGATCTGGTAAAATCCGTCGGTTTAAAGTCCGATAATCTACACACATCCTCACAGACCCATTTTTCTTGCGCATGACTACGATCGAAGATGCATTGGCACTTTTTGTCTCTTGAATAGTGCCAGCAGCTAGCATCTCCTGTAGATGCCACTGAACATCATCTATATCAGCTAGGGGCAAGGTGACAGAACTGCTCCCTGAAAGGCCTGTCATTGTGAAGTCTGATCATATGCTCAGCACCATGGACACACCCCACATCCCACTCTTTTAGGGAAAACACTTGGTCCCTCTGGGCAAGCTTTCGACTAACTTGAGTCTTCAATTCAGCAGACAGTGGGGACCCTCCAAAGTTGAATAGGTCCGGGGTCACCTCCTCTCTTTCACCAGAGTATTTGATGCTGGGCAATACTGCAGTGTCCACACAATGCGCCATAGCTAATGTACACCCCAGGTTCACTCGGATTTCTTTTCTTGATCAGACACATTCTGTATTTGTACCATCACTTGCCGAGCATAAGCATGGGCACAGGCAGGCAAGATGTTGGGCTTAACCAACGATTTCTCCAGCAACTTCCCCTCACCTGGTGCATCCAGCATCAATATTTTATTTTTCACGTCCTTTCTAAGGTGGACTTCTCCATGAATAGTATACTGAGCATTGGGGGGGTAGTATCAAGGAATCAGCATCTTTCTTCCACACTATCCCCACCGGTTCATCCCTGTCCACTTCGTTATTCTGGTTGTGCAAATCATAGCCTCTGTTCATCAAGGCTGGAATTCACAGGGCTCGCCCAGTCTGTTGCCCTTATTTCTCTTGACACAACTGGGCTAGTCTCCCAAACATGTGGGCATTGGTTCCAATGAGCAAGGGAACTCCATCATACATTCCCACAGGAGGGCACACCAGGGCTAGCGTCTCTACTTTTTCATCCAATCCGACCACTGCAGTAGGAAAGGACAGCCAGATCTGAATGTATCCCAAGTAGGGGTAGGATTTTTTGCTTAATCCCTACACGAGAAGACCCTCCAGGGGCATATCAGGCATGTGTTTTTGGTTCCAGTCTTGAAATACTATAGTTACTTGTGATTCGCCGTCAAGTACAACCCGAGCAGATACACCATTCACTGTTATGGTGGTCTCCATCAACAGGCCTACCACCTTGGACCAATCAGGTGATGGGGACTTAGTCATCTGTTTTATAGCAGTCTTAAAGGAATAAGTCTTTTTTTCCGGCCCTGTCTGCGGCCTTATATGTCTTCGTCGAACTAAAGCCAGTAGCCTTGTAGTAACTTTTCTCTGATTCTTGGGCAAACTGCAGTTGGGCCGGGTATGCCCGTCTTCTCCACAGTGGTAACAGAAGATGGGATCTTTAGAGTCTCTAGTGAGAGGAAAGCCACTTTCTTGTTTAGGCAGGATAGGCAAATCCAAGTGTCCCTCTCTGCTCTGGGGTTAACGTTCCCTGCCTTCTGAGCCTCTCCAGGAATCAGCTAATTGTGTGGCCCTGATAAGGTCTCCCACCAGGGCTCTCAATTCTCATATTTCTTCCATCAGACTACTCTCTGTCCGGGTTTCAGAGGAAATGACATGCACCCCCAGCCCTCCGGGCGGGATCTCACACTTTGGCTCGAGGGGCATTTGACAAGGGTTTGTACTTTTTGCTGCCTCGGTGGCTTGTTGACTGGCTCTCATCTCTTTTAGTTCTTTAATTAGTTCCCGCATCTGTTGCAGTTCTGACTGATCTTGTCATTTATCACTTCTCTCAGGGGTCTGGCTGGTACGGGCAACCCCAGCATAGGGCTCCCACCCCTCTTCATCATTCTCTGCTTCTCGAATTTCTTTCACAAGGTAGCAATATTCAGGGGGATTAGTCTTCCTATCTTGCAATTTCAGTTTCAGTATCATCACACTAGAGTACCTGACGGATTTCAAGACATGTTCTAATCTGACTCGATTCAGTTCAATGGCAGGCACTTCCCCTTTCCTATGGGCCTTCTGCAAGGCCCGTTCAATTCTGGTAACAAACATAGACAGTTTTTTCATTCTTCCATTGTTTGGCAGATTTGAATTTCCACATCAGGTCTTCCCCTGACTCAGAGCTGCCAAAAAAACTTCCAGGGCAGAGAGGTACTTGGCAGCAGTGGCCTCCGGGCTGGTGGAGCAAAGAAAACGGATGGTCTCCAGTGCAGGGCCCCTCAAACTCTCCATGAGCCTCTTTCTTTTCTCTCCCTCAGAGCACTGCCACTCCTGGACTGGGGGGGTGGCATAATCCATCCATGTCTCTAGGTCATCCTCCCCCATGGGCACCTGGACAGTGCCTGAGAAGAGTCTAAGTCTATGGTAAGAATCCAGGTGTACGGATGGCATCACTATGGGGGAGGTCACTACAGGGGAAGTTCTAGGGATGGCAGGAGATGCTAAAGGGGACAGCAAGTGAGTGGTGTCTTCAGAAAGATCTAACATCTTCACTAACTCTTTGGCGGATTGCCCTTCAGTGGCTAGCAGTCTAAGCAATTTGTCTTTAAACCCCTCTATACTTGGGGATCCCCCATGAGCAGCCGGGTCACCATGCAAATGAATGACCCACCACCTTTTCTGGGACCCTTCAGGCAAAATAACATAGGGCACTCTCTCAGAATCTATGGGGAGGCTACAGGAGAGGAGGGCCACCATGATTTGGTCAAACAGATCCGAGTCCCTCCCTTTCACCTCAAGCTTCCCCAAACATTTAACTTGTTCAACAGCCTCTATAATAGTTGCATTAGTGGTCCCCAATGGGATGTCCATTAACAAAATGGCCTGTTGGGGGTCTACACCCTCAGCCTCGCTCCACCCCATCATACGATGCATGACCAACTTATGGGGGGCAGTCTTAAACTTAGGTGTAGCAAGCGCCTCCATTTTATTGCAAATTTTAAGTGTGGGGTTGTAGTACCCACCTCTGACCACTAGAAGGTGCAAATCCCAGTGGTGCCTCCAAGATGTAACCTCTAGGTGGCACTATCCCAAGGGATACTACCCCTGCCTGCTTGACTATCTGCAGGTTGAGGGGCCTGAGTTCGTGAGAAGGGTGCCACCACCCAGAAGACAGGGTTAATGGCAGCGTGACTTCTCTGGGTACAGCCCTCTGGGACACTGATACCCCTCCCTTTCCCCTCTAGTGGCCAAAGCATGACTGAGATAACACAATCCCAATACACACTGTAATGCACTGTTAACCTCTCTTGTAACACACTTACCACCAGGGCTGGATTAGCTGGAACGGCCCTGGAGACCCACTGTAAAACAAAGTCTGTAACAGTAAACCGCAATATCACAGTATGCTCTATACAGAGGAACACCACAACCAGTTTGGATGCAAAAAGAATTAGATCTGATTTATTAGGGGGATATGAACAAGGGAGGGGCAGTAATCTAGTGACTGATTTTTGATCTGAATGGTTCAGGTTATAAGGCATGCACTCAAAGGTCCCTGTAACACAGTCACACACACTCTGGGTACCCAGTTGGAACTACAGGCTAGCCTGAAGCATTGCCCAGGGTAGGCTGGCATTGCAGCTGTGGTTGGGGCCCTTTGGAAGAAAAAGAACACAATAAGCACTTTAACCCTTCATTTGTAATCTGGAGCCAGAAGGCTGTCTGAAATGATTAGCAACAGCAATTACATCAGTTGACACACCTTGATTTGAGCTTTGTTGCAGGGAGCTACCCTGGCGTTTACTCACACTACCCAGTTCAGGATGCAGGATGGACGAAATGGAGACCTCAGGATGAAGAGCTGGATTGCCAGGAGAAGCCAGGCCCACATGAGGCACCGTGGTGTCGTTCCTGTTCTTTGGTGTTGAGCAGGGAGCTGAATCCCCAGGCAGATCTCTCATCAGATGTAACTCTGCGGCGTAAGTGGCAATCTGGGCAAAGTTGGTGAGGCCCAGACCAGGTGAACAGTTTGGATACAGTCTGGCAAAGTGCTAGATGGAGCTTCCAGTGAGCATGACACATTAAGCAAGGTGGGGAACAGATCACAACCCACCCTCCACATTCAGCACACTGATAGTAAAAGCCAGTAAATACCACAGTTTGGATGACAGTCCGGTTGCTATACACAGCGTCTCTGCGCAAACCGTATGTTCTGAGGCAGTCTCAAGTCCTGGCAGGCCGATCGCTACTAGGCAACTCTTTCATCCACTTCAAGTGAAATTCACTTTGTCACAATTCAGGTTCCAATCTCAAAAACTGCAGTTTTGGATAAAGTCCGATTTCAGCTCAAGGTCTCTTCACTTGGGAAAATGGTTGCAGGCAGGCCAGACACAGTCTCCCCGCCGATTTCCTCTGCGCGCAACACAGGAGCAGCTTCTCGAATCTCTCGAGCTGTTCACTCTTCCAACTCTAACTCCACACCCTCACACTGCTTAGGCAGCTCGGGACTTTCCCAGTGATCCAAAAGGTTTGATTCGTTGATCCATCTGTCTGCCACAGCAAGGGCTCCTCCTCCAGGTACATTTAGGCGCCAAACAGTAAAAACTACAATTCCTACAGAAATTCACTCCCACAAGACCCCTGGGGACAGGCTCCATTTTAGGGTCCCCAAATGTACTGATTGGTCCCAACTGGAAGTCCACAACCAAGATGGTGGTGCAATACAGAAATGTCCATTGCTGCAAAGGAAGGCAGGTTAGACAAACTACGACATTATTATTAATGCAGATAATCAGCAAACAATCATGGATATCAGTAGGGCTCCCTCTGCGCAATTAACGAGGGCAGAATGAAGCAATAATACTGCAGCCTGGGTGGGACTCGAACCTGAAACCACTCGGCCCCCACCCAGAATAATTATAACCCACAAAAATGATACCTCTTAAAGAGACAGGCACGGAGGCTAATAGGGCACTCACATGCAACCACTTTTAAACTGTTAGAACACAGAACACCCGACTGGCAGTGGGCATTAGGCAAGCTCAGGAAGACATTTTAGGAACCCCCATTTGTAGGGGGGTTACAATAACATTAAAGTCCCTCTATCACAACCTTATTGCCTGCTTCTATGTGGACCAAACCCTTTATTATTCCTGCCAAGAAATCTGAATATTCAGAAAAGGGAGCATACACCAAAGCAACTGTCATCTCTGTTTGATAATATTGTATTTTGACTATAACTATTCTCCAATTTGAGTAAGCATAAGTGTTTAATACTTAAAGATGAGGTGATTTTCTTATTAAAATTGCCACACTTGTTTTCTTCCTGGTACCGGTAGTATATAGTACATTTGAAATCCATTTCTGTTTTAATTTCAAATATTCTTGTTTGCCTAAATGTGTCTTCTGTAATGCCATAGAATCCGTCTTTGTTTTTTTTTTTTCAAATAATTCAAGAATCTTGCCCTCTTGATAGATGAATGAATTCCATTTATGTTTAATGAGACACATCTGAAAAACTTTTGATTACTCATAATTGTGGTAAAAAACAATTCCTTGAATGGATCCACTGTCTATGTATCCTCTTATGTTGTCTCCATGGTAGTTCTTATTTTGAAAAAAACATTCTGCCCCACCCAAACCCCCTTCAAGTTCCAAAGCATTCCTTGGGTCTAAACCCATACCCCTCCCTGCCCACCTGACCCAAACCAATCCCTGGGTCTGTACTAATACTTTTATAATCCTCTTAACCATTTCCTTCCTCTTACAATGTTCTTATCCTTACTATACTTCTACAAATGAAAGGACTAAACCAGAAAAAGAAAAATTGAAAAACAGCAATTATATACACCACAACAGCGTTCCCAAATATGAAGGTTATCCACTTTTCCCCTTACCTCTATTTCAGGCATACATTATTTTTTATTCAAAAAGCCTCTTCCATGGTATCAAAAAACATTTTTAAACCCCACCACATTAACCCTCATTCTTTCTGGAAAATCATGGTTGCTCTATGTCCCTTTATCCAAAGTATTTTCCTTATATTACCAAATTTATTTTTCTGCATAGCAAATCTTGTGGTAGGTCATTATAAATTGCAATTGATGCTCTTTTTACAGACACTCTTTTCTTTTTATAAACCATATTTGTTAGCGCTTCCTTATCCTGTGAACTGAAAAACTTGACAATAATTGGTGTAGGTGGACCCAGCTGTTTTTTGTCCTGCTGAAAGACTCTATGGGTGGGATATTCAGACTGCACCAGGCAGCGGCACAGCACAACTGGGCTGTGCCAGGGCATCGACCATGCAATATTCAACAGTGCTGCGCCATGGCTCAGCACCATTGAATATGACACTGAGGGCACACGCACTGCGCATGGTACAGTGGCACTGCGCCAGCGCAAGTGGCAGGAGGGGAGCCGGGGGATGTGCCAGCACAAGTGCAGTTGCACTAGGTGCATCCACCATGATATTCAGCACTGGGCATGCAAATGAGGCCATTATGCATGCAAGGTGCAAATGGGGCCATTTGCATGTCATTATGGTCCCATTTGCATGTGGTGCACCGTTCCCCGGTGACTTGCGCCTGGTGCCCTGCCAGGCTGCAGCCACCAGGGACCGACACCCTGTAGTCCCTTGGCGGACCCTGCACCCATCCGACCGATCATGGGCATATGTGTAAAATATCCCTGATGGTCCAGTGGACCACTCTCCATCACCCGATCATGGGCATCTGTTCAGAATATCCCTGGTGGTACAGTGGAAACCCCCTCCAGCACCTGATCATGGGCGGAAATAGCAATCGTAATCCTGGTGGTCCAGTGGTACCCCTCCCCACCCACCCACTGAAGTCCCCTGCCACCCAGCACCCCCCACGGCGGCAGGCGGGGAGCACCCCATCCGCATGCCACCTGGCCACCCATGCGACTGACGTACAGTACTGTACTGTTCAGCAGTCACTGATGGCGGATGGGCATACAGACCATACTGTACTGCCACAGGTTCATTCACAGCGGGTATTCATTTCACATATCAGGCCTGTGTAGTGTACAGTATGGTCTGTATGCTCCATTGACCCACAGTAGTGGACCAATAGGTGTACAGACAGTACTGTACCTGTCAGTCAGTGGCTGGCCAGGCAGCATGTATGGGTGCTGCCACCCGCCGCTGACTGGGGGTGCTGGGTGGTGGGGACCCCAATGGGGTGAGGGGGTACAACTGGACCACTAGGATTGCAATTGCTATTTCTGCCCATGATCAGGAACTGGGGGTTCCACTGGACCACCAGGGATATTCTGAACAGATGCCCATGATCGGGCAATGGAGAGCAGTCCACTGGACCACCAGGGATATTCTGAACAGATGCCTGTGATCGGGCATTGAAGAGCAGTCCACTGGGCCACCAGGGATATTCTGAACAGATGCCCACGATCGGGCATTGGAGGTCGGTCCACTGGACCACCAGGGATATATTGAACATATGCCCGCGATTGGGCGATAGAGAGTGGTCCACTGAACCACCAGGGTTGTCATTTACTTATGCCCATGAACGGTCGATGGGTTTGGGGGCACAACGCTCCCAGGGAGGGAGCTTGAGGATAGTGTTCTGGGTGGGCGGTGGGCCGCCCACGGCTGGCGGCTGCCGTGTTGCACCCTGCAATACGGCAGCTCACCTGTGAGTGGCCAGGACTTGCTCCTGGTTTTCCCAGGCACATTTTTGCACTCCCCTGAGTTGTGGGTTGTGCCAACATATGCACCGCACATCCTGAACTGAATATCGGGATGTGCCACATATGCATGGACACACCCCCGCACTTGTGCTGCATACATTACTGATGCACCCCAGTGCATCAGGAGTTGCGCAGCGCAACTTTCCCCTTTGAATATTGCGCCAGGGTGCATTGGTGGGTTGTGCATGGCTCAACCCTGTTGCACCATGCACAACCCTTTTGAGTATCCCACCCTATGTATTTGATCAATATTTAAGTTCAAATCTTTAGGGTCTGTGCCTAAAAATTCTAACATAACCAAAGATAATGTTTCTTTTAAAGGCATATCCCTGTCCCAAGCATCTAGTACTCCAATAATTCTAATATTTTTCTTCTCGATCTTACCTCTAAGTCCAATCGTTTTTCCCTAATGTCCTGATTAGTTTCCTCTAGTTTTATAATAGAGTTCTGCATGGGTCACTGCTGGTCTTCTAAATTAGAAATGCACTCCTGTGCTTGTCTCAATTCATTTTTTAATTCCTAATTTTCCTGCAACAAATGGGACACTGTAGTTTGATATGCTTCCATTCTTTGCTCCATTTTTATATTTACTGTGGACATTTCTGCTGATAATAATGAAATTTGATCTATTATAGCTTTAGCCCATGGAGGGGATTCTGGCTTCCTGAATTATCTGAAGAATCTGAGTCCGGTAATGAACTTCTAGATCCCCCACTTTGCAAACTTCTGCTTTAGAATAGTTTTCTCTTGTTAGTTGTTTCAGGTTATACTTGCTCTAACACAGCCAAAAAAGCTCTTGAACAATTTCTTTATTTTTGTTAATTTAGTTTTTGTTGACCAGGTAAGGGCACTAGACAAATTCTTCCTATTTTCAGGCATGACCCGGGGGAGGGGATACAGGTGAATGCCAACTGAACTTGAACCCGATTAAGCTGTTGGTGGTATTTTAGTGAATGGGGGGAAATTTGGCCAGGGCACCCTTACTCTTTTTCAAGAAGTGACATGGGATCTTTAACATCCACCTGAACAGGCAGATAGGACCTCAGTTTAACATCTCATCCATAAGACAGCACCTCAGGAGTTCAGCACCCTCCTCATGCTGCACTATAGTGTCAGTATTGGGATTTAACCCAAGTGCTTGGTGTGTGGATAGAACCCGCAGGCTTCTGATCTCCTGGCCTCAGAGGTGAGTGTGCTACCTGCTGAGCCACTGACATGTTTTGTGTACCTGACAGTTCTTCTCCCACCTGCATTACAGCAAGCCCGTTCTTTACCACTTTAAAGTCCATGATTGGAAGTCGCCCCTCAGTTGAATTTACTTCAGTCGCTACATTTGAGTTTTTCAAAACTCAGTAGATTCTGTCTCAGCATGTATTACTGTCCCAACATTCATATTTAAAAGGTTTTCATCGATAACAGTCTATTGCTGAGTATTTGAAATTTGACATACCTTTTCTAAACCGGCATTTGGCAAAATGTTCCTCTCTTGTGACTCCTCTGTAGTCCTTGACTGCCATTCAGTTCAATTCAATTTATTGGAAAGCAAAACTGAGAGCAAGCTCTATTTTACAATTGCATCCATTAAACAATTAATATATAAAACAGATATAACGATCAACACTGAACATTCAGACAATGGCATACAGATAATGCACACAGTGTATGACTCATAAAAATCAGACATATGCATTTAAACTATTTTCAAGAAGAACAATTGCATTCATGTGTCATTCTAACCGTAATTGTCCATTTGAATCTCTCTGTACCTTGCTTACAGTCTCTGTAACACCACAAGCTGTTGAAGGTTGATTTACTTCTCTTGAACACTTCGGTTTCTCTGGAGCTCATTGTGGATCAACACCATCTGTTGCTTTCAGTTTGTTATCCTGCTGTTTAAGGAAAATGGGGGCTGTATTCACCTGCATCCTCTTGCTTGTTGACTCAGACTTCTCCCCTTGTAATTCTTCTTCTGTCGTGTCATTGTTTAGATTTTTATTGGGGGTATGTTTTTCCTTCTCCTTGTCTGAATCAGCTCGGCGATTCCTTCCACTCATGTTGGTGTGAAGCTTAGTTTGAATCTCTAGTTGTTTAATCATTTTTGAAAGGGCTTTGGGTTCATTTCCTGATCTAGCACCAACCATTTGCTTTCCCAGAGCCATAGGACGCCAGACGGACTTACACGCGGTGCTTTTTGTAATGCATACTTACTCTTTAAATCCTTGTTTCTCCTCAAAATTACTTTGTCAAAAAATTTAAAACTTTAGAAGGAAGAAAGAAAACTGCAAACATTGTATCGCATGTTGCCCCATGCCAAGGAGGGTGGCAAGAACCGCTGTCAGCTGAGGAGCACAATCGCCATCTTAGATCTTCCCAGAAGTGATTCGACCTCCCATCCCTTGGAGATCTAATGTCATATTCACCTGTTTCCACTTCACAGTCACTTTGCCTGAGAACTTCATCTGCCAATTCTTTTTTAAGGTACATTTTGGCAACGTTTTCTAACACCCAGGTTACTGAGTGTATCTAGGTCAGGAACAGCTTCTGCAGATCACATGGTACAGCTCTATGCACAGAGTGTGCTTTATGTTCAGTTTTGCAGTCTGTGAGAGTGAGAGTGGAAGGAGGCAATTCTGCTGCTTTTTAAGCCTCTCAAATAGCATTTAAAAAAGCTATATTAGGTTTCTCTTTGTCTATTTGTGATCTTTCATTTAGAGTGGTTTAATATTTTTTTAGTCATGGTTTTTGTTTGATTTTGTTTATTTATTTAGTTTTTGTTTACCGGATAAGTGCACTAGACAACAGCAAGTTGCCTATTTTCAGGCATGACCCGGGAGGGTTACAGAACAAAATGCGGCAGTTAAATTACAAACATAAGTACAGAAGTTAGTGCAGCATCAGAAATGTACAGGATACAGTTATGAAGTAAGTAGACACTACTAACTACAAAGCATTAAAAGTGCATCACCATATTAATTGGTATCAGCTGAACCCATAATATGTGCCAAGGGACTGGAGTTACAGAAATAAGAAACCCTCCAGTTGTATCCGCAATTGACCGTATCAGTTACAGGAGCATTTATCATTTTTCTGAAGGAATCTATGATGACTGGTTTTGAAGGCAGGGTGGGATTTTACATTTCTTATCTGCACTTGTAGGGAGTTCCAGAGTTTCGTCGTGAAAGCCAAGAAGGCATATTCTCCCATCTTTGTGGAACAATTAGGTACCTTAAGAAGTGACTTGGACAGGGACCTTAATGAATAAGTCTGTGAGACTGGAGTGAACATGTTAGCAAGGACAGCTGGTGTTCCTGTTCTATTTACTTTGTCAATGAAGCACCCTACCATGAACATCCAGTGAGAATTAGGAGAGAGCAACCCAATGGTTGAGCATAGAACGCAGTGGCGGGTACATCTAGGCACCGATAGTGCAAAATGGCAGATATTGTTTTAACAAATGTTCCATTTGCTGGATACCCCTTTATTTGCCTCTGCAAAATATATCAGCCCGTAACTCAGACTGGGCCGTAACACTCCCTGAGTGATGGCCAGCCTAGCTGCCATAGTCAGATTAGGTCTAATCTTGTAGGCAATGACAAGCTTTATGTGTGCTGATTTACAGGTGGTGTTTAGATTAAGATTGAAATCCAGGTTGGGGTCCAAAGTGATTCCTAAGTACCTGAAAGAGTCAACAAACTGTAATATGAATATACAAAATTTGCCAGCAAATAAAGGCCTAGAGGTGTATCAAGTCTGTTCAAATGTGCGGCTAGCACCTCTTATTCTGCAGCTGCCCCTCCCTAATGTAATGGTGAGTTGTCCAGCCCATAAATATTTATGGTGGCAGTACATGCCCTGAGTTTGGGTCCTGAGCCAATTAGCATCGTAACTGTCTTTGCAGTGTTCATTAGTAATCTGTTCTTGGTTAGCCAGTGCAAGAGTTCATTGAAGTCCTTGTTTAAGTCAGAATTAATAATGGATATATCTGTGGCACTCTTATATAGAACCATATCATCCACATATAGAAGGGTGGAGCAAGCACCAGGCCTCTTGGGAAGATTATTAAAGAAATAAGGAGAACAGAAGTGGGGCACGAATGGAACCTTACGGAACTCCAATACTGGTATGGGCCAGCTCCAATTTTGATCCATTTATATTTATATTTCTGCAGTTATAGCTACATCCCTCAGTATCTGTATTTTCCTTTGACTTCTGTTTATAGATACTCTAGTTCTGTTAATTGTTTACTTACAATTTGTAATTTGACTTTTTCCCCTTTTTTGCCTCTTCTTCTAACATTCTTGTGTTAACTGTATATTTCTACTGTTTTATAATTTTTAGTTTAAATAAAAATGAGAGGAGAGTGGTAGGAGTGGGACTGGGAGTAAGCAAGGGGAAGATACAGTTGATGTATGTGACATGCCACCCCATACGTCTTCAGAGAACAGCATAGGTTGCACCAGTAGCACTGGGCACTGGAGAAAGGGGCAGGACAATGCCTTTTGCAGCAACAGCTTCTTCATCTGGTAGTGGACCCCACACACAGTGCAGTAGCAGCAGCAGGTAGTGGTGCCCCCTGTTGGTTCTGATTAACCTGTGCAACCACCAGAAGAAAGCTTAGGTGATCAGTCCCCTGTACCCCCTCCTTTGGAACCCCTGGCTCAACTGATCACCATGAAGATTAATCCTATAGGGCATCCACCAGGCAGCACAAGTAGTGTTGTGCAAAATTGAAATGTTTCACCTGCTGAAATATTTTGCGTAATTCTGCAATTACACGAAATGTTTCGCCTAGGTGAAACAAAATTTTGCCTGTTTTCATGATTTTGCGTAATGGCGAAATTTCACGTAAAATGCCTTGACGGAAATGTTTTGCCTTGGCGAATCTGTAATGTGGATCCAGCATGGTGATAACCCCCAAATTTGCAGACCACAGAGTGCTGAAAAAAATGGATGTTATAGTCCAACACATGGAGCATATGTTCTGCCAAAGCACAACATCCGGAATCACCACCTGCTGTACATTTATCGAGTCTGCCTCAGAGTCAGCACCCTTAAAAGTGGTATGGCCTGACTGATAAAGATAGGGTCCTCACTGTCCAGCATGTCTTGCCTGTGTTGCATGCTTGAATGGCCTGAGAATCATGATCAGTCCATCCATTAGTCACCACTGGTCTGTTGTCAGAGACATGGATTCTCCGGCACTGTTGTGGCTTCTGTGTAGAAGCAGATTCTCTGAAATGGCTTTCTACTGTTCATACAAGCACTCTGTAATATACAGTGTTGAGTTCTGTCTTGTCACGACTTCCTATTTCATACATTGTTGAGGCTGTTTGTTCTGTATCTTCAGGTGGCGCAGCTGATCATGAGATATTCTGGCATGGGCAAAGTGGGCATAAATGTGAAGGGTAGCAGACAACATTGCCTTAATATCTGGATATGATGGAAACTCCTGAGCAACAAAATCTAGACAGTGTGCCAAACATGGCACCCAGAGAAACCCACCTTCACTTATACATTTGACTACACTGGAGCCATTGTCACTCTCAAAAACCCACTTTGAATAGGGATGAAGCCACTCCTCAGCCTCTGTCAGGAGTAATGCTAACATTTTCTGACTTGTGTGATTCACTGACATTCTTCATTGCCAGTGTGATATGCTGTCAAATACCCAAAATGTTGCTACAACTGCCATATGGCTTACTGCAGCTTGTCCCCCACCTAGAGTCAAATACCACA
The DNA here is from genome assembly GCA_016271365.2 of Neoceratodus forsteri. NCBI lineage: Eukaryota > Metazoa > Chordata > Ceratodontiformes > Ceratodontidae > Neoceratodus > Neoceratodus forsteri. Next base: position 728,691,411 of record CM057453.1, read on the forward strand.
CCAGGCATCTGTGCCTAATGTCCTGTAATGCACTAATAGATACTACCAGCTGTTTGCCCACTGGTCCACATATTCATACTAAGATGTTTGTATGGCAGTGCTGAATTCTGCAGGGCATGGGTTACTGTGGGTTACACTGTTCTATGGAGTTCAGGAATGGCATGCGTTGAGTGATAAGTAAGGGATAGAATCTGCTATTTGGGAAAGGCACAGGCCATCACCCTTTGAAAACCAACATTCTCAACAACACAGAGTGGCTGCTGCATTTAGTTCTCATGAAATGGCATGATTTGGTGGGTATTTTGAGAAATTCTCAAATATGCTTTGCAACGCAGGCTGAAACTTTCTTTTTGTTGGGCTACCAAACAGCTGTACTCATTATGGCAACATTGTTGGTAGAGTAATATTTGATTCCTTCTGGGGATGAACATTTGCTGTTTTAATGAAAGTAGTGATTTTTGTGGTTTTCTGCATTGGTGCTAATTTTGTTCGGTGCCTGGGGTGGTGCTACTATTCAACTCACTGCTGCTGTGCCTACTATTAGGCAGTCCCACAGACTCCTCCTCTCTGTATTCCTTCTCACCCAACTCTCCCTTCACCTGGGGTATTTCACAACCACTTCTGACTGCCTTGGCTAATGCTGGTGATGAGGGTCTCACTGCACCTGTTTGCTCCTGGTGGTGCATCTGTGTGTTGCCCACTGGTGCCTAGATGACTGCCCTTTTTCTCCTGTTAACACAACCTTCATAAAGCTGACATATAGTGACTATTTCATCATCAGGATTAAGCATATGAAAATCCCAAATGAGGGATCCGGAGCCCCTTGATTTGATATGGAACAGGGGAAGGAAGGGGATGATAGTGGTTAGAGCAGCTGGTGTTTTTTTGTGATGCTTTGCAAACTTCAGCATGAGCTTTTGTGCCACTGGGTGTAATGGGCTCACCGCCAGGAGGAAATACAGGTGTAGGACTGGAAGGTCGGGGACTTTGGTACAGTGGCGTCCCCCAGGATGAAACGCACTTTTAATGCACTCTATGAGCAGACCTACTGAATAATGGTAATTTCATGGCTATGGTCCCTTTGTAATGCAAAAACTGTGGCACTCAGTTCATCCTGGCAGTGTCACATTTTCCTGAATGACAAAGGGGACTAACTACCATTGAAATTACATTGCTTTATTCAGTAGGTCTTCTGAGGCATTCTGCAGAGTGCTGCAAAATGCTGCAGAATTGCGTTTCATCCTGGCGGACACCACTGTATATACATATCTAGGAAGTGGACCAACCCACGCATCAGCACCACCCTTCTTCTTTTTCTTTTCAGGCTCCCATAGGGGATCCATATCACTGTCATCCCTCCAGTCACTAGTATCTACCTACTGCGCTTTGTCAACATCGCATTCTTCAGGTTATCTCTCCTTTTCATCACCCACATTTTTAAATTCTGTCATTTCTGACTGCTCAAGATCACTCTTCTCTGTCTCATACTCAGGTTCCACACTTTCATTAGGCAGTGGGACACTCTCATCAATATCAGGGTCAGTGCTAGTGCCACCAGCAGTCACAGGAACACCAACAATACCCTTCTCCCAATCACTGTGCCTGAGCCTGAGGTTTTTCCACCTTGTGTTGCACCGCCCCTCTTCCTGCCTCCTTCCCAAGCCACAACCAGCATGGAAGCCACCGACGTAGCAGAAAATAATTTGGCTATAGTAATGCCGCCACTGCCATCAACTACCCCTTTGCTACTTGCTGTCACAGAAGATGCTGCTGCTGCTGCAGGCATACTTTTTATGTTGCTTCCACTTGCACAAGAAAACATTTGCTATAGAGAATGGCATTTCAGAAGTGTGTCACTGACTAGCCCAATGCAGGTCAAGCTGTGTTGGGCTTGTCCTTGACAGAGCAATGATCATGCAAGTACAGTATGACAGTGGTTCACAGTTTATGGGCAGTTGAAATGAATGAAGCACACCAATGAGAGAGCACTTCACCCATTTCATTTGCATAACGCTGTCTCTCCGCCTCTCCCTTGCTCCATTTTCCTTGCTGTCTCCCCCACACCTTTTGTCTCATCTAAAACTGCATTATTTGTAAAATAATAAAATACAACTTAAAAAGAAACAGTACTTCTGATTCTGGCACTTCCCTCCCTCCCTCCCTCTGTGTGCTGTATCACCCTGACCCTCTGTTCAAAGAAACAGCACTTCTGATTCTGGCACTCCGCTCCATCCCTCTGTGCATTGTACTACCCCGACCCTCCATTCCCATCTGGTAGAAAGAAAAACTGCATTATTTGTAAAATAATAAAATACAGAGTGCACAACATGATTAACAAGCACTTTGTGACACTGATCAATGAATTTCTCCTATTTCCTACTCCTTTTCTATGTGTGTGCTGAGGATCCCACCCCCTCCCCAACAGAGCTAGTCACAAGGAGCTTTTACACTGTGGGCTTTGCAGCAGAATGAATGTGCTCCATTTCAAGTGCTGTATAGAACAACCATTGCAGATAACACAGTGTTAAAGCTCTAACAGAGACCCACACATAGTCACATCATGATCAGCAGAGAACTTGACCGTGCTCAGTAATGCCTGAAGTTCCCACTCCTATCTCCTGGTGCTGGCTCTTACAAAATACTGGCCAGTACCTGCCTGAAATTTCCATTTGTCTTTCCCAATGCTGTCCCATACAAAATCACTAAATCCCTGTACCAGTTTACCAGCACATAATCTACCACCACGATGTAGTGGCACACAGTGCCATTGTTTTGCTCCCTGTGTGGAAGTGCCCCCCCACCCCCAACAAAGGAAGCCACCAAAGATAGTGTGCAGAGAGTTGCAGTTCTTCATGGCGAGAGACACACACGGGCAACAGAGACACAGAGTGTGCTCCACAGATAGGGCCACACTGGTCAATATCGGCTGCGGGGGAGTGAGTACTGTTGTAAAGGAAGTGGCAAAGGTAGTGTGCAGAGAGTTGCAATTGTTGACAGAGAGAGACACACACACAGGCAATAGACACAAAGTGTCCTCCACAGATAGAGGTGCAAGAAATGGTGGATAGTGTGCAGAGAGTTTTACTAGCTGATGGAGAGAGACACATAAGGGTGAGAGAGACATTTGCTATGCATACATGGTGACAGGTGTTACTGGCTAAGAAGCAGAGATCTCTGCCACTGCACAAGTTACCCAGTAAGTGACACTCCATGTATATGCAGTGACAAAGTGTCATAGGGGCACAAGAAATGGCACATACATTGAATGGGAGACCCAGGCACGGTCGGCTGTGGGTGAGCGAGTACCTCTGTTTATGTCCTATCCCCTGTAGCATAGCTGTTCTGATCAGCAAGTGTTGAAATGACAGAAGCAGTGTTGAGAGAGAGGGACAGTGGGACGTTTAATTCAGCACTGCTGCAATGTCGTCTCTCCTCACCATGTGTCTATGTGTGGTTAGGTATGCGCAGGTGGTTGCCGCAGTAGTCCCCTGCCTGTACATGAGAGAAAGAGACAGTGACAGCAATACTAGGATCAGGATTATCCTCTGTCTCCAGTCATGCAAAAATGAAATCCTTTTCTGTCTGTCAGTCTGTCTGATTCTGTCACCGAGAGGGGTAGGTGGTGTGGAGAGACACAGCAGATGCAGCAAGCAATTTCTTTTTTTTTTGGGCTCTGTCTCTATCTGTGATCACAGCCTGTCCTAAGGAAGCAGGTGAAGTTTGCTGTTCGATTGTTATTTATAAAGTAAAACACCTCTGAAACTGAGCAATGGATAACAGGAGATGGGAGGCAAGAAAAAAAATGTCAAGTTTCAAGTTTATTTGCAGGAAAAAAACTCAGTTGAGCACATTCATTTACATGGAGGTCCTGGTAGGACAACTTGGTACAAGATACACACTGTTACAGATCATACAATACAATGCAGTGCAATGCTAAACAGTATATATATATATATATATATATATATATACACACACACATATACATATGCATACAATAATGGATGGGGAGATGTGCTTAACGAGAATTTAATGGTTGCCCGAGCTGTGGAATGCTACATAAACCTCGAGGGCAAAGCACGAGAGGTTAATTAAAACATCCCGCACTGAGGGCAACCATTAAATTCGAGTTCAGCAAACTTGCCCATCTTTCATTTTTTATAATTGCTGGTCAGCAATTTTTTCCAACCTGACTTTACTTCTTATTCTTGCAGACACACACACACACACACACACACACACACACACACAGTCTTTTTTCCTCAGTAGAGCTGCTTTTTTAGTTTTTTTTTAAGTTTATCTTGTGCTTTGTTTCTGAGCAGTTAGAGTTTAGATTGTGATTGCAATCATTGCTTACCGCAGTCAGCCAGGTCAGAGCCGTTCCCCGGTGGCAGTTCTTGTTCACTGTGGCTGCTGAATGGTAGGCACAACCAAACAGATTTCATTTTTGGTTTTTTAAATGTTTAACAGGGTGGAGTTGCTCATTAAAGAAAAAAAAAAAAAGACTAAATGACAAGGACTTTTGGTCTGGCAGCTCCTCGGGATAAGGTGCCACCATGTTTCAAAACTCAATTAGCCCGCCCAGGAGGAGATGAACCACCAATGAGAGTGCGGCTGTTTTTGACTGACTGGGCGCTTGCTCACCATTATAACCTGTGGGTTATAATGGCAAATTATAACTGATTCAGCCCATAGAAGAAATTGCTGACCAGTTATTATACTACAATAAAGAACAAGTAGGAAACATCAATTCAACAGAGATAAATCAGGAATAAAAACAACGGAAACAAACATAGTGCATAAATTCAGTAGACGAGGAGCATCTGGGACAGTAGTCCAGTAGGGACAACTTGTCAGCATTTGTACAAACATACAACCCCATTTAAATTTGGGACACGTGCAGAGACAAAGATACTTGATATTTATGATTAAACACCTTGTCTGGAGTAGAGGAAGCATTACAGCAAGGGGAAGGGAGGAGACAGAGACGAGTAGTGGTGGTACATAGGTAGACTAATTATAATGAGGGGCAGGGGGAGATGGTGGGGTCATGGGGTGAGGAGTTGAGGAGACAGATGGATGGAAAGAAGGCCAGGGAGGTTGTAAGGAGGGGGTGAGGACCAACCCCCTAGCGGTCACTTTGTGCTACAGGCAACTATCTGAGAACGGAAATAGGGAAAAGAAGTATGTAAGTAAAAGTAACTAGGTAAAATGTTATATTAGGTTTGATCACTGGCACTGCTCCCAAATTGATGTGGCATTTTCCCTGTAACTGCAGTACAATATTCCTGTGTTTTCTGTAGATTACATTGCTTCCTATGGAAGCTGAATTGCTGTATTTTCCAGAATAACTAATGCAAGTCAATGGGAGCAGTTAATGTCCCTGTAGCTCACTCCAAATCCCTGTAAATCTGGGAGCCTTTGACTGTGCTGTGGATGAACAGAATTTCTAAGCCTAGTAAATCCAGGAAGTGAACAAGCCACAGCAATAGCAATCGCACTGCACCAGAACATAAGCAAACTCTGGTTGGAGCTGATATTGCTGCACAGGGCTTTTACAAGTGCCACTGGATAATGCCATTTACAAGATGGCAGTGATGACAGAACCGTGCATGTGCAATACTCGTGCACGCACAGTCTGACTCGGCAGCCATCTTGTGCATGGCGACCATCACTTCCACAGTTGTGGAAGAAAAAGAAGTGCCCCGTGAAGTGGGTGTGTTTATGTGGCCTGCAGAAGGGGAAGGGCTGCATAAAGGGCTGCATAAACACAACCACTGGATACTGTTTCAGAGCACTGTGGAAGCACACCAGACAGTGGTCCAGTCACGTGATTCCACAGTGCTTTTCTGAGATGATGGCATAACATCTGCAGAGCTCCGCCCATGCAGCTGTAATAAAAAAAACTGCTCGAATGTGATCCAAATTCGAGCTGCAGTGTGGACGAACATGGAAAAATAGAGAATTGCCAGTTAAAAGGGGCCTGTATTATAAGTGTTTCAAATTAAGATGTGTTGATAAACAAGAGCCTGAACAGAAATTATATGGACCAAGGCTGATCTAAAGTGGAAAGTATTGATTCATAGTAAAGTTAGGATGTTTTCAAAAGGCACCTCCTGAGGAAGAAAATATTTTATTGGTGAAACGTAGAGGATTTGGGCCAATATTTAAAATAAAAGAAACAGATGATTGAAATACAGAAGAAGTGTCTACGTGTGTGAGTTTTGTGTTGCGCCCTCCACCCCCCCCCGGTACATGTGGGGTTCACAGAAATTGGTTAAATAGAGTCTAAACATGTGTCAATGCAGGACCACATTGCAAATGAGATTTTGCATCTCATTTTGGTCTATCCAGTGCAAAATATACAGTACAAGTGTGAACAATCAGAACCCCCATAGAGTACTCTGTAACTTACATCTGTAAGCAAGAGGATGGTTGTGGACTGTAAAGAAATAAAATTGTAAAACACACATAATGCTTGCTATGCTAATGTAATTATAAAAAATAATAAAATAATTTAAAAAAATCAAGACACCACTTAAAGTGAGGTACTGTATCTCCACTGGGCTATCGGGTAAATATATTGTGCAAACGTGTAAAAGCATGACCCCATTGCAAATGAGACTGCATCTCATCTGGTCCACTGTGTGTAAACATTTGGTACAATGAAATATGTGGCTGTGCTGCTCTATCCTGGGAAAAGTACTGGACCCCACTGAAATTAGGAACTGCTTTCAGCTGTTCTGTCTTGGGTAGATACATTAAAAAATGGGTAAAAAACAGGGCCCCATTGAAAATGAGGTATTGTACCTTCACTCTGCTCTCCTGGCTAAATACTGATTGCAATACACTCAGATACCTCTCTAGGGAAACTCAAGAAACATACAAGATATATAGCACACCAAAAGTAGCAGTATGACAAGTTGCCGTCTGGAAAAAACACATGCTGTGGTGACCTGGGATCCATGAAAATTTCTTTAAGTGAATATTCCACCATCGCTGGATCCAAGTATTTTAAACGCGTTTCCCACATTTAAAATATTTTGTGGATCCAGCGGTAGCGGAATATACACTTAAAGTAATTTTCATGGATCCCAGGTCACCACAGCATGTACTTTTTCCAGACAGCAGCTTGACAGCATTTAACACTTACTGCTGCTTTGCTGTGCTGTGTATGTTGTGCATTTCTTGATTTTCCCCTAGAGAGGTATCTGGGTGTATTGCAGTCAGTTGAGCAGCATCTGCCTTATCTATCAGTACTGTATTTTTTGCACAATGCTTGGACAGTGTCTGCAAGTACGTATACCTGTTCATCTCTTGCAGTTGTGTCAGAAATGTTTTTAAAGGGTTGTTACCTCAATAGAGCATTGGCATTTATATTCTTAAATCCTGACCAATACGTATCACAGTAGATATATGTGACAAGTGTGGTTCTGTGAACTATCGATGTCCCACTGCTCCAAGCTTAACAGTAGTTTTCATGTAGGTCAATGGATTGTGGTCAGTTTTGACTGTTACTTGGTTGCCATACAGGTATTCATGATAGGGCCCTACACACCAACTACAAGCCCATCTCACTCCTCCCCCCTTATCTAAAGCCCTGGAATGAATTGTCTCGGACCAGTTAGTCAAATTCCTAGATAAGTATGAAGTTCAATGCCCAGAGCAGCATGGCTTCAGAAAAGGGCATAGTACCATCACAGCTCTGCTGGAATTTACAAGTTTCATCCATGCCACGCTTGACCAAGGGAACTGTGTGGGAGCAGTATTTGTTGATCTAATGAAGGCATTTGACACTGTAAATCATCCACTCCTACTCAGGCAACTGTCTACTATCAGACTCTCCAATGACGCACTGCAGTGGTTTGCTAGCTACCTCGGGGGCAGGGTCCAACGCATTAGGATTGCTGGTGTCACCTCAGATGAAAAGCCAGTCCTCTCTGGAGTCCCGCAGGGGTCAGTACTGGGACCCCTACTCGTCTCCCTTTTTCTGAACAGCCTCCCTAGCATCTGCCAACAAAAAATACTACTCTGCGCGAATGATGAAGTCCTGTTCACAAGCCACCATGATGCAAAACTCCTGGAATACCAGCTGCAGCTAGATTTTAAGCATGTTGAAGATTGGCTGAGCACACATAAACTCATCCTGAACCACAGCAAAACTAAAGTCATGACATTCTGTCATGCATGGAGCAAGTTTAAATCTCTACCCCTTTCCATCAAGAACCACTCAGGGATTCACTCAAACATGTCTCTGAGTTCAAGTACCTTGGCAGCACTCTGGACAGTACCCTCTCCTATGCTTGGCACATACTGTAGACAATGTAGCTAAGGCCACCAACATATGATTTGGTAAGCTCCACAAGCACAAGCACCGTATGACTACAGATGCCCTTAGATTGGCTATCTACAGCTCTGTCACTTTTGTCATAGACTACGGTCTTGCCATCTATGGGTCTGCCTCTACAACTGCCCTCCGCAGGATCTCAGTGTCACTCAACAAAGCCTGCATGCTACTAATGGGTGCTGCCCATCAAACACACACCTGTGACCTGTACACCCAGGCTGGTTGGCTTCCTCTACACAGTTGAATACAATACCAGACCTGCTTGTTATCCAAAAAGGTACTCCTTGGACTCATGCCTCCAGGGGTTGAAATGCTCCTTACCACCCATAACAGTACCCAGCATACACGTAGTACCCAACAGATAATCTTCCAGGTTCCCAGGTGCAGGACTACAATGGGCCAGCGGGCATTTACACACAGGGCTCCTCAGTGGTACAACACTCTCAACAAAGAAACACTTTCTTCTGCTTTGCTTGGACCCTTCAAAGGGAATCTCCAACTCTACCTCACCTCAACCACGCAATGTGACTGCTTCTTCTAATTGACTGGCTCTCCGTCCCCCTGGTTGGTTCTGACCTGTGACCTGTAACCATTAACAGCTAACCACCTCATGTCACCTGCTTTCCTGCCCTACCCATGCCCTCCCCCCACCACATCATTCCTGCCCTTCCCCTTCTTTCATACCACCTCCCTCCACTACTGCACCTTACAGACATCTGCCCCTTCTTCTCTAAATCTGCTTACACTACTTCTAACCACTCATCACTCCGACAGAGGCCCCTCAGCCTGCCAACCTCTTCTGTTTCCCCTCCTATCCTGCTCAACCAAACTGTCCTTCCTATATTTTTTTTAAGTTGTGTTACTCCGAAACTTCATTTAACCTGCCCTCTGAATTCTAGCTACACTTATGACTGAAACTGTAAAACATGTTAAGACTGTAAAGCATTGTCTACCTTTGTATGTGTGTTACCCACCATCCTCTGAAGTGGAATCTTTGTAAATGAGCAGGTATTTGTAATCCTAGAGTTTAATAAAATAAAATAAAAATTTAAAAACAGCTAGAAACCATTAATTTTTATTAATGCTGAAGCTACCAACATGTTGCGGATCCAGTGGTGGTGGAATATTCACTTAAAGTAATTTTTGCGGATCCCAGGTCATCACAGCATGTACTTTTTCAGGATGGCAGCTTGGCAGCATTTAACATGTACTGCTGCTTTTGTTGTGTTGTGTATCTTGTGCATTTCTTAATTTTCCCTAGAGAGGTATCTGGGAGTATTGCAGTCAGCTGAGCAGCATCTGCCTTATCTATCATTATTATCGATGTCCCACTGCTCCAAGCTTAACAGTAGTTTTCACGTAGATCAATGGATTGTAGTTGGTATTGATTGTTACTTGGTTGCCATACAGGTATTCATGAAATAACAACTAGAAACTATTACTGTGGGCATAGCCCAACAGGCATTTTGCATTCAGAAAAGGGCTGATGTCATCTTTGCTACCAAACAACATGATAGAGTATTATAAATAGATTACTCTGCTGAAGCCTCATTACTATGCTGCCTGTGTGTATAGGAAGCTGTAGAGCACTATTTTTCCTCTGGCTTGAGGAGTTAACTGAGCCCACAGAAAGTTAACTTATTATCTTCTGACAGTGATTCTATGGCAGATTACCAATGAATAGTACAGCCATCATAGAAAGCTATTGGAAGTAGAATGGGTTAAACACTTCCTGGAGCTTTCTGCATAACAAATAAGTTCTGCTGTTTCCCTAAGCCCCTATGAACACAACACCTCATTAAGCCATTTGACATCACCATCCTAAGAGCAGTCATTCTGATACTTTGCAGGACATTGCATAGCAAGAAACCCTGTATTGACTTTTTCCAAATGGACACCAACTTCATTTTCTCAGGCAGGCAGTTCTGGGCTACTGCTTATATTCTACTGAATGTTCTTAACCTGCAATTTATGACTGTAGGTGTTTGCAACTGAATGATAGTAACCCCATTTGCTTCACTTGCAAATAGGTAGGCATTTGTGCGTCTAATTTTTGTTTGACTTACTGTAGGTTACACATAGAATCTGATAAGTTCATAACATACTGTATCGTGATTCAATGAACTGATAAATGGGGGTTTTGGTTTCTTTTACAAATTCATTTTTCCTGACCATGGATATACTAAAACAAAAATTTCTCAACAAAATTGTTAAAAATAAGTAATTTAGCAGTAATTTAGTTGATGTGGTGTAAAAAGCTGTTCCCTGGAAAATTCCCTGGCTTGGGGTGGGGGTGGGGGGCTGCCACAAGCAGAATGGGACTTCATGGATGGGGGAGCTCATGGCAGCAGAAGAGGCATGTTGGTATTAAAAGCTTAGTGGTGTAGATGTATAGGCACCAATATTCAAGCATGACTTTGGTAAAGAATTAATTGTGACGGGGTGAGGGAGTGAGTCTTGGTATTTTTAGCATAATGGTTTTCTGAAACTGCAACCTTCAATGGGTTAGACTCTGCATCCATCTGTACAGTGTCACTAAGCCACATGCAGTGGGGTATGGGTAAAGCACAGATCACCAGACCTGGACCAGAGCTGTAAAATCTGGACTGGGCACAGTTTATGCAAATATTGCTGAGCCACTCACTCCAGATGATCTGGTCAGGCTTCTACCTATCTGGTCTGGTCCTGATGGTTCCATTTTTAACCATGTCAAGGAAGCATTGAAAAATAGACTTCCAAGAATGGACCAGATACATAAAAGTTGGACTGAACAGTGCAGCCAGAGTGACCAGACCAGCAGTATTTGTCCAAGTTGCACCCAGTATGGCCAGTTTGGATTTTTACAGAACTGCTGTGGTTCAGGTCTGTCGGTCCAGTTTTTGATCACTCAATCTTTATTTTATACTGAAAGGTATGTGAGCAAAAATGGCCATTTACACAAACATCCAGTTTAGCATATAAAGAGAACAGAACACCAGGTTAAACAATTACATTTTATTTATTTTTGTATTTATTGATGTAACCCCCACCCAGGTATGCCATCTCCATCTTGTACCCCGTAGGCGCATAGCCCCCAAAACTTCGACAGCACTACCTGGACGGCTGGGTTCGGGGAGAAATATGTCACTTGGCACATTGGCTAGGTTTGGCTACTCTGCAACAGGGGCACCCAAGTAACACTGGACACAGGAAGCAATAACTGTAATGTCCAATACCAGAAGTGTGATTCTAAAGTGTGGCTTTTATTTACATCCAACAGAATAACAAAGCATAGATGGACCCCTGCGGGGCTACACTCCTGGTAATGCAGATTTATGGAGATCAGAACACATCCTCTTTACATTGAAACCCTCAGGTCTTGAAACACTCTGGGCACTCTGCCTAACTCAACTCTTTTTCGGCTTCCCTGGCTCAGCTCCCTTGCCAGCCACTTGGACTACCTTCCTTCCATGACTCGAAGCTACTCGTACCAGCCCTTTGGACACTTTCCATATAGCATGGAAACATTTACTGGTGGCTCCCTAAACCACCTATGAGCACTTCTGGCTCCATCAGGGAATCTTCCTCATCAATCCCATGTCTGGGTACTTTCCTCAGGCACTGGCCAAGTACCTGAGAGAAAGCAACAGGTGTCCCAAAGCAAACCTGTAGAGGTGAATTTGGTTACTACTGATGGGGGGTCTCCCACCTCTCGCTCCCATAATTCATACCTGGCCATTTCTCTGGACTGTAACACCTCATCCTTGAAAACACTTAGCTGTGTAGATTCTCTTTAAATGTATTCACATTCAGTCTACTGTCTTTACATCCCATTTGTGCTGAACTTGAACATACTTAATAAGTGGCTGTTTTCATTACTCTAGACCCCTCACAGAGTTAAGTAGTCCAATCCCCACATCTTCCAAACTGTACTAGGCTGTCTTTTCCAGACCCCACAGTAACAGTCACTTTAGTTTCATCTTGTTTCAGGTGAAAACACATTGGCCCTTTAGCAGAGTGAACTCACCCCTTGGTTGCAGGTGCCCCACAGGTGTTTTCTCTTCAAAGAAATCTCATCCAGAACTTCTGGTGCCTCAGCATGAACTTAGCTCAGGCAGCTTCTTTTTCCCTAGCCGGACCAGGGGAGTTGCCCCTGGAAGCAGGCTGATTCCTTCCCCCCATCCCTGCGGGGATGGGGCCCTGAACCACTGAAAGCGGTCTCTACCACTTCACTGGGCTCTTTTTGTGTTCCTCTTCAGGTGAGAACACACTCCTATACAAAAAAATAGTTCTTTGACAGAGCTTAGGACTCAGAGGGCCTGCTTACAGCAGAGCACCTCTTTCCTCTACTACAGACTGCAACAGACTGACTTCAAATTCCCCAACATTCTACTCTAACCTCCAACTGCAACATTCCAGTGTGGCTTATGCAGCCGTGACAGTTCTAAAATGATGTCATCCCTCAGTCTCAGCTGAGACTGAGAACAGAGTGAGACAGTGTGAAATCCATTTAACTGGAGTTTCACAAGCTGCCTTCCCTACCTAACACTAGGTCTAACTGGGTTTCTTGTAACCCTGGGTAACAGGGGGGTTACATTGAACTCTAGGATTACATTCCCTCGAGCAAGAACAGCTCATTTACCAAGATTCCACATCATTATGGAGGGTAACAAACATACAAAGGTCAACACAGTTACACGGTATCCAGTAACACAGAGAAGGCAGAAGTATAACTATAACAATGATTCATGAGGAGAGACTACTTGTGACTGAGAACTATGCAGAGTTCTAAGGTAAACTTTTCAGAAGAGCACAGGTAGTATGAGGACAGTATGGGAAAGATCCAGTAAGAGTAGACAGGCTGGAGGGCCATTGTTGTGCGAGGAGGGACAGAGAAGTGCTGAGGTTGGTAGTGGAAAGTGGACAGGGGTCAGAGAAGTGCCAGTTTTGGGGTGAGGGTATGTGAGGTAGGGGTTGGGGGAGAAGTGGTGAGAAGGAGGAAGTGGAGGGAAAGGGCGAACTTGGGGGCCTGCAGTAGCAATTAGTTGTACATAGTGAAATACTGTATCAAGAGGTCTAACATAAACAGGTCTTATACAGAGATCTTGAGGGATAAACAGAAGAAAGGGGAAACTAATAAATAACAGTGACAAATTTACAGCATGGGATATAGTTGGAGGTACAGTTCAGGAACATGAACAGTTGGGTGGTGCGTTGAAAAGAAGATGTGCAAGTCCTCCAGCACCCAGATCCTGCATGCTGACTAGCATTCCCGCTGTGTGATCTGTCTAATCAAGGTCATGCTCCTTCTGGCTCTCCCTACTCCTATCAGGCTCATGGATACCCTCAATATCAGATGCTGGGCTATCCATTATACCAGCCTCCTCCTCCACCACTTATTCCTCCACCTCAGGCTCTGCCTCCACAGCAGCCTCAGGCTGATATCCAGGCAGTGTTTCAGACCCTCATTTAGAAGGAGAGGACTCATTGGGCCTTGGAGATTGACCATCAGAAACCAGTGGCAGCCTCTACTCCTGCCTCCTTTCCAATCCCTAGATAAGCCTCTCCTGTGGATTCCCAGCTTTCTGGAAAAGGCTCCTCTAGACACCAGGTCAGGCATAAAACCCAGGACACTCCTCTAGAAAGGGTTCAGACTCCCAGCAGGCACTCATTGGACTCTGACGTGTCCTCCAGCTCTGGTATGCATACACCTATAGAGACAAACCTAAGGATTCCCTGAAGTCCCCTCCAGAGGATCCTTTCTTTGCAGAATTCCTCATAACCATACAAAATGCCTCTGGCTGTGTTATCCAGGAACAGAATCCAAAATGGAAAAGGCTTGTGGAGCATCTAGACATGACTGATACAGCTCTGATGCCCATACTGCCTTGGACTGGGCCCCAAGAAGACCGGACATCCACTATCTGGCAACAGCCTTCCTCCATTCCAGCTGTCTCAAAAAATGCAGACAGGATGTACCACCCCCCAGATGGGGTCACACACATTACTGGCCATCCTAATGCAGACTCGGTTGTTATTGCACCTGCCCACAACCAGTCCTCTAAACCTAACATTTGAGCATGTCTCATCCCGATAAGGAGTGTAAGCAGCTGTACAATTTCAGTCGCAAGATCCATTCCCCCTCTACTTGTGCCCTCAGGTCCCTTAATTATGTGGCTTATATGGTTTCCTATTAGAAATCTTCCCTGGCCTCACTTGAGTCAAAGATGGAAGCTATCCAGAACCTGGAGCTTAAGGCTGAGATTGCCAAGACCATGAGAATGGTTAAAATCTTCTGTCATCATGCCCTCCGGGTCACTTATGACATAGTAGACTCAGCTGCTTGCACCACAGCCATTGCTGTCTGCATTAGGTGACATTCATTGCTCAGGATTGCTGGCCTGGCACAAGACATCCAGAACTCCATCCTGGATGCCCCTTTTAGGGGATCTGTGTTACTTGGAGGTGTCGCTAAGGAAGGATATTATCACTGAAATGTAGGACCAAGGTAAATCCATCCTCAGTGTCCGCTTCATGTACCGAGAAGTTTACTAAGGTAAATAGTCTTTTCTTTAGCAACAGGCTTGATATGCATGCTCTGTCTTAGTGAAGATGGCCACAAATGTATCGGTACTCGGGTAAACATTGAGCTCAACCTTTTCACGCAAGGCTGGAGTCATATTCCGAATGTACAAATCCCTCTACTCAATTTGGTCTCTGTCTATGCCTTCATTTGTGAAGCCTTTGCTAGTGCTATATGTGAGCCATAACCAGGACAAATGCTGGTATCCAGCATCAGGAACCCCTACTGTTCCTGACAAGTCCCAGAAGCCCCCTGGAGGAGCTGCTGACTCCCTCACCTCAGCATCCTGACTTGTGGGGTACCCCCTGCCTTCTACAGATCCTCTAGGGGAACCAGTGGGGGAAGAAGATTTGCCATCCACCTTCCAGGGTCACAGGACATAATCATGAACTCTTGAGTTCTTCAGTTAATAGCAACAGGTCACACCATAGAGTTCCTAGACAGGTCCCCGGACAACCCCCCCAGGCCTCTCCCATTATTCTCCAATTCTCCTGTCTCTGATAGGGGATGAAAGCCAAGCTCTTCTGCAAAAGTCAGCCATAGAGCCTGTGGCTCTGGTACAGATAGGAATGGTACTACTTTAATTTCTTCCTAGAGCCCAAAAAGAAGGGTGACCCAAGACCCATCTTGGACCTCAGCATGCTCAGCCTGTACATCGAGTACAAGAGGTTCTGCATGCTCACCATCCAGAGAATGCTAACCCTGCTCCACAAGAGCCATTGGCTTTGTGTGCTGGACATGCAGGATGCTTACCTGCACATCTCTGTCTTCCAGGCCCACCGCCACTTTCTGCAGTTTGTCTTCCGGGGGAATATTACCAGTTCAAGGCTCTCCCTTTTGGTCTATCCTCAGCACCTTGGATATTTACCAAGTGTCTAGCAGTGGTGGCCACAGCTCTATTCCTCAGAGGGATCTAATTATGCCTGTATCTGGATCACTGGCTTCTATCGGTCCATCACAGAGCAATCTGAGGGAGTCACTCTCCTTCACCCTGGACCTCTTTTCCAGACTTGAAATAACAGTCAACTATCCCAGGTCCCACCTCTCCTCTCCTGTACTCTCCCAGTGCCTACAATTCATTTTGGGGCAATTCTGAATGCAGTCCAGGGCAGGACCTTCCTCCCATTGGACAGAGTGGAGACCTGGTAAGAACAGGCCAGATTAGTGGCCAACTCACACTGGCCCACAGCCTGGTAAATCCTCCATCTTCTCAGGATGATGGCAGCTGTTATCCCTACAGTTCCTCTAGCCAGACTGCATATGAGGGTGACCCAATAGAACCTTCGTATCCAATGGGATCAGCAGCGGGACAATCTGGACCACAGAGTCCTAATACATGAAGAAGGATCTTCTTTGGTGGCAGGAGTTGTCCAATCTCTCCACAGAGGTTCCCATTTCAACCCCCTGCTCCTACCATGGCCCTTACAATGGATGCTTCATGTCAAGACTGGGGAGCCCACCTAAGAGACAATCAGACTCAGGGAACATGATCTCAGCTGGAATCATCTCTACACATCAATGTGTTAGAAATGAGGACAGTACTGTATGCGCTCTAGGCTTTCCACCCTCTTCTATGTCCAGAGACAATCTGATTCAGACTGAAAATATGTCTGTGGTCTGGTACCTGGAAAAACAGGGAGGCACTTGCTTGTACACTCCATGCCAGGAGGTGATGCTAGTGTGGTATTGGGCAGTCCAGCATGACCTCTGCCTGATTGCTGTCATTGTGCTGGGCATCAGCAACATCCTGGCAGACAGTCTCAGCCACACCACTGTCAAGACTCATGAGTGGGAGCTAAATCAAGAGGTGGTTGAAAGCTTATTTGACCTGTGAGGTTGGCCGGAGAGAGACCTCTTCATCTCCCCATCCAATGCAACACTACCCAATTGTTGCTGGCTCATTCCCGGGCATAGTGTTTTCTGGTGAGATACACTGTCTCTGTGCTGGACAAGGAAGTTCTTGTACACCTTTCCTTCCTTCCCAGTGCTTCAGAGGTTCTCCTGAAGCTAAAGGTGAAAGGGACTCACATGATTCTAATAGCCCCTCTTTGGCCTCATCAGATTTGGTTCCCTCTGCTTCACCAGCTTTTGATGGAACCCCCAGTACCTCTGCCTCTCCACCATGATCTCCTGACTCAAGAGCAGGGCAGACTGGTGCATCCAGGCCTCAGATCCATCCATCTGCATGCATGGCACCTTTGGACACATGTGGAGTAACTCCCATTATTATTATTATTGTTTTTTACAAAAACTGTCAACTGTGCAGACGCATTTGTAAAAAGTGAATTATAATAGTGAGACTTTTTGACATGTTATTTGACTTACCATACTCATGCTTGTCTACCCACTTACTCAGTCTCCTACTTACATACTAACATACAAAGAAGCCAGTAGAAGAAGGCCATTTGGTCTAACAAGTCTGCTCATGTTGCAGGGTTCACAGCTTGAGCTACTGTCCCTGCCCCCTCTCCCCACTCCTCCTATCCTCCCTACCCATGACCCTTACCCTCACCCTATACCTGTCCCAGCCTCTTTTAAGCTGCCCACTGTCTTCAATGAAATTACCTCTTCTGGCAGAACATTCCAAGTGTTCACCACCCTCTCTGTAAAGAAGTGTTTCCTGGTCTCCCTCCTAAACCTCCCACCCTCCAGCTTAAGACTGTGCTCCCTCATGTTATGGTTGCCACTCAGCTTAAATAGACTCTCCTTATCAACCTTATTTATCCCTTTTAAGTACTTGAAAGTCCCAATCATGTCCCCTCTTTCTCTCCTGTCTTTCAGGGAGTACAGGTTCAGTTTCCTCAACCTCTCCTCGTATGCCTTACCCTGCTGACCAGCCATCATCTTTGTAGTCTTCCTCTGGACCTTCTCCAGCAGGTTAATGTCCTTTTTGAGGTGTGGACACCAGTAATGAACTCCATACTCTAGATGAGGCCTTACCAGTGACCTGTACAAGCACAGTATAACCTCCTCTCTCCTACTACTGATTCCCCTAGATATGCATCCCAGCATCTTGCTTGCCTTTGCTGCTGCTTTCTTGCAATGTGTAGAGTGCTTCAGGTCACTAGTGATCATCACTCCCAGGTCCTTCTCCTCCTTTGATGCAGATACTCAGACTCCACCCAGGTAGTACTCTGTCCTAGGATTCTTGTTTCTCTCCATGTACTAATTCCTGTTGCTTCATATCAAGGAGTTGTTGATTTTCATATTGTGTGTGCCTGGGGTGGAGCAGCAATAAAAGATAATCTATGCAATACCCTCAATAACACACCTACCCCAGTTTTTCTGATGCCCATTTTTAGGCCTTGTACAGTAAGATCTTCCTTCAAGAGAACAACTTGTAATGAAACATGTAAGATTTACATTAACATTTGGGTATATGCACTTTTATATTATACTAATTATGTGTGTGTGTGTGTGTAAACTGTATAGCAATCTCTACAAAATCAATTAAACACATCAAATGTCTTCAAAAACATGTCTCAACATTGTGTTTATCTTCCACCTTGTCACAAGTTATAGTTGTCTCAGCAGTGTTTTCAATTAAGGTACAGTACCTTCATTTATATGATGGCCTCATTCTGTTGAGTTGATTGCTATAACAGTGGCGTGCATATAATAAAATGTCAACCATATAGGTAACTGTAATATAGACGGTGGCATTATTTTTGAATCTGACCTTTCTCAATGTAACATACTTCGATTCAGTTAGTGTATGCAACAGCAATTCATGTTTATGTTTAAGCCCATGAAACACCCTTGTCTAGTTAAAGCATTCACAGTCGTAGTGGCTCTGCCAGAGCTTATTATTAATGCTGAAGCTAACAATCCATAGCCAAATAATTTCCATTTGCAGAGTGCATGGAGTACTCCTGATCTATCAAAATAGTAAAGGCTGTTTTTTAATATTTATGTTTATATTTGTAACCCCTAGGTGGTGCTATCCCAAGGGCTACTACCCCTGCCTGCTTGGCTAGTGGCAGGTTAAGGGACCTGAGTTCTGAAACGGGTGCCTCCACCCGGAGGTCAGGGTTGGTAGTGGTCAAGCTAACCTGGGCACAGCCCTCCGGGACACTGTAATCCCCCTCTTTCCCTGCTAGTGGCTGGAACAATACACAATGATCACTTTCACAATACCTCTTCTACACCAGGCAATTCCCCACACTGTTTGCACTTACCACCAGGGCAGATTCCTCTAGCTCAACCCTGGGGATCCCGTGTAAAACAAGGTTATACAAATCAAATAGCAACACTACTTTACTCTTAGCACAAACTGGAGCCACAGTCAGGTTAAATGCAAAAAGAGTTAGATCTGATTTATTGAGGGGACTTGAACAAGTGAGGGGCATAATCAGGTTGATTTGCTTAAAGGCTCTATCAATCAAATGGTTATGCATGCACTTCAGAGTCCCTAAACAGTCACACACTCTGGGTACCCAGATGGAGAAGAGGTGGGCTAGCCAGGATCGTTGCCCGGGGTAGGCCGGCATCGCAGCTGGTTGGGGCTCTGTGATGGAAGAAAACAACATGCACCACACGCACTAATTGTAATCCAGAGCTGGAGGGCTCAGTTCATGAAAGAAAAGAAACAAGACAATCAGATGACACACTTTGATTAAGCTGTTGTTGCAGGGAGCTACCCTGATGGTTACTCTCGATACCCAAGACTCGACACAGGCTGGACGAAAATTGAGACTGCAGGTGGCTGATCAGGAATGCCAGGAGAAGCAGGGCCCACACGATTCACTGAGGTGTTGTTCCTGTTCAAGCGTGGAGCAGGGGGCTGATCCCCAGGCAGGTCTCTCGTTGATGGCTTTCTGTGCAGTGGGGTAGTATGGCAAGGCTCAATCCATATGAAGATGAACACGGATTCAGTCCGTTTGAGCTGGATACAGCTTCCAGGAAGCAGAACACAATTCACACAATGGGGAACCAAATCATGACCCACTATAAACATACATGTACATGTAAGGGATTCTACTATACCATGCAAACTGCTCTCCGGTCACAATAGCAAAGTCTCTGCACACACCTGGAGTTTAGAGGTAGCTGGAAATCCTGACAGGCCGATGCATTCAGCAAATCTTCGGTCTTCTTCAGGTTGATCCTGGTCACAACTCAGTGACTTGCTTAGTTATCACAAACTCGGATTCAGTCTGAACTGATTCTCTTTTTCCCTCTCAGGGCCAGCAGGCAGACATGCAGGCCAAAACTCAGGCCTTTCCACAGTTCTCCCACATGAAACTACTCAGATGGCTGCTCGACTGTCTCTAGCTGTTGCTTCTTCAGCTCCCAACTTAGATCTGACTCAACTGCCAGCAAGCCTGGGACTTTCCCCAGAATCCAAAAGGTTTGGTTGGCTGATCTGTCTGTCAGTCACAACTAAGGCTCCCCCTTCAGGTGCAAAAACACGCCAAATGCCCCAAAGTACAATTCCTACAGATTTTGACTCCAGACAGCTCCTGTAGTCCAGCTCCATTTTAGGTCCCACCAGTACTGATTGTTCCAATTCGGCAGTCCAGGACCAAGATAGCAGAGATAAACAAAACAGTCCTTGCTGCAAAGAAGGCCGGTTAGACAAACTACATTATTATTATCACGCTAAATGATTTTCAGCAAATAGTTACATCTTTCAACAGAGCTCCCTCTCAGATTACTTATGACTGCAATCCAGGCAGCTCTTAAAGAGACAGTACACAGAGGCTATACAGGCACTCTCTGGCAATCACATTTAAACTGCTAAAATGCAGGGCACCAGCCTGGCAGTGAGCATTTAGGCAAGCTCAAGAAAGACTTTTTGGGAACCCCCATTTGTAGGGGGGGGTTACACATTTATTATAGTCTGATCCGTGGGAACCATACAGTAATGCTTTAAATGTTGCTGAAGAGATTACATCCGCTTATAAATAAGGGGAAGGGTGTGATTGCCAAGCAATAATATAGTTTGTAGGAGCTCACAAATGGGAAGGTTTTTTTGAATGGCAATGTGAAAGAGTTCCTTTCTAATAAACCCCCCCACCTCCTTCCGTCTCTTTGTTTATTTCTTTTTTATTGTCTTGTGGAGTGAATGCTGTCCTCGTCTTTTTATGTGTGTTTGTTCTTGTTTAAAATATTAAGAATCATTTGGTGAATAGCTTATAATAGCCTGCCATCTATTACAAGCTATTTTCAAACAACCCCCCCCTTCTTATGGCGCTAGGGTTTTCTAATTCCAGTCTCTCTCTCTCTCTCTCTCTTTTGTTCAGGGTAGAGCCATTATAAAATAAGTAATAATATCAGTGCAGCTTGGCTGGGTAGGTTATAATCCCCAGTCGAACGTTCCCTTAGAAAATAATTAAAATCGTAGTGGCTGGGTTGTAGATAAAAGAAATGTTAAGGAACGAAACTGTTTTTGTTTTTCCAAAGTAGGAGTCTCATTTTTGTTTATTTGTTGTATATTAAACTAGATATAAATACTCACTCTGGAAATTTGAAGCACTAACTTTCCGGTAATTGCCAGTTTTTCCTCCTCGCATGTGCGCACTTTCGTGTAGCTCCGCTCGCGTCTTAGGTTTTTAGTAAAATAAAAAATAAAGCTTAAAATGAAGTCGTGGTTGTTTGGGAGTCTCTCCCTTTTTCAGAATTTATGTTTGCAGACTCCATTTGAGGCTTATAGCCTCTCAAATTAGAGGGGTCATGCCAGTGGTTTCCTCCCGTCTGCACTGTTCTTTAGGAGCTGGCCGGCCCTTGTCTGCCTGCTTTTATTTCGGCGGATCAGGGCGGGAACTCCTGGTGTTTTTTGAAACATTGTAGCAGCTCTAAAACTGATCAAATAAGAATTCATTAGTGAATTTTATAAATATAAATTAATTAGAGGATAGGGGAAGATAAAATATTTAGGATATATCAAGTTTATTTCTGGAAGAAATGTTAAAGTTTGATTGACTGACTCAGGAACCAATCCCATTGTTTTCCACCCTTTATATTCCAAGCATTTGTTAACTGGGTCAGATGAGATTTTGGATGCTGTAGTGTAAGCATCGGGAAGAATGTGTTAACTTTGCCTGTGTTCCTGTTTTCCTTGGGAAAATCCTATCTGAACTGTTAAATGATTTATTTTTTTTTTGTTCGTGAAGTTCGTTTTATTTTGATATTTGGTCTGCTCTTGCTGGTGCCAGTGAATAAAAGACTCTGGAAGCAGAAATCCTCTCCTTGCAAGTATCCTTTGTTACCCTAGCCTCTCACATTGGTGTCAGAAGTGGTATATTGGCTGGTTGAGGTAACCAACGAAAAGGACTGTGCCAAAGTTTATGCATACCTGATGTTACAGGTTTGAGAGGACGTTTACTTAACAGATCGACACGAACCATAGAGAGTGCTTACTAGGTCAATTACAGCCAAATATCAAATACCCTTATTCTCCGGTCTGGAACCTGTGACTCGAAGGAAGGTTCCGATCAGACGACAGATGGAGGTACCCAAGGATGAAGGGAGGGACCAGGCCAGTGGAGGTATTGAAGAAGAACATCTCCCAGAAGAACCACAAGATTTGCTAAAGTGGCTTTGTACCAGGCAGCTGGAGATTGAACGACAGAGGGATAAAGATCGGAGAGAATATGAAGCCAGATGGAATGATACCTTAAGAGCTTTTCAAGCATTGGATACCGGGCGGTCCCCTGCTATTCCCGGAGGGAGCCAGAAGGACATTAAATTAGCCAAGCTAACAGGTACCGATGACATAGAAGTGTATTTGCTGACTTTTGAGAGAGTGGCAATAGACTGCAATTGGCCCTGAGACCAGTGGATCATTCGATTAGCACCCTATTTGACTGGGAAGGCTCAATTGGCGTACAGCCAAGTGGACATGTTAGATATGAATAACTATGACCGGGTGAAGCATGCTATTTTAAAGCGATATGATATAAACACAGAGACTTATCGACAGAGATTTTGGGCATATAAGTACACTGCAGTTGATAATCCCCAAGATACCTACATCCAGTTGAAGGACTTATGTATTAAATGGCTGCAACCCAATACTCGAACTACAGACCAAATTATTGAGACTATAGTCTTAGAACAGTTTCTACGTGCACTTCCATCAGATGTTCAGCTTTGGGTTAAGGAGCAACACCCAGAGACCACAGAAATTGCTGTTCGTCTTGCTGAGGATTATATTACTGCCCGGCCTCAAAGACAAAGGACATTTCATCAGACTCACCCCCATGAGCCGGTAAGAACAAACACTAATACGGTGGGAAATATTCCTGCTTCTACTACGCAAAGCACCAGCAAAGCAGGAAGACGGTATAATCCAGACATTATATGCCACGAATGTAGAGCTAAGGGACATATTGCAAGGTATTGTCCTAAGAAAAAGATAGAACAAGCACATTTAGCCCTAGCTAACTGGGGGGAGTTTGTGGTACCTGTACAAGTGGGGCAGTACAAAGTTCTAGGGTTACTGGATTCAGGAAGTAAACAGACTCTTGTACATTCTCGATTACTAAGTGCAGCTCCTTCTCCAGATAAAGTATTTACAAAGGTGACATGTATTCATGGGGACACGCATTCTTACCCACAACAAGAAATAGAACTAACTATACAAGGACAGGTACAAACTGTAAAAGTGGGTGTGGTGCCTAACCTTCCTGTACCAGTTATAATCGGACATGACAGTCCCTCCTTTCAGTCTCTGGTGTTTTCAAATATATGTGCTGCAGTAACCAGGTCACAGACTTATCCCCTTCAACAAAAAGTCACTTTAGAGCATCATTTTCCTTTTGAACAGGATATTTATGGAGAACCTGGGAAAGACAAGAAAAGCAGAAGACAGAGAAGAACTGAAAAACAAAAGTGGACTGATAATCAATTCTATGATGTCAAAGATAAAGTTATATGGAATGTAAAAGTGGGTGAAAGGGATAATTTTGGGCGGTTACAACAGGAGGATGAGGCTCTAAAATTATTGATCTCACAGGATAAGATTCAGGGAAAGATGAGCAAAGTTAAAATAAGAAATAGTCTAATGTATAGAATTTGTGATAATCCAAAAATGAATGAACATGTGGAACAATTGTTAGTCCCTAAAAAGTATCGTTCTCTTTTAATGAGCCTGGCTCATGATATTCCAATGGCCGGTCATCTGGGGAGAGACCAAACACTGAGTAGGTTATTACGTAGGTTTTTTTGGCCTGGAATTCATGAACAGGTTGCTAATTATTGTAAAACCTGTCCAGAATGCCAAAAAGTGGCAAAAGTATTAAAGAAAGAGACAGTACCACTACAACCTATGCCCTTATTCACTACCCCCTTTCAGAGAATAGCAATGGACATTGTCGGACCAGTACAGAAAAGTTCCAAAGGAAATCAGTATATTCTGGTAGTATGTGACTATGCCACAAAATATCCGGAAGCAATTCCTTTACATACCATCACTGCTACTAGAATTGCTGAGGAACTGGGAAAGATTTTTAGTCGAGTAGGTATCCCTCAAGAAATACTCACAGACAGAGGCACTAACTTCTGTTCTAAAGTGTTGATGCGGTTGTACCAGATGTTGGGTATTGAAGCTATTAGAACAACACCTTATCACCCACAAACTGACGGTCTAGTAGAACGCTTCAACCAAACTATGAAAAAATGATTCAAAAGTTTATACAGGATGAGGGAAGACAGTGGGATACCTATCTCCCATATTTAATGTTTGCATACCGTGAGGTGCCCCAAGCTTCAACCGGGTTCTCCCCATTTGAATTGTTATATGGAAAGAACCCCAGAGGCCCCCTAGATATAATAAAAGAATGGTGGGAAGAGAACAAAGAAACACAAAATAGATGTCCTCCTGAATATCTGCACCAATTACGGGAACGAATAAAAAAATATAGTCAATTGGCTCATGATACTAACCAAAACCAACAAGCTATACAAAAACAGCAATATGATAAAGGTACAGGGGTTAAGTCATTCTCAGAGGGGATCAGTATTATTATTACTTCCCTCATCCGATAATAAGTTATTAATGAAGTGGCAAGGTCCATATAAAGTAATTCGCAAAGTTGGACCTGTCACTTATGAAATATACGTACATGATAAAATTAATAAGAAACGTATTTATCATGTGAATTTATTAAAATCTTGGAAAGAAAGAAGACCTGAGGTATGTGGGTATATCTATCCGGAAATAGATACTAGTGAACTTGATGTAGCTTATCGTAGGTTGGAAGTAACAGGGGACCTGAAAGATATCAAAATAAATCCAGAGTTAACTCCTCAACAAACAACAGATATACTATCTGTAATACAATCATTTAAAAACACATTCAAAGGGACACCAGGGAAGATAAACGGGGAAACTCATAATATTATAGTTTCTGAGAATACCCCCATTCATCAGAAATCCTACCGTCTCCCTGAAAAAGTCAGAGAATCAGTAATCCAGGAATTAAAACGAATGAAGGAAATGGGAATTATCGAAATTTCTCATAGTGACTGGAATTTTCCATTAGTGGTTGTTAAAAAGAAGGAAGGAGGAGTGCGTCTATGCCTAGATTTCCGTCGTCTTAATGCCATTTCCAAATTTGACAGCTATCCCATGCCCAGAATTGATGACATATTAGATCACTTAGGTAATGCTCAATATTTTTCTATACTTGATTTAACAAAGGGTATTGGCAGATACCCTTAAAATCAAGCCGAGAGAAGACGACATTCAGTACACCCTTAGGATTATTCCAGTTCACAGTAATGCTTTTGGATTACATGGAGCCCCGCTACATTCAGCAATTATGGATAAAATTCTTGCACTCATACTGCTTATAGTGCAGCTTATCTGAGACTGACGTGGTGGTATTTAGTCCAACATGGGAGGAGCACTTATACCACTTGTCTGAGGTTTTGACTGCTATTTCCAATGCTGGACTCACCATAAATCCAGAGAAATGCACTATAGGTATGCAAGAAACTAAGTATTTAGGGTTCTTGATTGGAAAAGGCTGTGTGAGACCTGAGGTCTCTAAAGTCGATGCAGTAGCTAAATGTCCCAGACCAAGAACAAAGAAGGATGTGCGAGCCTTTTTAGGTTTGGCCGGTTATTATAGGCGGTTTATTCCTGCCTTTTCAACAATAACCGGACCCTTGTCTGACTTAACGTGAAAACGTAACCCAGATAAAGTCGTATGGACGTCAGAATGTGAGGAAGCCTTTTGTAAGATAAAATCCCTCTTATGTTCTTCTCCGATACTCCATACGCCCGATTTTACTGCCCCTTTTATTTTACAAACTGATGCTTCAAATCGGGGTATTGGAGCTGTATTAACACAGAATATTGAAGAGGAAGAACATCCCATCATATATGTTAGTCAGAAGCTTCATGAACGCGAGACCAAGTACTCAACTATTGAAAAGGAGTGCTTGGCCATAAAATGGGCTATAGAAGCCTTACGATTCTATTTATGGGGTACAGAATTTATAATTTGGACAGACCATAATCCATTGTGCTGGTTGCATAATATGAAAGATAGGAATCCCCAGATTATGCGGTGGTACCTCTCACTGCAGCCCTATCGTTTTGAAATTAAACACAGAAAGGGAATTGCCAATAGTAATGCGGATTTCCTATCAAGATATGGGACAGAAGTAAAATGTCCTCTTAGCCCCGGGGTAGTGAAGAATGATTTGGAGGATACTTGTCTTCCTCTTACTTGTTAAACCTCTGTAATGTAAATGGGACCCCGGGGTGGAGCCATGGAGAGGGCGGGCTGTGGCTCCATCAAAAGGGGGGAGGAATGTGAAAGAGTTCCTTTCTAATAAAACCCCACCACCTCCTTCCGTCTCTTTGTTTATTTCTTTTTTATTGTCTTGTGGAGTGAATGCTGTCCTCGTCTTTTTATGTGTGTTTGTTCTTGTTTAAAATATTAAGAATCATTTGGTGAATAGCTTATAATAGCCTGCCATCTATTACAAGCTATTTTCAAACAACCCCCCCCCCTTCTTATGGCACTAGGGTTTTCTAATTCCAGTCTCTCTCTCTCTCTCTCTTTTGATCAGGGTAGAGCCATTATAAAATAAGTAATAATATCAGTGTAGCTTGGCTGGGTAGGTTATAATCCCCAGTCGAATGTTCCCTTAGAAAATAATTAAAATCATAGTGGCTGGGTTGTAGATAAAAGAAATGTTAAGGAACGAAACTGTTTTTGTTTTTCCAAAGTAGGAATCTCATTTTTGTTTATTTGTTGTATATTTAACTAGATATAAGTACTCACTCTGGAAATTTGAGCGCTAACTTTCCGGTAATTGCCCGGTTTTCCTCCTCGCATGTACGCACATTCGCGTAGCTCCGCTCGCGTCTTAGGTTTTTAGTAAAATAAAAAATAAAGCTTAAAATGAAGTCGTGGTTGTTTGGGAGTCTCTCCCTTTTTCAGAATTTATGTTTGCAGACTCCGTTTGAGGCTTATAGCCTCTCAAATTAGAGGGGTCATGCCAGTGGTTTCCTCCCGTCTGCACTGTTCTTTAGGAGCTGGCCGGCCCTTGTCTGCCTGCTTTTATTTCGGCGGATCAGGGCGGGAACTCCTGGCATTTTGAAACATTGTAGCAGCTCTAAAACTGATCAAATAAGAATTCATTAGTGAATTTTATAAATATAAATTAATTAGAGGATAGGGGAAGATAAAATATTTAGGATATATCAAGTTTATTTCTGGAAGAAATGTTAAAGTTTGATTGACTGACTCAGGAACCAATCCCATTGTTTTCCACCCTTTATATTCCAAGCATTTGTTAACTGGGTCAGATGAGATTTTGGATGCTGTAGTGTAAGCATCGGGAAGAATGTGTTAACTTTGCCTGTGTTCCTGTTTTCCTTGGGAAAATCCTATCTGAACTGTCAAATGATTTATTTTTTTTTTGTTCGTGAAGTTCGTTTTATTTTGATATTTGGTCTGCTCTTGCTGGTGCCAGTGAATAAAAGACTCTGGAAGCAGAAATCCTCTCCTTGCAAGTATCCTTTGTCACCCTAGCCTCTCACAGACAGCCTTAGCACTTTGAAATACAGTAGTTCTGAACTGTTTTTGCCTCACTATTGCTAAGCTCCCATTTTCTGCATGAAAGTTTATTGTGGCTGTCATTTCCACAGTTGCAGAAGAAAAAGTAGTGCACCACAAAGATAGTATGTTTATGCAGTCTGCGGAGGGGAAGGACCACATAAACTGCACTACTGGAAATGCACCATAGCACTGTGGAAGCACACTGGATGGCGGTCTGGTCACATGCTTTCATGGAGCTACAGTAGTAAACTTCTTATGATGGCATAATGTCTGTGGAGCTCTGCCCATGCAGACATAAAAATCAGTGTATAAAGGAAGAGTGAGCTGAAAGTTGTTGCCCCCCGCCCCATGCCGACATCAAAATGGGGACATTTGTACCCAAATTTCTGGAGAGTGTATCTGACTCTTGAATGTCTGTCAACACAGAAAGAGGATTTTTCAGTGCAGATAGAGAGTGAGCTTCTGTGCAGCTGATAGCTGCATGTGTGTGTGTATGGGGGTGTCACAGTACAGGCTGTTGCAAGTGTCAGAAACAGTGTTATGCACAATACATGTCAGAAATCATATCAGTAGTATAACTTGGTAATAAATTACCTTCTCAGATTCTTGGTGGAACGGCACAATAGGAAGAGACAACAGACAAGTGGTACTCATGTAATAAATGGAATTTATTGTAGATCAATAATACAGGCTTACTACCAACAGTGTAATCACTGGGAGAACTACCAGTTTTCCTTGCCTAGGTAATGCAGTCTCTCTTCTCAGAGAAGTTACATGATACAAAGAGCCTTATACCCCGACAATTGCTATGGCAACAGCTAAAAAAGATACAGAAAGTGTATATAATTGACCAAAAACAGGTGACCTGAGTAACTATCCTAACTAGTATGAAACTTGCATAGCTTGCAGACGATAACAAAGGCAAAGACAAAGGCAAATTTATTTAAAAGATGCCCAATCCTGGAGGCTCTGGGCACCGCACAAATTTCACAGCATTTCATACCATATAAATATATAAATTAAGATTAATACGTACAAATAATCAGCATTACACTCCAAACGCTTGCAAAAATAAGAAAGTCTTCAGGCGGGCTTTAAAGGCAATAATAGTGGGGGCCTCCCTGACTGCAGTAGGTAAAGAGTTCCAAAGAGCGGGAGCGGCAATGCTAAAAGCTCGGTCACCTGTAGATTTTAGTCTCGCTCTTGGAACAGTCAGGAAGCCACCACTAGATGAACTTCTGTAGTACAAGGTCATTTGTAGTGATGTACAATTACTGAAGATGGCACTGTTGCCTTACTTATACAAAACATAATAAAAATAGAGTGAAAAGCATTTCTGATAGCTAGAATATAGCAGTAAAACATAAAAAAGCATAATATGCATTAGTAGAGCACAGATCCTGACAATTATGCTTATATGATAAATGTCTTCACCCTAAGGTTAGTACATGTACCTACATATAAGGTACTGTCCATGAGGTGGGGGTACAATCAGGGGTGCTGGACCATGGATAACATTCCCCCCCTTGTTGCCTTCAGAAGAAAAGGCAACAACCACAGGAAAGTAGCAGGATGGAGCTACAAAAGTCATTTACAAGCCCAACACATGAGCCTTGTAAAGGAATCCTAGTTGTTCGCAATGTTGTCTTGGAGTACGTCGCAGGCAGCAAAGGATTAGTATCAGAAAAACAATGAAAAATGCTTGGATAATAAAAAAAGCTTTAAAAGTCAGTTCTAACCAAATATTGGACAGAGCAGTTCTTAAATCACCATCATGAATAAGATCATTAAGAGCATCACCAGCCTTAGAAATATTATTGCTAATGTAAATCAAATGTGAATCTTTTCTCGCTAAAAGAGATTGCTAGGATAGTGTCAAAGGGTCAATGTGCACATTAAATATGGGTAAATATTAAGACAAGGCAAGCAAATATTGCAGATCAGTATCAATGATATCTGGTTCAGGGAGAGGAACAGGAGTGATCACAGTGTGACCAATTACTGTACTCTGTTGTGAAGTAAAACAGAAATTAAGAGCATGAATAGCACAAGATTTGGCACCATAAGCAAAAGATTTATGATTTGTCACTTCACAATACTGCCCATCAGAATTGTAGGTAACTCGTACAGTTGGAACCCTCCATTTTTGTAAATGTATAGGACGGGCAAAAGAGTGGTTGGTGAGCCATGAAGTGAAGCGATGTACCTCTTCCAGGTAGCTTTGAGATGCAGCTGTTTTGGCATCAGGCACTGAAGATGCAGCTTGCGAAGATTCAGATTCATCAGTCAGGTTGGACGGCAGATCATCACCCAATGTAAAGGACTAGTCAAGATGTTCTGGGGAGTATCCACATACAGGTTTAACAATGTCAAATACATCACAGCGGCACAGGTAATAATATCCTTTGTTGGCACAGCAGTTGGTATGCGGTGTGACCCACGCTTATAGAACAGACTGATATACAAGTAAAGAGGGTAAATCAGTTTGTTCTTGGTAAATGTTCTCACCTAGATGTCCGATGGAATGGATAGCAGCCAGTTTTCAAAGACCGAAGTTTGTGGATCAAAGCAAGGTAGTAACACAATAAAAGTAATAAACATGTTGTTGTGGATTGAGCATTTCTTAGTAAAGTAACAGGATGCATGATAATGTGAAACAGAACCAACATTTCTAGCAGTAGACAAAGAAATATTAACATTGTTTGACATACACACAGTGATGCGTGCAGTAGACTTATAATGAGGACAATACCATTTAGCTAATCTCCGATCATGAATAAGATCTGGAAAGCAACCTGTTTCCAAGTCCCTGAAGAAATTGTTAACAGTGGCGATTACATAAGAACCATAGGTGGAGCATAAATGTTCATGGGCAATATATTGCTTGCCTGCCTCCTTATCGTTTTGGAAGATCAATTCATTAATTTTGTTTTTAGTATCATTGAATCCTTTGGAAATTTCCTGCATATTATAAACAGTAAAACGTTCCTCTTTACTTAAACCATCTACACCATGTAACAGTGGTGGTAACATCATTTTTAATAGCTTGTTGAAAATTAAGTGTTTGTGCTTTAATAGCAGCTATATCTGCTCTATTCCAAATTGACATGCCTGAACCAAAAAGGCCA
Source organism: Neoceratodus forsteri (assembly GCA_016271365.2). Classification (NCBI taxonomy): domain Eukaryota; kingdom Metazoa; phylum Chordata; order Ceratodontiformes; family Ceratodontidae; genus Neoceratodus; species Neoceratodus forsteri. Next base: position 728,722,470 of record CM057453.1, read on the forward strand.
GAGACAGTACCTGCTGCACTGGTAACATCTGCAGTATCACGCCTAGCACATGATTTACCTTGAGCATTAGGTATGGGTCTAAAGACTCCTAAGTGATCAGTGGCATGAGGTCCATTAACTGGATCATTTGTGTGGGTTTGGTAAGCAGCTACAATGTAAGCATCATACTGAAAAATTTAGAAGTGTTGGTCATGTGACAGACCAATCTCAGCCACGTTCCAATGTGTAAGAGTGAAAATAACTGGGACATGCATAAATTGTACATCATTAATCAAAGCTCCTGGAAGGGAAGTGGCAGTCAAACCACTAGGAGGACCAGGCTCCTGGAGAGGACATTCCGTCAGTTCTTCTTCGGTGGGTGGGACTACAGAAAGGAACATAGCTTCAGTAGCCATGTAGTTATGAAGACAGAAAGCGCGTGATTCCTCAGAGTTGAGGCAGTTACAAAAGGTAGGATCTATTAAGGCAGTCAAATTGTAGAGACCAATATGTTTAGAAGAAGTTTGTTAAATAGAGAGTGTACCATTTGGGGCAATCCCTCTGTTGGGCCTTCCATGGAAAGTACCTTTGGATAAACAAGCTACAGGAAGTGTGTAACCATTAAATTCAGTTTTCCATTGTATCTGCAATGTGGATTTGTCTGGAGCTACAACCATGGCATTAAGATAGGTGTCTAAGCCTTCTTTAACAGTAATCATTTTGTTGGGGACATCAATGTGAACTCCCTGTGGGCCGGGGATATCTGTAGCTGGATGTTCAAGTTTATCAAGCAAATGTGCTATACATTTTCTGTGTTCAGTCAAAAGGGGTTTGTCTTTAGAGTAAGTCAAAGAACGTAGTCCCACCAGGATGAGGATGTACAAGATAGCCATCTTGCCAGTGTATCTGAAAGAAACCGAAAAGGATTGTTAAGTGAGGGGTACTATTCTGCCCTAAGAGGGTTGGGAAAAGTAATGAGTCACCTTTATACAACTTGAGATGATTAGCATGGAACTATTTGTCGGTGGTCTGTTTTTGCTGTTGAACTCTGACCTGATAAACAGCAGGACTGAGTTTGTTGACAATGGGATATGGGCCTTCCCATTTACTTACAAATGAATGAGCTGATTGTCTGTATTGGAGGAGCATAACTTGGTCTCCAGCTTGCCAGTCGACTTCTTTGACATGCTTATCAAAATGAGCTTTCACTTGTTGTTAAGCTGTGCCCATATGATTGGCAGTGAACAGATGTGTCTTCATGATGTCAACATGAAGTTTTTCAACATATTTGTCCACAGATACTCTATATGTAGTGGGGGTGTGGAGATCAATCAACAGGTGCTCACGTAATCTCATGGCTCTGCCAGTCGTAACCTCATATGGTGTGCACTAGGTAGTTGCTGCAGGCGTGCCTCTGATTGCCATCAGTAGTAGTGGCAAGAGGGAATCCCAATCCTTGAGATTGTCATTGATGAATTTACATAACATCTGTTTGATTCTTTGGTTTGCTTTTTCTACCTGGCCTGATGATTGAGGATGGTATGGGATATGACATTTTTGGTCTACTCCAAGCATTTGGAGTGTCTGCTTCATCAGTTCAGCTGTAAAACTGGTTCCCTGGTCTGAGTCTACCTTAAGGGGTAGGCCCCAGCTGGACAACAATTGATCCACCAGGATCATGGCAGTTGTCTTTGCCGTGTTATTATGAGTAGGGAATGCCTCAACTCACTTGGAGAACAGATCTGTGACAAGTGCATATTTGTTGTTCTTGCTTGAGTTAGTCAAGGGGCCAATGAAATTGATTTGTATTGCATTTCATGGTCCAGATTGCCTTCGTGGCAATAGTTTGGCATTTCTTTTCACCGAAATCAAGTTGTTCTGGGCACACACTATGTAGTTGTACACTTAGTGCTCCATGTCCTTGGCCATAACAGGCCACCAGACGAAGGTTTTAAGTCTCTTGATGGTATTATCTACCCCCTGGTGCCCACCAGTGGGGGTGCTATGAACCATATGAATGAATGTGGTTCACAAAAATTCTGGTGCAACCCACAATTTATCACCTGTATCTTCATTTCAATACCAGATGAGCTTCTGATCACTAGACAGGTGTATGTTGTCAGAATGTCTCTTGTATGGACTACCAGTATGTAGTTCCTGTCCAATTCCTTTGTCCAAGAATTTGAACACATCTTTTAGCTCTGGATCAGATTTCTGTGCAGCAGAAAGGTCCAGTGGAGGTTCTGGTTGTGGTTTCTGCCTGGTGTTGGCTGCTAAGAAAATGGCTGCCACTGCTACTTAGTGAGTCATTGACCATGTCTCCCCGAGCTCCTGCTTTGGCAAGCAAGTCCGCTCGGTAATTGAATTCATGGTAAGGGTCAGATTTACAGTGAGCTTTTACCTTGTGGATGTACAGTTTGTGAGTACACTGTTGTGCCAGGGTGTGTATATACACAAACAGATCCCTGTACTTGACAGGTGTGTCATCAGATGATGTAAAGTTATTTTTCTCCCAGAATGGTAGAAATTCAGGAAGAGAGGAACAGACTCAATTGGAGTCTGAAAAGATGATGGCATCTTTGGTACCATGGGGCATAACTTCTAGAGCACAGGCCACAGCTGCCAATTCGGCATACTGAGAGGGGATGACAGTGCATTTCCTAGAGATGCACCTAAAATCACCATCTTGATCTAATATGAGCACCCAAATCCTGCTACTTGCTCTCCATCTACATAAGAGACAGAACAATCTGTAAAGATGCGATACATGCTGGTATCTTCTAAAACATCTGGTGTAGCTGGTAAAAATGGTCCCGGCTCAGGTAAGTCAGAAGGCTGGCGTGCACAGTCATGGGGCTTACCTGTGTAGAGTAGGCCATGGGCCAAGATGGATTGCATTTTTGCAGGCAGTACTTTGATATCCCTGTCCTGCAAAAGCAAAGCTCAGTCTGGTATTGGACACTGAACCATCTTTCACTCCATCTGAAAGCAAAAAGTTGGTTGGGGTGTGGCAGGTATGCAAAACAATAGGTGCATACCCAATGATGTACATAAAGTGTTTGACAGCCCAGTAGGTAGCCAAAAGTGTTCATTCACATAGACTACTTTCTCTCTACTAGGGACAGCATCTGAGAAGCATAGGCAATGGGCCAGAAATACCCATTGTACTTTTGTGCCAGCACTGCAGGCATGGCCACATCAGAGGTAACAGTTTCCAAATGGAATGGAAGGTTTGGGTTAGGATTGATCACAGCTGGGGATGAGGCTAAGGCCTATTTGAGCTGTGTCACAGAGTGAGGCCTCATGTCCATGGGACATGCTTTTTCAGAAGTTCATACTAGGGAACGGCCTTCAAGGCAAAGTCAGGGATAAAATCCCTGGAGTAGTTTGCCATTCCTAAAAAGCATCTGAGTGTTGCCACGCTAGAAGGAAGTGGCAGATCTTGCAAGCCCTGGATCTTCTTGACAGCTGGGCTTCTGCCTTGGTCTGTAATATGTAGGTCAAAGAATGTGACTTCTTTTTCAAACAATTGTGCCTTAGAGGGGTTACACTTGAGGCCTGCTCTCTTGAGGAGAGACAGAAGTTTGTCTAGAAGGGCCAAATGATCTTATTTCATGGTGGTTGCTAGAAACAAGTTATCCATGTACTGTAGGAGACGCTGGGGTGTGGAGAACCCCTGCAGAGCATCCATCATGTGGAGATGGAAGAGGGAAGGGCTGTTTTGGAAGCCCTGGGGAAGGCAGATCCAAGTGTACTGATGTCCATCAAAGGTGAAAGCAAATTAATATTAGCTTTCCTGTGCTAATGGGAGTGATCAGAACCTATTAAAAATGTCAAGAGCTTTGAACCACTTTTTGTCAGGTGTCAACAGCTTGAGTAGATCTGGTGCTGATGCTACTATTGGGGCACAGCTGGGGGTAACTTGATTAAGTTTCCTCTAATCAGTTGTGAGTCTCCAAGCTCCATTTGGATTTTTTACAGGCCAAATGGGTGAGTTAACAGTGGAGACACAGGTTCTAGTCACTCCTTGCTGAAGCAGTGATTGGATGGGCTCCCTCAATGATGGCAAGGCTTCAACAGGGAATGGGTACTGCTTCTGCCTCATAGGGGTAGGCCCTGTGATTTCAATGGTAGTGTGCATCCTACCACAGTCGTACTTGTTGGTGGCAAACATGTCAAGGTGTTTTTGCAGCAGGGGTGCAAGCACAGAAAACAGGTCATGACTTTTGAACAAAGCCATGACATCATAGTCCTTGCTGTTATGGCAGATGGCTGCCACCACATACGAGTCTGGGATGGTGACAGCATGACATTGTCCATTGATCTGAATGAGTAGCCTGTTGGCTAAGTCCACTACACAGCCGTGTAGTGCTAGGAAGTCCATTCCCGAGATGCTGGGGTAATGACATAGGATCATGAGGTCAAAAGCAAAATCAGTCCTGAGGTGGCCTACCACCACAGGTAGAGGAATAGATCAGTAGGTGTGTAGCTGGGTACCATATACACCCTGCGCACTGGTCTTCCAGCCAGAAGATCAGCCAGATGAGAGTAGGTCTTCATCATGGAGGTTTGACATGGCTGCTCCGGTATCCAGAAGCATGGTAAGTTGGTGGGCCCTGACCATGGCCTTTACACAAGGCCGTCTGTTTGTGGCAATGATCAAATCACTCACAATTTGGACTGGGGCCTGTAATTGTCAATCAGTATTCTCAGAATCAGCATCATCATCCTGTTCCTGAAACCGAAGGCCTGCAGGGTTTTTCAAGGCCTTCTGTATGTCTTGCAATGGGTACAAATGTACCTGTGACATCACAGGCGCTGCTACAGCATGTACAGGTGGTTCCTCCTTGGATGTAGGATCGGCCTGGCCAGTAACCGGTGCAACAAAAGGATTCCCTCATCTTTTTGAGCATTCAATAGCTGCGGTCAGGAAAGGATTTCCTTGGCCGCTTGTCCGTTCAGCAGTCAGGGCTAGGGCTATAGTTCATGGAGCCTTAGCTTCCCTCTTGGCATGGATCTCCTCCAACAGCTTGCAGAGGGTCTCATTTTCATCTTTGATCTGTCAGTAGCTAGGACCATTGCGGTTCTGGCTATACTGTTGGGCATTTGGATTTTTCCAATTGCCTCTGTCTCTGTTCCTGTTGTTTCTATAGTTCCGGTCCCCGTGTAACTGCTTGTCATCAGAAGGGGCATCATTTGTTTGGTTATTTCCCTCTACCATATAATGGAAGTAAGGGTATAGAGGTAGACCTGATAGGCATGCTACGTCTTAGTGTGGATGACCGCAAACATATCAGTACTCGGGTAAACGTTGAGCTCAACCTTTTCCCACAAGGCCAGAATCATATTCCAAATCCTTCTACTCAATTTGGTCTCCATCTGAGTCTTCATTTGCAAGGCCTTTGCCAGTGTTGTATGCGAGCCATAACCATTGATGGTAAGCTGCGGGACTTTCTTTTGCACTCTGCTTAACCTTGAAGGCCAAGCAAGCTCCTACGACACCTGGGGAGTTGGTGGATATAAGGGCTGCTGAGATGTCATCAAAAGTGAGGGTGTAGGAGGCACGTACTGTCTCTGACAGCCTGGCCCAGAGGGTAGGTTCGATTGTCTGTCACAAGACTTGAACCTGGTACTCAGGTTGGAGGGAGAGCTTCTCGTAAAAGGAGCATACTTTCTCCAAGTGACAACTGAGATTGTCAGTTGGGCCCATCTGTCCGATGCTCTGTGCAATTTGCTGGACAGAGTGAGTGACATGTAGGGAGTTGGAGGTGTGCGTAGTCTCACGGAGTTCGTCACATTCCCAAACTCCATGAAGTGCAGCTTCTGCTGCCACATCAGTGATAGCCTTGTATGTGTGATCCTGATTAACAGAATCTTTTAGCATTTTGTCACTTTGGTCCTGGATTGCCCTCTTTTGGTCTTCTGGGACAGAGATCCTACTAATCGCATCCTTAATCATGTTGCGGATCTTCGACTCATCTCCCCTGGTGAGAGGCGCGAGAGGAGGCGCACCATGGAATACAGGCCCACCGTCTGTGTCATGGGGCCTCCATCTTGGCATTGTACATGGCATCTGCCATGTTTGTGTAGATGTGGCGATGCAGTGTGCATGCCAACATTGATGCCATCTTGTGGATGGCTGGTGGAAGTTGCTCTACCATGGGGGTTGGACTTGTGTGTGATGTTGCATGCTGGATGATGCAATTCAATGGGTGTATACTGAAACCCATTCATGGCCTTAACATGGCTGTCAAGAACCTCCCATTGATGGCGCAACTTTGCCATCTTTTGTCTACATTTCTTGTGACAGACTTTTGCAGTGCCCTGCTCAATACCTCTCTCGACCTCTCTGTAACACTCTATACACGGCACCCAGTTCAACGTTTTCCCTTAGCGCTTTATCCAACTCACAACTCACACGCTTGTAATCCTCTTTCAGCTCAGCATTCTCCTCTCTCAAACCTTCATTCATATCACTCAGAATATCATTCAAATATGCTAATTGTTTCTTATCACATTTTTACCTTTCACAATCATCTCTTAGTAAACATATCTCTCACTCAGTGTCTTGAGCAGTACAGTACAGCAGTCTGGAATTAGCATCACAGAGTGACTGGGTCTCCTCCGCTAGTTTCTGTTCCTTTTTCTCAACTCCGATGCCTGCAAGCTCATCTCTTTTTTTAGAGATGCATTTTGCAGTTCAAGGGAGGCACACTTTGCTGTGAGACTCTCAACAGTGGTATGTAGAGCCACAAAAGCAACCAAAAGACCTTTAAGGTTGTACTTTTTGGTTGTTTGTTTGGACTCTAAGTATTGATCAGATATTAGCAGCAATGGTTTTTCAGTAGAATTTGCATCCAGCATGAAATCTGTCCATCCGCCATGGGATGTGAGGTAGTTTGAGACATCGAGTCTCAGGTCTGTTGACAGGTCAGACATAACAAGGCAGGGGATATAAACAAACAAATAAGCAGTTGAAAAACTAGTCAAAATGTCTCAGCGCTGTCACCAACCACTTTCCGGTCCCCGGTGGGTGAACGGTGATGCCAAGGTGGTACCCTGTCATTTGCAGAAGGAGTGTAAGGGGGTCTGGTGTGGGTGTACTATGCCTGAGACCAAGAAGGTGTGGGTCTGCCACAACCGCTTCCACTGTAAGGATGAGTAGGTCCAAGTAGGCGAAAGTCGCACTACATTACTCAACATTCAAAATAAATTGAATGTGACTCTTCCTTTGTACCTTTCAATCTGCACACGGTCACCAAATGTAACTTGGTAATAAATTATCTTCTCAGATTCTTGATGGACCGGCACAATAGGAAGAGACAACAGACAAGTGGTACTCATGTAATAAATGGAATTCATTATAGATCAATAATACAGGCTTACTACCAACAGTGTAATCACTGGGAGAACTGATAGTTTTCCTCACCTTGGTAATGCAGTCTTTCTTTTCAGAGAAGTTACATGATACAAACGGTCTTATACCCCGATAATTGCTATGGCAACAGCTAAACAAGCATTCGTCAATGCTGAACGTTCGCTTGCAGGTATTTGCATTGGTGTTTGGCATTTATGCAGGCCCCCCTCAGTTGTATCCATGTCCGTTCAGCATCCATATCCCAACAGAGTACCTCTCTGCAACTCCTCTTGCATCTGATCAACATTTCACCTTCATACTTCTTAAGTGTCTGTCTTAGGAACCCTAACACCCTGGTCGTGCTCAAGGGTACAAGCCTGTGTGGAAACTGCGCAACGCGTGCTTGTAACACAGTCATTCAGTGGAATTATTTCACCAAATTTTCAACATGGGCATTTTTTCACCTCTGGTCATAAACACTGTCACTATGATTTTCTTACTGTGTACCGAACACTGATTTCCCACAGCGACCGCGCTATTCTGCACCGGAAGTGTGAAAACTCATTTTGGCCAGTATGTGAAAAATTACAGCTGTACTGTTCATAAGGAGGTGTGGGAAAATGCAAATGTTGAAAATCTGGAGTGAAAATATTACAGATTCATGAAGTTACGAGTGTGCGTGGAAACTGCGCAATGCATGTTCATAAAACAGTCATTTTGGGGAATTTTTTCGCCAAATGTTCAACATAGGCATTTTTAGAACATCTGCTCATGAACAGTGTCACTGTGATTTTCTTACTTTGTACCAAACACTGTTTTCCCACAGCGACTGTGCTATTCTTTTGCCGGAAGTTTAAAAACACATTTTGGCCAGGATGTAAAAAAAGACAGCTATACTGGTCATAAGAAGATGTGGGAAAATGCCAGTGTTGAAAATCTGGAGTGAAAATATTATAAATTCACGAACTTACGGAGTGTGCATAGAAACTGCGCAACGCATGCTCGTAACACAGTCATTTTATGGACTTTTGTCACCAAATTTTCAACATAGGCATTTTAGGACCTCTGCTCATGAACAGTGTCACTGTGATTGTATTACTCTGTAGAGAACACTGATTTCTGACAGCAACCATGCTATTTTGCGCCGGAAGTGCGAAAACACATTTCAGTCAGGATGTGAAAAATGACAGCTGCACTGTTCATAAGGAGGTGTGGAAATATGCCTGTGTTGAAAAAATCTGGAGTGAAAATATTACAAATTCGCAAATTTACGAGTGTGTGTGGAAACTGCGCAACGCACGCTCTTAAAACAGTCATTTTTTGGAATTTTTTTCACCAAATTTGCAACATAGGCTTTTTGAGAGCCCACCTCATAAACACTGACACTATCATTTTGTTAATCAATCCCAAAAGGTGATTCCATGCAGTGACTGCAAAATCACCTTTCGGGACAGAATAATGCCATGATAGTGACTGAATTCATAAGAAGGGGTGTCAAGAATGCCATGTTGAAAATTTGGTGTTAAAAGTCGAAAAAAATGGCCAAGATAGCCACCTAAGTTGGAAAAACCCTATCATGCCATTATACTGCTTGCTGGCATTTCTTCAGTTTGTAGTCGGCTTTGAAGAGTGAAGACGTGTTCCCGTTCCACCGAAGATCATTGCACCGGGCTCCGGAGGTAAGTATAGGGTGAGGGGGGTGTGGGGAGGTGGGTGCAGGTTGGTGGGGAAGGTGGGGGACTCACCGAGGAACCATTTTCTTGTTTCACAGGAATAAAAAAAAAAAACAGACACTTTTGGAACAGTAATGAAGAAGGGGGAGGACATTAGCAGAGGGAGGGATTTCATGCTGAGCTGTGCATGACAACAGTTCGGCTGACGTCTGTATGCTAATTGAATACATGCTACCACTGCTGATTGCAGAAGACCGTTTCTAAGAAGTGAAGAACAACTCTCCGAACTTAAAGTTGATATGTCGGCTTTATTTTACCAGACCCCGAAAACACTTTCACAACTGATCCCAGATGATGCGGTGGCAGTCTCCCTTAGAGTGTGGGCTCAATGTCTCAAGTCTTTTCGGATTTCCAACTACATGGATTTAGGGCAGCCGATAACTCTTAATCCCAATATTAAATTAGGAGATTCTTGGATAGGGCCAAGCTGGCTCCCACAACTTAAAGATTCCATGGTTGAGCACTTGTTCAGTCATACCTCGCTCCTTGATTCTGGTGATATTTTAGTTAGGTTTGGTATATCAAGCAGAGATATTTTTAAGGTGTTCCAGCTCCGGCACCTGGTGGGTAGCAAGTTCAGTGTTACGTTTAGGCAATCGGTGGTTCACCCTTTTCTCTCTAATATTATTACGCTGGCCTCTCTGCCCCATTCAATCTCGCTGATTTATTCCTATCTCTTGACCTTTAACTTGCGGGAAGAGGTTGGGGGTCCCCGGGTCTGGACGCATCTCCTTCCGGAGGACGTCCCGCTTTGGAGGAGTTTCTGGCCTAACTTACATAAATATTACACTCAAGATAGGTTTCGGTTAGTGCAGTACAACATTGTCAATAACCTGTATTATACTCCTGTTAAACTTTTTCAGCATAAATTAATCTCCGTCCCAGATTGTTTCAGGTGTTTGCAAGGTGAAGGTAATTTAATTCACATTTTTTGGGAATGTTCTAAAGTTGCTCCTCTGTGGTTCTTGATTCGGGACAACTTGGATCCCCTTCTGGGTCTGAGTAGGTTCTTTTGCCCTGAAATTTGTGTGTTGGGGGATTTCTCTCATGTAGATAGCATGGAGCATAGATATTATATGGCCCTGGTATCTATGGCAGTCAAGAAGCTTGTTTTAAGACACTGGAGGGACCAGTTGGTCTTATCATATGCTGACCGGTTAAAGGAGTTGATGTTATATCTCCAATCTGAAAACCTGATTGCCAGCTATAAGAATCGTTTGGACCTATTTCGTAAAAGATGGGGTAAACTCCAATCCCTTTGTTTACCCTAAATGATAAGGCCTGGCGACCCGATCCCTTGACCCTCATACCATATAGTACAGTATATGCTAACTCTATGGTTCTTTTGTATCATAGTGGATGTTGGACTTGTTATCTTCTCGTTACAACAAATCTAGCTGTTGGTAAGGATACCAATCATTATGTAATAAGAAGATGATATCCAGACTCTAGAGGTTCTGTGTTGAAGGTTATTTGCGGGTGCACCCTGGGGAGGGGAAGGAGGGGATGGGGAAGGGATATGTTTCTTTGACACTCTGGCTGGTGGATATACCTTTCATTTTTGTTTTTTATCTTCATGGTTCCCTGATATCCTATGCATTCGTTTTATGGGGGGGGGAAGGGGTTTGGTGTGGTTATGGCTTACTGGTTTGTATCTTGTCTGCTTTGTGTTTGATTGTATTGTCTTTGAAACTAATAAACTTAAATTTCAAAAAAAAAAAGAAGTGAAGAACAACACAGTCGAACTGCTGTCATACACAGCTTGACATGTTATTGTTCCGGTAGGGTCGTGCCTGCTACACTGAGTACTGCATTCATGAGGAGGGTCACACACCTCCAAAAGTCATACTGTTGCAAGATGTTCCTTGCGCATGCGCACAAGCAAACATAAAAAGATACATAAAATGTATATAATTGGCCAAAAACAGGTGGCCTGAGTAACTATCCTAACTAGTATGAAACTTGCATAGCTTGCAGAAGATAACAAACAATGAACCTCTGTAGTACAAGACCATTTGTAGTGATGTATAATTAGTAAAGATGACACTGTTGCCTTACTTATACAAAACATAGTAAAAATAGAGTGAAAAACATTTCTCATAGCTAGAATATATCAGTAAAACATAATAAAGCATAATATGCATCAGTAGAACACAGATCCTGACATTTATGCTTATATGATAAATGTCTTCGACCTAAGGTTAGTACAAGTACCTACATATAGGTTTCTGTCCACGAGGCGGGGGTACAATAAGGGGTGGTAGACCATGGATAACAGTAGTGTGTTTCTGACATTTGTATATACATAACAGCAGTGACGTATGGGTTATTTCTTGGGGACTATTTTTCCAGGTGGCATGATACAGTCCATTTTTGCTATTTAAACAAGGAGAAATCCCCTTTTCATGTTTTCTCCTTGTTTTCAACATAACCCATGCTGTAAATGCAATAACTCACTCCAGGGTATGCAGTTTTGGGGCATTAATCAACACCCCAGTGCTGTGAGAACACTCAGCCTTCGGACTTATGCCTCACAATGCACCAGGGTGTCAGTGGTGTCAGCAGGATTCAAGAAGTTGGGGGAACACATGCCCCCATCAGTGACTTCAGCCAAAATGAGAGGTCTTGGGGGAATTCCCCCAGAAGACATTTTGAAGAATTTAGTGCAAAATGGTGAATTTTAGAAGCATTTTCTGTGAAATCTGCAGCAAGACAAGCATAAGGATTTTGTAGCTGAAATCCTGAGGGAAAAAAGCAGGTGACTTGAACCAGGGAAGTGGACTGTACCTGGTGTACTATGTCTTAGTCTTAGAACCAAGTGCTCACAAACACAAACAATAATTAGTAAGTTTCTTTATCCCCCAACCCAAGTGTTGCCTGGGAATGGGATTTATTTAACCCTTGAAGAAAGTTTGAAGAATTTGGTGCCAAAGACCAATGGTGTAATTTAGAAGCATCTTCTATGAAATCTGCAGCAAGGCAAGCATGGGGATTTTGTGTAGATCAAACCCTGAAATACACAGCAGGCAGGTCACCTGAAGTAGAGAACCAGAACATACTTGGTTTAGTGCCTTTGTCTGAGAATGAAGTGCTCACAAAGCAGACAGAAAAAGATTGAGTGTTTTTCCCAAGCCAAATGGTGCCTGGGGCTGGACAAGCAGTGGTAACTGTGATATTTGCTCCTGCAAGAAATTATGAAGAATTAGGTGGCAAATTGTGCATTTTAGAACCATGTGCTATGAAATTTGCAGCAAGACAAGCACAGGGATTTCATAGCTGAAATGGTGACGTGACATACACAGCAGGTGCAAGCTGAAGTTGAACCAGGAATATCATAGCTGAAACCCTGACAAATACACAGCAGATGACTAAGTGGAAGATCCAGGGAACATACTTATTGCATTAGTCTCAGAACTATCTGCACACAAAGACAGAAGGAAAACAGTCTTAACTAATGATTAACTTTTCTTTTTTTTTCAGAACCAAATGTGGCATGGTGCTGGGTGGGACACTGGAGGGATATGACCATTGGAAGAAATCAGAACAAAGAAGAATATGTGGCAAAGGGTGAACTTTAGGAGCAAGCTGCAGTATGTAATGTGTGTCATAAATGCACTCCGCAGGTCAGGCCCTCTGCTCTCACAATGCCAACCTCGAAGCACAATAGTGTAAACAGGAGACAAACAGGGTAACCCTCCTGTATGTTTTGGGTCTGAATCAGCTACCATCCTCAAGTCCTGGGGGTCAAATACGAACCTTATGCTAGCATACCCATTTAACAGTCTCAGATATATATTCTCTTTGGGGAAATGCAATACAATCCTTCGCCCAGTGGCATCCAGCCTGGTTCCCCAAATGTACCCTTATGATTCAATATGAGACCTAGGTATATTCCTACCTTTTAGCAAGACAGTAACACACCCTTTTGAGCGCTTAACAGCTGTCAGAATTAAACACTGTTCCAGTATTCACATGTAAAAGAAACTGAGAAGGTGCAGGCAGAATTTTAAGGAAAATAGTGTTTACTAAAAATGTAAAACAGATAAAATGCCAGCTACAGAACATATGACATCAATACTTATAGTCAACAAAATAACTGGAAAATTACAGAACAAAAAGCTCCTGCAAAATACTTAAAAGTTCCAGCTGAATTATATTTTCTAATTGCCTAGTTTCAGTCTAGAGACCCAAGGTCTCACTCCTGTGGAATACAGAGATAAAAAAGCATTTTTCTCTTCAGATGCTTGACTATTTCAAAATCCCTTTCCCCACCTCCTTTGTGAGGTCACATATCCTGCAATAATTCTTAGTATAATTATCCAAAAGGATGATATATTACTACTGGAAAAATCAGCAGTTAGCAATTTTTAAAATATGACAGTCTTTCATCAAAAGCATTTCCTTTGATGTCTCTCTGCTGGTTTCCTGTTTTACAAAAATGATTTCAGGTTTACGACTTTTAACAAGATTCTGTTAAAAAAAGTGTCTCTTCTTTCAAGATCATAAAATTCAAACTTTCAGCTCTCAAAAGGCATATTTTACGATATCTTATCACCTGGCATCTGGCAGGAAGCCCTGCGTGTCAAGACAGCACAGGAACCCTTCAATTAGTGGTTCCCACTGGCCAGTTTATGACATCCTGCTGCTTCAGTCACACTGACACTTTTGAAGTCAAAGGTCGAGCCTCCTCATACTGGCTGACTGTGTTCTAGGCAGACAATCACATACACATTTATCTCTGATACAAATGTTATACATGTAATAATAAGCAGGTGGCAGAGCATCACAATGTGCATCAAGACAAACACAAGGAATTAGTAACTGAACACTGAAATACAGAACATGACTTGAACCACTGAAATAGTTGTTTGTCTCGGTCGTTATGAACTGTTAGATCCTGTCATATAACTTAGGGATTTTCTGTAGCACTGGCTGTAGCAGGAAGCAAAAGATCAACATGACTGTTTGACAGTTTGGCAAATCTGTCAATTACTTCATCTATGTTCATTAGTTTTGTGGCCTCACCCTCAATTTCAAATGTAGCAAGACCAGTTAGTCTGTCTTGACCTATTGTGTTTCTCAGGTATGTCTTCATTTGTTTTAGAGCACTGAAGGATCGTTCACATGAACGTGTAGTGGCTGGTATGGTAAGTGCAATAGTACCCAACTGGTGGATGTCAGGAAACATAGCCAGTGGCAGAGTCAAGCAATGAAGAAATGCTCCGTGGGAAGTTTTCAGCAGGCAACCTTTCAATAAACCTTTGTGCTACAAACAATTCTTCTTCAGGAAGTTGTACTCCATAATGATTGCACATTACATTTAGTGTTGTCTTATCTAAAAATAAAGGACTTGTTGGTTTCAAAGCCTGAACTGCTTTCAGTAGGTCTACCCCTCTTTTGAGAATTGCCGTCTCAATTCTGAAATCATGTTATCTAACACTGGATAGTAAATTTTAGTTCAGTAATCTGTTTCTGATGTAACTGGCTGCTGTTCCCTAACTAGTCTGTCAATGACATATGCATCGAAATGACCAGATAAGCGATGGGTACGTTGTGGATGGGTCCTTTGTTCTGTTGGAGCGTCGGGAGCTATGTTAAGTGGCACAGCAAATGCCATTGCTTCACAGAGTAATTCTTTACATTTGTCTTCATTTTGGAATGAAACCAGAGTATCAATAAATGTCTCTACTGCAGTGCCAGCACTGGCTAGATCCAGATCTTCAGTCTGCAGTAGGTTGTGGAGTTTTTCTGCAAATCCGAGAATGTAACCAAACAGGAAAAGACAAAAGAAAGTGTTGAATGACATTAAGAAATTGTAAAGTCCCAGTGCCTTGGGTGTATTTCCACATTGTGAGAGATAAGAAATTAAGGATTCATAAGTATGCTTTAGTACTCTCATAGGTCTTTTCCGACATCCTCACCTGGTGCTGCTCAGCGCTGTGACCTTGAATGTTCTGTCAAGTCCCATTTCTTCTTTTACCTGTTTCAGTTTGTCACTGTGCACTACAGATGTTGAAAAGAATGTATGCAAGCATTGCACCAATTCAAAGAAATCTTTTACTTCAGGAATGCATTGACATGAATCCACAAGAGTCAGATTTAACTTATGTGCATAACAGTGAACATACACAGAATGAGGGTGGTCCTTTTTGAAGAGTTCCTGAACACCATTGAGATGACCACTCATGACACTTGCACCGTCATAAGCTTGGGCAACAAAAGTAACATCTGGCTGAAATATATCAAATTTTTTCAAGGCGTCATTAATGTTACTACACAATCCACTTGCATCCAGTTCTGAGACTTTAACGAAACATAGAAAACATTAGACAGGTTTATGGTTATGAAAATATCTGACACATATGCTCATTTGTTCCTGACATGAAATGTCTCAAGAGTTGTCACATAACACTGATACAAATTTAGCATTTTTGGCTTCTTGCACAATGGCATCTGTAATACAGGATGTAGTGCACTGAATCAGACTGTTCTGTGATTCAGCAGATATGTTTGTTGCATTTGAAGGGATGGACTCATTAACTTAGAGAACTCTATCAAACTTTTTAATCAAGTCTAAAGTCTCCCTGAAGTTTCCTTTATTAACACTTGTCTCATCCTCATTGTGACCCCGGAAAGGTAACCCTAGCTGATCCAAATGTAGAGTGACTTCTACTAGTCTTTTCATGTAATCCCTTCTTTGCTGAATTTCCTTAATCTTGTCCTTGTCTACCTGTACCATGATGTTACCCATTTTCTGTGTGCATGTATATGCACACCAAGCAGCCATTGCACTTCTATGAGTGACTTGATGTGTGTGCCCTGAATTTCTCCAATGCCTTTTTCCAGTTCTGAAATCCTTGAGTAGTAAAGGCTTCATCCGCACATCCCTGCCCATGCATTAAACATCTACATGCAAAGCAGAATGCACTCTGTTTTTCACAGCTGTACTCCAACAGAAATCTTTGTACCAGTGATGGCTAAAGCCCCATCTTTTACCTCCATAAAGTTTGGTATTGAAATTAGTCATAGGCTGAGTGGGGCCTTTCTCTTTATTGCCAAGATCAGTAGGGGGGGTTATCATCGAGGTCAGGTACTGGAAGGGCCTGGGACAAGCCTAACTCAATAGAGGGGGTAGTGCAAGACTGTTCAATCCATGCACTACCAGTAGTGCTGTTACTTCTAATACTGTCAACTTGATGACTTACTGTCTCACTTGTTTGTGCATTACAAGATGCATCGTTAACAGTTACTATGTCTGTGCACAACAACCAACAGCTTAAACTGGTTCAAGGTCAGTTGGCATTCATCTGTATCCCCCTTCCCCGGGTCATGCCTGAAAATAGGCAGGATTTGTCTAGTGCACTTACCCGGTCAACAAAAACTAACTTAATAAATAAATAGTCTCATTCAAAGATGAAGAGGATGCTGATGAAGAACTTATTCTTGGCCTTTTGCTGGCTGTTCCCATATTAAAGAAAGACCTTGTGTCACGACTCAATTTGTTTTGAATGTTGTACTTTAATTCAGTTGTAGGCCAAAATAAAAAAAAGTGATGATTTACTATTGTATGGTGATACCCATGTAGGTGGGCTAGTGAGTAGCTGTAGTCACAAACCCTGCCTGTTTACTTTATTCTGGGGCTATATCCCAAGGCTATAAATAACCAAGTAATTCATGACAGTAGTAGGCAAATAAAAAACCCTGCCCCTTTTTTCTCTGGAGCTATATACCCCAAGACAGTGGACAATGGGGTAATTACTGACAGTGGTGGGAAGACAACAGACTCTGCCTGTTTACTTTATTCTGGGGCTATATCCCAAGGTTGTAAGCAACTGAGTGATTCGTGACAGTAGTAGGCAAATAAAAAAACTTGCCTCTTATTTTCCTGGGGCTATATACCCCAGGACCATGGTCAATCAAGTAATTAGTGACAGTGATGGGCAAACAACAGACCCTGCCTATTTACTTTTTTCTGGGTCTTTATCTCAAGGTTGTAAGTAACCAAGTAATTCATGACAGTAGTAGGCAAACAAAAATCCCTGCCTATGCTTATCTAGGGCTATGTACCCCAAGACCATGGATAATCGGGTAATTACTGACAGTGGTGGGCAAACAACAAACTCTGTTTACTTTCTTCTGGGATTATATGCCAAAGCTGTAAGCATTAAACCAATCAATCATGTAACGTGATTAGTGATGTCAGGCAATGAAGGAATTAAAAGAAAAAAATGCAGTGCAGCAGTTCTTCATGGCAGGCTGCTCAGCTCATGCTGCTGAATTGCGCTCAGTTGAGTCAATCTGTCTCCCACCTCCTATCCCCCTTGTCACAGCGTGTGGGAATAAACTCAGATGAGGCAAAGTTACAGGTTTAAAACACACCATGGTGTGGTATTTATTTTTCAAAAGTTAGAAAAATAATGAATGAAAACAAAGAAAATCACTACTTAACATCAGTAGTTTCTCACAAAATACAGTCCTGGATCTCAGAGCTCCTAAGACCCTTCTAATTTGCATTCAACAGCTTGTCTGCCTCTCTTCCCCCTCTCCTAGGGCTGAGCCCCTCTGGGCTGAACTGAAGTAAACTCTGTGAAGAGGTATTTACATATTTTTTTGGGGGGTCACCTGACTAAGCCCTTTTTATTTACAAGTCTGGACACGTTGTTTCATGTCTGAACATGTTGTTTCAAAATCAAGGGGGTTATTTCAGGGGACTTCCTGGTTCAGTTAAAGGTACAGAGTATATATCTACAGATATTGACTTTCTACATACTGATCCTCAGTGACTAAGCTCTTTTATGCATAGAACCTTATACAGTAACAAATTTATTATGTGAATTTATGAAAATACCGTTAGAATTTCTTATAATTGTACTAATCATTACAGTATTATTGTTTTATATGACTTCTGACTCCTTTTTCTTTAAAAAGGCTTTACTAACTGTATTCATTCCTATTTGAAATAATCTTCATGCTATTTGTACACAAAATGCACTTATGCACCTTACACAACATCTCTCTGGGTGTTTGGTATTATTTTAGGGATTGGATGGATGGAAATGGAAAAAGAATGAAAAGAGAGAACTAGTAGGAAGTTTAGTAGGGATAGTAAAGAGCTGCGATAGGTGGCCAACCTAGGGTAGGGGGAAAAGAAGAAAAGCAAAGAGAAAAGCATTAACTGTTGTGCACAGACGTTTTGGTAGCTAGGAAATAAAGAGATAGAAAAGTGGTCTATCAGTCACAGCTGAGGATGTAGCCTAACTCCACCACACCCCTCCTCTATATTATTCAAAATCTTTTTTTTTTTATTTATATCTTTTGGGATCAGATCTTATTTCTTTTTACACATTGCAGAGCAAACAGCAGGCTGCCCAGCTGATCCTGCTATATCTGTCTGTCTTCTCTTTCTCTGAGCTCCCTCTCACTGGCACTTGACTGTTATATTATTTTTTTTTTGGGGTTGGGGGTGATATTTAAAACTGTGGCCTAAAAGCCAAGATAGTCAGTGCATCAGACTACTCAGCTGGCTCCTGTTGCTGCACCACCCTCCACAGCCACTAAAATTTCACCTCAGTATTTCAAAAAATTCAAATCATTCATCAGCAGCACGACTCCCCACACTGTCTGTCTCTCCATCTCCTCACCAGCCAGCCAGCTTACAAGTCCTCCTAACTCCCACTCCCACTCCCTCCCAGCCCCAACCTCTCTCTCCTATTCTCTTCTCTTCTCTTGGTTGCCAGACACTCAGTGTGTTTTTTTTACTAGAGTCTCTAGTAGTTAGTTGAAGCAATTTGAAGTTCTATATTTATTTTTGAATGTTATTTATTTGCTCTGAGAAGAGACACACATGCTCGTGCTTGCTACAGCAGTAGCCAGATTAGCAGCCAAATTCAAAATGATGGCCATGCTTAGAGTGTGAAGAAGTCATCCAACTCCACCCACAGCCCCAACCTGCTCCAATAAAAGCCATTGCCTACCTACCCACATTGCCGCACATGATTGGAGTGGGTCAGGATTGGCATACACATTCAAGCCCAACCCTCCCAGCTCCCCCATGTGATGCCCAAATCTGTGCCCCATGTGATCCAGCTGCATCGTCAGTCCTGGGTCTGACCTGAGAGCATGCATTGAACCATTGGGGTTGGGTTGGGCACTACTCAGCAGCAACCATAGAAACTTGGGAATCTGCCAGGCTTAGAGCTCAGGGCTCTCCTTGTCTGACTACAGCATGAGCATAGATACCAGGACAGGAAAGAAAATTAGAAGACCTGGCTACTGAGTGAGGTAGGTGGTGGGCAGTGGGGTGCAGAGGCAGAGTGGAGGCAGTACTCACTGGGCTGTGGGATGTCTCCCTCAGAGACAGCTGGTGCTGCTGCTGCTGCTGATGGGATGTTAAGCCCTATAATTCAAAACAAATGCATAAGGCTAGGTGAACCAAGTGGGGGGGCACCAGCATAAACTGGGGGGGCCCATGCCCCCATTTTTCAGGCTGCTGACACCCCTGTGGGGTGTGAGTTAATTAAGCAATAAACCATGACAGGGTGTTGGTGATGCTGGTTTTACCGCCTGGCGTGGTTTTGGTCACGGGCCGCGGGCGGTGAAGTAAACAGGCGTGCGACTCAAACCAACATCTCTTTCAAATGATTTATTACAATATACTAATGTGTAGCTTAATATTTGTTCAAAAGAATAGAAAAATAATTATTTTTGTATTTTTTATAGCTTTGTAATAAATTTGTTCTTACACTACAAAAAATAGTGCAGTGTAACCAAATCCTGTAAGCAGATGCAAAAGCCAGAAAAATACCCTGCATAGATAATAACTTTATGTAATGGAGATGGGGAGGGTGACAGACACATACTTAGAAACATTAGGATACCAAAACAACAGGGTGACAGACACATACTTCAAAACATTAGGATACCAAAACAACAAAATCAAAGCAGAACCGTAGGATAACAGACTGGAATGTTAAACAGGAAGAGGTCGGGATTAAAGAAAGTTGTGTTCACCAGTTTGCCGGTCACTCCGAGCGATCCCTGCCCGCCTCGTACATCCCGCCGCTGACAGGACTCGGAACTGCACAAAGAGGGCACAACTGCAACCCGGCCTGCCTTAAAAAGTGTCCGATTTTTTCGCCGGTCACTCCGAGAGATCCCCGCCCGCCTCGTACATCTCGCCGCTGACAGCACTCATACAGCACTCAGAACTGCACAAAGGGGGCACAACTGCAACCTGGCCTGCCTTAAAAAGTGTCCGATTTTTTACAATTCTGCAAGTTCAGAAGCTGGCACTTGCTTATGTAGTCGTAGTCCGTGGAGAACACTCCGGTTGGAATTTACCAAAAAGGGAAGAAGAAAAACGATGTTCTTATGGTGCTGGTGCCACAGTAATGTTTAGCGAGGAAAACAACATGGCGGCTCGGAGTGATTTTTACTTTTTTTTTTTGGCAGTTAGTGAGATGCGGCTGGCTGGCACTTGTTCCTGTTGGTGATGCTAGATTTTACAACAGGGTGATAGTGCCAGCTGGCCAATGAGAAGTTGCTATTTTTTTTGCCATTGTATAATCCCCAGTAACCACAAACCTTGTCATGGGTTATTGCTTACATAATTCTACAGGTCATCAGTGGCTGTTCAGGATGAAAGCTGCAATACTGAAATGTTAAATTGCTTCTAACTCTTATATAGCAGTACTCTAACAAATACCTTGCACCCTTATGAACCCTTACTTTTTTTGTTGTTGAATAATGACATTTTGTTTCCTGCTCTGTGTAAATCCCAGCCACTTTCTCTTTTGTTCTTAATCTGATTTAAACAGCTGTGCTGGTAACAACATTGGGTGGTGGTGTTTTTTTAATCTGAATACAGCGAGCGAGTGTAATTGCATAAGTGCAAGACAAAAGGGTCCATGATCTGACCAGTGTGACTGTAATTTGTTACAGCATTTTTCAGTGTGTTGGAACTCTGTATCCCACTGAGACATTTACATACTAATTTTATTAATTTGTTCATTGTTGCCTCTGCACCATCAGTGCCAAACACCTAAACAGCAAATACAAGCAAGCAACGTTTGACATGGACAAATGCTTGTTTTTAGCTGCAGCAAGTGCAGCAACACCCTTTTGCCCCATCAAACTTCCTGACATCCTTGATGCCTCTCCGGCACCTCTCCCTCTGGCAGAGCATTTCTTCCCAGTCATTGTTGTTTTATATATGTAATATTTTGATGATATTGTGGAATGGATGACAAAATTAAGGAAAGCATGCAGTACAACTAAATAGCAGCAGACAACTCCTCCCCTGAGGGAGCAACAGTGATGTCTGATACATAAGAGATGAAAATGAATTTGCTGAGCTAGTAAGTTCCCTCAAAATATGTACTTTTTATAACATGTAGAGGGTTAACACGATAGGGATAACAACTGACTAAGTACTGTACAGCTAAGTGATAAATTATCTCTCTGCAGCATCAGAGCACTGTCGCTTTAAGAAATAAATAACTGAAACTAATATTGAAGGAGACTAATAAAATACTTCACGTAAACACACAAAACTGAAATCCATATTTAAAATGAGAAATTACAGACTACAGACAAAGAGTAATGAAGAAGAAAGACTGAAAAGAACAGGACACAACTCACGATCAGTTAAAAACTACAAACCTTTTAGGGCTACCTTGCTGGCTGCCTACACCTCTCCTCCCCACAGCAGTGCTTCTCTATAGACTACACAAGAACACTATTTCAAACATAGTAATCTTCAAAAACAGAACCAGAAAAACACAAATCTAGAGGCACAACATACAATAGCACAGCGTGTGAGTGATTTTGTGTCAAAAAAGCTATTTTTTACAGTATTTAGACCTTTTTTTGCTCAGACAAGCACAGGGACAGACGTTTGTCCTGTCTCCCTTCATAAGACAGCATTGAACAGAGCCTCCTCATTTTGTGCACCTTGTTTCAGTAACATGTGATCTGCAGTCCCATGGTACATTGGGGACTTCACAGGCAGGGTCAACTTCGCTGGTGAAGTTCCCAGTTCATAACTTTGTGATGTTGGCTCCATATTGCGAAATGACACTTCACAAGGTGGATTGACTTGTGAAATGGGATAAATGCACAAATTAATTTGCAAAGTAGATTTCTTCCCACTTCACACACACCACTGATTGTCATAGTTCTCAGCCAATAGTGCCTGCATCGCGTCATCATCTGTTGTGCATGTTTCATCATTGCTAGCAGAAAATATGAGGAAAAGGACTGGAGGATAAAGGGATACAGGGAGATGAAAGGTATAACAAAAGGTTCCACCATGACAGTTCTACCAAGAACAAGTTCTGCAAGCGGTGCTGGCGAAAGGAGCTGGTCATGGTGGGACAGGGTCTGGGAGGCTTGGCTGTGAGGCTGTGAGGGCTTGGGCCAGACACATGAAATTATGGCCAAAGAAATCATGGTTCATTATTCCCCAGAAGTCTTCTGGTTTCACTACCATTCCAGCCACCCTTCCTAGTCGGTCATCCAGTGCATCTGGTGATGAAACCACCCTAAGCAGTCCAGAACCACACTGGCTTTCCCTTTATTCTCTTTCAAGTGCTTTCAGTTCCAATTCTCATACCTGGGAAAGACATTAACCATCCAGAAATGTAAAGTCAAGCCCTCCCCTATTCATCTCATATGAACAACATATGCTGTAGCCACAAGTACATTGGTGTAGACAATTTCCAGTCCATCCTGAACTACTATATTATTCCTCTAGACCCTAAATCCTGCATCAGCAGCAACAGCATACAGCCCAGTGTTGCTACTCAGTCACCATCATGTGAGAAAGGCAACACTGCATCTGTATATGTAGATACCATTATTATTATCTTGTCACTAGAGGAAAAATACAAGTTCTTCATGGGAGTGGGGGGGGGCAGGGTGAGGTATACTGACCCCTGAACTTTGCAAAGGCAGTCCAGGTAGCATTATACCAAAACAAATTGTAATGGAGAGAGAGAGAGAGACAGAGATAGAGAGAGATAGAGAGAGAGAGAGCCAGAGAGGAGGAGGAGATGGACGTGAACCTGTCAAAGTAGGAGCATGAGACTGAGGTGGTATAGGAGGGGGAAGCCTAAGAGGAGGAAGAGAGGGCAAAGGGGCAGGACAAAACACATGCTCCACAGGACAGAATAAGAGTCAGAGGGAAGAAGAAGCATTAGTGTGGCAGGGGAAGGGCAGATGGAAGAAGGTTGAGAGGAGGAGATAGAGGAGCAGACAGAAACAGTACTACAGGAAGAGAGGCATAAGGAGGCACATACATGACTTGAGAGGAAGATGAAGTATAGGATGAGCTTAAGACAGTTACAGCAATGACTAGTGGTGATGAATGCGATACGGGGGAGTGAAGACCATCGCAGTAGGAGATGGAAAAATTTAAAAAAGAGACAAAGCAAGAAAGGAAGTTTCTCAAACAGAGAAATCTAAAGACAAGTCCTACCCCCAACCCTGCAGCATGATCAGCCCCTAGTGCTGTACCATCTGCTGCTGCCCTACTTGCATCCAAGCCACAGCATAGGCTGAAAAAAGAAATTATCTTGCAGTTGCCACCTAATTCCTTCCAAAGTACCCCCTCCTCCCAGCAGTCAACCATGCCTAAAAAAATCTGATTTTCTGCAGTCATGGAGTATTCTACAAACAACACCACAAATCCACTGAAAGCATGTTGCAGTCAGTGTGCTAGAAAGATCAATTAGGATCAGTCTTCTCAAACATTAGGAACCAGTGTTTTGGATGATCATTTAACACATGAACATGGCACCTTCTTAACAGCCACGTCCATTCCCAAGTTCACCTCAGGTTAAATGGGCCAGAAGCAGGGATAAAGATGGGAAGTGGTTGGATAACATTGTTTGTTCAAGTATTCCAGCCACCATAGCACCCGCAGCAGCCAGCTGATGCATCCCCAGATACTGGTGCTGCCTTACAAGCAATCCAGCCACTAACTTCCAGAGCCAGGTCAGGTGTGCCCCCTGTACTATTCCTGAAGTTGTTGCAGTGAGACAAACTACACTGCCTGAGTCATGACATGTGTGCACTGAACTTTCACCTACTCATCCAAGTTCCGTATGAATCACACAGCTCATTATGGAGATGATGGCCCTTGATCATCAGCCATTCTCTAGTATAGAAGACACTTGTTTTTGAAAATGTTTGCATGAAGTGAAGCCCACATTTAGCACTGCAGCACACTTCATGTTTTCTGAGCATGTTCTCCCTGCTATGTATGAGGCAGTAATCACCCAGGTGGAGACACTTCAGAAGGAGGAATGGGTGTTATGTATGTGGATTTGTCTAGTGATATCTGGAGCAGTACTGCAAATAAAAGCTTCTTGAGTCTCACTGCTGTGGGTTGTATTCAGATTAAGCACCACCACCATTCTTACTCAACCTCCACCACCACCATCCCCTGTAGGACTTATATTAAGGCAGACATCCTCACAGAATAAATGACAATAGGGGAAGTGTTGTACTTAGTGTGACAGTCATGTATTGGAAGCACAGTGGGAAAAACATTATCCGATTGCACCTAGAAATCTGGATTTATACAATGTAGGTGAGAATGAAACCTTACAGATAAATAATTTACAGTATATGACGCTTATAACTGACTACTCTGTGTGACTCATTTTGTCTGTTATAAGTGGCTGTCCAAGATAACAAAAAGCATTATTTTAATGGGTTTCCTCCTCTCGGTACCCAAGATTAATCTCACAGCATATTTTACAACAATGTACAGTATGGACTAGTCGCCTCCCCTTGAATCCTCTGTGCTTAGTGATCTCAGCCTGCTCTCAATCCCAGTTTCAGTCCTAGTTTCAGTTCTACCCAACCACAGCCACCCACCCAACCAACAAAACTGCATTCTGTACCCAATTTCAGTTCCACCTGACCATGACCAGAAAAGCAGAATACAGTATCGTACCCACTGTCCATCCTCTTAATGCTCACTCATGTCTTGAAAAAAATATTCTGCCAACTCTCAGCTCTTGTCTCATTCTAAAAAAAAAAACTAAAACCTCTGGCTTTTTGTCACATCTTGGCTTTATTTTTGGTCTCAGTTCTCAGTCAACACAAACAGTACACACCAGGAGTGAGTGAGTGAGGGCAGAAACTGAAAGAAACGGACAACTGTTCGGAAAATGGATCATTGTGAGGGAAGGAGGTGAAAGGGACACCTGAAGACACAAAGCCATAGAAAGACACACCGGGTGGGAGGGGAATCAGAACCGTAAGTAAAAAAAGAAAAATGAAATACACAAATGACACCATCAAACATGCTGCTGGATCTTGGGGTGGGGAGGGAGCTTAGGGAGACTTAGCTCAGCATTTTAGCACCTCATTACCTACAGTCAGACAGCACAAGTGAGGCCCATTAACATCTCCACAGCTGCAGTCTGGTAGCCTCTGAAAGTGTCAGGGAGGGCACCTGATTGCAGCTGAGTAGTTGTTAATGGGTCTCCGGCATCCATTATTGCAGACATCCTTAATCCAATATAATGTAGTGTTTTATTATGGAACCCTGTTTGAAATGGCTTTTGGAAACCATAAATTGTCTATTCTAGGTGGCCATCTGGCTTAAGCATGAATGGTATAAGTGGTGCATATTGTATTCATATGACGTGAACACCTAAAATGATGATAAATCATTTATCATCATTCTAAGTGGGTCACCACCTTTTATTGGAGTCATCACTTGAGGATTGTCACAAAGGAGTTCTTAAATAATGAGACAGCAGCTTGAACAATGCCTGATAACATCACAATGACCTCTGCTGCACTCAAAACAGAGCAGTCAAATCTGACAGAAACAGTTTATTCTTCATTATACAGTGGCAAGAAAGAATGCTGGACTGTGATTGGTGAGTCTGGGGCTGGACCCGTGATGTTATCCCAGCATAACATCATGGATCAAGTCCCAGCACAGTCATGACCATTGCGGCAAACTCAGGTACTGGAGGAGAGGGGGTTTCCCTGAGTAAGATAGTTAGGGTACAGCTGCAGCTAATTTGGCTGATTAGCTGCAGCTGCACAGACAGGAGAGCTTTAAAAACAGGAAGAAAGAGCCAGCAGGCAATTGCTGCAGGGATAGAGGGCTGACAAGCTGCTTGGATTGTTCCAGAACAGGAGTCCCTTAAGCAACCCTCAGGAGATTGGTCTCCTGAATTAGGCCAAAAAGAAAAAAGTTATTTCCATTGTGAGTTTTCCATTTTACTGTTTGTGTTCTTTGAGAAGGTCTAGCCTTCTGGAAAAGGGGGGGGGGGTTCTAGTTAGGGTAGGGGATTGTTTAGTCAGCACTCCGACCCAGAGCTAGGCCTCTTTATTTCTGTTTTTGTTTCATTTTCCCCAGTGGGACTTAAAAAGGAAAAGGGTTTGATGTTAGTTAACAAACTGGTCTTCCTGAGACTCTTTAACCACCACAAAGCTGATCCTGAATCCCTTGGCGAGGTGGTCTGAGGCCACGAAGGGACTTTCAGGTTTGAAAATAGAGGGGGACCTGACCTTCCTTAGAAGCCCAAAGGGTCCAGGGTCACCACGAGAACACTACCACTGTTATGGGTGCAGTGAGCAGGGACATGTAATTGCCAACTGCCCGAATGGGGTTGAACCAATGCAGTGCAACTGGGGTGGGTTCCCACAGAGCAATTGCCATTTGATTAATGTGGTAGGGGTGGTAGCCACTACACACCGATTTAACCAGGTGGTTAAGATAAATGGACAAGCTGTTATGGCCCTTGTCAACTCGTGGAGTGAGGTCACCCTTACAGTTTGCAGTTTGGTGCAATCCTCCCAGATTAATTTCCAGAAACGTACCGGGATCACCTGTGTCCATGGCACAGAGTTTTATTACCCCACGGTGCTAGTTACTGTGGAAGCACAGGTGGAGAAGAGGCAGGTCATGGTAGGGGTCCTCCCTCAATTGGCGCATCCTGTCCTGGTGGGTTGAAATTTTCTGGGGTTTAAGACATTACTCCATCAGGGGGGATCCTGAGAGGCCAGGGCCCCAGTAACCGAGGCTATGGTGCTAGGAATTCCCGAGGGGTCAGAGGAGTCACCCAATTATTTCTCTTACGCACATTGGGACCCTGAGTTGTATGGGGAGGCAGGAAAGTCCTGGAAATCATGAAAGGAATGCAGGGATTGTAAAAAGTTAGGGACCAAGATACTGGCTGCCAATGGCAGGTCCGTGCTGGTGGGATTTAGAACCCCGTTTCCAGAGGGACAACAGGGTGAGTAGTCTGGTGCCCGAGGGGAGAGTTGTAGGGAGGAAGAGGAGGACCCAGAAGTGGAGATAGAGTCGAATCCCCTGAATTGAGTACCCTCAGGATAGCCTCCAGGAACTTTGGTTGGGACCAAATAGACAAGCCTCTCTTTCAGAATATCTGGTCAGAGGTTGTGGAGATTAATGGGGTACCGGTAGAAGGCAAAGTCAAGGGACCTGGACCATATTTCACATTAAATAATGACCTCTTATTCCGAGTGATACTGGATGAAGAACATGATGTGGAACAGTTGCTGGTCTCCCGCCAGCACAGGAAGGCGGTACTGGATTTGGCACATGCTCACCTTCTTGGAGGACACCTTGGGGTCAAAGAAACACTGCGCTGCATACTCCGAAGATTCTACTGGCCTGGAATTTATGCCGAGGTAAGGAGGTACTGTGCTTCATGCCTAGAATGCCAGTTGGCGTCCCCGCGGCAGAAGTTAAGAGCCCCATTGGTGCTCTTGCCAATCGTCGATGAACCCTTCATGAGGATTACAATGGACCTAGTAGGCCCCCTAGACGGGTCAGCCCAGGGCCACCAACACATCCTGGTCATCGTAGACTACGCTTCAAGATATCCGGAAGCGATCCCGCTCCATAACACAGCCTTGAAGTCGATTGCCCGAGAGCTCATTCAAGTCTTCATGAGGGTCGGATTCCCAAAGGAGATACTGATGTACCAGGGTACTCCCTTTGTTTCACGTTTAATGAAGGAACTTTGCAGACTCCTCCAGATACAAGCCCTGAGGACCTCAGTGTACCACCCCCAGACAGATGGTCTGGTCGAATGATTTAATCAGACTTTGAAGGGGATGTTGCAGAAAGTCGTGAGCTGAGACAGAAAGGACTGGGACTTACTCCTTCCCTACTTAATGCTCGCTCTTGGAGAGGTCCCACAGGCATCCACTGGATTCTCCCCCTTCGAGTTGTTATATGCCTGCCAGCCCAGGGGTATCCTCGATATACTAAAGGAGGACTGGGAAGAGCAACTGCCACAAGCAGCCAGTGTGATTGGGTATATCTCTCAATTGCAGGAAAGGTTGGCCCACGTCACTCCTATTGTCCTGGAACACTTAGAAAAGGCCCAAGAGACCCAACAGACTTTTTGTGACCATCAGGTGAGGATCCAGAAGTTCCAGTTGGGGGATCGGATGATGGTCCTGGTTCCCACAGTAGAAAGCAAACTGCTCACCAGGTGGCATGGTTCATACGAGGCCGTGGAAGCTATTGGTGATGTGAACTATAAAGTAAGCCAACCCGATCACAGGAAGAAGTTCCAAATATGCCATATTAACCTCCTGAAGGCATGGCAAGAGAGGGAGGCCTGCTGTGTCTCATTGGCCATAACCCCGGCAGGAGGTAAAACAGAGGGGCAAGTCCATATCTCACCCGAGCTGTCTCCTAGACAGTACAAAGAAGCAGTGGAAATGGTTCAGCAAAAGGGGGATATGTTCTGTGAATGACCTGATTGGACAGTCGCAGCCTACTATGACATTGTGACAGCTCCAGGTGTAAGGATAAGGGAAAGATCCTACCATATCCCAGAGGCCAAGAGGCAAGAAATCCGAGCTGAAGTTGAGAGGATGTTGAAGCGCAACATCATAGAAGAGTCCCATAGTGAATGGTCAAACCCCATCACCCTAGTGCCAGAACTGGATACTTGGAGGTTCTATAATGATTTCAGGAAACTAAATGAGGTATCGCAGTTTGATGCATACCCCCTACCTAGGGTCGATGAACTGATTGACCAGTAGGGGAAGGCCAGATACCTCTCCCCCTTGGACCTTACGAAGGGATACTGGCAGATCTCACTCACAAGGGCAGCCCAGGAGAAGACTGCCTTCGTTGCCCCCGGGGGTGGTTTATACAACTACAAAGTCCTTCCATTTGGTCTGCATGGAGCACCTGCAACCTTTCAGGGCATGATGGACTGACTGCTGCGCCCACACTCTCGCTATGCTGCCGCCTATATCAATGATGTGGTCATCCATAGTACGGACTGGGAAACTCACCTTCAGAAGGTTGAGGCTGTACTAGATACGTTACGAGAAGCCGGGTTGACAGCAAACCCTGCCAAATGTAAGATCAGCTTGTCAGAGGCAAAATACTTGGGCTATGTGGTTGGACGGGGATTGGTGAAACCCCAGGTGAGGAAGGTAGAAGTAGTTCAAAACTGGCCCCAACCAAACAAGAAGAAGCAAGTGAGGGCTTTCCTAGGGTTAGTTGGTTACTACCGGAGGTTCATCCCTCACTTGGCCACTCGGGCCACTCCATTAACTGAGTTAACCAGGGTGAGAGCATCGGACATTGTGAGGTGATCAAAAGCAGTGGATGAGGCATTAACTAACCTCAAGACAGCCCTCTGTTCTGATCCGGTACTGGTCTCCCCAGATTTCGTTAAAGAATTCATTCTGCAAAAAGATGCCTCAGATGTTGGATTAGGGGTAGTACTCTCCCAAGTGGTAGCAGGTGAAGAGTACCCCATCCTGTACCTAAGTAGGAAGTTGTTACCCCGGGAATAGCGGTACGCTGTAATGGAAAAGGAGTGTCTTGCAGTGAAGTGGGTGACGGAAACCCTCAGATATTACTTACTAGGTCACAAGTTCACTCTGGTGATGGACCATGCTCCACTCAAGTGGATGCAAACAAACAGGGAAAAAAATGCCAGAGTGATGAGATGGTTTCTTGCACTACAACCATACCACTTCGTGGTCCACCACAGAGTGAGGGCACTGAATGGAAATGCGGACAGACTTTCCTGATGACCCTACCTCTCAGCACAGGCTGCCTAACCCCATAGTGTTGAGCTGGGGAGGGGGATGTGTGGTAAACTCAGGTACTGGAGGAGAGGGGGATTCCCTGAGTAAGATAGTCAGGGTACAGCTGCAGCTGATTTGGCTGATTAGCTGCAGCTGCACAGACAGGAGAGCTTTAAAAACAGGAAAGAAAAGCCAGCAGGCAGTTGCTGCAGGGGTAGAGGGCTGACAAGCTGCTTGGATGTGTTCCAGAACAGGAGTCCCTTAAGCAACCCTCAGGAGATTGGTCTCCTGAATTAGGCCAAAAAGGAAAAAGTTATTTCCATTGTGAGTTTTCCGTTTTACTGTTTGTGTTCTTCGAGAAGGTCTAGCCTTCTGGAAAAGGGGTGTTTCTAGTTAGGGTCGGGGATTGTTTAGTTAGTGCTCCCACCCAGAGCTAGGCCTCTTTACTTCTATTTTTGTTTCATTTTCCCCAGTGGGACTTAAAAAGGAAAAGGGTAGAAGCCCAAAGTTCTGTGTCACCAACCATATTACGAAAATAAAAATATACCTGGTTGGTTTGATGTTAACAAACTGGTCTTCCTGAGACTCCTTAACCACCGCAAAGCTGATCCTGAATCCCGTGGTGAGGTTGTACCTTGTCACATCATGTTAAATGTAAAAAACAAAAAAACAAAAAAGAATCAGTTTACAGCTGTCCCCGTCATCGGCTTCAGTGCTTCCTGCCAAAGTGAAAGCCATGTTTTCAATCGGCACTGACTTCACAGTACTATAACTCAAAAGTCAGAACTCTCACACATTCCCCCAAACAAAGTTTTGTTTTCTTACTTAAAAAAAAAAAACAATGAGCCAAGTGAAAGCCATCTTAACAATCTGCTTCTCAGCAGTCCCCGCTTCACAACTTTCCATGCCCGCCCCCAACGCAGCGAGTTCATCTCTTGAGCACACATTCCAGCAAAATAATCACACCCAGAACCCTTACACATTCCCCCAAATCCATGTAATCAGTTTTGATTCTTTAAAAAAAATGAGAAAAGTGACAGTCCTGTTTGTGATAGGCTGCATTGTCCCCACTGGGCAGCCTGACTTCACTGTCCCCCGCTCGGCAGCCTCACCAACACCACAGTCAGCTTACTGTCCTAGTAACTACTGAAGTTTGCTCTGAAGCGAGTCAGTTTAAGTTTGCTTCTAGTTTCTATTTTTCCTTTTTTATCTTTTCAAACAAATGTAAACAGAAAAACAACAGCGGAATCCATGTCACTGAAAACAGGACTAACCAAGTGAGCGTGCAAGGCCGTCTTTTTTATCAGTCAGCACACAACCACATTAACAATGCTTCCTTGCCATTCTGGTCCCTTCTTTCTCTGTTTTTTTTTTAATATGCTACGTAAGCACTCTTCAAAAACCATTCTCCCTGCCACCCCCTCCACCTTGTTTACTCAACTGTCCTAGACATCCACACAGAGATGGCACCAGATGATTGGCAGTAGCTGTGACAGGACTGGAGGTCCAAAACAGTGGGCTCTTCCTAATTGTTGTAAGAGTTCTCTAGCTATAAGCATTTAAAGTACTGTACAATACCAGCAGAAACACCAGACATCCAAAACTTCAACAGAACCTGACTCGACCGAGACGGGGGGAGGTGCAACCATGAGACAGCCACAATATTATACACAGACAGAATAACAGCTCCACCCACTGCAGAAACACTATAAGGAACTATTTTTTAAACGAGTACACTTCCACAATAAATAAACCACACAAAAAAATACAAAACACTATTTTTTTATTATTTCTTAATTTAATTATTGTGATTGCAAATTCTCTCACTGTAAGTATTACCTGAGCAACCACTCCCGTCGTCACGGGGCAAAAACCACACCACTGGGTTTTGTCTTAAAGTTGCTTTATTTGATCAAATCTTACACATGCATGTTGGACTTCTACAAAGGAGATCGTCCCTGATTAAAGTTTACAGCACTTTTATAAGCTAGATTTTGCACTTCTTATCTTGAAAAATACCAACATTTCAGTATGAGCCAATCATAAAATAGCATAGAGTTTTCAGCAATGTAAAAAGAAAAAAAGAAATGTTGATATGTATGAGGTACTTTTCCACTGCAATTCATTTCTTTCCCATTACTGCTTGATACATATGCCTGGGTCAAGCTGACCTGAGAGAGACAATGAGTTTCACTCACACCATAGCAACGTACAGCTTGCCTTCAATGCCACTACGTGCTGTTACATAGATACATACATAGATACATAGACAGTGTCGGCAGATAAGTGCCTATGGCCCACCTAGTCTGCCCATTTGAGCTTGTAAGTTCAGTTTGTTTTCCTAGAAGTCTATTTCCCCTTACCCCTGACCTCTAGAATTCCTTTATGTCTATCCCATGCATTCTTAAATCCCGTGATTGTTTCAGCCCCCACCACTTCCTCTGGCAGGGTGTTCCACTTATCCACCACCCGTTCTGTGAAGAAATTCTTTCTCATGTTTCCTCTTGAATCGTCCTCCCTCCAACTTCATCCCATGCCCTCTAGTCCTGAAACATCTTTTCGTTAAAAATAGGTGTTTTCCTGCACCCTGTTCCTCCCTGTAAGATACTTGTATGTCTCTATCATATCCTCTCTCCCTCCTCTCCTCCAGGAGTACATGTTCAGTTCCTTCAACCTGTCTTCATAGGATTTGTGATGCAACCCATGCACCATCTTTGTTGCCCTCCTCTGAACCTTCTCTACCCTGTCTATGTCCTACGTAGGTATGGTCTCCAGAACTGTACACTGTACTCCAGGTGGGGCCTCACTAGTGTCTTGTATAGCAGAATTATGACCTCCTTTTCCTGCTGGTGATGCCCCTGCCTCATACATCCCAGCATCCTATTTGCTTTACCTGATGCCTTGTCACACTGTTTCCCTCACCTGGAGGTCATCAGAGATGACAACCCCAAGATCCCTTTCCTGCTTGGTGCATGCTATATCCTCACCCCCAACTGATATATTGTGCCAGGGTTTTGTGCCCCTATGCATTATCTTGCACTTCTTTGCATTGAATTTCAACTGCCAAACCCTTGACCATTCTTCAAGTTTCTGCAGGTCCCTTCTCATTCTGTCTACACCTCTGGTGTGTCTACCTGTTACAGAGCTTTGTGTCATCAGCGAACAGTGAAATTCTGCCTTCTATATCCTGTGCAATGTCACTGATGAAGATGTTGAATAGGACCGGTCCCAGCACTGATCCCTGTGGTACCCCACTGGTCACTCTTCCTCTGTGGAGTGACAGCCATTTACCACCACCCTCTGTGTCCTGCCACCCAGCCAGTTACCTACCCACCACACTACTGTCCTGCCCACACCCATATTCCCCATGTTATCTTTTTATATTTTGCCCAGGCATGCTCTTATCTTTATATTTTGTCCAAGCCTGTTATTCAGGCTGGTACAACCAGTTCTGCTCAGTTTTATCTAGCTTTCTGTTTTCACAAATGTACCTCAAGTAACCTCAGTACAAATTCTATTACCCTTAAAAAGAAAACATGAACTCAGAAATTTCTACTACATTCATTATCACTTTGTTACAGCATGGCTTTCAAAGCAAGCATAGCAAATATAGCTTTAGGATATATAAAAGAAGCATATATAAAAATTCCCTCACACTCTCCCCCCTTTTGATACTTTGTATCAACTTGTTAACTATTATACTTTAGTCACATCTGGTATATCACAGAACGGGAACACCCTGGCTAATTCGCTAGGGTCTTGGTCCTCAGGGTATAGTAAGGGGTGCAGCTGCGTGATTGCATGTGGCAACAAGGTGCTACACAATTGTCGCAAGAGAAATTTGAGCAACACAATTAGGAGCCACAATGCCAGTATCACCACCATGATTACTGCCACCGAGTGGAGGAGGGTAATGCCCCAGTCACCAAATATGCTTGAGAACCATGACCAGGGGTTCCAGCCCTGCGATACAGGTGCATGCTCACTTAGAACACGTTGCTGTAGCGTTCGTATTCCCTCAATTACTTGCTCAAGTTCTTGGGAATTATCTGGTATATCGGTGCAGCATTCTTCCCCTACAATGGCGCACACCCCCCCTTGCGAAGCTAATACGTAATCAAGTGCGGCTCTATTCTGCAAAGCTACGATTCTAAGTGCTTTAATTTCAGCTGTCAGCAAGTCAGTTGATTTCAAGGTATCATTAATTAACGTTTCTAACTCATAGCTTAACTAGTCAATGTAATGCATGTTTTGAACAACATCCCACCATGGGAAGATTCCTGCCCCAAATTTTTCCCCCACTGGGACACGTTTATTCGCGTCCAGCACCTGCCTTTTTTGAATTTGATTTATATAGCTTACACGCTGATGTATAGCAGATGCATTGTACTTATATACATGGGCCACAGGGTGGAGTGTGGCTAGATAGCAGCATCCCGTCCACCCCATGGGTAGAAAAAATAAGCCCTATCCCACATACCAGTATAGACCTGACAGACTGCCCACAGTGAAATCAGGATGTATTGTGTGGGCATCTGCTGAGAGCAGTTGGTTATGGTGGACTCGGACTTGGTGGTGCTGTTGTAGTGCCTGCAATATTGGCACATGGACCATCCCAGTGGCGCTAAACTCACGGTTAATTGTTTATTACACAGGCAAAGCCTGGCTGATATTTTCTGTCGTCTAACATCTAGATACAACGGGGTTGACACATTTGTATCATTCGGTGGGCTGTACCATACGGTAAAATCATGCCCCGAAAAACAGTTAGGTTCTTTATTTTGTTTGTAGCATAATCTGGGGCATTAGTGATGTTTTCCCCTGATGGCACCGAGAATCTCGCTGGCCTCAGTGCTATTTACAGGCTTGGGTTTTAGGTGGAGCCCTCAGGCTGCCGAGAAAGGAGAGCTAGTGCATACATAGCAATCAGAGACATTAGCATTATTAGCATGTAAGTTCATTAAAGTCCACCAAGTGTTAAGTAATGTGCAATGGCTCTGTGCTGTGGGGGAGCAGTGCCTCCCTCGCATCCAGACCCCAGAGCAAAAATAGCAGCGATAGTCTGAGCGAAAACAGAAACGATAACATTTTTCATGGTTGCTCAGTTCACTGTGCAGCGGTACGACTATAGAGGCTGTCACCAAGCGACAATGAGATGTGTGAATCACGTTTCTCTCTCTGCGATCTTTATAGCGAGTGGCGGTGGTCAGGAGCACTTGAAGCGGTCCTGCATACCTCGAAAGCTCACTTTTTCTTGAGTCCTTGATAACCACGAAGTCTCCTGGCTGTATCCTATGCAGGGTCCCTCCAGGGAACTGGAAGTACAGCTTTTACCCTAGGATAGAGATCTTAAAACAGCATTAAGAGATAAACAATAGGCAATCATTTCATTATCTAAACGTGCAATGTTATTCGGTTTTGTGGGAAGGGACATTTGTCATTCTGAGGGCCTTCCATCAAAATTTCATGGGTGATAAACCCACAGGGGCAGCTCTCCCCTCATACTCATTAGGGCTATGGGTAGTGCTTTTACCCAACTAAGGCCAGTATCTGCCATAATTTTGGTCAATTTAACTTTAATGTCTGATTTGCCTTTCTACTGCCCCTCCGATTGTGGGTGGTAGGCACAGTGCATTAATTAATCCACTTGCAGTGCCTCACACAAGGTTCTGATGACTTCATTTGCAAAATCGAGCCATTAGCGCTGGAGAGCGGGTGGGAATCCCCAACTTGGTATGATTTCTCTAATCAGGGCCTTTGCTACTGTACAGGCCGTGGTTTTCTATGCTAGAATGCTTCTACCCACTTTGAAAACATGTCTATAATCACTAAGCAATTTTATACCCTTCACACAGGTTTAGCTCAATAAAATCCATCATTAAATGTTCAAAAGGTCCTGTAGGAAAAGGATGGGCAGAGGGGTTATCGGGTCCTCTGCCAACATTATTGCATACATATTACACACTTTTACAAAATCTTCAGCATATACGGTAAAGCCAACAACATACCAATGTTTATTTACAAAATACGACCACTCCACTTTTGCAACATGATCGGCCCCATGGGCCAATTTTGCCAAAAAGGGAAATACTGCCGAGGGCAGGCAGAGCCTGCCATCGGGGTTTGTCCACACCTTAGTGCTAGCATCAAATTTACTGTTTGTTTGCCAGTTACGTTTCTCTTTTACACTGGCCGACTGTTGTAAAGTTGCAACATCCTTTATTGAGAATAAATCAAGTTGGTTAGTTATAGTCAAAGACATTTGAAATTTCGGAACACTCCAAGAAAGAGCTGCTTCCTTTGCAGCTGCATCAGCCCTCGCATTTCCTGCAGAGACAAAATCTTGGTTAGAAGTATGGGCTTGACATTTTACAATTGCTAACTTTCCTGGCTTCTGGATTGCTAACAAAGATTTTTACCAAATTCGCATCGCAATGGGTTTTCCAGCTGCTGTTAAAACCCTCTGTGTTTCCATAAAGTTGCCAAAATCATGAGCTACCCCAAATGCATATCGACTATCTGTATATATTAACTGTTTTACCCTCGCTATTATACAAGCTCTCATCAGAGCTATAAGTTCAGCAGCTTGGGCTGATGTTCGTGGGGGTAACTTTGCTCCTTCCATGACGTAGTTTGAGTACACACTGCATAACCTACCAAGGGGGATCCTTTTTCGTCTCTTTGTGCTGAGCCGTCAACAAATAATTCTAAGTCTGCATTTTGTATGGGTACGTCAGTGATATCTGGTCGAGGCTTACAGTCTAAGTCAATTACTTGCCCACAGTCATGCTCCTCCCCCTCCTCTGGGGTGGGGAGCAACGTCGCTGGGTTTAAAATGGTGCACCTTTTCAAAGTTATGTTAGACATGGTTAGTAACACATTTTGATACTGAAGCAATCGTGCAGGCGTTAAATGAGCTGTGCAAGCTTGTAGCACAATAGAATGCACAGAATGAGGCACATGCACTGTCAAAGCACAGAATCCTACCAAATCCACGCATGCCAACACCGCTTCAGTAGCCGCTGCCACTGACTTCAAGCAAGACACCATCCCACATACCACTGAGTCCAAACGCTTTGAGTAATATGCTATGGGCCTCTGCCCCCCTCCATGTTCCTGTGTCAAGACAGCTGACATGTAACCTCCCTTTCCATTTACCAACAAATTGAAACCCTTCTCATAATTTGGTAGTCCCAAACAGGGACTTGTGATCAATACATTTTTAAGTTTTGCAAAACTGGTCTCTAGACCAGGTGTCCACCTGATCTCCTCATTCATCTGCATTTTTCATGCCATATAAGGCTTCATGGAGGGTTGTGCCAACATAGCATAATCCACAATCCAAGCTCTGCAATAGCCCACCATACCCAAAAGACATCATTGCTGCTTTGTAACCGGGCAGTGGCCATGCTGCTATGTTTTAATTCTCTCAGGGTCTAACTTTCTACCACTGCCAGACAACACATGACCCAAATATTTCACTTGCTCTTTACACAATTGCAATTTTCTCGAGACACTTTATGCCCATTCTCAGCCAAGAAAAGTAATAAAGCTTTTGTATCCTGTTCATTTGCTTCCTTACTGGGGCTAGCAAGCAATAAATCATCCACATACTGTATTAGGGTACTGCCCAATGGGGCACAAAGCGGATAGATTCTCTCATTTGAGCTGAGAATACTGCTGGAGACTCAGCATAGCCTTGGGGCATGCGAGTCCAGGTCCACTTTTCCCCTTTGTAAGTGAATGCAAACCATTCCTGGCTACTGGGTTCTACAGGGATACTATAAAATGCATTTGCTAAATCAATGACTGTGAAATAACAGCTGTTATGTGGAATAGATGACAATACTGTAATTGGGTTTGGCACTACCGGGGTACGCACATGTACTGCTTCATTTACCGCTCTCAGGTCCTGCACAAGCGGTAACTTCCATAGGCTTTCTCACTGGTAAAATTGGTGTATTTACCGTTGCATATGGGCAGGGGACGATTACTCCCCTCTCACTAATGCTGCATGCACTGGGCTATCCCTCCTCCGCCTCTTTACCAGCGGATATTGATGCCTATTCGGTCTGTAAGAGGACTTTGGCTTGACCATAAGGGTTGTGCATTCTTCAGTAATCCCACATCATACTTTGATTCTGCCCATAGCTTTGCTGGTAACTCATTTATCCAACTTACACTCTCCTGCATGCCTATTTCTTCACAAACCTTTGCACATTCACTTCTCTTTCATCCACTCGTCCTAAACTTTTCTGTTGATTATGTATTTTCACAATTTCCAGCCTTTGATATTAGCTTGCTTTCTACGTTCAATCAACAACTGTACCATTTCTGCTACCCATGACCCCAATTCCTTCCACTCAAGGGGGCTCTCTGGCCAAAAGATGTGGATATGACCCTGGCACTTGGAATACTTTCAATTGCTCTGCATTTAGTCTGACTGAGGCTGCACAACAATTCTTTGCAACATATATCTCTGACACCCAGATAGTCTGCTCTACGGGCTGTTTTCCCCACTCTTTGCACTCATAATCCATGTCCCAACCCCTTTTGCATAGTGTGTAGTCAATGCAAATCTGTTTGTAACTGCAACCTCGATGTGTTATTTCTTCTGCCCACCCTTGTAACCAACACATTTCCCTTGTTTCTGTCAGTTCCCAGCTATACAGCCAATCCCTGTTCTTTCAAGCTATACATGGGTACAAGCCTATTCCTGGTGCTTCTATATTGACCCCCTCTGAGGTACAAGTAATTTGTGCATTTACCTTTGACAGGAGATCCCTTCCAATAAATTCACAGGACAGGTCGTTCTACTGAGGAAAATATGTTGTAATTCCATTTTCCACACAGAACTAGTAATGAGATTGTCAATTGCTCTCTTTGTGGTACTCTTGATGCCCTATTGTTGTCACCATTCGACTGGATAAGGGTGCATTTAACTTGCTTCTTTGAATTACTGACATTGAGGCACCTGTGTCTATCAAGAAGGTCAACTTGGTGTTCATAATTATTAAGTCTATTACTGGACTACCTTCTGGCATTGTTGAAGCACATAGCATTTGTGAAAAGGGAGGGTGTTCCTCTAACCTTCAGCTGTCATTGGCAAAGCCAACATTATTAGTCCAGAACTGAGGATCCCAGGATTTCCACTCCATCCTTGCTGCTGATTTGGCTGCCACTGTTGTGGAGCAGGAGGGGTGGGGCAGAGGCAAGAGGGCATTGGAATCTTGATTACACTGCCACTGGTTTGCCTTACACAATTTCTTGCTATGTGTCCTGTTCTCCACAAGCAAAGCAGATGATACCCCCTCCGGTCCGGTCTTTTGTCCTGCCGTTCCTTCCAATTGTTGCCCTTTTCCCCCTCCTCCCTGTGGATAACCTCCATTATTTTGTCCTCTCTGTCTTCTTCTGTTGCCATTTCCACCTCCCTGTTGGGGCTGCTTATTGTCTCTTTCTTAATACATTAGCTGAGCCTTTTCTAGCTTTTCTTTCTTTTCCTTTTGTATCTCCTTCTGCTGTCTCTCAGCATGTTCAGCATACGGCACTAGGTCAACCATTTTCATTGTCTCCCATCCAATGCACACTGTGGTAACTCCCAATCTAATTGGCTCACTCAGTCCAGCGCAAAAAGCCATACCCAACTGATGCTGGTATGCGGGATTATCCAGTCCAATACCGGAAAATTGCCTAAAGACCCCCTGCAATCTTTCCTTGTAATCGCGTACTGATTCCTCATCTTTCTGTCTTGTATCCTGGATGCGAGGCCAGTCTGTCACATCCCTGTATGCTTCCCGTAGTTTTATGCACACAGCATTAAATTGTGGCATAATTTCGGCCCTTGGCTTCTCTGGGTCCCAGGCTTCCTTTACTTCCTCCCACATGCCCTTTAATGTTCGTCTAAAACATTCTCCAACCTCAGTCGTAGATAGTTCATACATTTTGATTAAGTTTGTTAACGCCTTGATATATTCTTCTATGTTATTCTGAGGCTTTGGTATATCTTTCAGGACCTCTCTCAACTCCTCAGGGTTCCATGGGCGGTCCACTTCAATGTATTTAGGGACTGCAGGCTGGTCTGCGGTAGCCAGTCTCCCTGCCTCGGGGTGTGGGTTGGGATAATGTATCAAAGGCAACTGCTGTTTTAGTTTCTTTCTTCCCCCTGCCTGTTTTGGGCCCTTAGCCCTTGCATTAGTTTGCCTAAACACCCAAGCCTTTCCATCTCCCTGGCCCTGTACCTTTCCCACCAGTGACATAGATCCCACTGCTTCAACCAGTTCCTCTTCCATCCCCTCTATTTCTATCTCCTCATCCTAGTCAGTGTCCAACTGAACAGGGGTGGGGGACCATTGGGGGGTTCTGACCGCAACCTCCCGCATAGGAGTCCAGAAGGTTGAACAGGCTGTTTTGAATTGGTGGGACCTGAGTTGAGTAGGGCAGCCTGTTGTATGACCTGCGCTGGTTGTACTGCTTGGGCTGGTTGTACTACTTGGGCTGGTTGGGCCACCTGTACTTGCTGAGCAGGAAGGCAGCCTGCACAGCTGGGGCAGCTTGTTGTTCAGGCTGCACTACTCCCTGTATTGGTGGCCCTTCTGGCACCATCCCTGCCTGTGGTTCCGGCTGAACAGTTGGTGGAATGGGCCGATATAGTGGGGGGGTATGGTCATGGTGAAACACCCTCCTACAGCGTTCAGTTTCTTCCTCCTCTTGCTTTACCATTAATCCCTTTACTTGATTTTCATGTCGCCTTTCTGCCTCTCTTTCCCATATTCTAAACCTTGACCAGTCTATCTTGCACCCTTTTTGTTTGCTCTTTTCTTTTCCTTCCAATGCTATTCTTGCTTCTTTTAGTACATCTATACTAAAAGTACCTATAAGGGGAAATATTCCCCTGGTCAACTTATGCCATTGTCCTATCTCAGAGACTGAATCCTGGCCAAACTTATCAACCATACATTTTGCTGGTCCAGATAATACTAACTCTGGACCTAGATTATTTTTTGTTCCCTTGTTTCCCATTTTATCTAGGCCTGTTCTTTATAGTGCATACTCGCTCCAAGGTATACTATGTACTTACAGTGATGATGAGTGTCGCCGGCCCCTAGGCGTCACGTCCTGATGGGGTTCCACAAAAATGTCCTTCTTTTTGTCCAAGGGAAACAACCCGATCACGAGGTGACATGGACCGAAGAACTCAT
This sequence comes from Neoceratodus forsteri, assembly GCA_016271365.2. Classification (NCBI taxonomy): domain Eukaryota; kingdom Metazoa; phylum Chordata; order Ceratodontiformes; family Ceratodontidae; genus Neoceratodus; species Neoceratodus forsteri. The sequence goes on from CM057453.1 coordinate 728,763,797, forward strand.
CCTGCCGACTACGCCAAAACTGTGATCGCAAATTCTCTCACTGTAAGTATTACCTGAGCAACCACTCCCGTCATCACGGGGCCAAAACCACACCACTGGGTTTTGTCTTAACGTCGCTTTATTTGATCAAATCTTACAATGCATGTGGGACTTCTACAAAGGAGATCGTCCCTGATTAAAGTTTACAGCAGCTTTTATAAGCTAGATTTTGCACTTCTTAGCTTGAAAAAATACCAACATTTCAGTATGAGCCAATCATAAAACAGCATAACAAGCTTTCAGCAATGTAAAAAGAAAAAAAAGAAATGTTGATATGTATGAGATACTTTTCCACTGCAATTCATTTCTTTCCCATTACTGCTTGATACATATGCCTGGGTCAAGCTGATCTGAGAGAGGCAATGAGTTTCACTCACACCATAGCAATGTACAGCTTGCCTTCAATGCCACTACATGCTGTTATGTTTTTATATTTTGCCCAGGCATGCTCTTATCTTTATATTTTGTCCAAGCCTGTTATTCAGGCTGGTACAACCAGTTCTGCTCAGTTTTATCTAGCTTTCTGTTTTCACAAATGTACTTCAAGTAACCTCAGTACAAATTCTATTACCCTTAAAAAGAAAACATGAACTCAGAAATTTCTACTACATTCATTATTACTTTGTTACAGCATGGCTTTCAAAGCAAGCATAGCAAATATAGCTTTAGGATATATAAAAGAAGCATATATAAAAATTCCCTCACATTATACATAAGCAATTGTATAATAGGAATAATGCACTCCAGGGTGTGTGTCATTCTGGGATAACATCACTTCTTGGGTGTTTGATGCACTCGGGCTGTGGCCTCATGCCCAACCACTCAAGGCATGATGTCCCAGCACAACACACACCCCGTCATGCATTATTTCTTTATTTGAATAATCTGAAAGCTCTACAATTTAAGGTAAATTGCATAAATTCAATACCCAATGGCCTCACTCAGAATATGGCATTCATCATTACTTTTGAAGGGGCAGGACTTTCATAACTCACTCGTGGCTCTTCAACTTATGAGTTATGGTCCTGTCCCCTCAGCTAAATCTGGCCATTGTGTATCCCATATATACTTTCATGACCTGATGGTGAGTATCTTTGTGATGGATCATGGCAGTAGCATGATGAAGGCGATAAATGATGGTGATTTCTGTCATGTGCCTTGTTTAGTTCACATACGAAATCTGGTGGTGAGACGTGCTTGATAAACATGCACAGTTAAAGGAAACAATTGATACTGTATTGCATATCACTACATATTTCTATTGTTCCATAAATACACTGAGATCCTCTATCATTACTAGCAGAAACATAATTAAGGACATTTTCATATTTTGAAACTCCAAATCCTATATGGTAGAAAGACTCCAGGCTATGGAATTCAAGGATGTGTCCTGTAGGGTATATTGGAATTGGTGCAGTGGTGTTTTCTGCAATGGCTCATTCTGCTTCTGTGATCTACTAAACAGGCTCCCAAAGATTTCAGTGCATAATTAGCATGGTCCTTCCCATTGTGAGTCTTCTCTACACATGCTGTTATTCATGATCTTCTCAGCAATCCACTGAAACAAGGTTGTTGGTGGTGGTAGCCATGGCAGCACTGGTGGTCATGCTGATGATGACTGCAATGATGGTGCAGGTGACACAACTGGGTCTTCTGAGTCATCTCTGCAACAGGATGCAATACTCATTAAAGAAGTGGCAGAGATGTTTCTTATACAACTTGCAGATAGGTTTGACAGCATTAGTTTGGGCATGCAATTTTTGCATAACAGCACTGCTTTATCCCAGATAAAAAGATATGTTCATTTCCCCTAGATGCATAGACTATTAAACAGAAACTTTTGCATACACTTATGAAAGACCCCAAAGTTAGGGTCCCCAGTAAGCCCTTGTATCCCCAGTAAGATGACCTGGTAAATGTACAATAGTGTCAGGGGCTCTTGTAAAGGAACTGCAGCTTGCATTTTAAAAACATTTTTCCTTCCTTTGCTCAGCCTGCTAAGTAAACTGGCACAAACCAGTGCCACATTAGAAGGTCCAGCTCATGCTGGACAACTAGTTGTCCCAGCATTACTAGGGACTTGGCATCCTGAATGCTGGTTGGGCTTTTGAAAATAGTGGCCAGCAATGGCCATAGTTAGTGAAGAGAGAGAAGTGCAGTCAGCAGCCATAAGTGGCAGAAATGAACAGGAGCTGGTGACCAGCTGGCCAGTGACAGCAGGGGGGACTTACCTCAGGCTTTGGGGGGTCCCTTGCTGCGTCCTGGCCATTCCAGTGAAGAAATCTGGTCATTTTCAGTGTGCAGTGGTCTCATAGTTATGGTGGCATCCAGAAGTGTGGCAGCAGGCCCTGATGCAGCGGGCCGAAGAATGTTTGGAGAAGTGGTTGGCAGCCACAGTGTTGGCTCTGTTGCCTTGTTTGTTATTTTATTTTCAATTAAAAAGTCAGCGCTAACCCCTCATTGGTGGCATAGTGGAGTAGGGCTGTGGTGGTGAAGAGAGAGTCAGGAGGGAGCATTAGGACTGAGCAAGGACCCTGACAGAAGATTTCCTGCCTGTCTGCAGCCAGCACACACAAAACCTGCCTCCTTTCTCTGTAACATCTCCCCAGGTCAGGACGGTGAGTCGATGGCAACACCATCAGACAGGTGCTAACCACCTGGACTATAAAAAAGGGATTTCTTTAATCGTGCCAGCGAAAACAGCCGCAACCATGGTTGGGGGCCAGGGCAAGGCCCGAAGCAAGGGACCACACAAGGACAAATGTATTTAGATTTATTAAAATCACTACAGTATGGGAGCACAGGGGAAAGAGGGCTGCCCTATTCAGAATACTTATGCTAGGTTTTCATACTAGGTGTTTGGAGCAGTAGAAGACTCAGTGTCCATATAAACTGTTCCCCACATCAGTGGAAGCACTTTACTCAATTTTCCATTATATACTCATCAATTTTTCTTTTAAACTGTGCCAATGTTTGACTTTTAACTATATCAGCTGACAGTTTGTTCCATAGTCTTCCAGTCCTATTTATAAAGGAATAGTATACATCATTTTTTTTTTACTGTTCTCAACTTAATCTGATTTATACATCTTCTTAATCCATCCGGCTTTTCTTGTAACTCTAAGTTCAACTCACTTTTTAATTCTTTATCATTTATTATCTTGAACAGCATCGTTAAATCTCCTCTTTCTCTCCTTTTCTCTAAACTCCACAGACCCGTTCATCTCAGTCTCTCATTATACACATCTCCCCAAATTTCCAATCATCTTTGTATATCTTCTTTGTACTCCCTCTACCCTTTTTATTTCCATTTTCTTATATGGGTTCCACAATTGTGACCTATAATCCAAGTATGGCCTAACATAAGACCTATACATTGGTACCATACAATCTAAAGATGTATTAATAAAGTTATTTAAATTTATTCAAATTGCACTCCTGCTTAGAATATTGGGCAGTGGTGGGCTGCATGCAGGTTAAGTAGCTTCCAGATGTGGAGCATAGGACAGGCAGGCCCTGAACTGTATTAAATAAATTAAAAAGAAAAAGAGAAAAAAAGAGAGAATACTCCAGCCAGGAGCAGAGGCAGGGCAAAGCCCCAGTTAAAGTTATAGCCAAGTTAGCCAGGTGGGCTATTAACTAAAGGCTAGCAAGGCTAGAACTGGTTTTAGTTTTTTTTAAATACATAAATAATACTTGGTGCATGCCCCAGGACTGGAGGATGGCACATATGGTGCCCCTACATAAATGTCAGCTCAAGGACAAACCAGGTAACTACAGACTGGTCAGCTATACCTCTATCATGGGAAAGATAATGGAGACTATCCTTAAAGAGAGGTTGGTGATCTTTCTGGAGGAGTATGGTCTCCAGGATGATAGGCAATATGGGTTTGTCTTGGGCAGATTTTGCCAGACAAACCTGGTTGACTTTTTTGACTTGGTGACAAGGGCACTCGATAGGGGCCATGCAGTGGATATCCTGTATGTGGACTTCAGCAAGGCCTTTGACTCTGTGCCACATAGAAGGTTGACTGAGAAGCCTGGGAGCAGGGGAGAAACTAGTTGGATGGGTTAGGAGCTGGCTGTAGGACAGACAGCAGTGGGTAGTTGTAGGGGGAGAACTCTTGACTTCCAGAGCTGTAACCAGTTGGTTCCACAAGGCTCAGTACTAGGACCAATGCTATATAAAATCTTCATTGCAAACATAATGGATGGGATTAGGACTAAGATCAGCCTTTTGCAGACGACACAAAGATTGGTGTAGAGGGGGATGTGGGGGGGGTAGGTACTCCAAGAGGATCTGGCAAGACTTAAGCACTGGTCAGACACATGGCAGCTGGGCTTCAATGCTAAGAAGCACAAGGTCATGCACTTGGGAGCCAGGAACCCTGGAAATTGCTACTGGCTTGGGGGAGTGCAGTTATCCACTTCAGTGGAGGAGAAGGATCTGGGTGTACTAGTCACAGGGGACATGAATCACTCAGTGTAGTATAGGAAGGTGGCGGCCAAGGCTAATAAGATGCCGTGGTGCATTGCCAGGAGAATCGCCTCTAGGAGAGAGGAAGTCATTCTGCCACAGTACAGATCACTGATGAGATCTCACTTGGAGTTCTGTGTGCAGTTCTGGTGCCCCTATTTAAAGAAGGATGTCAAACTACTGGAGAGGGGTCCAGCACAGGGCAACAAAGATGATCCTTGGGCTGGGGACAAACCATATTAGGATAGACTGGGGGAGCTCAACATTTTTTTTTATTTATCTATTTGTTAACCAGGTAGGGACAATGGACAAGTCCTTGTTCAGGTCTGGCCTGGGCATGTATTCCCTGGAGGATAGAAGGGATAGAGGGGATATGACTGAGACCTTCAAATACATAAAAGGCATGAATAGGGTTAGTACTGAGGGCATGTTTAGTTTAAAAGGGAGAAGAACACAAGGGGACACAGTCTGAAACCGGAGGGTGGAAGATTCAGGAATGAAATGAGGAGGCACAACTTAATTGAAAGGGTGGTAGTAAGGTGGAAGTCACCCCTGGCCAGCTCTAAGTCTTGCAGCAGAACCAAAGCACATGGCCTGGGTTTACCAGCATTAAGAGCAAGTTTATTGTTCGAGAGCCAAGATTGAATTGAAGGAAGTCAGATGAGAGAGAGAGTGATTAATGTCAGAGATGTTCTTTGAGCTAAAATAAAGAACCAGGTCATCCGCATACAGCAAGGATGAGCAAGTAGGGGTGTTCAGAGAGATATTATTAATAAAAATGGAGAAAACGGAGAAAAGGAGGGGGCCAAGAATGGAGCCCTGGGGAACTCTGATATTTATAGTAGTGAGATCTGAGGTAGCAGAGTTGAATTTCATGACCTGCTGTCTGTTTGGCAGATAACTATTAAATCAGGCCACAATGTCTGGAGAGAACCCCAGGGATAGAAATTTGGTGAAGAGAAGGGGGTGCTCTACCAGGTTCAATGCCTTAGGTCAATAAAGTCCGCACCTGTCAGAAGGACATTGTCCATAGCAATTTTGGCATCGTTTGTGAATTTAAGGAGGGCTGTGGCCTTTACAGAAATTGTGTTGGGAGTCAGACAGGAGGTTGTGATCAAGGAGAAAGGAGATAGTTTGTTGAGCCACAGATTTCTCTAGGATTTTGCTAAGGACTGAGAGGATGGCAATAAGTTGATAGTTAGAAATTGACTTGGGATCACCCTTTGTAAAGACAGGGGTGATTCTGGCAATTTTCCAGATGCTAGGCACTGTCCTATGGCAAATCAAGAGATTGAAGATTTTTGCCAGAGGTGAGGCAATAAATGGAGCAACTAGTTTCAGGAGCCTTTGCTCAAGGCCATCTGAGCCAACACCAGTACAGTCAAAGATGGTATATAATAGTTTAAGGACATCTGCCCTGGTTATGACATGAAACCAAAAAGGAAAATGCATGTGCAAGTATTCGGTCTCAGAGTGGGGGGTGGAGGATGGAGTGGAGGAGAAAGATGACGTGCACTTAGATCCGAGAAGTAGAGGTTAAAGGAGTTTGCAAAGGTGGTCGGATTATTACAATGCACACCATTTAGGACCATATCATTAGTTACTTGGGAATGTTTGGCTCCAAGGAAGGCCTTAATGTGTGACCAAAATTTCCTTGAGACACCTGCAGCACCTATCGATAGTCCTTTGTAAAAGGTGCTCTTTGCTACGTGTGTATTTCTTTTGCATGCATTTCTCCATGTTCTATAATCACAGAAATCAGATGGGAGATCAGAGATCTTATAGTGCATCCAGCTTTTTTCCTGGCCCTGATTTGTGCTAGAAGATCTTTCTTGAGCCACCTAGTTGGAGTATCATGGATATGACGTGAGATTAAGGGGGCTGTGCATGTCCCGGAGCACCCCAAACATAGTTAGAAAGTGGTTAAGAGCTAACGGAGCATCAATGGCTCTATAGATGCAAGACCAGTCAAGCATAGAGAGATCATGCAGAAATTGAGCCTAATTGAAATTGTCAAAGTTGCGAAAAGAAATGTATTTAGGAGGTGGGGGGGGTTGTCCTAGCATTCCAAATACAATATATTGGAGAGTGATTGGTTATGGCATCAGAGAGGGTACCAGCAGTAGCTATTCTGTCAATCGATTTGTCAGGGCCCAGAAAATTAGGATACTAGTTCTGGAGTTGGACATGACCCTTGTAGGGTCCATGATGAGTTGGTGGAGAGTGTGTCCCTGAACTGCAGTGTGAAGGGTTTTGTTGGATTTTTCAAGCCAGTTAAAGCGTGGGTCAGCTAGGATAAGAACTTCATTCCATCCAACAGTCAAGGCAACCTGGGAGAGAAGTTCACCCAGTGTATATATATTTGACATGGGGGTAAAGCAGAGACTACTGGGGGAAAATAGCCATGAGGTCAGTAATGAATACTAACTATTACTGCAGTTCAGGACTGGGCTGCGGGTGGCCTTAGTGGGCTGCAGACTTTGCCACAATACCACAAACATAGCAACCCACAGTAGAGGTGTGCGAATAACAAACAGTATTTCTAGAATATCATGAATAATGCACAATTTGTAATGAATAATGTCACTATTCAAGTATTCATACCTATTCTTATTCAGGAAGTGCTATTTGTAACCAAAAAAAAAGGAACAGTCCCTACCCTCCTACCCCAGTCCAATCCTTTAAAATAAACTCCCTGTTCCCCCACCCTCTACTCCAATCCCAATCCCAATCCCAATCCTCCTTCCTGTCCCTACCACCCAAAGTTTTATGTTACAAACAAACAAACAAACGCTCAAAAAAAACCTCCCACAGTGGGCGACCAGCAAAAATAGCCCCCCCTCCATAGCTGGCCGTCATCACTAATATGCCTTTTCAAAAAAAATTCCCCCCCAGCAACACCCAGCTTGCACCATCCTTCCCCCATCACCCAATTTGTCTTTTAAAAGAGAAGGCCCACAGTGAGTGACAATGAAGGTGACTGACACAATCAACCCTTCCCCATGACAGGCCATCTTCTATTGAATGAAACCACTCCCATGCTTGCTCACATAGTAAAACAGCAGATAATGTCATTAGCTGGTTTACTATGTGAGCAACTGCAGGAGCATGAGCACTTTCATTCAGCTTGAGGGGTCTCATTACCACAGAAACCTCAAGATTGAAACATAGCTTTGTATGTGTATAGTTGCTATTACACAATCTTTTATAGTGTATGGCCAGCCATTAACACAAGCATTTGTCCTTACTGTGGCATTTTTTTCCAGTGCCGCTCACTTCCTGAACCAACTCTCACCACCATGGCTTCTTCATGAAGTGCAGAGGTTTCAGCAATGCACATGTGCGAAGACATTCTTTTTTTTGTGCTGCAGTAGTGACATCGCTAGTGCAGCACAACAAGCCTATTCTAGGGATGGAATTCCATTTACAACAGCATTCCGTCATACACTGTATACTTGTGCATGTCCCTCTGCAGAATCTTTTTTTTCTGTAACTGGAAAAATGTTATAAATAAAAGATTTAACCAAAATAAAAAACAACAAACTTCACTACTATATAGTAATTGGCATACAGGCAAAGCACACTACAAACAGGGCTATATAATAAGCCATGAGGTCAGCAGTAAATGCCATGTATATCTGGCCTTTACCTGGGATATCCTTGAACAGTGTACACTTCAGTTCCTTGACAGAATTGGAGAAGCTCCTCTGATACAAAATGTGGAAGCCTTCTGGGACTGATGCACACTCACATGTGACCTGTGGCATCAGAGAAACCACTCTGCGATGCACCATTTGAAGAATCTCAGGCAAGTTGTTCTGTATCTCTTCTTCTTCTTGTACACTGTAATGTTTTTTTACTGTTTTGTAACCTCCTGGGTCATGCCTGAAAAAAGGCAATTTATTGTCTAGTGCACCTTCCCAGTTAACAAAAACTAAAGAAATAAATAAGTTACTGCTTCTGATATGATCATGTAGAAACTCAATCACACAAAGTGTCAAGCAGAAGAATAGTTTACTAAATAGAACCCTGTATCACTGCTTTGTATGGGTGCAGCAAAAGTGCTGCAGTACCTTTCCTTCCATGTGGGTGGAGTTTTAGGTAGTGATGTTTTCCATGACCCCCTCTCACCCCATGTGAGCAGTCATGAGGAAATCAGCAGATCTGAATGCATTCTTCTAAGGAGGATCTGAACGGTCTGTCTAATAGAACATGTTGAACAAAAATGAGGCTATAGACTATACCATATGTCCCCTTGCATCATTCTGCTAAATTGCTGATGTGCCCCCGAAAATTCCATTTTCTCTTTGCTAGCAGAGAAATGACTAAATTTGTCCATTCACCCGCAAGCCTACTTCAGCTTCTGCTCACCCCTGAGTAGGACCCCTAATGCTCGGTGTCACTTCACCCTTATGTTCTTTATCATGATCCCTAGAGTTCACAAACACAACAGTTTCACTGCTGTGGCATGTTTCAGTGCAGCCACCGTGTAAAACAACATATTTATTATTTTTATTTAGGATTTTGTGCACTGGGATATCCCCCATTTTGAATGAGTCATAATTTTCAAGAGGGCTGCAGGGCAAAAGATATAGCAACAGGTGTTCCTAACAGTTACTAGTTCAGCATGTAGTTAATAAAAAGAAGCTAATCAGTTACAACAGTTACAAAAAACACAAATATTTGCAATTGCATATGGCAGACATGAGAGAGTTACTATGTTAACATCAGAGACAGATGAATAGGTGATTGCAGAATCAGAAGAATGGGGAAGTGAGCAGTTGCACTGGGTACTGAGGCAAGTAAACATGGCTCATTTGAAAGCAGCGGCACTGGTGATTTCATTAATGTGCCCTGGGAGGGCCTTCCCAGAGGGGCTTTCACAAAGGCTTTCATTCCAATTGATTTTATTTGGCTTTAAGCTGGAAGGTGGGAGGTTTAGGAGGGCAGTCAGGAAGCACTTCTTCACAGAGATGGTGGTGGACACTTGGTATGTACTGCCGGAAGAGATCATCTCGTTGAAGACAGTGGGCAGCTTTAAGAGAGGCTGGGATAGGGATAGGGGGAAAGTGAGGAGCATGGGTAGGGAGGATGAGAGGAGTGGAGAAGGAGGGCAGGGACATTAGCTCAAGCTGTGGACCCTGCAATAGGAGCAGACTTGATAGGCCAAATGGCCTTATTCTGCTGGCTTCTTCATATGTCCGTATGTATAAGGTTGAGAAGGCCTGGTCAGGTGGTTACTGAGGGAAGATGGGTACTGTCTCTGGAGGCATCTTCATATTGTGGTTGTTCACTTGAGGCCATGTCTCTTCTCTAGAGACAGAAGGCCAAGACTGTCTTACAGTAAACAATGATGTGTTCTTTTGCCATAACCCAGTGCAAATTTGAAGACACTATTGAATGGTGTTGTGATTTTGATTCAGTGATAAAACTAGGGCTAACCTATAAATTTCACTTGCATACTCCAAGGCTGGAAGTATTGATTGCTTCTTAATTACAAGCTTCTTGATGGATGGAGAAACACACTAGTGGTCACAATGATGTACACCAAGGTTTTCATGTATCAGTCTATTTTTGTAATGTGTTTTGAGCCATGGGATTCATAGGATAATACAATTCAGTAGCGTTATCCATATAGACTTGTCCCATCAAAAGTTGAATCCCATCCTCCCCCTATCCTTTATTACTACATCTAGAGCACTTTTAAATTGTGTCATACTCCTACTCCGTACCACAATCCCTGATAAACGGTTCCACTCCGAGACTGCCCTCTGATTAAATCATTGTCCTTGTGCTCCTTTCTTGTAATGCTCCCCTTTTAAGTGTAGGTCATGACCTCTTGTATTCTTCTCACAAGTCTTTGGAACCAGCCCCCAGATATTCCCGAAGATAACTATTTTCATGTACCTTGTAGACAAAGCACATGCCCCCCCCCCCCATACTGCAGGGAGTACATGCCCAGGTCCTATAGTCTGTTGCCAAAGCTCAAATGCCTGACATTAGACACCATTTTCATTGCTCTTCTCTGCACTCATTCCAGTTTACTAATAAGTCCCCTTCAATTGGGTGCCCAGAATTGGGCACAATACTCCTTGTGTGGCCTCTCCAAAGCACAGTAAAGGGGCAGCAGTGCTTCTCTTTCCCAGTGCCTTATATTTCTTGATATACATCCAAGGATCCTGCTAGCTTCACCAACTATATCATTACAATGATGGTCAAAGTTTAGAGTATTAGAAACCTTCACACCCAGATCTTTTTCAATATCCATAGCCTGTAGTTCTATCAAGGAAATACTTTGCTCCTATATTCTTTGCACCAAAATGCATAACCCTGCATTTATCAGTATTAAATTGCATTTTGTTCTTTATTGTCCATTCTGATATTTTATTCAAGTTCAAGTTTATTGTAGGAAAACACCATTGAGCAAGCTCATTGACAAGGAGGCCCTAAGACATGTATACAGACATAGAAAATTACATACATAAAAACTGCCATGTATAAAGTACTGTGTGTGGTACATGTATTACATAATGCTCAGATAAAACATATCAAGGAAGTAATTATAAGCATAACCTGGGGAAAAATTGTGAATAGCAAAAGGACAAACAACAGGGGCAAGAGGATGCATAAGTAGGAGGGAGTGTATAAGAGGGAGTGCATAAGAGAGTTGCAAGGGGGAGAGTGGAGAGGATCATATGAGGAGAGGGAGAGGAGGGGAAAATGGTGGGGAGGCTTGAATAAAGTGAGGAAGAAGGGAAAGAAGGACAAGCGAAGTACAGGATAAGGAAGGGATGGGAGTGATAAGTGGAAATAGGGATATAGGGGGAGTTGGGGGGATAAAATATTAATGAAGAGGCCAGGGACCAGAAGGGGCTAGAAACAGCTATGAGCATCTTAGAAGCTGGTTCCAAATAGATGGAAGAGCATGAGAAGTGGCACATTTGCCAAAGGAGGTATGAGTCCTAGGCAAATCAAGGAAGATAAAGTCCAACTTCCTAAGAGAGTATGAACTGTGGGAGATGTGGATAAGAGATGTTCAGTAGATCAGTAGTTTGCTCAAGAGAATTTTAAGAGTCCATGTGCCAGCATGGAGCAAACGTCTAGTAGTAAGCAACGTCCAGCTGACAGCTGCATGCAGTTCACAATGGTGGGTCTGGTAAGGGGAGTTGGTAATGAACCACAGGGCACGATGGTAAACGATGTCCAATTTACATAGGTATGAGGCTGCAGTAGAATTGTAGATTATATCCCCATAGTCTAGTGGGGGAGGAATGTGGCCTGAACAAGTCTGGTTCTAATCTCAAGAGGAAAGAGGGACTTGTTTCTAAAGAAGAAACCTAACCTGGCTTTTAACCTGCAGATCAAGTTATCAAGATGGTCATTAAAGTTGAGCTTATTATCTAACCATAGGCCAAGATATCTAAATTTAGAGATGACTTCAAGAGGTTCACCTAGGGAGGTGACAACAAAGTCCTTAGGTGGGTCTAGGGAGGCGGTGGAGGACAGATTAAGTGTGAAGATCATAGCCTTGTTTTTTTTGGTGTTGAGAAGGAGCTTTGCATTAATAAGGTTGAGTTCAAGCTGAGCAAAGTCAGCTTGCAATACATCTCTTATTTCAGTCAGGGTTGAGCCCGAGGTGTACAGTACTGTGTCATCCACAAAGAAATGCAAATCAGAATTGGTTATGCTAAAGTCAAGATTATTGATGTAAACAGAAAAAAGGATAGGGCCTAGAATGGAGCCTTGAGGGACTCCCCTAGAGATTAGGAGGGAGGCTGAAAAAAGGCCATCCACCTTGACTTTCCGTGTCCTCCCTATTAGATAACTGGTAAATCATTGAGCAGTAGAGGAGGTGGCACTAGGTTACCAAGGCTGCTGACTACTAGGTTGTGGTCAATGGTATCAAACACCTTACGAAGGTCTAGGAAGACTGCACCAGTGATCGACTTGGAGTCCAGAGCTGAAACCCAGTCATTAGTAACTTTAGCCAGGGCTGTGATGGTATTATGATTAGGCCGGAAGCCAGACTGAACTGGGTTAGGAAGTGAGAAGGTTTCAATATGATGTTTTAGTTGGGAGTAGATTAATTTTTCAAAGACTTTCAAGAGAATGGGCTGGATGGAGACAGGCCTATACTTATTTAAATCGCATGGGTCACCTGATTTGAACAAGGGAAGGATATGGGTGGATTTCTAGCAGGATTTCCAGCAGGATGGAACCATGTCAGTGGCAATAGAAAGACTGAATATATGGAGAATGAGGGCTGTGAGATGGAAGTAGCCTGATTTTAAAAATTATTAAAAATTATTATTAATCTTGTCCTGAAATTAATATGCATCCCTATTGTTGCTAACCATTTTCCCCAATTTAACATCATCCACAGGCTTTCATATCCATATATTACTGGTGCAATTCATGGCTGAGACAAACATTAAATAACACCGGCCTCAACACTGGTCCTTGGGGAACATCGCTTGTCAGTATTGAAGCTATACTTGCAGGCCTATAATTCCCAATATTGAATACATCCCCTTTCTTAAATATTGATGTTACATGGGCCAGCTTCCAGTTTCCACTACCCTACCCACATCTAGGGATTGTTTGAAAATGTCAGCTGTCGCTTCAGCAATTATATCAGCTGGTTGCTTCAAAAACCTCAGGTGAAGTCCATCCGGCTTTGATGACTTGCTTGGATCTAATTTTGTTAGTCGTCTCTGTACAACTGAACTGTCTATTCTAATGACAGTGTTATCCACATGAACACCGTGCGCAACATATTGCTTCTCTTTTTGTGGTGGACTTTCATAAAGTATTTATTAAAAGCCTCAGCCATTTCCCTACAATCAGATATTAACCTATCATCCCCTTTTGGGGGACTCCATAATTAAAGGAATCAAATGGGGGATGGGTGGTTGGGGGGATGGAACTATTAGAGCTGAGTGTATACTGGGTATGATGGTGCTCAAGACCTCACACTTAATACACACCTTGGCCAGGAAACGTGAGCGGGTCACCCACATCGTGGTGCATCTGGGCACTAATGATCTAGTGGACAACAGTGTGAAAGAAGTACAGGCTAGATTCAGGGAGCTGGTTAGGATCTGTCAGGTGGAGGGTAAAACTGTCTCATTTTTTGAAGTCCTGCCAGTACCAAAAGACAATATGGCTAGGAAGGAGAGAATTGAAGAGTTCAATTGGTGGCTGAGGAGGTAGAGTATGGAAAATGGGTTTGGACTGGTGGAGGGATGGAACATGAGATAACGGGGAACTTTATGCTCCTGACAGGTTACATTTAAGCAAGAGGGGGCACAAGGGTCCTGAATGATAAATTAGATAACTACAGAAGGGAGAGTTTACATTTAAACTGAGTGGGGGGGGGATGCAGCAGGGAATAACCTAGCTAGTACTCCCCCATGAAATGGTGCAGGTAGGGCAGCAAATAATAGCAGGGATGAAGGGGATTTATGGTGGAAAGGACTGTCAGCAAATGCTAGGAGTTTAGGGAACAAAATGGTGGACCTGGAGGCCATTATGGTAGAAGAGGGTCTAGTCATTGTGGCTATAACAGAGACCTGGTGGTCAGAGCACCAATCTTGGGAAGTAGGTGCCCCAGGGTAGACTTTTCAGAAGGGACAGGGCTGTCAGAAAGGGGGGTAGCACTGTATGTCAAAGATGACATTAGGGTGACATTAGGGTGACAGAAGGGCAGGAGGTACAGAGGGAGGTGGAGGCCTGTGGGTCACATTGGAAAAACTGTCTGGGGCGTCATTAAGGCTGGGTGTGGTACACAGGCCTTCTACACAGGGGGAGGAAGGGGACAAACAGATGATATAGGTGGTGTAATGATTGGCCCATGGGGGGGATCCTACTACTGGGGGCTTTAACCTCCCTGATGTGGACTGGGTAATCCCAATGGCAACATCTGCCAGGAGCAGAGAGGTACTTGGAGTACTCCAGGGAGCTTTCCTGCAACAACTGGTTAGGGAGCCTATGAGGAGGGATAACATAATTGACATGGTCCTCACCAACGGGGATAGTGTAGAAGAAATGGAGGTGGGAGGCTGCCTTGATATGAGCGACCACAATATAGTGAGTTTCAGCATAAAAACAGGTAAGGAAACAAATTGAACCAACACAAAGATTCTGGACTTCCGAGGAGTGGACTTTTAAGAATGAGGGAGATTTTCAGGGAAGAAATGGAAGGTAAGGAGCTAATAGGGGATGTAGAGGAATTATGAAAATGCATAAGGGGGGGATACTGAAAGCCACTGAGCTCTGCATCAAGAGGGTAGGGAAAAACAAAAAAAGGAGGGGGCCACTCTGGTTCACCAGGGAGGTGGTGGGGGCAATTAGGGAATGAAGGATGACTTTCAAAACATATAAGAAGATCCAGAGGAGGGAGGACAGGGAGATTTATAAAGAGAAGTTGAGGGTAGTAGAGCAAAAGATAACATAGAACATAGAAACATAGAAGTTGACGGCAGATAAGGACCGCAAGGCCCATCCAGTCTGCCCATTTCTTTTTCTACCTTATAAATGTACCATCGGCCTTTGCTCTGTCAGTGACCTATCTATTCATAGTCATTTGTATTGCTCCCTTATGCCTATCCCATGCCTGTTTGAAGCCCTGCACTGTATTCATAGCCACCACTTCTTGTGGTAAGCCATTCCATGCATCTACCACCCTTTCTGTGAAAAAGAATTTCCTCACATTCCCCCTTAATCGGCCTCCCTCTAATCTCATGCTGTGTCCTCTTGTCCTGCTATTTTTCTTATATTTAAACATGTTAGACTCTTTCACCTTGTTTATGCCCTTAAGGTGTTTAAATGTCTCGATCAAGGAGGGTCCCATGACAGAGATGAGGATAAGGAGGGCAAAAGTGGATACAGAAGAGAGAATTGCTAGGCAAGCCAAAATGGGAGTTAAAACTTTTTTTAAGTATATGGAGGAAAAGAGGAAGGCAAGGCAGGGAATAGTGAGGGTGAAGGGGGATGGGGTAGCACTGGTGGAGGGAGACTTTGAGAAGGCAGAGGTGCTGAACAGCTATGTTTGCTCTGTCTTTACAGTGAAAGGGGAGGGGTAGGGACCTGAGTTAAAGAAGAGAGGAGGGGATGACATAAAAGTTGATCCTAGCCTGTTCAGCTAGGACAGGGTAAAAGAACTGGGAAGGTTGAAGGTAAACAAGGCAATGGGGCCAGACGGCTTGCATCCTAGGGTACTTCAGGAACTGAGGGAGGAGCTGGTGGCACCTCCGGCTAGGATGTTTAACTTGTCCCTGGATACTGGATGGGAGCCAAGTGACCGGAAGATGGCAGACTTGGTACTACTGCATAAGGTGGGCAGCAGGGAGGAGATGGGAAATTATCACCTGGTCAGCCTCACCTTGGTGGTGGGGAAGGTGATCTTATTTAAAAGGAAGATGGGGATTAAAACTAGAGAGCATAGTCGAAGATTAGAAAGAGGAAGATTTAGACACAATATGAGGGAACGTTACTTTATGGAGAGGGTGGTGGAGGCCTGCAATAAACTACCAGAAGTAGTGTTGGGGGCTGAAACAGTGGAGGGATTCAAGAGGGCATGGGACAGACATAAGTGGTTGGAAAGTGGGGGGAAGGGGAGGTCCCATGACAGAGATGATGAGTAGGGGGGCAGACTCGATGGGCTAGAGGGTCCTTTTCTAATAAAGGACCCACCTGCATTAACTTAGTTTCTGGTCCAGTCATAGGCTAAAGTATTTGAAGATTTGCACAGATTTAAGGGGTGACTGACATAGGTCAGATTTGCAAGGATTTGATGGGCAATGCACCTCCATGAAACACTATGACTTTGGTTTTGCTGTTTAGAAAAAGCTTGCTTTTATTCACTCAGGTCTGAGTTTTATTAGTCTGTTTGAAGGGTGTTATTGAGGTCATAGGCAGGTTCAGACGATGCAGTCTATGCATAGATAATGGTGTTATCCCTGTCATGTATAACATGTGAATGATGTCATCCACTGTATAACATAATGGAATGGGGAAGAGCTTGACAACACATAAAGGGAGAAAACAGAAATGGCTGAAAACAGTATCACTGTCAAATGCAAAACAGCACAAATAATGTTGTCTTTTCTTGCAGTGGTTTACCAGCTACCTATCTGGAAGGACCCAGAAAGTAATCTGGTGGCCTTTTTTCTGCATCCCTCCCAGTTGTCAGGGGAGTCCCGCAAGGCTCCATATTAAGTCCCATCCTTTTCTCCCTGTACATCAATAACCTTGACACTCATATATCCCAGTCCCATCTGCATTTCTTTGCTGATGATACTGTGCTGTATACATCAGGCCCTACACTGGCTGAAGTGAGGGATGTACTCCAAGCCGACTTTGCACAACTAGAAATCAACCTAATCACTGCCAAACTACTCCTCAATGCCAAAAAGACTAAGCCCGTGGTCTTTGCCCCAAACACCACCTCCACCTCCCTTGCAAACATGCACAAAGAATTCATCACTACCTCCCTAGGAGAACCCCTTGAAATCACCTCCAAATTCAGATATCTTGGTATGTGGCTAGACAACAAGTTTTCCTTTCATGACCACCTTGACGATCTGGCAAAGAGGCTAAAAATTAGGCTAGGTTTCTTCTTCCGTAACAAGTCCCTCTTTCCATTGGATACCAGAACTAGGCTGGTCCAGGCCACTTTCTTGCCGCTACTCAACTATTGAGATCTAATCTATTCCTCTGCAGCAGCCTCAGGACTCAACAAACTAGACATCCTCTACCACTGTGCCATATGGTTCATGACAAACCTACCCTACCGAACCCACCATTGCGATTTGTACCTAGCCGCTGGCTGGACATCACTCTCAACTAGACACATGCTTCATGCTGGTATCTGGACTCTTAAGCTACTCCTGAACAAGCTCCTGATCTATCTCACAACCCTTTTCCGTATTTCCCATAGGGCCTACTCTCTTTGGAAAAATTACCTTCTCCTCCTTGATGTAGCGAGAACTTGCACCTCACTCGGCAAGTGGGCCATATCGAGCGTACTTCCAACTACCTGTAACCAGCTCCAAGGCGTACTGAAGCTTTCTGGGACTGTCCCTGTCAGCCTATTTAAAAGGTTAGCTTCAGCAAAAATAAAAGATACTTGCAGCTGCTTTTAAATCCTAGCTCACTGCTCTAACCCTAGCCCACTGCTTCCTCTACTTACCTAGAAATTAGCTGCCTTGATACTCTGAAACAAGCACTTTGTACCTTTTTTCTGTACTCGTATTTTTCTGTCATTGTCATTTTTATGCAACATGTTAATGCTTGCCCATAATTCTGTACTTGAATTTGTACTGTTTTTTTTGATTATGCAATCGATTATAGCACTGCATTATCCATGCATCAAAAATAGTGACTGACAACACAGCTATATGGATAGTATAGCACAGGTATGGTAGCACTATCCCTGTAGCTGTTGTGAATTGGAAAAAGAGGATAAAGGTTCTGCTGCATGGTGAGTTGCTGAGCAGGTGCTGTGGTGTAGAGGGTAGGGCCAGAAGCAGCTATGGTGGCAGAATGTCCTGGTTTCCTGTCTTTTGTGGTTTTTTCTTCTTCCTCTCCTCCAGAGTTTAATTTTTCATGTGTTCTCACCCCACCCTGCACTTTTCCCCCCAGTCTGACGTATTCAGTTCCCTTCCAAGTTCCTCCTAGTACCTGAGTTGCCACCCCCATGGAGTTGGTTATTTTTAGTTCTGGGGATGCAGGGGTGAAGCCTCCAGGGGGTTTAGGGGATGAAGGCCCCCACAAACAGTCATTGCAGCTGTTGTGAGGGGTTTTATATCCATGGTAGCATTTGCTGTTTTTCTTGAGCTCTACCATTAGATTTGCCATTTTTTGTGCATGGTTTTTGACTATGCTACCTTTGTTTTTGAGTTTATAACTTAGTGCCTATGCACTGAACTTGGAGGCAGAATTAACTTTCCAGAAGTCTATATAAAACCGAGTGGTCCCGTCTGGTTTTGGAACTAGCACAATAGGGCTAGACATTCACTCTGGAATTCCTCAAAGACTCCCAACTCCAAAGTAGACTGGATTTCCTCCCATGCTCCCATACTCAGATTCTTTTTGGTAATCTGTATGGTTGTTGGCAGATCTGGACACCTGGACCTGTGTCTGTGTGGTGATGGATCACATGAGTTTTTTATGCCTTCACGGTGAGTACATTCTCAGAATGTTCACCAGCCTCCTGACTTCTTGTTTTTGGGTCTGGTCAAGCTAAATGTACATTGGGATGGTGCTCGGTTCCTTTACAGTTCTATGTCTTTAGTCCAGGGTTCCATCATCAGTGCCCCCTCTGTCACTGGACATGGTGTCTCTTCAGAATCTTCTGGGTCAATGAGCAATACCTCACTGTCTTTCCAGGGTTTCAACAAATTAACAAGGTACATTTTTCTTTTTTTCTGTCTGGTTGTAAGACTTTGTAATCAACCAGCCCCTCCTTTCTGAGGATGTTATATGGTGTGCACCATTTAGCTAGGAGTTTACTGTCAGAGTTCGACAAAAGAAGGAGTATTCTGTTACCAGTCTTGAACTCTGTTAGTCTGTCCCCTTGGTCATAGTGCCCTGCCAAGGATTGCTGTGGTTTTTATTAAAATTTCCTTGGTAAATCTGCCAACTGTGTCCAATCTTTCTCTGTTTTGTAATACATACTTGAGCATGTTAGGTGAACTATGTGCCTGTTCTTCCTACATCTCTTTTATGAGATCCAGCATTCCTTGAGGTTGTCACCCATACAACAATTCAAAGGGCGAGAACCCAGTGGATGACTGTGGCACCTCCCAAATGGCCAACATTAAGCAGGGTACCAATTCATCCCAGTTTTTTACCTCAGTTGACATAAATTTAGACAGCATACCTTTTCAATAACTTATAAAGCGTTCCACTAAGCTGACACTCTGTGGGTGATACAATGATATCCAGATGGGCTTAACCTTTAGTAAAGGACACACTCCCCTCATACGTTTTGACATAAATTTGGCACCTTGATCAGTTAGGCTCTCCTTTGACAGCCCCAGTCGGAACAACACTTTTATCAACTCTTTTTCCACCGACTGGGGTGTAGTGTAATGTAGGGAAATAGCCTTGGGTGGTGTAATCCAGTATAACCAGTATATACAGATACCCAGATGTACTTTGTATCAAGGGTCCCACCATATCAACCCAATTCTTTCAAACAGGGCATCTATATGAGTATAGGAATCAAATGAGCCTTTTTTTATACTTCTGAGGGCCGACACTAGTGGCAGGAAGCACAAAAGTCTGTTACTTCCTTCCATATACATGGTTAAAAGAACTGGACATTTATGCATGCCTTGGTTTTCTCCCAGCCCAAATTACCTGCAATAGGTATAGTATAGGTCAGCTTCAGTACCTTCCCTTTTGCATACCTAGGGATCACTAACTGGTAAGGTAAAGTCCCAATTTGATTTTTGGTTCTATTGAGTACAAAATATCATCTTTCAGTTCAAACCTTGGAAAACATTGTGCATTTTGTTCATCTACCACTTTACCATTCACCAGAGCTGAGTTCTGGTACTCATTCCTGAGAGCCTTATTAGCCCTCTGTTCAGAAATTACAGTATATACTCGCACATAAGTCGGTCCGCATGTAAGTCGGGGGGGGGGTTATAATTCAAAACGTAATTTGTAGTTTTTTTTCTTTGATCCGCATATAAGTCGAGGGGCTAATGTAGCATACCAATTGTGTGCGTCTGCATACGATATAAGAGAACATCAAATGAGGTATGTGTTAAAAAAAAGTTTTTATTTTTAATAATAGTGCTATCATTCATTTTATTCATTATGTCTCTTGGTTTTAAACTAATCCCCATCACTGAACCCGAAGAACTCCATGTCATCTTCATCAGCTGATGCAAAGAGAATATGCAGCTGCTGCTCAGAGAGCGTAACGTCATCATACATGTCCTCTAGCTCTGCATTTCTCTCATCTGCCTCAACATCGTCAGGACAGTCTGCATCAGAACCCATTAGATCCTCATATAATAGGTGGTCCTCGGTGCTATCCAAGCTGTTTGAAATGCCACATTTTGTAAACGATTTTGTGATGGCCTCACAGGGGATGGCATTCCAGGCATCACGTAGCCACTCACATATCATTACAAAACTTGCCTTTTTTACATTCCCTCCTTTTGTGTACTCCTTGTTCCCTGCAAATAAAAAAATAATTCTCACAGTTGGAGTACAATAAAATACCCTTTCCCCTTATCAATGTACTAAGAAAATAAAATGAAAAAGCAAGCTTGTGTGTACCTGTGATCATCCAGTGACGCCAGTACTCCCTCATTCTCACTTTGAAGGGTTTGTTCAGGCTTACATCACCCAGCAGAAGCAAGAAATTTACCGGTGCTGCTGCCCTGGAGACCTAATTTATTCAATATTGTCAAAGCCTTTAATCAAATAGACATGCAGTTTACTATGTACCCCTGCTGTCTAAGTTCAAGCACCCATTCACTGAGCTCAGACTCGATTGCTGCAACAGGTGAGGTGCTGATCTTCATCCACGTCACACTTTTGTCCACTGACTGAAGCTCAGTTTTTCTTTTTCGCCAGTCCCGTACTAATTTTTCATTTACATGAAACTCTCTTTCAGCGGCGGCATTAGTATGTGTTTCCGCATATCGTACCACGCGAAGTTTAAAATCAGCAGTATAGGAACTCCATTTTCGTTTGACTGAGGGCATTCTGAGCTGACACGAACAGGAGTTTGAACATGGTTTTAATACAGGATTAACACTAATCACTTAGTTATTTAATACTAATCACTTAATTATTTAATCACAAACAGCAAAAGCAGGTAATGACAGGTCATTAAGCACCAGCAGAGGTGCTAACAGTCTTTCAGCACAAGTCAATTATCCTTCGCGTGAAATAGGGGGTGCACAACATTTTCGAATTACACGCATTGTTAGCATTGTTAGCGAGCGACTTTTTTTTTCAGCGCGAGTACTCGCTCATAAGTCTGTACCCCTAACTCAACATGCTCAGAAAACTCCCAAAAAAACGACTTATATGCGAGTATATACGGTATGTGGGCCGGGTTTTGGAAAATGGTCCATTCTGACATCTGGAAGAGTCGCATGACCTCCTGTAGATATGGATGCCATGTCCTCATCTGAGTCACCTAGGACCTTCCTTGAACTCAGGTCCTTGTGGTCCCCAACCACTGTAAACTCAGCTAGAGGGGCCCTTTCCTTTTTTTCCTTCCATTTCTGACCCTGGTACATCTTAGGCTTTCCTTCTGGGACATATAGTTCAGAATCAGTAAAGGGAATTACATGTTCTACTCCCTCTGCTCGTGTGGCCTCTGGTGAGCACAGATTTTCAGTATTGCTCTACCCCAGTCTCGGCCCAAGGCTACTAACCAGGGTAAGGTTTTGGAAAGTCCCACCTTTATAATTCCTGCACAGTTGCCTTCTTTTAACCATACTGGAGCTGTAGGGTACTTATAGGTATCCCCATGTATGAAGACAATTTTTATGGGATCTCCTTCTGCCCCAGGTTGAGTCCTGACGCAGATTCTTTAACAAATGTCTGCCCACAGCCCTATTTCACCAGAGCTATAACTGTTTGGTTCCCCATTTGCACAGGAATTGCATATAAATTTTTGGCCTGGGACATGTATATGTGTGTGTGTGTGTGTGTGTGTGTGTGTGTGTGCAGTAGCTATGCATTCCGCAAAATCATAGTCCATGCTGTTATCTGAAAATTATATATCTAAATTTGGTACCCAGTAAGAATAAGCTCAGGCCAGTAAATTACAACACAATATCTTTATTAGTCACAATTCTACTAAGAGGATATAACACACACACACCTACCAAATTACAAAAAGGCTATCAATACGAATATACATGCATGCGATATTATTGTTATTATCTGAATTCATGAAGAACAGGTACAGAGACATGATGTACTGTTATTTTCTAAAATCCTGTTATAACAGAGGCTACTAACTCCTACCTTATATATACCACTTTTCTACAACTTAGCATATGTTAGCATGAAAAAAAGAAAGGAATTGTTAGGCTATAGATATTTTTATCACTGCAGCTGTATTCTGTCCTTGCAGCAGTTAGTCCCTTAAACATTTCTAAGGTCCTACAAAAAACACAAGTTATAATTGCTCTCTCTATTTGTGCAGTTTGGCAGATAGAGACCTAGTAAAGACAGAATGGGGGCTGGCAGTATAGTCTAGAGGTTTGAGTAAGAAGCTGTGTAAATGAGCTTGTTACATCCAGCAGACATGGGTTTGAATCCCACAACCTTCACTTGCATACTGTATGACCCTGAGCTAGTTACTTAACATCCCCAGTGCTCCCATGTCACTCCTGAAAACAGACTTTGTGCCTAGTGGGCCTTACCTGGTTACTAAAGAATAAAACAAGCATTTGTCAATGCCGAATGTTGTCTTGCTGGCATTGGCATTGGTAGTGCAGGAGTTAGAGATGCGTAATAGGAATGGCAGTGAAGTACTGAACTGATGCGAACCTCACCCTCACCCTGCAGAGATTGATAGGCATTGGGGTGTGCCTTTGGGTCATCAGCTATAACGCTCATGCCATTTTACCTCACCCTACCCTGTAGACACTGACAAATGTCATGGTGTGCTTTGGGGTCTTTGGAGGTCTTTGGGCCTTATACTTACCCCATTCTATAAGGAAATATGCTGAGATGGGTGCAGTATAGGAGAATGGGGTGAACTTTAGGGCCAAATACTCCAAGGCACACCTCGTGCCCTGTCACTGGCTGCAGGGTGGGGAATGGGGGTGGAATGGCATGAACATTACAGTCAATGATCCCAAGTCACACCCCTGATGCCTGTCAGTCTCTACAGGGTGGGCTGTTACAGTTGGAAACCCTAACTTTGTAGGTGTTTATTGGTATTTTCATTCATAAATTTCCAACATAGGCTTTTTGTGACCCCACCCCATGAAAGTGGCACAATCAGTTTTTTAGCTGAAAGGTGGTTTTGCATAGTGGCTGTGACATTTGGCGACACAGGGATGAAAACACATATTGGGCAGGATGTGAAAAATGACAACTGTACTATTCATGAGGAGGTGTAAAAAAATGGCAATGTTAAAAATCTGGAGTGAAAATATGAAAAATTGGTGAAGTCATGAGCATGCACAGAAACCGCGGAACACATGTCTGTAACCAATTTATTTTTGGGATTTTTTTAGCCACATTTTCAACATAGGCATTTTGGGACCTCCCCTCATGAACAGTGGCACTGTGATTTTGTTACTCTGTCCCAAAAGTTGATTTCCCACAGTGACCATGCCATTGTGCACCACAGGTGCAGAAACACATTTTGGGCAGACTGTGAAAAATGACAGCTGTACTGTTCATAAGGAGGTGTGAAAAAATGGCAATGTTGAAAATCTGGCATGAAAATATTGCAGATTTGCGAAGTTACAAGGGTGCGTGGAAACTGCACAACGCATGCTTGTAACGCAGTCATTTTATGGACTTTTGTCACCAGATTTTCAACATAGGCATTTTAGGACCTCTGCTCATGAACAGTGTCACCGTCAGTTTCTCAAACTGTCCCAAAAACTGATTTTCACAGCGACTACGTTATTCTGTGCCGGATGTGCAAAAACACATTTTGGCCAGGATATGTAAAATGACAGCTGTACTGTTCATAAGGAGGTGTGAAAAAATGCCAATTTTGAAAATCTGGAGGGAAAATATTACAAATTCACGAAGTTATGAGCGTGCGTGTAAACTGCACAACGCATGCTCGTAAAACAGCCATTTTTGGGATTTTTTCATGAAATTTGCAACATAGGCTTTTTGAGAGCCCCCTCCCCATGAACAGTGGCACTGTCGTTTCGTTAATTGGTCCCAACAAGTGATTCCATACAGTGACCACGAAATCACCTTCTGGGATCGAATAATGCCATGACAGTGACTGAATGCATGAGGAGGGGGTTCCAATAACCCCATGTTGAAAATTTGGTGCCAAAATTCCCAAAAATGGCTGAGATATGCACCAAAGTTGAAAACCCCTATTTATACCATTATACAGCTTACCAGCATTTCTTCAATTCACGGTCGGCTTTGAAGAGTGCAGACGTGTTCCCAGTCCACCGGAGATTGTCACGCCATGCTCCGGAGGTAAGTATGGGGTGAGGGGCCACGTGGGGAGGCAGGGTGCACAGAGTGTGGTCGCAGGTTGGGAGAGGGCCACTGGACTTGATAAGGGACCATTTTCTAGTTTGCAGGTTGTTAAAAAAAAAGTGTATATTGCGGGACCATTTCATTTTACAGGGGCATTTGGCATCCTGGGGTGGACTCCCAGTGTGCCACCTGAGTGTTTTTTTGGGAGGGGGGTTCTGTAGCCGACAGGAGGTTGGGCACCCCTGTCAGCACACAACAAATGGAGGGGTGCATTATGTTGATGGGGAGTGGGCTCCCCCATCGGCAAATGAAGTGGGTTGGGGCATGCCGACAGGGGGATTGGGCACCCCTGAAGTCAGCTCTCTGTGTGGCGGCAATCAGCACCGCCATGTTCATTGAAGGGCTTCACCAGGAAAGGCACGTAGGGAAGGTAAGTTTTGGTGCTGCTGTAGGATGAGCTTCGCTCTCATTGCAGCAGACCTTTTCTTAGATGTGCTTGCTCCATTATGTATTCTTGGTGTGGTGCCTGCATGCTGGCTTATTGGAGAATGAGGGACGCATCTACTGATGCGTGCCCTGCAATCGCCCAACAGTGACCGAGCCTCCAAATCTGCTACTAATGCAATATGTTGCCTGGCATGCAAGCATGAGCCAACATAAAAAGGAGGACCTATACAAGATGGAAGTCTACAGCAGCCATATTGGTCTATTAATTAGGCAAAAGCAAACACTTTAGAAGGCAACATTTGTCATATTTATAGTGTGACAGATTACAGTGTAATCATCCCTCGTGTTGCCTTGTGAAGATAATACAGTGATTTCAGTATTAGTGAAGAAAGGTTTGTATTGAGTATGATGTATCCCAGTTTGTGCAGTGAGACATTGCCTTGAGTACATATTTTATGTAAATACGAAAATCATCCCAGGGGATAAAAATGTATCGAGGCTATGTTTTGCATGATCCATGAAGTGGACTACATCTACCAGGTGGTCAGTTTTTCATTGCATAATGCTCTGCAGTTCATATGAGGTTCAGTAGGTCAAATGTATAGTGGAGCATTCTGTGTGATGAGGATGGATGAAGGGGGTAGGGTGTTAGAAGGTTAATCCATGTGCAAGCAGCTTCAGCGCTGTGTGGCCAGGGCAGTATGATAGCCAGCAGGCTCTGTTTATGCTGAGGAGCTCTTAGCAAAGTGTTCACCACTATAACATCAGCTTGCCCTTTTCAACATGATTTGGCTTCACCCTCCCTATTTGGAGGGTCCAGTGCCCTTAAACTCCAATCACCAAAGAGGGATTCACCTCCATGGCTCTGGCATGCTGCACACAACTCCTGTATTACAGTAACCCCTAACTCAGCTTGGCTGGAGTCAGTCTAGCACACCTATATCCCACAAGACACCTGAACCTCATAAGATGGAAGGCCCCTCAGTCCTCAGTCCTCAGTTATCCTGGACACACTGTTTCACCAATAGGGTGATATTATTGAAATTCACCTCGTATGAAAGCACAATGGATGTTGTACTTCCCATGCGTAAATCATTTTTCTCCTCATCTCTAACCTTCTAGTCCCATGCAGAAGAAGGGTTAGAAGTGAGGTATACTCCTGAGTTAATATATTTTATGTATTACAGTTTTTTTTAAAAAAAACCCTTAATTTCATATGATTTTGTTTAAAAAGGAGAGGGTATTTTTTTTGAAGATCAGACACTAACAAGATCTTTATACGGCATTCATGCTGAGGCAGTGGACACTGCTGATATGGACTGGCACTGCAGCAAATACTTTTAGGAGGTGGTTGTGTTTAACTTGTCATTGTCTGTTCAAAAGGGGTATTTAAGGAGTGACAACACCCTTGTCAAATAGCTATTTACACAATGTAGAGTTCAAGTTTGAAACAACAGTATCCCATGCTGATTGGAACTGTGATGTTCTTATTAAAAAAACCACAACTGCATGTTCTATAAAGAAAAATAAATACCAGCCTTAAAATAGCTGTCATGTGCCTATGTAGACTCACAACAGCTGCATGTGTCTCTGCTCTTTAGGGAAATGTCTTCTTTTGTGCTTGTTTGAAACCTGTTGGACAAAAGTTAATGGTGGATTACACATTTTGATTATGAGGCTATTCTCCGAGGAGCACAAGGTACACATGATACACGCATAACTTGCAACCCCACCTACGTGTCTGTGGACAGGTGTGGGGTGCATAGATTCGCGACTGTGAAGCACCTGCAGGGCACCTGTCCACTGCCCCACCCACCCAGTGTGCATGCATGTGGGGGTGGATCGACAGACACTGGTGAGCATCCAATGAGATGCCTGATCCCAGTCCACTAGAAGACCCCCGAGCTGCACAGTGCCATAGATGTGGGGACATTCGGCATGGCCACACACACAGACACCAGGCAAGTGCCCGGGAAGCTACTCCCAGACCTCGCTGTGGTGTAGAAGAGCTGGGGCGGCATCTCAAAGGGGTTGTATGGCATTTGCTGCTGCTGGTGGCATACTGTCAGTTGGGTGTGCAGCGGCTACAGCTGCCTCAGGAATGTGCAGCCTGCACCCCTCCTTGCCCTGCACTTCACACTTTCATGAATAGCACAGGTACACCCCCTGCACTGCCCCTTAGAAACCCCCCCCCCATGTGGAGCTCACCAGCTGACTGGGGGATCTGAGTGCTATCAACTCCATGCCTCTGTGGTGGTGGGCATGGGCGTGGGCCATGGAGTGTCCACGCTGCAGACACGAGCGTAGGCACTCCACCCTTTGGAGAAGAGGTCAGATATGAATGGGGATCATTATTGTAGAGCTTTTGTCTTTGATATAAAGCTGTTTTGCTTAACGTTATCTGATGTAAGAAATATACTACAAGCTGACTTCACACAGCTTGAACAGAACCTTATAAATGCTAAACTCCTTCTCAGTGCCAAAAAACCAAGGCAATGATCTTTATCCTGAAAAACTCCTCCTCCACCTTCCACCTGCCTAATGAGTTTATTTCTACCTCCCTAGGTGAACCTCTTTGAGGTTGTCCCCAAATTCAAATATCTGGGCATTTGGCTAGATAATAATCTCACCTTCAACACCCACAATGACAATCTGATTAGTAAGTTGAAGTCTAGAATTGGCTTTTTCTTTAGGAATAGGTCCCTTTTCCCAACTGAGACTAGAATCAGGCTTGTCCAGGCTACATTACAGCCCTTACTTTATTATGGCAACCTAATCTACAGTTCCTGCCCCACTGTGTATTTGAACAAGCTGGATGTCCTCTATCACTCATGCCCTACGATTTATAACCAGTTCCCCCTTTTGTACCCATCACTGCGATCTGTATGCAGCTGTCGGGTGGACCTCACTCACCACCAGATGTCTAATCCATTCAGGTACTTGGACACTCAAAATCCTATTGAACAAACTCCTAGAATATTTGTCCTCTCTTGTTCACATCTCCCACAGTTTTTATTCCCTTAGGAAGTCTAACCTTATCCTCTTAGATGTGCATAGGACTCGTGCTGCTTTTGGTAAATGTGCCATCTCTTGTGCCCGCCCTGCTGCCTGGAGTCAGCTTCAGTCTGTATTCAAATTCTCCAGCCTAGTCTCTATCACCTGCTTTAAAACATTAGCTGCAACCAAACTGAAAGAAACATGTTGCTGCCGCTAGTCTTCTCTGACCACTGTCTCACAATCAATATCCCTTCCCCTCGCTATTCCTCCTGCATAATACCCAATGTTTCTTTCCCCCTCAGCATCTTCGCCACACTGGCCCATTCACGCCTTGCTATCTGAACACTGTGTTCTCCCTTTTCCTGGACCTCCATCGACTGTCCTTCTCCGCTGTCCTCTCTCCTTCTCACACTCTTTTCTCTTTTATCTCATTTCATATGTACTCATTTCCATGTCCTTGAATGTTGCTTCCCCTTCTTACTACAATGCAGTTGGTATGTTCTGTTATCAAGTTGCACATTTGTTACATTTTTGGTGTGCTTTTTTACATGTATCGTATACTTTATTCTTGGAATTTGACTGGTTGTATATAATTTGCCTTGTCTGTATATTTAACTGTTACATGCCCTCAGGACCTCCTTGTGAATGCGCTTGCTCAATGGAGTTATTCCTGCAATAAACTTCAGCTTCAGCTTCAATGGCCCCCAGTGCAACAGTAAATGTAAGTTACAATGTTTGTGGTTTACCATATGTCAAAAATAATTTTACTGTGTTTAGAAACTGTTTTCTGTTGAGTTTCTCTGTTTACATATATTTGCTATCTTAGTCTGGTTTTGCTTTCTCAGAAATAAAATGAAGTAACTATGCACTACATAATGACCATGAAAATGTCACATTGAGTCCCCCCATGACACATTTTCTGTACAATGGGCCCTATGCACAAAGGTGCGGAATGGGTACACACTGCATAACCCTGTTGCATAGCTCACTCTGCACCTGCCCAAGCTCACTGCCCCCCCTGTGTGGCATTCCCCATTGTACCTATGCTCCCGCTATGCACCAGATCACCGGGCAGAGTCTGGACCTACACAAACAGTTTTGTCTGATTTACGTGTATCCACTTTTCCTACCAAAACCACCTCATGCCTTTCCTCTAGGGGAAGAGGCTTTGACTTCCCGCATGTAATCATATCTTTTACTAGCTAGTGGTCCTGGCTGGACCATAATCTGTCCTGAAGGCAAAGAAGTGCAACAAGCTAGAAAATTCTGTCCTAGGGCTGATCTCCTGCTTACAATTCTGTAAAAACTTGTGGAGTACAACATGCATCTCAAGGCCAACCCCTTATGCTCCAGATTGATATATATTTTCACTAATAAACCCAAATGACTTTCTGCAATCATTTTAAAAATATAATCATATAAACCAAAGATCCCAGTTTCACATAAAAATTCACATTTGTTTCCTTTTTATTTACAGCAAAGCAAGGGGGAAAATAAAGAACAGAAACAGCAAGTGAAGGAAGGGAGACAATGGGGAGAAACTATGGGGCCCTTAAAGTGGCCAGTTCTTAGGTGACACAAGAAAAATTGATTTGCGCAGTCATAGAGGTGGCTAGATGCAATTTTGAATAATTAAAACTGAAGCATTCAATAAATGTTAATGTAATGGTTCAAAGGATTTGCAATACTATGAAATGTACTTATGTTGTGACCCAACAGATTCAGCATGAAATTTAAATGTCTTTGTATATATTTTTTAAATACAGGACCACTTTTCCTTGATAAAGCCAAAAGTAATTGGCAAAATCATTTTGGATGTAGAAATATAGGGGCCATGCAGAAAACTGTAATGAAATATAACAAGTGACTACTGTGAAAATATGTCTGCTTGTGGATGAATTCACATCGCTGCTTTTTGAGAGCATAAATTTAATGTCAAAAAATGCAAGGTGTTACACATGTCTGCATATCAATTCACTCCTGTCAGCTGCCCACCCAACAAGTCACTGCAGACAATTAGCTGCAGTGACAATCGCAGCCCTGCCAAATTCATTTCCCAGCAATTTGCTCCCACCATAAATATTATAATAAAACCTCCAGGTGGGAACCATTTGCCCACCAGATGACCCAATATGCCCGAGAGTTGAAAAAGTGGCACCTCTGCTGGCATTGTTTGTTGTTTGAGTCCAGTTTGATACCTTATGGGAGCAAAATGTCAGGGAACAAATTTGACAGGGATCCAGTTGTTACAACAGTTAATTTTCTGCAGAGACTTCTCGAGGAGGGAATTGACCGGACAGAACTGATGTGTTCCTGATACACAGAGGAGGTAAAACCTAGGAACAGTGTTCTACTGCATATTGCTAGGATGCTGGCAGATAGCAGGGAGGTGGAGAGGAATGTGAACAACAATAACCAAAACAGGCTGTTCAGTGCAACAGGGTATATGGGCAGGCTAACAGAATGCTGGGGTGCATAGGGAGAGGGATTACTAGCAGGAAAATGGTAATATTACTTCTGTATAGATCACTGGTGAGACTGCATCTGGAGCACTGTGCTCATTTCTGGTGCCCACACCTAAGGACAGACAGGGATGGAGTGCAGACAGTGCAACGAAGGGCTACAAAAATGATCCAAGCTCAGTAGAGCAAGGTGTATGATGACAGACTAGCAGATCTCAACATGTATTCACTGGGGGACATGAGGGACAGGGTGGACATGACAGATACATTCAAGTTCATGAAAGGGTTCAAAAGAACAGAAAACAGATTTGGTTTACAAGGGAGGTCAGTAATACAGTGAGAGATAAAAGGGCAACGTTCAGGAGATACAAAGGGAGTCAAGCAGAGGGGAACAGGGAATCATACCTAGAACAAGCATTTGTCAATGCCAAATGTTGTCTTGCTGGTGATGGCATTGGTAGTGCAGGAGTTAGAGAGATGCATAATAGGAATGGTAGTGAAGTATGGAACCAACGTTAACCCCACCCTGCAGAGAGTGACAGGCATTGAGGTGTGCCTTTGGGTCATCAGCCATAACGCTCATGCCATTTCACCTCACCCTACTCTGCAGACTCTGATAAGTGTTGCATTGTTCCTTGGGGTCATCGGGCCTTACACTCACCCCATTCCATAAGAAAGTACTTTGAGATGGGTGCAGTATAGGAGAAAGGGGCAAACTCTGGGGCCGAAGAGTACAAGGCACACCTTGATGCCTGTCAGTGGCTGCAGGGTGGGGGTGGGGGTGCAATGGCATGAGCATTACAGCTGACAATCCAAAGGCACACCCCTGATGCCTGTTACTCTGTACAGGGTCGGACATTATGGTTAGAAACCCTAATGCCCTGGACATTTGTTGGTATTTGCACTCCAAATTTTCAACATGGCCTTTTTGTGACCCCATCTCATGAAAGCATTTGGGACCTCTGTTCATGAACCGTGGTGCTGTGATGTTGTTAATCTGTCCAGAATGTTGATTTCCTACAGTGACCGTGCCATTCTGTGCCATATGTGAAAACACAGTACAGGCAGGATGTGAAAAATGAGGGCTGCATCATTCATAAGGAGGTGTGAAGAGATTGTAATTTTGAAAATCTGAAGTGTAAATATTAAAAATTCTTGCAGTTATGAGCATGTGTGAAAACTATGCAACGCACGCTAGTAACACAGTAATTTTTTGGAATTCTTTCACCAAATGTTTAACATAGGCATTTTGAGACTGCTGCTCATGAACAGTGGCACTATGATTTTCTTAATCTGTCCCAACCGTTGATTTCTCACTGTGACTGCGCCATTGTGTGCCAGATGTGCGAAACCACATTTTGGGCAGGATGTGAAAAATGACAGTTGTACGGTTCATAAGGAGTTGTGCAAAAATGGCAATGCTGAAAATCTGGAGTAAATATATTAAAAATTCTTGAAGTTATGACTGTGCATGGAAACTGCACAATGCACACTTGTAACATAGTCATTTTGGGGAATTTTGTCACCAAATTTTCAACATAGGCATTTTGGGACCTCTGCTCATGAACAGTGTTACTGTGATTTTCTTACTCTGTCCCAAACATTGTTTTCCTACAGCTACTGCGCCATTGTGTGCCAGATGTACAGAAACATATTGTGGACAGGATGTGGAAAATGACAGCTATACTGTTTATAAGGAGGTGTAAAAAAATGGCAACGTTGAAAATCTGGAGTAAAAATATTAAAAATTCTTGAAGTTACGTGCGTGCGTGGATACTGAACAATGCACGTTCGAAACACAGTCATTTCAGAATTGTTTCACCAAATTTGCAGCATAGGCTTTTTGGGAGCCCATCTCATGAACAGTGACACTGTTGTTTCGTTAATCAGTCCTGAAAGGTGATTCCGTGCAGTGACCGAAAAATCACCTTTTAGG
The DNA here is from genome assembly GCA_016271365.2 of Neoceratodus forsteri. Lineage (NCBI taxonomy): Eukaryota > Metazoa > Chordata > Ceratodontiformes > Ceratodontidae > Neoceratodus > Neoceratodus forsteri. The sequence continues at coordinate 728,796,330 of CM057453.1, forward strand.
ACCAAGTAACGAGATGACAGTGACTGAGATCATGAGGTGGGGTCCCAAGAACCCCATGTTGAAAATTTGGTGCCAAAATTCACAAAAATGGCCAATATATGCACCAAAGTTGAAAAAAAAAACATTTATGCCATTATACAGCTTTCCGGCATTTCTTCAGTTTGTGGTTGGATTTGAAGAGTGCAGACATGTTCCCGGTCCACCCAAGATCATCGCATTGGGCTCTGGAGGTAAGTATTGGGTGAGGGTGTGTGTGGGGAGGTGGAGTGCGCAGAAGGTAGGTGCGGGTTTGGGGAGGGGGCTGCCAACAGCAAGGGACCATTTTCGACTTTACAAGTTTAAAAAAAAAATTAAAACATTGTGGGAAGGTTTTCTCTTTTTACAGGTACATTTGGCATGCTCTGGTGGGCTCCCAGTGTGCCACCTGTGTGTTCTGAGGTGGGTGAAAGACTGGAGCCCATGAGGATTGGGCACCCCATTGGCAAATAAAAAAGGGTCAGTGTTTGTGGGGGGAGACATGATGCTGAGGGGATTGGGTACCCCCTCAGCAAACAACTGGTATGGGGACATTATGCGACGGGATTGGACTACCCATCGGCAAATGAACTGGGAGGGGGCATGATGATGCTGACAGGGGGATTGGGCACCCCCAACATCAGCTTTTCTGGGGACTGTGAGAGGTGGGGGGGGGAAAACAGCTGCCGCCATGTTTTTTTTAAATGTTACACCAGGGAAGGCATGCCCTGCAATGAGTGGGCACTCCCTCACTGCAGCAGCTAAATTGTTTCAAGTTGGTGGCACACTTTTGCACTGCCATCATAGACAGCATGCAATTTAATTAATGCCACGGAGCCTAGCCTGAAAAAGCAGTGGCCTCACTGGCCACAACATGACCACACCTCCAAAACCTGCTATTCCAAGCTACCCCAATATGTTGCATGCGTGTGTGCAAGACAACATAAAAACTGGGAAAGGCTAACAGGATGGTGAGGAGGGCTCAGGGGGAAGTGGAACTGAGGATAGTGGAAGGAATTATGGAGAGTGATAAGGGCTTCTTTTGCTACATTATTTATTTTTATTTTATTTATTGAAATCTTCAGATATTATCTTTGAGCACAAGTGCTCATTTACAAAGGTTCCACGTCAAACACACAGTCACAAAAAAAACATTGCAAGTACAGTAAGCAGTTCCAGGGGAAATGCAGTCAAGTCAGGCTTAAAGCACTTAAGACAGAACAATTACATACAATTTTTAAAAAATTGGTGCATTAGGGAAAAGAGACAGATGAGAGAAGGTATAGTCAAGCTGAGACAGGATGAGGGGTGGATGAAGAAGACAAGAGTAAAAAGGAAATACTGAATGATAACTTCTGTTTGGTGTTTACAAAGAAGGATGGTTCACTTTCTGAGGGGAAAGTTAGAACCAGATTGGGGGCAAAATTGACAATGGTAATAAGAGCTACTGAAAGGGTACTCAGTGAGCTTGAGGTCTAGAAAGTCAATAAATCTCCATGACCAAATGGGCTGCCCCTCAGGGTGCTTAAGGAGAGGAGATGATCTAGCTACTGGCAGCATCCCTGGCAGATCTCTACAATTGCTCCCTAGAGTCTGGGGAGGTACCTATAGACTGGAGAAGGGAGTGCATTGTACCCCTGCACAAAAGTACGGGAAAGGAAGAGCCGCAAAACTACAGAACAGTCAGCTTGGGTTCAGTAATCAGCAAACTGCTGGAAACTATCAAGGAGCAGCAAGTGGAGTTGCTGGTAGTAAATGCACCACAGGGTGGAAGGCAGCTCTTGTTTGTGGCAGGTAAATCTTGTCAAACAAGCTTGATTGACTTCCTCAACTGGGTAATGAAGGCTGTTGATAAAGTGCGGGTGGCTGACATACTGTATCTGGACTTTGGAAGGTGTTTGACTTGGTTAAGTACAGGTGGCTGGTCAAGAAGCTAGTAGATCTATGGGTTGGGGTCCAGGGACAATCTGACAGGTGGGTGGGAACTGGCTAATGGAAAAGACACAGAGGGTAATAATACATTGGAAGCACTTGGGAGTAAGTGTGATCACTAGCAGGGTCCTGCATGTGTCAGTACTTTGGCCAGCAATCCTTTTTTAAACTTAGTGTACTTTATTGATTTCATCAAAGCACACAAGTACATATATGTGCTATACACTTTTGGAATTTAAAAAACATTAAACATTAAAAACATTAACTCACTGCAAAAAAGTCTTTAAAAACATGTTATTAAACATACAAACAACACACAGTAAACAAAACATATGGAAACAATCAGTATATTAGTACCATGATAATTAACTAACTCTAGTCAAGTACATGGGGATTATCTCATGAGGTAGATTCAAATATGCATGTTACCTGATTTGGAATATTGTTGTTATTGCATGCTTTTATGAATGGCAAAGCCACAAGTGCACAGTGGCAATAACAACATCATTTCAAACCAGATAACATGAATATTTGAAGATACTTCATGGGATAATCAATATATACCATGGGAGTTCCAACGTTTTTGAGTGCATCTCTTGCAGGTAAAAAACATGCAGCATTATGTAAATGGTTTATCTGTTTACAGATTTTCTTTCTTTTCCACTTTATTAATGATGACAAGCTGAGCCGTTTACTTTTATTGTTAAAGTGACAGCGCCTCTGTTCGATGTGCTGCTCACAGGGAATCTGTTCATGTGAAAAGCATGGGTTGTGGCTACTATGCAAATAGCATGTTATTTGCATAGTAGCTATGTTTCCAGTGAAAATAATAGCTTTTATCTTCCAAATGTATTTGCACTCTTATGGTGCACATTTTATTATCTAACTTCCTATGTGCTTTATTATACATAACCCTTCGAATCATAGCTTTCCCTGCAAGAGCCGTATCTGTGTGGCACCATGCTGATGGCATTGCTATAGGCAGTTTTAATCTCCATTTTCATCTTGTGGTAGCTGCAGCAGCACCAGCAACCTTTTGCACCTGGTAATGAATGTTTACATCTATAAATTTATGCTTGCCAGCATCTTTTCCATTTTAAGGGACTTCAGTACTGTAACTGGGAACAAACGGTGTCGTCCAGCCAGTGCTCTTCTTGCTGTTGCAGTGATTAGTGCCATTTGGTACCTCTGTTGACCCACCAGTTTCTCAGGGCCTAAACCTGTGAGATATATTATAGGCTCAAAAGCATCCTGTAGGCCGAACCTTATAGAATGTACTGGTTTATACTACATATTATTAAGCAACTTGTAATGTGCCAGTCTGAGACCATCAAATTGTATGTATTTATGCAGTGAAGACCATGTTTCATTTATATTTCTGGGTCCTTGAGCTCTGGGAATTATGACTTCCAGTGTTCCATCTGCAAGCTCATTGAGTCTGTTGCCATTTTCCAATTGTTTAACCAGGAGTGTTTCTGTGTTTCAGCTACAGGACTGAGACTGCATATCTCTGATCTGCATCTTGACTAAGTTCCATCTACATGACTTTCTGCCATGTAGTCCATGGACGTGCTCCCCTTTTACTGCAGTGCATATGCTGCATTTGTAGAAACTGAAATACCTGATATGCACCAAGGTCATTCCTTCTTCAAAATGTGACAAGGAGATCAGCCTTCCCTCTTTATTCAGATTAGCCCACTCTAGAAATGTGTCTTCTACCAACTTCCCTCTTATGTTAAATTTAGGGTTGTGGCACATGGGCTGTTGTAGCCACCAAATTGCCTGATGGAACTACTGGGACTAATTTATATAGAAAAGAAGCACACCGTAACACGTTGCTCCATTCATCCAGCTGCCACCCTCGACACACAATTGAAAATATACCAAAATCCCAATTTCTCAGGATACAACATAATTGTAGCAATGCATCAGATTTTGAGAGCAGTAGTAATGAACATTGAATCACGCTAGGGAAACTGAAAAGAGCACACATTTACAACCTAGGGCCACACACAATAGACTAATCAAACACACTAGTTTAGTTTCATCACTACTTACTGTAGACAGAGCAGTAAAGTTAGAAACATAATACAGAAAAATTGGAATATGCTGAGATCTGACCCAGTTTTAAGAAACTACACTGAAAGTACTCCTAAAATGTTTTTTTAAATGGGGAAAAACAAGACAGACTGGTACACAGTCTCCTGCCATTGGATCATACTGAGCCACCAGTGCAACAATGGCTACCCCCAACCCAAAGGTACTTTTAAGTGTGGCCATTGTAGATTTTGTCAAAAATTTCCTTTTCACTAGTGTAAATGCTACCAAGAACTTTGAAATGAGATCTTTCATATATTGTGACACAGAGAATGTAATCTATTTGGCTACATGTTCTTGTTCTGCTTTTTATGCAGGTATGACATCACACTCAGTAAAGGTAAGAGTGGGTGAGCACTTACATAGGATAGATAAGAAAGATTGCTCAAATGCTCTGGCCCAGCATATGTGTTCACAAGAGAATCAGGAGTCTCACACCTTTACTTTCTGTGGTATAGAAAGGGTTAGGTTAGGTAGAAGAGGTGGTAATATTTTAAAGTCTAGGTATTTTGAAACCTAAAAGATCATTATATTGAAATTAACTGGATTCTTTCTTTGTGTTCTCTCTCTTTCTTTCAACCTGTAGTTTTTTAGGATTTTTACTACACCAAGGATGTCACAAGGATCAGAAGAAACTGGTTATTTACACAAGTTATGTTATGGAGCAGATCTTGGATTTTTGCATGGAAAATCAATCTCTCTTCAGTTTAAATAACAATTCTTCTGCCTTTTCCAAAATTGTGCCCCTGTGAAGTTTTTGAGTTATAGTAATTGCAATTTTAATTGTAATTAGTGTTATCTTATCACTTTTGGTGCTGGCTAAGGTATTATATATTATTTTTTAATATGGGTATTAAGCAGTAGTATATTACCAAATTGGTGTACTGTCACTTTAATTGTTGCCGTACTAAAATGAAGCACCAGCTGTGGGTAGACACACCCCTTCTGAGGAAGCCTTGAGCAAAATCGGTCAGGGGAGTTCATCCCTACACTGCTGCTGTGCTGTGTGCTGCTTTTTCTATGGATTTTGTGAGTAGTGAAACTGAATAAACTACTTATGCGTTTGTCGCCTGGCGTCCAGCCTCCTTGCTTGCCAGTTCATTTGTTTCCTGGAGCACAGGGTTCACTGTGGAGTGTTCTTCTTTCTTGCAATTCTGTTGTGGATTGAACAGTGGATTTGTGCCCAAGAAGGTGGAGAGCTGACTACAAACTCACATGGAGGTGCTCATTGGCATTCTTTCAGGGTTAGAGGCAGTTTACTAAGCTAGCAACACTCAGGGCTCTGATATCAACTCCATAATGCTTACATAGGTGTAGTTCTATGGTTCTATGAGACGACATATTCCATAAATCTCCTGCGGGGGGTCCTGTTCTCCACCATAAAAAGTGGCAGGCGTGCCATGCCAGATAGTTTATAAAGAAATATGGTAGTTGCAATCACCTTTGCTTTTTACTGGGGTTAGTTTTGCACATTTTAGGGGGCTTGCCATTCCACAGGAATGAAGAGAAGTGAGATTTTAGGGAGGAGAACCACTCTTTAGGTACAAACAGACCTGTTATACTCAGGGATTATAGGACATGGGGTCAAATATTCATTTTTATAGTGTTTATTTTGCCCATAATGTCAATGGGAGTGCTATTCATCTTGCTAAGTCTGTTTTTATTTGGGTAATGAGCTTAGTAATATTTTGAACAAATATGAGACATTTGTCTCTACTGACTTCTATATCCAAGTATTTTAGTGATTTGGGAGCCATGTACCCCCAACACATCACTTCAACCTTGCTGGTGTCAACATTAAATGGCATTGTGACAATTTTTCCATGATTCAACCTGTATCCTGACAGTCTACCAAACAATGCTAATATGTCAAATACCACTGGTAAAGCTGCATTAGGGTGTTTTAGGTGTAGAAGCACATTGTGTGCATAAGTTGAGATGGCATATCTTCAGTCCCCCATTTTCACCCCTGTGATTCTCTGGTCTAATAGGATGGTATGTATCAGAGGTTCTAAGTAAAGACTGAATAGGAGTGGGGAGAAGGGGCCCTCCTGATATGTTCCTTTGCTCAGGACAAATGATGCAGACTTCAGACCATTACAGCAGACCCTTGCTGACAGGTGGGAATATAGTAGCTTCACCCACTCAGTTAATTTTCTGGAAAGCCAAACAATACCAGGGTAGTGAATAAATACTCTCATGCCACCTTGTCAAAAACTTTTTCTGCATCTAAGAAAACCAAAACCGCTGTAACCCTGGAGTCTCCAGACACAGAAATTATGCAACTAAGTTTCCTCATTTGATCACTGGCTAGCCTACCTGCATGAGACCTACTTGTTCAGGATCAGGACCCACCAATGCCTGCCATACATTTTAGACCCTAGCTGCTAACACCTTAGTCAGGATTTTATATGCAAGTTTAACAAAGATATTAGCCTGTAATTATCAATAAGTTCTTGATCTCTTCCAGCTTCAGGATCAGAGTGATCAGGGCTTCTTGGAAACTGTGGTCCAGTATTTTCTTCTCATATGCCTTGTTGTATAGTGTTAAATGTGGGGCTATCTGCTCCCTCGGTGCCCTGTAAAAGTTTGGGGAGAATACATCTGGACTTGGAACTTTGTCTGGTTTAAAATCCTTGATGGCTGTTTGCACTTCTATGAATGTTATTCATCCTCCCATCACTTCTGTTTGTGTTTCGTGCACCCACAGATGCTCTGCTGCTTGTATAAAGTTATGCATCTCCTCAATGCTCCCTTGTGACTCATCTGCATATAAGTCTTGAGTTTTGTTATTAATCTAGCTGGAGGAGGGGTTCTGATGGTGGGAGTCAGGACTATTCAGCATATTTCATTTTGTCTAAGCTTCAGAACTAGCAGTTTCCTGATTTTCTCACTTTGGTCTACATCAGTGAGTTTGGCCTTGCAGAGTGTCCCCTGCATTTCTTCCCTCAGTGATTCTGCATATATTTCTCTTTTACTATCGATCAGTCAATCAATCAATCAATCTATCAATCAATCAATCAATCAATCATTTATTTACAGAAAGCGCAATTCCAAAAAGATCAAAGCGCTTGTACAATTAAATAATCCTAAAAACTATAATATAAATGCAGACAATTACAGTAAAAACCTAGAATTATTAAAAAGAAACAATTAATCAAAATCAGGGAAAGCCATACCAAACAGATGCATTTTAAGAGCAGATTTAAAGCTCTCGATGGTCAGGCACTCATGTACCTGATGAGGTAGAGAGTTCCACAGGTTGGGGACGATAAAAGCAAATGAATGGGCCCCCAATGATTTTAATCAAACCTTGTTAACCTCTAGCAATCCCTCGTCAGAGGAGCAGAGTGAGCAGAGGGGGCTATAAGGACAAAGAAGATCTTGCAGATACCGAGGTCCCCATGCATGTGGGGCATTGTAGGTCAGTAAACCAACTTTGAAGGTGAACTGCTACTGTATCGACAGCCAGTGCAGGTTACAGAGCACAGGTGTGACATGGTAAGTTCTTTATAGGCCAGTCAACAGCCTAATTAGCTCGTGCCACTCTGCCACTGTTGATCTGCCTCTGTTGATGTCTCCTTTAGGCCATTTTCCCTGCTCCCTAATTTCTCTTGTCAGGTCATTGCTTTCCTTTAATGTCTTCCACTTCTTAACAGTTGTGAGTCGGAGAAGTTCCCCCACCATACTGTGCATTTATAGACCCTCTCATACATTACTGAAATTCTGAACTGAATCTCTGTTTTCACTAAAAAAGGATTCAGTGCATTCCTTAATGAGCTTTATGCAGCTAGGGTCTTTCAATAGATGATTACTTACCCGCTATGACCTCTCCCTTTCTTGGTTAACTTGTGTGACTACAAAAAGGGTAATGGGCACTTGATCTGACACAACTGTGGCCTTCATTTCACACAGCTGAACTCCCTCTATCAGGCCCTGTGATATGAGGAAAAAAGTCAATTCTAGAATCAGAGCTATGTGCTTGACACTGGAATGTGTATCATCTTTGGTGAGAGTATAGTATAGTATTACCCAAGGATCGATGACCCCCAGTGTATCTTTCCAGTCATCCAGTGCTCTTTGTGCCAGGGAGAACCTTTCCTCCTCACCCCTGGTCTGTCAAGCTCTGTGTCCTGCATCACATTTCAACCACCTGCAAATATGATTTTCAAGCAATGGTTAGCATCCAGTAGGGAGAGAAGTTGTGTGAAGAAAGCTTGGTCCTCCCTGTTTGGGCCATAACCCACCTCCTAATTTTTGTATTGTGTCACTCTGTCTCTCAGAACTGAACACACCCCATAGCTTGGTATCTAAGTAGCACAGATCACATATTCTGTCCGCCTTTTCTGTTGCATAAGTAGTACTAACATAATAAATATACAGTTGATTGCTGCCAATAAACAAGGTAAACAGTGAAACAAACAAGTCAAACATCTGAAAGAGTAAGAACAAATGAAACGTTACACTTTTGTGCTTTCTTCAGGCCTTTTCTTGGTGTCTGGGATGATTCGCCCAACTGTGCAAAACAAAGTTTTATTGTTTAGCTTCCCTCCTGGGAGGGGGGCTGAATGTTTCTTGCCCAAACTACACAGCTGTACCTGCTCTGGTGAGCAGGAGCAGGCCTGGGGGGGGGGGGTGCCTGAGAAGGCAGTTCCATGCCCTTTGTCAACAAGTGGTCCATTAGACATTCACCTTAAGGGGCTTCCTCATAGCTCCAGTCCAGAGAACCATACAGTATCTCTTAACCAACTTCCATTCCTGTGATTATGTAAGAAAGAGCAAACTACCACTGAATGATTCTGTGTTAGACATGGGAGGCATACCTCTCAACCTCCTGCCTCATAAATCAGGGACAAGGCTTAAAAAAATCAGGGACAAAGGCCCAAAATCAGAGACACATTTTTAAAATTGGTGATATCCACTCAGGAAGCTGGTAGAATAAGGGACTCAGTGTATAATACATTTTCTGAAGAATAAGAAGTCTGCAGCTTTATTGTTTGACGTAATTTTATTCTTACAATCATCACTGTTTAGTCAGGGAAACGCAGATTTTAGAAGGGACAGAGTAAAATTTTGAAGTGAAATCAGGGACATCCCTGAAAATCAGGGACACTTGAGAGGTATGATGGGAGGGGGTGCTCCCATCGGGTACTATGCTCCCTGTGTGTTTTGTCACTGTGCATAGACAAAAAAACTAAAGGAGAACAGGAGGAAGAGGAAATAAGAAATAAAACAGAAAATAAAAAATAAGCAACCCACAAGTGAAAGATCCCTTGCCATCTCTCTGCAATTCATCTGTACCCCACAACACTTAGTTGTTCAAGACTATAATTTACTAGTACAGCTCTAGATAAACATGAAGTGTCTCTGTTTTGGCATTATGTGCAGTCCTCAGCCTCAGAAATGCTGTGCAGGGGGTCATTATCAGTGCTCTGTGCAATCCCAACAGTCTACAAGGTGAGACGGTGCCATGAGATTTGTGGCGGCAGTAGAGTGAATTAAGGCCTTATGGCCTTCCATGTCTGTTAATTGCTCAGCTAACTGCTGACTTTATCTTGGCATTTTCTGTTACTAACCTGAGGTGTGCCCAATGTTACTAGGTCTCACCCTTCTGTTTGAATGTGCGTGGTGAAAACAAAGACTGGAGTTTCTCAGCCCCAGCCTCCTGTGCTCCACAGGGCTGCTTCTGTATCCCTCATTGCTCTGCTTCTTGTCCATCTCCATGTTGCTATGGTAACCTTTATCTCTTGTGCATCAGTTCTTATTGGTCCCTGACTCCTCTGCTCCCTTTTTAAAGTTGGCAGGGTCTGAGGAGAAGTGCTTCAGCTTGGATGTTCAGACTGCTTGATCAGAGTGGGCAGAATGGCACTGTGTAGTGATTCACTTTTTGTGGTGGGAAAACCTCGGCAAAGAAGATGACTTTGGCATCAGTCTTTATGGAAGGTGTGAGTGCTTCGAGACACCATTTCCATGTTGTTTTTAGTTTTCATCAAGGGTTCTTTGCCATGCAACAAGCTGCTAAATACAGCTCCTGGACCACCTTCTATACACCTCACAGCCACCTCACTTTAACTATTTACATGTGTATCCTCTATAATTAACATTGATAGTACCTTTTTACATATCTTTGAAGGGATTAGCCCATTTCCAGCCCTACAGGCTTGTCAGGTTTACTGTCACCAGGGAAGTGAAATCCAGGAATTAAATTAGGGAGATGTGTTGGCACACCCTCTCAGCTGTTGGAAATTCCACCATCCCTGTGCTTGTGTGGAAGATAAGTTTTGTAGGGTGCAGCATCCTGAATTTCACTTGTGAAGCAAATACAGCGTTTTTGACATCTTTGTAAGCAGTATGTTTGTCCCTTACTGCTGGTGTCACATCACTGCAAATATAATATCTTTGGCCATGCCAAACCAGGTTCTGTTTCTTTTGTGCCTTGGACTGAATATGTATTTTCTTCTTGGTAATTGAGGCACTTAATTATAATAGCTCTTGATTTACTAGATGGGGAGAGAGGCTTCAGTGAGCAATGCACCCTCTTAGTAGTGTACTGGGGCCTGTAGGGAGGAGGACCTGCCACATCCAACAATAGAGAGTGCATAAATACCATCATATCTTGGCCCTCCACCTTTTCTGGGATTCTCACAAAGGCCAGAGTGCTGCACTGACTCCTGCCTTCCAGGTCTTCAATTCTTTCCTTGAGCTCATTTATTTTTGTAGCACTCCCTGATCTCTCCCTCTTCCCACAGCTGTGCATCCTTGAGGGAGCTCACCCTTGCCTCCGCATCCCCCAGTCATTGATTAAAATTTTCAAGTGCTGGCTTGAAAAGTTTGAAGTCTTCAGCCACCTCCAATAATGTTACTTTAATTGATGCAGCTCAGTGATGAATCTGCCAAGCCATATGTTCTCCTTTTCTTGCTCAGGGGGTGAGTCTGGTAGTGGCTTTCACTTCAGTGGTTGCAGTTTGGGTGGGAGCGGGAGTACCTCACCAGTTTCCATCTTCACCAATTCTGAATTCCAAGACATCTTTCTTTCACTCAAACTGCTGCTACTCAAGTTTAAAAGACTCTTTAACTGCAGTCAGGTGTTTTTGCTGGAGTTAAATGTACTAAAAGATATGTTTTTTTAGGTCTCTAGCAGAGCCACTCTGGAGCTATCTGTTTAAGCAGGCTGTGTCATGTGATTCCGGATCAGTAATCTTTAACATCTTCATCAGTGACATAGGGAAGGGAATAAGATATATCTCTCACCTGGGCATATTTTAAATTATCTCACTCCCTTCCTGACCTCCTTTTATAGAGGACTATCATGAACTCCTGTACTAAGGTTGTCCGAGCTGCAAAATCATAGTATTTCATGGCCAACCATTAAAACAAGCTTAACCACCCTCTGAAAGTTCAGGAAGGTAATTCACTCCCTTTTTAACCCTCCCACCCAGTCTGCCATGCTGGTCCTTCTAGTAAATGGTTCACCAATGTCTGACCCCTCCTCCATTGCTGCTTATTTCAATGAATTCTTCACCACTTGTGCTCTTCCTTTCACTCACCCTCCAACCTTCTCCATTCCTACTCATTTTCTCTCTCTTGTCTCCCTTCCACTGGTTTCTCCATCCCCCATTACTACCCCCTTACTGCCCTGTACTCCCTTGACCTGTGCAAATCCATTCCTGATGGACTATATCCTAAATGTCTTCATATCTCTGCACCTGCCATAGCACATTCTCTGACTCAGCTACTCAACCTCTACTTCTTCATCAGTGCTGTCCCTGAGTTCTGAAAGTTTGCCAGATTTTTTCCACTCCATGAGAGGAAGGAGGGCCCTTCCTCCCAAACTAACATCTGGCCAATCTCTCTTCTCCCTTCCCTTGATAACCTTCAAGAGAAGCTTGTCTATACTAGACTCTCCGAATTTCTGTTCTCCACCGGTTTCCTCTCCCCATTCCAGTCTGGTTTCCAGAAGCACCACTTCACTGTCTCCACCATTTGGAATGCAACAATTCTGTCTTCTCAAGAAAGGATCAGGGGCACATCACAGTCACCATTTTCATTGATCTAGCCATGACCTTTGACTCAGCTTCCCATACACTCCTTCTGGATATGTTGATCTCTGCTGGCCTCTCAGCTCTTGTTGTAGACTGGTTGCATTCTTTTTTTCCCCCCTATTATTTATTTATTTATACTCCTGGGAGCCTGGCAGGTGGCTCTGGTCCCTCCCTCAGAGGGACTTGGTCTCCAGCTCTCCATTCCCTGCCCGACTTCCCCTGCAATCCCCCTCAGGTTTCCTGTTCCCCATGACAGGGCTGAGGCGAAGGAACGCCGGTTTTCCCCCACCCCAGAGTGAAATCCAGATACTTGGGGAGCCAGGACAGATGCAGGAGAGTCTTCACAGAGTCTGCCAGCTCCATTTCCACCATTTTTTCTGTATCACCCCCACGCCAATGGAGTACATCGGCAACATGCCTCCCAACTCGCATCTCCTCCAGCCACCTCCAGAGGGAGATCGACAAGCAGGATGGCAATCCCTCCCTCCCTGAGACAGAAGAGCAGTCCTCTGGATGCTCAATCCTTTCTCTCTCTCTCTCTCTCTGCCCCTGCTGACCCCCGGTGGCCTGGGCTCATTCTTGAACCCGGGTCGCAAGGTGTGGCATCCAGCACCTCAACCTCCAGTGCCACTGGGCCGGCTATCCATTCTTACCTCTCAGGCAGTCTGCAGTCAGTACAGGTTGGTAGTGCCCTGTCAACTTCACTTCCCATCCAGGCAAGGGTCTCACAAGGCTCTGTTCTTGGGCCCATCCTGTTCTCCATCTTCCTTAACAACCTCCCTGTAGCTTGTGCCAACTCACATATCCACATGTATGCAGATGACACAGTCATTTACATCTCCAGTCCCTCCACTTCACCCATGGAAGGTCTGCTTCTGCAAGACTTCCACAATGTCCTGCAGTTGGTCCAATCTAACCAGCTCCATTTCAACACACACAAAAAACTGTATCCATGACCTTTGGCACAAGCCAAAAATTGACCAGTTTCCCAACTCTGCCTATATTTTCCACCTTTGATGGTACCCCTCTTGAAGTTGTTCAGTCATTCAAATACCTTGGTGTGTGGTTAGACTACAAACTTGACTTCCCTTCCCACATTAATGCCATCCACGTCAAGCTCCACCTAAAGTTGGTGCTCTGTACTGCACTAAAGACTGCCTGTCTCTGCAGGTATGTCATGAACTAGTCACCAAAATGATGCTCCCAGTTTTTGACTGTGCAGATGTGGTCTTTGGCTTTTCTCTGGCTAGGCTGGACACTCTCTGCAACTCTTCCTACCATTTTGCTACCAACCCCTCCTCTCGTACCCACCATTGCTCACTGTACTCCTTATCCATTCCTCCTCTACCTTCATGTCACCAGAGTCATTGTGCCTCATTCATATCCAAATACTGGTTTGCTTCCCTTCCCTTTTACCTCTCCTCTCCTCCATCCCTTCTTCCTCCTGTTCCCTCCTCTCTAAGGATCCTCACAGTTTTGCCATTTCTCATCCCTGCTCCTCTGCTGGGCAATCCTATCATCTACCTTCACTCTGGAACCTACTCCCATCTGTGACAGGGTTAAGTAAGACCCTGTCCCATTTGTTATGCATAGAGAGAGGGAGTTAAAAACCAAGATCCATTCTGTCCTCTCCTTTTCTGCTACTTGTCTTTTATTTATTTATTTAAAACTTGTTTACCATGAAAAGTACACTGAGCCTTTCTTTTGCCTGTCTGATTGCTCAATCAAGTTTTCCTGTAGCACCCAGGGCTGGCCACCCTATTGGTCCCACAGTTCCCCTCTGCTTTCTCTCTGCCTTCACTTGCTGTTTCTGTCTTTACTTCCCTTCTTGCTTCTCTGTGATTGAGAAAGTGTATGTGGATCTCTGTGTGAAGCTGGGATCCTTGGATTGTAAATGTACATACCATAATTATGTTATTTGAAATGTATTGCACAGGACTATTTGGGAATTAGAAGAGATAGCAAGTTGCAACACAGAGATTTAACCTGGAGGAACCTTTTTACCTATAAGCTCGTTAACAGAACTGTCTACAGGAGGCACTTCCAGACATCCTGTTCTATTTTGTTACATCTGTGCAGCCTGGATGTACTTACTCAGGAAATAATCTGACAAATTTGTTGCATTTTGTGATAAACAAGATGCAGTCTTGACAGCTGCCAGATCTTATATGAAGATAGCAATGTTTGGGGCTTTGCAGTTTTAGATTTAGGTTGGAGACTTGGAGGTTAAGATATTCTCTCAGAAGAAGGACTTTTGCTTGCACTGCCTGTGTTAAAAGCCATCCTGTACAAATGTTGTTATTTTTTATTTTATTGTTTTTTATAATAAAATTTGACTTGCAAATTGTATAACTTCTCCTGGACTGCCTATGCTTCCTGACCTTTGTCTCTATGACAATTGGTGTCAGAAGTGGGATATACACCATGCAAACTCTAAGCCATGTGTTTTATACATAGATACTAGAACTGGTACCAGGAAAGCAGAGAAGAACGATATGGATCCTGCAACAGCAAGCCCAGGAGTCATTACCAGGAGAATGGCAGCCAAAGTAGCAGAAACAAAAGTGCAACCTGAGACTGTGCAGCCAGCACCAGTGATGGAAGAAGAACAGACAGGAACAGTACCTGAGAGCATATCTGCCTTCTTCAATTGGTGGACAAAACAAAGAAAGACTGAGAAACAGAGAGAAAAGGAGACTCAGCATTTAGAAGTGCAGAGAAGAGAAGAGATGCAGTGCCAGGTGCTGCGATGGCTGGATGCCTTGCACGCTATCAAAGATGGAGGATCAACAAAACACAAACAATTTTAAATACATTAAACTTACAAAGCTGTGCCCCTTGGATGATATCAAGGCATACCTGACAACTTTTGCAAGGGTTGCTGGAGCCTGCCAAAGCAGCAATGGGCAATCAGACTGGTACCTTACCTGACAGGTAAAGCCACATTTGCCTACAGCAATATGGACACTGCAGAGTCAGAAAAATATGACCTTGTAAAAAGAGAAATCCTGAAAAGATATAACATCTCAGGAGAGACCTACAGGCAGAGATTTCAGTCCCTGAAATACAACTCTGTCAACAATCCTTGAGAAGCCTTCACCTAACGAGAACTCCTTATTAAATGGCTCCTGCCAGAGGGCAAAACAGTCCCACAGATCAGTGACACACTTGCAATGGAACAATTCATCAAATCCTGCCTACAGACTTGGGCTTTGGGTAAAAGAACACTGACCAGAAATGGGGAAAAGGTAGTTTCTTTGGCTGAAGACTATCAGATGGGACATGAAGCAAATGCAGGGTTGGAGCACCAGGTCATGTACTGTGGTGCTCATCCATAGAAAGACCAGCAGAAAAGCAGGAGCGACAAAAGCACCTACAGGAATCAGGTCACACAGGACTCCAAAGTTCACATATAAAAATCCTTTATTTTACAAAAGTGCATATCTTCACTTACGCCATGTAAGCCCCATTAATACAGTGGAAAAGCAGCTCCAGACACAAACGTTTCTCCTGAACACTGTCAGGCATCATCAGAGTGATTTGGAGTCTTGTGCGACCCAATTCCTGTGGGTGCTTTTATTGCTTCTGCTTTTCTGATAGACTATCAGATGGCCAGACAGACCACACAGCAGCAAAGTAATGGCCAAGGATTGGTAAGACCGTTCTTTTCCTGATTTAACTCCAGATCATATAAGAACTCTGGTGGGGGTTAACAAACCTGCACACAAAGACTTTATTTGCTATAACTGTAATAAGCCAGGCTCTATTGCAAGAAACTGCCATAAAGATAAGAAGGGAAATACTGAAGCAAATTTGGCCTTAGCATGGTGGGGCAAATACTTAACAGATGTTAAAGTGGGCACCAAGACTAAGCAGGGACTTATAGATTCAGAAAACAGACAGACCCTAGTGCATGTGGAAGTGCTGGGAAAATACTATTCAAAAGGACGAGGTACTGGGGTCATCTGCATCCATGGGGACACTTGATCCTATCCCACTACCAAAGTGACTCTGAGCATTAATTGGGTGTTACAACAAATGCAGGTGGCGGTAGTACCAAAGGTACCTGTGCCTGTGATCATTGGAAATGACTTTCCAGTATTTGGTAAGTTAATTACAGAAGGAACAAAACCTGTAGTTTCAGAAGCTGCGATGACAAGAGCACAGGCAAAGAAAATCTCAGATAGTGGGGACACTTTTCCTTTTGGTGACTTTGACGAAGACTTGTTTTAGTCCCAGATCCAAGATTCAGAAACATAGAAACATAGAAACATAGACTTTGACGGCAGATAAGGACCACTTGGCCCACCCAGTCTGCCCATTTCCCTTCCTATTGGATAAGCCACAGATTCTAGTTAACCAACAGCCTACTTCCTGCAACCCCCCCACTACAATTGCCTTATGTCTGTCCCATGCATGTTTGAATTCCCCCACTGTTTTAGACCCAACAACCTCACCAGGAAGGTGGTTCCATGCATCCACCACTCTCTCCGTGAAAAAAAATTTCCTCACATTACCCCTGAGCCATCCCCCCTCTATCTTTAAATTGTGTCCCCTTGTTCTTACACATCTCTTTTTTTGAAAGATGCTACCCTCCTGGACTTTGTTGATTCCCTTGAGGTACTTAAAGTTTCTATCATGTCCCCCGTCCCTCCTTTCATCAAGGGTATACATATTAAGCTCTCTCAGTCTCTCTTCATATGGTTTCTGATGTAGACCCTGCACCATTTTAGTTGCCCTCCTCTGAACTGCTTCCATCCTGTCTATGTCCTTGCATAGATGGGGTCTCCAAAACTGCACACAGTATTTCAGATGGGGTCTCACCAACTGTCTGTACAGAGGGATAACCACTTCCCTTTTTCTACTTGAGGTGCCCCATCCTGTGCATCCCAGTATCCCTCTGGATCTCCTTACTGACTTCTCACATTGCTTGCCCACCTTTAGGTCATCTGATATGACTACCCCCAAGTCCCTTTCCATTTTTGTTGTTGTTAGTACCTCCCCTGCTATTGTGTACTCTTCTCCTGGGTTTTTGTTTCCCAGGTGCATTACTTTGCACTTCTTTGCATTGAATCTAAGTTGCCATATGTCAGACCATTCTCCAACCTTGCCAAGTCCCTTCTCATCCTTTCTACCCCCCCTTGTGTATCAACTCTGTTACAGATCTTTGTGTCACCTGCAAAGAGGCATACCTTTCCTCCAGATCCTCTGCAATGTCACCTATAAAGACGTTAAAGAGGACTGGACCCAGTACTGAGCCCTGGTACTCACTAGTAACCCCCTTTCTTGAATGTGTTCCATTCACTGTACCTTCTGTGTCCTGTTGTGCAGCCAGTTTGCTACCCAGGCTACCACCTGGGACCCACTCCCAGGCTGGCTAACTTGATTATTAGTCTTTTGTGCGGGACTGTGTCAAATGCCTTGCTAAAGTCTAGGTAGGCCATATCCACAGCCCCTCCCTGGTCTATTACTTTGGTCACCCAGTCAAAGAAATCTATATGATTCATCTGACATGACCTTCCTGCTGTAAATCCATGCTGCTTTGGTTCCCGTGCCCCGCTGGCCTCTAGGTACTCAACAATTCTTTCTTTCAGAAGTGATTCCATCATTTTCCCTACCACTGAGGTCAAACTTACAGGTCTGTAGTTTCCTGCTTCTGCCTTGCTCCCACTTTTGTGAAGGGGAATCACCTCGGCCCTCCTCCAGTCCTCAGGTGCCACCCCATCCTCCCATGATTTGTTAAAAAGTGTGGTCAGTGGTGTCACTAGGTCCTCCCGTAGTTCTTTTAGGATTCTGGGGTGAATCCCGTCAGGCCCCATTGCTTTGTCCACCTTGAGTTTTAGGAGTTCTTTCAGGACTCTTTCTTCTGTAAATGGACTGGTGTCAACCCCCCTACCCAG
Organism: Neoceratodus forsteri; assembly: GCA_016271365.2. Lineage (NCBI taxonomy): Eukaryota > Metazoa > Chordata > Ceratodontiformes > Ceratodontidae > Neoceratodus > Neoceratodus forsteri. The sequence continues at coordinate 728,814,316 of CM057453.1, forward strand.
AGTGCTTCTATTGTCTGGTTTAGGTAACTCCTACTCATCTTCTTTTGTGAATACCGAGCAAAAGTATTCATTCAGTAACTCTGCCTTTTCACTGTCTCCCTCTGCCCACCTCCCTCTCCTTTATTAATCTTCACTATTCCTCCTTAACCTTTCTATGCTCCTAATGTACCTACAGAGGTTTTGTCCCCTTCTTAACTGAGTTGGCTATTTTTTCCTTGGTTTGGGCCTTTGCTATTCTGACTGCCTTCCCCACTTCTTTCTGCTTTAATTGATACAGTTCCCTGTTGTGCTTCTTCTGTGATTCCTTATACTTTCTGAATGCAGCCTTTTTCTCCTTAACCTTCCTTGCCACCTCTTTTGAGAACCATAGTGTTTTTTCACTCCATTTTGTTTTCTTTATTTGTTTTACACAAAGGCTTGTTGCCTCTATGATAGCAGTTTTGATTTTTCTCCATTGTTCTTCCACCCCTCCTTTTTGGCCATTTGCTAGTGCATTCCGAAGGTATTCACCCATTTTGCCAAAGTCGGCCCTTCTAAAGTCCAGTATCCTTGTTTTTGTATGCTTGTCTCCATGGTTGTGCTTATTGTAGAAGCACACCGTGCAGTGTCACTTGTTTCCAGATGTCTACTGACTTCTAAATTTGTGATCCTCTCTCCATTTGAGAGAACCAGGTCTAGTATTGCTCCCTCCCGAGTCGGTTCCAACACTAGCTGTCTAAGGCCTGCCCCCTGCAGGGCATCAAGAACGACCCTGCTCTTGGATGTGGCTGCAATACATGTCATCCAGTTAACATTTGCCATATTCAGGTCCCCCATCAACAGTACCTCCCCTTTTTCAGCCATTTTGAGAATGTCCTCTATCATTTTCTTGTCCGTTTCCTCCCCTTGAGATGGGGGTCTGTATACAACCCCTGTGCAGATTGTGATGCCATTCCCTGTCTCCAAGGTGACCCAGAGTGTCTCTTGTCCTCCCCCTTTACTTTTTAGTTCTGTAGCTTTGATCCCTTCCCTTACATATAGAGCTACACCACCTCCTCTTTTACCCTCCCTGTCCCTTCTGTAGACTGTGTACCCGGTATGTTGACATCCCAGTCATGGTTCTCTGTGTACCATGTTTCGTGACTGCCACAATATCCAATTTTCATCTTCCATCAGGGATACTAGCTCAGGAAGCTTGTTTTCCAGACTACGACGTGGTACTCATTGCCCTCCATTTAATCTTGGCTTATCCTTTTTCCCCATCCCTGCTCTTATTGCCCTTGTCTATTTTCTATTTACCCTTTTCTGCCCTCTGTTGACCTCTGTGCCTCAGTGATTACCTTACACTGCCATGTTTTGTGGGGGAGGCTTGAAATTTCCTGCCTCTTATTAGCACCTCCCCCCTTGGCTAGTTTAAAAGCTTGCCAAGGGAGCATTTAAACCTGTCACTTAGGAGCTTGGTTCCCTTCATGGACAGATGCAGACCACCGTGCCAGTATAGACGTTCATCTCTCCAGGTGTACCCCCAGTCCCCAATGAAGCCAAAGCCCTGTGCTCTGCACCAGTTTTGTAACCGTTCATTAAACTGCATGGTGTTCAGTACCCTAGCCTCACCCCTGCCATGGACTGGCAGCACCTCTGAGAAGGTAACCGTGCTTGCTACTTGTCTGAGGCCCCTCCCCAACTCCACAAATTCATCCTGCACTGCACTGATTCCATGCCTAGCTAGGTCATTTGTCCCAAGGTGGACAATGATATCTAGTTCCCTCTCCTGTGATGCTGCTTCTGCAACTGTGAGGATTCGCTTCTTGTCCCTCCAAGCCATGGCACCAGGTAGGCACCTTACTTCCCTCTCCTCTCCCTTCCCCAGTTCTACCCTCCTAACAACTGAGTCCCCTATCAGAAGCTGTTTCCTTTCCCTGTGATGTCCCTTGCCACCCTTTTGTGGGTCTCCCTTGTGGATGTCCTCAGCATTCTTCTTGGTCTCCACTGAGGGTGCCATCATAGAGGAACCTTGCTCTGCCAGACTGGCGTATGATTTGTGTAGAGGTACAACTAGGGGGCTTTGCCTCTGTTCCACCACCCACACCCTCCCAGAACCCACTGTGGCCCAACCGCTCCTCATGCCCAGCAACCCCTGAGGCAGTGGTTGTGGCAGTGGTGCTCTTTGGGTGGGGGAGGCCTCCTTAGTCCTTGCCAGTTTAGCCTGGAGGTGGGCAATCTTCTCCCTCAGAGCTGACAGTTGCCTGCAAATAGGACAGCAGCGCAGTTTCCAGAATGTCTCCCAGAAAACTGCTGCCCCACAGCCAGTCCAGGAAAGAAAGACAATGCCTGAAAAAAAAAATGGCAACAAAAAACTGATGGACATAGGGGTTAATACATGCAAATGCTGAAACTAAACTGATATCTGATTGTGATTTTGTTTAAAAGCAAACTAACAATGATTATCTACAAGGTTATTTTAAGCAGTTGGGGGTGAAACAAAAAGAAGGTGAACCAATGTTTAAAAAAATTTAATGGGCTACTGTACAGAGTTTGTGTTAATCCTCAGACACAGGAACAGATAGAACAATTGATCATACCAAAGAAGTATAGAAATGAGTTGTTGCATCTAACACAAGACAGTCCTACAGCTGGTCACTCGGGGAGGGACCGCAGTCTTGCCAGATTGCTGTACAGGTTTTACTGACCTGTGTTTCATGAAGATGTTGCTACCTATTGCAGTTCTTGCACTGAATGTCAGAAAGCACCAGTGATTAAACAAGACAAAGTACCCCTGGTGCCCCTACCCTTGACTGATTTGCCTTTTGAGAGAATTGCAGTGGATGTGGTTGGTCCCTTAGACAAACGCAAACAGATAATCAATTTATTTTGGTAGTATGTGACTATGCCACTCGATACCCAGAGCAAGTTCTAATTTGTACAGTCACAGCCCCAAAAATGACAGCAGAGCTTGCCAAAATCTTTAGCAGATTGGCATGCCTAAAGAGATCATTACTGATCAGGGTAGTAATTTTGGTGCTACCTTGCTGAAGGAGCTGTACCAATTACTAGGTATCACTGCCATAAGAACTTCCTTTTATCACCCTCAGATGGTCTTGCTGAGCATTTCAAACCCTAAAATGAATGTTGAAAAGGTTTGTGAAAGGTGAAGGGAAAGACTGAGACTAACATAGAAACATAGAAGTTGACGGCAGATAAGGACCGCAAGGCCCATCCAGTCTGCCCATTTCTTTTTCAACCTTATAAATGTGCCATCGGCCTTTGCTCTGTCAGTGACCTATCTATTCATAGTCATTTGTATTGCTCCCTTATGCCTATCCCATGCCTGTTTGAAGCCCTGCACTGTATTCCTAGCCACCACTTCTTGTGGTAAGCTATTCCATGCATCTACCACCCTTTCTGTGAAAAGAATTTCCTCATTCCCCTTAATCGGCCTCCCTCTAATCTCATGCTGTGTCCTCTTGTCCTGCAATTTTTCTTATATTTAAACATGTTAGACTCTTTCACCTTGTTTATGCCCTTAAGGTGTTTAAATGTCTCGATCATATCACCTCTCTCCCTCCTTTGCTCAAGGGTATACATATTGAGCTCCGTTAATCTGTCCTCATATGTCTTCTGATGCAGTCCCTGCACCATTTTGGTTGCCCTTCTCTGGACTGCCTCAATTTGGTTAATGTCCTGTGAAGTGTGGCCTCCAATACTGCACGCAGTACTCCAGATGGGGCCTAACCAATGTCTTGTACAGAGGTATTACCTCCTCTTACGACTTGTGATACCCTACTAATACACCCTAACACCCCCTAGCCTTACCTACTGCTTTAGAGGTCTGCTTGGATGATTTTAGGTCATCAGTGATGATGATGCCCAAGTCTCTTTCTTCCTTTGTGACTGCTAGCAACTCCCTCCCAGCCTATAAGTGGCTTCAGGTTTCTCTTCCCTATGTGCATGATTTTGCACTTCTTTGCATTAAATCCCAGTTGCCACTCTTCCTGACCATTTTGCTAGTTTATCCAGATCTCTTCTCATTCTGCCCACCCCATCTGGATCATCTACTCTGTTGCAGATCTTGGTGTCATCTGCAAACAGACAAGCCTTACCCTCTAGTCCATCCGAGGTCACTAATGAAGATGTTGAATAGGACTGGCCCCAGGACTGATCCCTGAGGTACCCCACTTGTGACTTGCATCTCTTCTGACTGTATACCATTTACCACCACTCTCTGTTTTCTGCCAGTCAACCAGTTTGCCACCCAGTTGACCAACTTCTGACCCACCCCAGCCTACCTAGCTTATTTATCAATCTTCTATGTGGAACAGTGTCAAAGCTTTGCTGAAGTCAAGGTAGGCGACATCAACTGCTCCCCCTTGGTCCACCACTCTGGTTACCCAGTCAAAGAAATCTATGAGATTAGTTTGACAGAACCTTCCTTTTGTAAACCCATGCTGTCTTGGATCCTGTGCCCCTATGGATTCCAGGTGTTGCACTATCCTTTCCTTAAGGAGTGCCTCCATAATCTTGCCCACTACTGAGGTAAGACTGACTGGTCTGTAGTTCCCCGCCTCCTCCTGCTACCACTCTTGTGGAGCGGGATCACATGAGCCCTTCTCCAGTCTTCTGGGACCTCTCCTGTGCTCAGAGACTCACTAAACAATTCTGCTAATGGCTCTGCTAGTTCCTCCTTTAGCTCCTAGTACCCTGGGATGTATGCCATCAGGTCCCATTGCCTTATCCACCCTGAGCTTAGCAAGCTCTTGTAGGACCCTTTCTTTTGTGAAGGGAGTAGTGCTCACCTCCCTCCCCCCTGTGTCCATGATGCTGAGCTGTGGGCCCTGCCCTACCTTCTCTTCAGTAAATACTGAGCAAAAGTATCTATTTAGGATAGATGCCTTTACAGGGTCCTCCTCCTCACATGCTCCCTTTTCTCCATTAAGCTTAGCAATACCCCCTCTGGACTTTCTCCTTTCACTAATGTATCTATAGAAAGTCTTGTCACCTTCTTTTACTGTTCGTGCTAGTGTTTCCTCAGTTTGGGACTTTGCCTGCCTTACTGCCTTACCTGCTTCCCTTAGGGCAGTTTGGTATGCCTCCCTATCTTCATCCGCTGTGTTTCCTTATATTTTCTGAAGGCCAGCCTTTTGGCTCTGACCTTTTCTGCTACTGTATTTGAGAACCAAGTGGTTTCCTTCTTCTTTTGCACTTCCTTTTCTGTCTAACACAATGGGATGTTGCTTCAAGTATTGTATCCTTAATGCTTGCCCACTTTGCCTGTACCTCCTCACCTGTGTTCTTTTGCCAGGGCTAGCTTAACTCTGTTGGCCATCTTATCAAAGTCAGCTCCTCTGAAGTCCCATATTTTTGCCTTGGAATGGGATGATTTAGATGTAGTAGCCAAATTGAACCATACCATGTGATGGTCACTGGACCCGAGGTGACCTTCTACCTGGAGATCTGTGATCCCTTCTTTGTTAGTCAGTACTAGATCTAGGATAGCCCTGTCTCTTGTGGGTTGCTGTACCAGTTGTTTGAGGCCCTCCCTGCAGGGAATCCACTATGAGTCTAGTTCTGGCAGATGTTCCTGCTGGTATTGACCAATCAATATCTGGCATGTTGAAGTCTCCATTATCAGAACCTCCCTTTAGCTGTCATGTTTTGTATATCTTCTAACAGTAATGTGTCTATGTCCTCCCTCTGGTCTGGGGGCCTGTAGACAACCCCAGTTCTTATGGCTGTCCCATTTCCTGTTTCCAGGGTGACCCACAGTTCTTCTGGCTCCTTATGTGTATTCTGAATTTCTGTAGCTTTGATATTTTCATTAACATACAGGCCACTCCTCCCCCTTTCACCTCGGTCTCTTCTGAAACAATACATAGCCAGGTACTGAAGTCTCCCAAGTGTGGTTACTGGTAAACCACGTCTCACTAATTGCTACTATGTCCAGTTTAGCCTCTGACATTATTGCCTGCAGGTCTGGGATCTTATTTCCAGGCTGTGAGCATTTGTGTGCATGATTTTCCATTGGCCAGATTTTGGTGTGTTAGTTGTTGGGTGAAGTTTGGCATTACCCTGTGCATCGTATGGGGAGACAAACCTTTTTCTTACCTGGTGATGCAAATGAATGGCAAACACGCTGAATTCCTGTTTGACCACTAGCTGAGGGGAGGGGTGTTCTTCCCCATTCGGCGTGTAGGGTGCTGCACCCTCTCCCCATTTGCTAGTTTAAATATTCTGCAAAGACGTCAAACTTCTGCCCCAATGCACTGACTCCTCTTTAGTCAGATGCAGTCCATCAAATTTAAAGAACTTTCGCTCCCAGAACTGTTGCCAGTTCCTACAAATCTGTGTCCTTTTCCTGGCACCAGTCCTTGAGCCACGTGTTTAGCTCCCTATCTCTCCTTCTCTGACCTTCCGTCCATCTGTTCCTTCTCCCAGACTGGCAGGATCTCAGAGAAGGAGATGCCGGACGAAATAGATGATAGTTTGTCACCCAGCTTAGTCAGGTGTTCCTTGGTCTCACAACTGACCGGCTGGCGAGATCATTAGTCCCTATGTGTACTAGGACATCAATGTTTTCTCCTGCTTGTGAACAATTTTAATAATGCGGTCAGTGTCTCTCCATGCTGATGTACCTGGGAGACATCTGACCATCACCCTGGCTGGAGATGGGTATCAACTCCCGAATCATAGAGTCTCCTATGATCAGAAGTTTTTGGTTTCCTTTGTGCTTGTTTAGTTTGGTTCCTGATTTGGGTGAGTATTGTTGTGCTAGCTCCTGTGCCACAGTGTCCTGCTCTGCAGTGTCTTCTGCCTCTTTATTTGATTTCAGAGATAGAGGCAGATACCTGTTTATAGCGTTATATGGTTTTTGGGGTAATGTGTTGGAGAGCAGAGAGTGATGGGGCACCTGATTCTCCTCCTAACCACCTGCCAACCTCCTGGACCAACTACCTCTGCGGTCGAGGTTTTTCTGTTGGATGCTGGGGAAATGGCGGGTGGTTCTTATAATGTATTTCCTCTTCAATATGAAATTTGAGGCGGCAATCTCTGCCCATGCTGCCCGGAGCTGAGACGACGAAGATCTCAAAGGCCCAGCATGTAGGACAGTGTCCTAAATCCTGTAAGACTGTCCTTCTGAAAATTGTTCCACAGTACCTGCAGTTAATAAATCCATTCCAAATAAGTTGCTGGGTTTGTAACCTAGTCAGAGTAATTAGAAGGAAAAAAAAAAAAAAAATGCAAGTAATGGTTTAATTGTGCTTTGTTTAACTTGTTATAACAAGTTAAATTACTAGTGCCCTGTAAATGAGATCACCTTGTGGAGGCCCCACTGATCCGCCCCATCCTGCTCTGCCACAGGAAATGTCACAACTGTGGTACCCTATAAAAGGAGTGTAGCGTGGGGTGGTTGGGGATGGGGGTGGGTGGCTGGGCCTTCCCTGCCTAAAAGAAGAACCACAGACGAAAAGAACAAGGAGGTAAGAGCAGAAACAATCAGTCAACAACAAATGGAGTAACCCTGAAAGCTTATCCTAATGTTAGATAAAACTGTAAAACCTGTAAAGCACCACCTGTAATAATTTCAGAGAAGATATACCCTGTAAGAAACACTTTGCTCCAGAGAAAATAAAGCAGTAACAGAAGATATACCTTGCAAAAGACAATTTGAATCAGAAGATTACAGCAGTAATCTGTTAGCACACACCTGTAGGCACACCTTGTAATAATGCAGAAGAAGGTATACCAGCAACAACAATTTGAATCAGAGAAAAATAAAGCAATGAAATGTTAGCCACAAACAGTAGCAATCCCTGTGAGTAAAAATCAAAACACCACCACACAGTAAATCTGTTTAGCCAAACTAAGTCTTAATCCTTCTCCCTTGCTCTGGTAAGTTTCTCTACTCTGCCTTTCAAGCAGTTTTAGAAGGAAAGAGCTCAGGTGAAGCTAGGTGCCTTGGCCAGCAAAACCAAGTCTTCTACCTCCAAGATATCAACTAACCTGACTTTTTAACCCTTCTTTCTGTTGGAAATTACTGACAGTTTGCCAGCTCCACCCCCACATACACACCTAATCCTTTGGAAGAGCTGTGGGAGGAAAAGCAATTAGCTCCTTCAATGTGAGAAGGAGACTGAAACACCTCTGAGACAACAAACCTTTTCAACAAACAAGAATAAAATAAAACACAGTGTCAAACAGTAATTTTGCTTAGCCCAATGATAAAAAGCAGAACTTACCTTACCTGCTTTTTGCTTACTGAGAAGTACCACAGGCATCATCAGGTTTTTCACCCATTGAAATGCTGTATGGTAGACAACTGAGAGGGCCACTAAGTGTAATAAAAGAAACATGGGAAGATAACCCCACTCAGATAAAATCTATTACAGCCTATATATGTGCACTGAGAAAGAAAAAGGCAAAGTATGTTGAAATTGCTCATAAAAATCAGGAAGAGGCTCCAAACCAGCAGAAAATGTATTATGACTATGGGGTAAAAGAAAACGTTTTTGAGCAAGGTGAAAAGGTCTTATAATTACTGGCGACTGTTTTTTTCCCATAGGGAACCCGATTATAATTTGCCATTATAACCAGCTGATTATAATGGCAAACACTTGCTGGGTTTCCCTCAGTCCACACATGTGCCAGCTACCGTGCTTCCCTTCCTCAGCACCAAAGAATTCATTGCCACTAGCACTCGGCAGTAAATAAGTAAAAAAAAAACCCACAAAACAAATTGACCTCTCATAATTGAAGTTTTTGACCACCTTTAAAAAAAAGGAAAGGTTTCAGCCGCCGCTCAGCAGCGGACTGCACTTCATCCTGACTGGACTGTGGCTGAACAGCGATGTATTTATATTTTATATAACTACTGTGGTGAAAAAACACTCTCCAGCAATTATATAAAAGAAAGGCTAGCTAGGTGTGTAAAATGCACTTCTGAGGTGCCGTCTTTCGGATGAGATGTTAAACCGAGGTCCCATCTGCTTGGATTGGTGGTAGTTCAGGTGGATGCTAAAGATCCCATGGCACTTAGCGAAAAAGAGTAAGGGAATTTCTCCAGTGTCCTGGACAGATTTCTCCCATTCACCAAAGATACCACCAACAGCATAATCTGGTTCAATTTCAGTTGCTTACCATCTGTATCCCCTCTCCTGGTCGACCCTGAAAAAGGGACTTCTAGGCCCAGTGGGCTTACCGGGTCAACAAAATTCAATAAATAAATAATGTGGCATCTCACACCTTGGGACTGTGTAAAATTCTCATTATAATAACCTACCCAGCCATTATTCTATATGTTACCATTACCCACTACAGAAAATAAACTGATAATGAAGTGGCAAGGGCCTTATAGAGTGATTAGGTGTACTTGTACAGTTAACTATGAGATTGAAACCCCTGATAGAAAAAATCTGACCAAGATATACCATGCTAACTTCCTGAAGAAATGGGTTGAAAAAAGCATCAAATGCAGCTTTATTAGTATTACCAAAAAATGATAAAGAAGATATTGATATGACTTACGACAGACTGGAACAGACTGCAACTTCTGATGCAGTAAAGATAAATGTTTCCTTAATGTCAGAACAAACCACAGAAACTCATAACTTGGTAAAGACATTTAGCAGTACTTTTACCACAGTGCCAGGCCAAGCAAAAGGGGTTGAACACATAACAGTGACAGGGAATGCTCACCCTGTCAGACAAAAGGCAAACAGAATACCAGAGTGGTTAAGAGCAGAGGTGATTAAAGAAATACAGAAAATGAAAGAGATGGGCATTTTTGAAGAATCGAGAAGTGCTTGGTCATCACCAATGATGATTGTAAATAAAAAGAAGGGAGTGTAAGAATCTACCTTGATTTTAAGAAACTTACTCAAGTGTCTGAATTTGACAACCATTCTATGCCCAGGATAGATGATTTGATGGACAGATTGGGAAGTACCAAATAAATTAATACCCTCTATCTCACCAAATGTTACTGGAACATTTTCTTAGCCAAAGAATCCAGAGACAAAACTGCATTTGCCACTCCTATTGGATTCTATCAGTTCCCCACTGTGCTATTTGGTTTACATGGTGCAACCACTACATACCAGCAGTACATGGATGTAATTCTAGCTCCTTATTGTGCTGCTTACCTGGATGATGTCATGGTGTACAGTCCAGACTGGAAAAGCCACATGGAACACTTACGAGCAGTTATCCAATCTATCAGAAATGCAGGCCTGACCATTAACCCTACCAGGTGTGCATTACAGAATGCAGAAAACCAGATACTTGGGCTATATTTGTGGAAATGGAGAAGTAAAGCCAGAGATGTCTAAGATAGAAGCTGTAGCTAACAGTCCTGTCCCTAAAACAAAGACACTTGTCAGTTCATTTTTAGGGCTGGCTGGTTACTACCAGAGATTTGTCCCAGCTTTGCCCAGTTAGCTACTCCCCTCACTGAATTCATGAAAAAATGGCACCCAAATAATGTGAAATGTTCATCAGAATATGATGAGGCTTTTTGGGCCATCAAGGCTGCATTATGTTAAGCCCATGTTTTAAGAAGTCCAGACTTTGAGAAACCATTTCTGTTATAGACAGAAACATCACAGGTAGGCCTTTGTACAGGCCTGAGTCAGAGTATAGATGGGAAGGAAAATCTCATTCTGTATATCAGTAGGAAATTACATAACAAAGAAGAAAAGCTACTCCACCAATGAGAAGGAATGCCTTGCTGCAAAATGGGCGATTGAGTCCCTTAAGTTTTATTTGCTAAGGGATTACATTGTACTTATAACGGATCATAACCCTCTTTGTTGGCTTAATCAAATGAAAGATAAAAACAGCCATTTAAATTCAAAGTGATGCACAAATCTGGAAAAGAGAATGTCAATGCTGACTTTCTATCATGATATGGATCAGGAATTGAGAATTCAGAAAGTTAAAACAAATGTTTGTGCTTAAACAGAACTATTTGCTGTAAAATGTGGTATGGAAAAGGGATACTGCACATGCAAATAACTGTAAATGAGATAAGGTAATGTTAAAAATATAATTACAAGTAATGTTAAAAGGAGAATTTGAAGAAGGCTTTGGAAACCTGTTTTTTTAAACAGGTTCCCTCTTAAAAGAGCAGGGTATGTGACAGGGTTGAATAAGACCTTGTCCTATTTGTTATGCACAGAGAGAGTGTTAAAAACAAGGATCTATTCTGTCTACTTTTCTGCTACTTGTCTGTCTTTTGCCTGTCTGATTGGGCAAACAAGTTTTCCTGCAGCACCCAGGGCTGGCCACCCCTTGGGTCCCACACCACCCTGCCTCCACTTCATTACCTCCACTGCTTCCTTCAGGTACCAGTTGAAACTCCTTTCCTCCCCATGCCCCTGTTTCCCCCCACTTAATTGTTCCCCTGACATTTTCCCCCTACCCTGGTGTAGGTGTGGCTGAAATGCCTGATTTTGCAGCTTGCTGTTATTGCACTTACTTCTGTTTTAAATGGTGTACTCAATTGCACTTTATTGAAACTGTGAACGGTGTCATTGCTATGTATTTGCATCCCTGTCTCTCTCCCCCCTGGGTCACACCTGGAAATGAGCCTTGAGTCAGTGTGGGAAGGAAGGAAGGAAGGAAGGAAGGAAGGAAGGAAGGAAGGAATCTGAATTTTTGCAGATGATACCAAGCTCTGTGGCAGGGTGGACTGTTAGGAGGGTATTCAGGAGTCAAAGGAAAACCTAGAGAGGGTTGAAAAAATGGTGACAGATCTGGCAACTAGGCTTTAATGCCAGGAGGTGCAAAACCATGAACGTAAGCAAAACAATGCCTGTGGTTGAATACGTGTGTGTGTGTGGTGTGTGTGTGTGTGTGTGTGTGTGTGTGTTAATACTTACTGTTACTTTGACCAAGAAGGGATCAGAGAATGGTAATTTCTAACAACCTCAAATCATCAGCTCAATGTAGCAAAGACATAGAGAAGGCAAACAGAATGCTGGAATGTACCTGGAGGAGATTCAGCACCAGGATAAAAGAGGCCATCCTGCTCCTGTGCATAGCCCTGGTATAACCAGGTCTGGAGTACTGTGTACAGGCTTGGAACCCCCACCTAAAGGAGGACAGAAACAGGTTGGAGGCAATGCAGAGGAGGGTGACTAAGATGATACATGGTCACAGGAAGGACATATGAGCAGAGATCAGAGAGTCTCAACATGTATTCATTAGACACAAGAACAAGGGCACAACCAAAACATTTAAATTCTTGCAGGATATAAATAAGGTTGACACAAGCAAGTTGTTAATAAAGGGTGACCCCATTCATACCACGGAGAATAAGAGGAAACTAGTAGGGGGTAGGTTTAAAAGGGAGATTAAGAAGTATGTGTTTTAAGGAGTGGGTGGTGGATGGGTTGAACAGACTACCCAAAAATCAGTCCATGAAAAAACAATGAATGGATTCAAGAGATGGTAGGACAGTAATAACTGGCTTTTAAGGGATCTGGGGAGGTCGGGTGGGGGAAGGATGGACATGGACCACTTCCCAGTGCAGACTAGATTGACTGTCAGGCCTTCTTCTCCTGCCAGCTTTCTGTGTCTCTGTATAACAGAGAGTGGACCCAGCAAATCTTATCAAATTAGGACACAGTGTGTCCACCAGGGGTCATGTGCTCAAGCTGGAGAGGGGACATTTCAATAAGGATATTAGGAAATATGACTTCACAGAAAGGGTAGTGGATGGTTGAAACAAACCTCCTGACAAAATTGTGGAGGCAAAGACACTAGCAGATTAATGAGAAAGTGGGACACATGTTGAGGAGTTATCAGAGGCGGAGTGAGGGGGGTGGCTGGCAGGGAGGATGAGACTACATTATCTCCTTGTAGGGAATCCTGGGACAAATCAAACTGTTCATGCCTTTTTCTGTCCATCACCTGTCTATGTTTCTGTTCATTTTTGTGCAAGCTCTGCAGCTATTGAATACAGACAAAATAATAAGCAACTATTTTGACCAATGCAACTAACTGGTGCATTTCATTTGGGCTATTTCTGGTACATAAATTGCTATACAGCTAATAACAGAAAAATAAGAACACATTCATTTAGTTTATGCTAATACTTTTATTTCATTTTTCTGTATGGGTAAGGTGGTGTAGCCTAGTCATTACAGCACAACATTGTGAACTAGGAAGTCCCTGGGCTAGAATTGGTAAACCAACTGTAAAACAAAAGAATGCGATCTACTTAAGAGACAAAACATTTTGTCATTGCAGCTTCTCTTAATTGTTAACATTAACAACAACAAAGAAAAAAACATCCTGACATTCTCCCCTGTGAGTCCAGTCACAGATTGCCAGTGTTCTTATTATCCCACACATGCAGTGCAAAATCTGATTTTTGGGAAACTATTAATGTTCCTGTAATGATGAGAGGGGGTTTCCACTGCAATAGTACTTCTTGTAAATGTCATTCTCTTGCAGCCAAAAGTTCCACTCCAAACAACGCAAGACAAAAAGTTTTGGCAAGTACAAAATATTTGTGCAGATACCATCAGTTAACCCATATCTATGTATTTTATCTCCAACTTCCACAATAATATTTATTCCCCTACTAAATTCTAGAAGGTTGTTCATGCCCTCTGTAATAACCCTACCCAGTCTCTTAGCCCCACACTCTCAGTAGATGGTTCTACTGTTTCCATCCCTTTGGAGGTAGCTACCTCCTTCAACCACTTTTACTCTTTCTGTGCTGGCTTCCCCATGCCCCCTCACTAGTCCTACCTCTTCCACCCTACTCACCTCCTCTTTGAGCCTTCTTTCTGCTTCCTCCCTCCCCTTCACTTCTACGATCCTCTCTGCCCTGCTTTCTCCCAACCTCATCAGAGGTCCAAGTCCTGAATGGCTTGGCCCCAAACTCCTGTATCTCTCACCTATAGCTGCTGTTGGCTCCCCCTTACTGATATTTTCAACTTCTCATTTTATGTGTATGAGGTTTCTGTAGCTTGGAAAGTGACCATGGTTATCCCCCTTAATAAGTATGGTGACACTTCTGTTCTTCACCATCCTGTTTCCCTCCTCTCTACCCTCACTAAGCTCCAAGAATGCCTTGATCTGTTTCAACTCTCCCCATTCCTGGATTCTTCTACTTTTCTCAGTCCTTATCAATGTGGTATCTGCAAATCTGACTCCACCACCTCCCTGGTATGACTCCCTGACTCAGTCCTTAAAGGGACGGATGAGGGTCACATCACCTCTGCTATATTCGTAGAATTTATGAAGGCTTTTTAAACTGCCTCTCTTAGGTGCTGGAACCTATGGGTGAGGGGGGCAACAGCCCCACCACTTTTGCCCTATATCATTCAAAGTGCCCCTTTAATGAAAGCAAGGTCAGAAGGGAAGCATTCATTGTTTTTTTTTAATTACTACAAACCCCACCCCCACACACTTTTCCCCTGTTCTGGCACCCATGCTGTCTCTCACTGTCTTCTGCTGGACAAACTAGCTGGATCTGGTTTGTCTGCCCTGCCATCAGTTGTTTCCATTCATCCTTGTGAACAAAGTAGGTGATTTGATGCCTTTTACTAGACCATCAACAAGGAATTTTCAGAACATAAGCTTTCAGGCTACACAGAGCCCTTCTTCAGGTCATGGCAGTTTCTACAGAAAGCAAGCTTTTATCCTCTGGATAGTGCCATTTTACTGACATCGATTAACATAGGCAAGAAAGAGTTGTAGATCTAAAGACAGGGTGGTTCTATGGAGGTGTTAAAAGTAACTCTTTTGAAATGTAATGAAGCCAGGATACTGGAGTCAGAGGAAATGTTGTTGGGGGAGAGAATAAAAAGTATATATGTATATATATCTAAGCTGCATAAACATACATGCACATATGAATACAGTAGATAAAAAATATGGTCAGCTATATAAATAAAACCATGTTAGTTTATAAGGCAGAATAAAAATATATTGTATATAAATATTTATTTATTTATTGAAATGTTTCACCAGGAAGACACGCTGAGCAACAAGTTGCTCGTCTCCTGGTGCAACCTGTGGGGTAGGGAACAATGGGATGGAATACAGAGAAATGTTACAATGTTGGAATACAATTTGCATACTTGCATACAATGAGAGTAGGAGGGATTATAGGCGGATCACATTGGCTAACAATGCAACAGTTAACTATTGTAGATGTGAAGACACATATAGCAATTTGGCAACAGTTGGTGACGGTAACATTGGAACACATATAATAACTTGACAACAGTATGTAGCACTAGATGGTGAGGTAACACTAATTGGTAGTCATTAGTGTTTTATTTTATTTACTTATTTATTTAGTTATTTGGAAAAAAACCTTTGAGCACAAGCTCTTTTATAAAGGTTCCACATCATAGATTGCAAAACAAAGTACAGCTGGAGAAAGCAAAGGTACATTACAATGAACAATACAGCTTGGATTCAGAACTTACAGAATAACAAAAACATAGACACAAGTTAAATAACAAAAAAAACACTTTATGAGGGTGGGGTGGGGGAGAATAAGCAGCCATAAAGTGCCTTGTCAGTAGTTCAGAGGGACAGGGATAGCTGGCAGAGGGGTGAAGAAAGGTGGTACGAGAGAGACAGAGACAGAGAGGGGTAAGTACTGCAGTGAAGGTGAGAGGGTGGGGGAAGAAGGAAGATAAGGTATGGGGAGAATGGTGGGGTGAGGGGAGGCTGAGAGGAGACTACATGCTAGAGTAACATGGTGGGGTGTGAGGGGGCATGGTCAGGCAGCCAGCATTAGTAGTGACTGTTTGGGAAACTCATGGGACTGTGAATTGGAGGAGGGGGAGGGGGTGGCAGGTGCCGAAAAAGCATGACGCAAACTGATTGCTGGGGCAAGTCATGAGATGGGACAGAGGGAGGGGCTACCTGAGGCCTACCTAGTGCTTGCTGGGGGGCAGAGAGAGCAGGTTGGCTGGACTCAGGGCAAGTGCACTTAGAGAAACATAGAAACATAGACTTTGACGGCAGATAAGGACCGCTTGGCCCACCTAGTCTGCCCATTTCCCTATCTACAGGATAGGCCGCAGATCCTAGTTAACTAACAGCCTATTTCTTCCTACCCCCCACAAGAATTGCCTTATGTCTGTCCCATGCATTCTTGAATTCTCCCACAGTTTTGGAACCCACAACCTCCTCAGGAAGGTTGTTGCATGCATCCACTACCCTCTCTGTGAAAAAATACTTCCTCACATTGCCCCGGAACCGCACCCCTCTATCTTTAAATTGTGTCCCCTTGTTCTTGCATGTCTCTTTTTCTGAAAGATGCTACCCTCTTGGACTTTGTTGATTCCACTGAGGTACTGAAAAGTTTCTATCATGTCCCCCCTCTTCCTTCTTTCCTCAAGGGTCTACATATTAAGCTCCTTTAGTCTCTCCTCATACGGCTTCTCTTGCAGACCCTGCACCATTTTAGTTGCCCTCCTCTGGACTGCCTCTATCCTGTCTATGTCCTTGCGGAGATGGGATCTCTAGAACTGGACGCAGTACTCCAGATGGGGCCTCACCAACTGTCTGTACAGCGGGATAACAATTTCCTGTTTTCTGCTGGTGATGCCTCTCCCTATGCATCCCAGTATACCTCCAGCCCTCCCTACTGCCTTCTCACATTGCTTGCTAACCTTAAGGTCATCTGATAGGATTACCCCCCGGTCCCTTTCCTTTTTTGTTGCTGTTACTACCTCCGCCCCCCCCATTGTGTAATCTTCCCCTGGGTTCTTGTTTCCCAGGTGCATTATTTTGCACTTCTTTGCATTGAATCCTAGCTGCCATACTTCTGACCATTCCTCCAACCTTGCCAAGTCCCTTCTCATCCTTTCCACGCCTCCTTGTGTATCAACCCTGTTGTAGATCTTTGTGTCATCTGCAAGAGGCATACTTTTCCTTCAGTCCTCTGCAATGTCACTTATAAAGACATTAAAAGGACTTATCCAGTACTAGACCCTGCAGTACCCCACTAGTAACCGTCTTTCTTCAGAGTGGACTCATTTACAATTACCTTCTGTGTCCTGTTGTCCAGCCAATGTTTTACCAGGCTACCACCCTGGTACCACTCCCAGGCTGGTTAATTTGACTATTAATCTTTGTGTGGGACTGTGTCAAATGCCTTGCTAAAGTCTAGGTAGGCCATGTCCACAGTCCCTCCCTGGTCTACTACTTTGGTCACCCAGTCAAAGAAATCTATTAGATTCATCTGACATGACCTTCCCGCTGTGAACCCATGCTGCCTTGGGACCTGTGCCCCATTGGCCTCTAGGTACTCAACTATTCTTTCCTTCAGAAGTGACTCCATCAATTTCCCTACCACAGAGGTCAAACTGACAGGTCTGTAGTTTCCTGCCTCTGTCTTGGTCCCACTTTTGTGAAGGAGAATCACATCTGCCTTCCTCAAGTCCTCGGGTACCTCACCATCCTCCCCTGATTTATTAAAAATAGTAGTCAGTGGTTTCACTAGTTCCCCCCTTAATTCTTTTAGAATTCTGGGGTGAATTCCATCAGGCCCCATTGCTTTGTCCACCTTCAGTTTTAGGAATTCTTGCAGAACCCTTTCTTCTGTGAAAGGGCTGGGATCGCCCCCCCCCCATCAAGAGTGCTTCTGTTTAATTGGATTAGGCACTGCCCCCTCCTCTTTTGTGAATACTGAGCAGAAATATTCGTTCAGTATCCCTGCTTTTTCACTGTCCCCCTCTGTCCACCCACCATTCATTCTGTTCAGCCTCACTATCCCTCCCTTTGTCTTTCTACGCTCTCTGATGTACCTATAAAATGTTTTATCCCCCTTCTTAACCGAGTTGGCTATCTTTTCCTCAGTTTGGGCCTTTGCTATTCTGACTTCCCTCCCTGCTTCCTTCTGCCTTAACTGGTACAGCTTTCAGTCCTGCTCCTTCTGTGTTTCCTTATACTTCCTAAATGTTATCTTTTTCTCCCTGACTTTCCAAGCCACCTCTTTTGAGAACCATAGTGGCTTTTTTCTTTCGTTTTGATTTATTTGCTTCACACAAAGGCTTGTTGCCTCTGTGAAGGCAGTTTTGATGATTCCCCATTGTTGCTCCACCCCTCCTTCTAGCCTGTTTGCTAGTGCTTTTCTGAGGCACTCTCCCATCTTGCCAAAGTCAGCCCTCCTGAAGTCCAGTACCCTCACTTTTGTATGGCTTGACTCTGTAGCTGAGTTTAACATGAACCACACTGTTTGATGGTCACTTGTTCCCAGATGACAACCCACTTCTTGATCTGAGATCCTCTCACTGCCCCCATTTGAGAGTACGAGGTCTAAGATTGCTCCCTCATGAGTAGGTTCCGAAACTAGCTGTCTGAGGCCTGCCACCTGTAGGGCATCGAGAATGGCCCTGCTCTTGGATGTGACTGCAGCAGATGTACTCCAGTTAACATCTGGCATATTCAGGTCTCCCATCAACAGTATCTCCCCTTTCTCTGCCATTCTAAGAATGCCTTCTATCATATTCTTGTTCATTCCCTCCCCCTGACATGGGGTTTGTACACAACCCCTGTGCGGATTGCGATGTCCTTTCCAGTCTCCAAGATGACCCACAGTGCCTCCTCTCCTCCCTGTTTACTCTTTTGTTCAGTTGCTTTTATCCCTTTCTTTACATAGAGAGCTACTCCTCCCCTCTTCTCCCTGCCTGTCTCTCCTGTAGGTTATGTACCCTGGTATGTTAACATCCCAGTCATGGTTCTCTGTGTACCATGTTTCCGTGACTACTATGATATCCAGGCATCCCTCTTCCATCAAGACCACCAGCTCAGGGAGCTTGTTGCCCAGACTACAGGCATTGGTACTCATTACCCTCCATTTACTGATGGCCTTGCTCTTTTTTGCCCCATCCCTGTCCTTCTTGCCTTTGTCACGTTCCCCATTTACCCCTGCCCTTCTTCCTATCGCCACCTCTATGTTGGTGTTTACCGCACTTACTACCATGATTTTTTTGGGGGGCTAGGATTTCCCTGCTCCTTTCCAGTGCCTCCCCCCTTGGCTGGTTTAAATGCTTGCCAATGAAGCATTTAAACCTATCACCTAGGATCCTGGTTCCCCTCCTGAACAGATGCAGCCCATCATGCCAGTATAAGCTTGCATCACTCCAGGTGGACCCCCAGTCCCCAGTGAAGCCAAATCCCTGAGCTCTGCACCAGTTTTCCAACCACTGATTGAATCCCATGGTGTGGAACACCCTAGCCTCTTCTACACCATAGATGGGCAGCACCTCCGAGAAGGTTACCGTGTGTGCTACTTGTTTAAAGCCCCTCCCCAATTCCACAAACTCTTCCTGCACTGCTCTGATCCCTTTCTTAGCCAGGTCATTTGTCCCTAGGTGGACAATGACACCCATCTCCCTTCCCTGTGCAGCTGCTCCAGCAATCCTGAGGATTCATTCCCTGTCCCTCTAAGCCATGGCACCAGGCAGGCACCTTACCTCCCTCTCCCCTTCCTCCCCAGTTCTACCTTCCTAACAATGGAGTCTCCCACCAGGAGTTGTTTCCTTCTCCTGTGGGGTCCCATGCCACCCTCCTGTGGGTCTCCTTTGTGGAGGTTCCCAGCATCCTCCTTGGTCTCCACTGCAGCTGCCTCCATAGAGGAACACTTTGCCAGAATGGCATAGGGTGTGGGAGAGGTACAACAGGAGGTATGTGCCTTTGTTCCACCACCTCACCCTCCCTGAGCCCACTGTGGTCCAACCGCTCCTCTTTCTTGGCAACCTCTGAGGCAATGGCAGTGGCACTGGTGGTCCCTGGATGGAAGAGGAGGTCCCCAAATCCTGGCCAACTCAGCCTGGAGATGAGCAACCTCCTCCCTCAGCCCAGAGAGGTGCCTGCAGATGGGACAACACCGCATCCTCCAGAACGTCTCCCGGAAGACTGCTGCTCCACAGCCACTGCACTGCACCACTCCCATCATGTCTTATTTCTGGCCCCTTAACTGTTGTTTGGAATTCTTACTCTTTCCTCTGTTTTTTTTTCTTTCTTTCTCTTCTCTCTCCACTTACTTTCTGCCTCTGTGCCCTTTAAGCTCCTGATTGTCCTGTTCTGAGACAAGAATATCCTATATTTCTCAGTAGACCCCTTACTTGCTCAGAGGCAGACCTCCAGCAGCTAGATGGGGCCGGAGAGCTACTCTTGCCCTTCTAGGATGGTGGGCCTTTGGTGGTTCTGTGATCACTCACTTCCTGCTCCCAAACAGGAAGTTCTTGTTGTCAGTCAAATCCTGTGCCTATAAAAGTAGAAGTAGCTTGGGGAGGGAAGGAGGGCAATATAGTTCCAGTAGAGAAGTCCAGTCACACAGCACTCCTTCCTCCTGGTGTCTTCTGCTAAGCTACTAACAGAATCTTTCTAAGGCAGTCTTTAAATTTAGCTTCTTTCTAGCTAAGCCACTTCCCCTGCTTACTAGATCTTTCTACAAGTAATTTAAACTGCACAGCTATCAAGCCCTTTCAATCACCTGAGATTTACACCTAGATAACTGTTCAGATAACCATTTAGTTCAGTTAACTCAGACAAACACACTAATTTTTTTTGTTTTGTTTTGTTAGTTTGTTTTTTTTTTATACTAAATTGAAGGTCCAAGTACAAGAGTTCTACTTCTTTAGTCCCAGTAGAGAAGTCCAGTCACATGGCACTCCTTCCTCCTGGTGTCTTCTGTTATTAGGTGTTGTTTGAGGTCAGTTTTGAATTGTGCCAGACAATTGGTGGCCAAGAGGTTCCCAGAAAGTTCATTCATCCATGGGGGGGGCAAATATATGTTGCCCAAGCGAGGTGCAATGCAAGGGGATCACCAAGGCCTCTCTAGTCCTCCCTCTGGTGACCTGTAACGAGTTGGCCGCCTTGATCAAATTGCCTACACAAGGTGGTGTTTTACCCAATACAGCCTTCTTCCCTAGGATGCAAGTCTGGAATTTGACCGTTTCTTAATGACAGCCAGTTTGCATGTTCATACAGAGTACAGGTGTGAGTGCCACGCTCAGCATCCAGGGTGAGTCTGCAGGCTTTGTTGAGTGCAGTCTGAACCCTCTTGAGTGCTGTATCCTTTGCCGCCCCATAGACCACTAGTCCATAGTCAATAGTAGATATACTTGAGCTGTGGACTGAGAGGTGGAGGGCCCCCAGAGAGATGTATTGAGAGAGTGTAACATAGATATTCAAGATTTACAGTGATTGGAGTAAAGAGAGGAAGAATGGAAGGAGGGAATGAATAATTGTGGAGGGCGGAATGGAAGAAGGGAAAGGAAATTTACTGAGAGAAGCAGGCAGAACATGATTTTTGAGGCAAACAGAGACAACAGGGTAGACTAAAGTGCATAAAAGAGGGGTATGGGGTAGGTTATAAGTGCTTAATTGAGTGTAGGGGTAGGCCAGTGTTAGGTTATGTTAACTGGAAGGGGGGATAGGAGGAGAGGAGAGGTAGAGTGTGGCAAGGTGATGAGGGAGAAATATTGTAGGTGGGGGTATCCAAGAAGGAAGGGGAGTTGAAATTCAACAGTGTCCTGTTATCCCTATCTGGGAAGGGCAATGGACAGCCCTACTGGTAGGACACAGGTTATAGGCAATGAGAGTTATTTATATATAGTGAGGCTAGAGAGGGGGGGTGTTGGGGGAGGGATGTTGTGGGAGGGGGTAGCAGAGGTCAACTATAGTAGGGGGTAGTACCCCACCAGTGTGCTGGGTGACCCTGCCTGCACAAGACAGTGATCTAGCAGTGACTGAGGGGGTGCAGTAAAAGGAGAAATAGGGGAAAGGGGGTAAAGTTGTTGTCCATCGTGCACTATGGATTCTGCCTGCACAAGGCAGTGATCAAGCTCACAGGAGGGAGATAGATTAAGGGCAGAAAAAGAAGGAGAGGAACACTTTAGAAGGAGGGAGAGTAGGGGACTAGGAGAAGCATGATCAGAGGGAAGCAGGAGTGGTGGGGAGTAGGCATATGGTAATATGGGCTTAGAGGAGATGGCGGGGGGATAAGAAAGGGTCATGGCAGGCTCAGGAAGGGGCAAGGAAGTTCTTGAGGGCAGAGTTAATGGAGTAGCAAGAGGATGAATGGAGAATTTGAGGGGGAAGTGAATTCAAGATTTTTGGGAGGCGATAAGAATAACACGATTGGCCAATAAGGGCTGAGCAGCGTGTGACCACCAGGGTTAGTGAGTCAGTAGATCTTAGGGAGTGGGAAGGAGGGAGTGCAGTTGTAAAAGCAGGGGAGAAATAGGAAGGAAGTTCACCCAGCCAGTGCTTGGAGGTGAATTTTGTGCAGTGAGAGAGACATTGGTTTGTCAGGAAAGGGAAGGATAGGGCATGGTAGAGGTCACAATGATGAGTGCGGAGGTGGGCGTCAAGGGCAAAATGGCAAAAGGAGTTGAAGAGGGTTTCTAGTCTAACCAGGGAGGACTTAGGGGCAGCACTGTAGACTATATCACAGTAGTCAAAGATAGATAGGATCATCTTCTGAACAATCTCATGCCTAGCCATGGGTGGGATGCAGGCACGGTTCCTGGATAAGGCGCCAAGCTTGGAACGCAATTTTTTCTGAATGGCGTAGATATGACCACAGAAGTTCAGGTGTTGGTCCACCCAGACACCTAAATACCTGAAGGAGGATGTGTCCTCGAGTAAAGTCCCATCAAGGGTGTGGAAGGAGGGTAGAGAGAGAGACATGATAGAAACTTTCAAATACCTCAAGGGAATCAACAAAGTCCAAGAGGTTAATATCTTTCAGAAAAAGAGATGTGCAAGAACAAGGGGACACAATTTGAAGATAGAGGGGGTATGGCTCAGAGTTAATGTGAGGAAGTACTTTTTCATGGAGAGGGTTGTGGATCCATGGAACAGCCTTCCTGAGGAGGTCGTGGAGTCAAGAACAATGGGGGAATTCAAGAATGCATGGGACAGACATAGGGCAGTTCTAGTGGGGGTGTAGGAGGAAGTAGGCTGTTGGTTAACTAGGATCTGCAGCTTATCCATCAGGTAGGAAAATGGACAGACTAGGTGGGCCAAGCGGTCCTTATCTGCCTTCAAATTCTATGTTTCTATGTTTCTGGTAAGTCTCTGCCTGTTGCCGAAGGTCATGGAGACTGTTTTTTGGTGTTGAGAGATAGTTGGTGGTTTGCAAACCAATGCTGAGCTTTGTCAAAGTCATACACAATTCAAGTTTATTCATTTTACCAGGAAAATTCTCCATTGAGCAAGCTCACTTACAAGGAGGTCCTGGGTAGGACAGGCATAAAGGTGAAACAAAAATACAGCATGGTACAGTGAACAGGAACAGACATAAAAACATACAGTGAAATAACACACATTATAAATCCACAATGAGCATCCACAATAGAAATATTACAGCAGAGATTCAGTTTTCATCAGGAATAGAGCAACAGTATTTTAGGAGAATCATCACTTGTATTTTATTTATTTATGACTTTGATAACTGGGTAGGTACACTGGTCCAGTGGACCGTTTACAGGCACGACCTGGGCCACAAGGCACAAGGGAGAGCTATAGTACAAGCTATACAAGGTTACACTCAATATACAGTAACACATACCAGATTTACATTGTTGGGCACAAATGTTAAACAAGCATTTGTCAATGCCGAATGTTGATTGTGTTGTCACTCACTCGTTCTTTTTCTCCCAGTGCTGCAGGCTGCTGTTTTGTACTGGGCTTCTGCCAGTGTTGGCACCCTTTTTTGTCCACAAAAAAATCCGCAGCTGTCCCAACAGAGCTCCGTTGAGGTGGCTCAGTTCCCCCCTCTCTCAGTCATTCTTTCTGTTTCTCGTGGCGCTGCAGACTGCCCTTTTGTAGTGGGTTCCTGCCTGTGTTAAGAAATCTGCAGTAGTCAAGACACAGGTCCATTGAGGTTGCTCACTCACCCTCTGTCATTTACTAGTTCCATTTCTGCTGGTGCTGCAGGCTGGCCTTTTGTACTGGGCTCCTGCTAGCATTGCCACCTTTTTCTGCCCACAAAGAAATCTGCAGCAGTCATGATAGAGCTCCGTTGAGCTTGCTCACTCCCCTTCTCTCACTCGCTCATTCTGTTTCTCCCACCACTGCAGGCTGCCCTGTTGTACTGGGCCCCTTGGTGCATTGCTGCCTTTTTCTGCCCACAAAGAAATCCGCAGCAGTCCCAACACAGCTACGTTGAGCTCAATCACTCCCCTTCCCTCACACGCTCATTCTGTGTCTCCCGTTGCTGCAGGCTGCCCTTTTGTACAGGGCTTCTGCCTCTGTTGGTGGCTTTTTCGTGCCACAAAGAAATCTGCAGCAGTTGTGACACAGATCCACTGAGCTCACTCACTCCCCCTCTCTCACTCGCTCATTCCATTTCTGCCGGTGCTGCTGGCTGGCCTTTTGTACTGGGCTCCTGCCTGCGTTTTCACCTTTTTCTGCCCACAAAGAAATCTGCAGCAGTCACAACAGAGCTCTATTGAGGTCGCTTACTCCCCCTGTCTCACTCGCTCATTCTGTTTGTCCTGGTGCTGCAGGCTGCCCTTTTGTATGGGGCTCCTGCCTGCATTGCCGCCTTCTTCTGCCCACAAAGAAATCTGCAGCAGTCACGATAGAGCTCCATTGAGCTCGCTCACTCTCCATCTCTCAGTCGCTCGTTCTGTTTCTCCCACTGCTGCAGGCTGCCCTTTTGTACTGGGCCCCTACGTGCATTGCTTCCTTTTTCTGCCCACAAAGAAATCCGCAGCAGTCCCAACAGAGCTCCATTGAGCTCACTCACTTCCCCTCACTCACTCATTCTGTGTCTTCCACTGCTGCAGGCTGTCCTTTTGTATTGGGCTGCTGCCTGCATTGGCGGCTTTTTCTGCCCACAAAGAAATTTGCAGCAGTCCTGATACAAGTCTGTTGAGCTTGCTCACTCCTCCTCTCTCACTCACTCTTTCCATTTCTGCCAATGCTGCAGGCTGCCCTTTTGTACTGGGCTCCTGCATGCGTTGCTGCCTTTTTCTTCCCACAAAGAAATCCAAAGCAGTCACGATACAGCTCCTTTGAGCACACTCACTCCTCCTCTCACTCGCTCGCTGTGTTTCTCCTGGCGCTGCAGGCTGCCCTTTTGTACTGGGCTCCTGCCTGTGAGTGCACATTTTCCTGCCCACAAAGAAATCCGCAGCTGGTCCCAAAAAGACTCTGTTGAGGTCGCTCACTCATTCTGTTTGTTGTGGCACTGTAGGCTGTCCTTTTGTACTGGGCTCCTTCCTCTGTTGGCACCTTTTTCTGACCACAAAGAAATCTGCAGCAACCCCTACAGAGCTCTGTTGAGCTTGCCCAGTCCCCCCCCCACTTGCTCATTCCATTTCTGCCGGCGCTGCAGGCTGCCCTTTTGTACTGGGCTCCTGCCTGCGTTGCCGCCTTTTTCTGCCCACAAAGAAATCTGCAGCAGTCATGATAGAGCTCCATTGAGCTTGCTCACTCCCCCTCTCTCACTCACTCATTCTGTTTCTCCTGCCGCTGCAGGCTTTCATTTTGTACTGGGCCCCTGCGTGCATAGCTGCCTTTTTCTGCCCACAAAGAAATGTGCAGCAGTCCCAACACAGCTCCGTTGAGCTTGCTCACTCCCCCTCTCTCAGTCGCCTGTTCCATGTCTGCTGGTGCTGCAGGCTGGCCTTTAGTACTGGGTTCCTGCCTGCATTTCCGCCTTTTCCTACCCACAAAGACATCCGCAACAGTCATGATACAGCTCCATTGAGCTTGCTCACTTCCCCTCTCTGACTCACTCATTGTGTTTCTCCCAGTGCTGCAGGCTGCCCTTTTGTACCGTGCTCCTGCCTGCATTGGCACCTTTTTCTGGCCACAAAGAAATCCGTAGCTATCCCGACAGAGCTCCGTTGAGGTCGCTCACTCACTCTGTCTCACGTGCTTATTCTGTTTCTCCTGGCACTGCAGGCTACCCTTTTGTACTGGACTCCTGCCTGCATTGGCACCTTTTTGTGCCCACAAAGAAATCTGCAGCAGTCCCGACAGAACTCCGTTGAGCTCACTGACTTACTCCCCCTCTCTCACTCGTTCATTCTGTTTCTCCCGCCGCTGCGGGCTGCCCTTTTGTATGGGGCCCCTGCATGCATTGCTGCCTTTTTGGGCCCACAAAGAAATCCGCAGCAGTCCCAACAGAGCTATGGTGAGCTCACTTACTCCCCCTTCCTCACTCGCTCATTCTGTGTCTCCTGCTGCAGCAGGCTGATCTTTTGTACTGGGTTCCTGCCTACGTTGGTGACTTTTTCTGTCCACAAAGAGATCTGCAGCAGTCCTGACACTGCTTTGTTGAGGTCACTCACTCCCCCTCTGTCACTCAATTGTTCTGTTTCTGCCAGCGCTGCAGGCTGTCCTTTTGGACTGTGCTCCTGCCTGCATTGCTGCCTTTTTCTGCCCACAAAGAAATCTGCAGCAGTCACAATAGAGCTCTGTTGAGCTCACTCACTCCCCCTCTCCCACTCACTCATTCTATTTCTGCCGGTGCTGCAGGCTGGCCTTTTGTACTGGGCTCCTGCCTGCATTGCTGCCTTTTTCTGCTCACAAAGAAATCTGCAGCAGTCATGACAGAGGTCTGTTGAGGTCGCTCACTCCCCCTGTCTTACTTGCTCATTCTGTTTCTCCTGGCGCTGCAGGATACCCTTTTGTACTGGGCTCCTGCCTCTGTTGGCGCCTTTTTCTGCCCACAAAGAAATCTGCAGCAGTCCTTTTTTTTTTTTTTTTTTTTTGCATTTTTTCCACCTCCTCCTAGCTGCCGGCCACCCAATGTTCAGCCCGGTCACGGGCCAACGGCTTCCACCCCCCCACATCGGCCTCGGGTCCTCCGATACCCCGTGGCTTGCCCCCCACGGTGGGGCTGCAGGATGGGGAGAGCGAGGCATCCCGCAGAACCGTGGTGGTCGGAGGACTGGCCTGGGGGCTAATCAAAACCACGGCGGGCTTCATGGAGGGTGGCGGCAACCGTCCATTTCCTCTTTTCCGGGGAGGCGGGGGCGAATGACGTCGCATCCGCCCGCCTCACAATCTTTGAGCTGGCAGCGCGGGTGCTCCTTAGCCCCCGCTAGAGTCCCCATCGCCCGGATGCTACCCCATCCCTCCCCCCGGAGAAGGAGAGCAGTCCAACGGACGCTCAATTCCTCTCCCCCCGGCTGGTCCTCTGATGACTCGGGTCCGTTCCCGAACCCGGATCACTGGCGTCGAAAGCGGAAATCCAACCGCTGCGCCGATGAGCCGGCAATCTGCAGCAGTCCTGACAGAGCTCCATTGAGCTCGCTCACTACCCCTCTCTCACTCGCTCGTTCTGTTTCTCCCGCTCCTGTAGGCTGCCCTTTCATACTGGGCCACTGCATGCATTGCTGCCTTTTTCTGCCCACAAAGAAATCTGCAGCAGTCCCGACACAGCTCAGTTGAGCCCGCTCCCTCCCCCTCTCTCACTCCCTCATTCCATGTCTGCCCGTGCTGCAGGCTGGGCTTTTGTACTGGGCTCCTGCCTGCATTGGCGCCTTTTTCTGCCCACAAACAAATCCGAAGCAGTCACGATAGAGCTCGCTGAGCTCGCCCACCCCCGACTCGCTCATTGTGTTTCTCCCGGCACTGCAGGCTGCCCTTTTGTACTGGGCTCCTGCATGCATTGCCACCTTTTTCTTCCCACAAAGAAATCTGCAGCTGTCACGACAGAGCTCCGTTGACGTCGCTCACTCTCCCTGTCTTACGTGCCCATTCTGTTTCTCCTGGTGCTGTAGGCTGCCCTTTTGTACTGGGCTCCTGCCTGTGTTGGCACCTTTTTCTGGCCACAAAGACATCTGCAGCAGTCCCAACAGAGCTCTGTTGACTTCACTCAGTCCCCCTCTCTCACTCGCTCATTCTGTTTCTGCCAGCACTGCAGGCTGCCCTTTTGTACGGGGCTCCTGCCTGCGTTGCTGCCCTTTTCTGCCCACAAAGAAATCCACAGCAGTCACGATAGAGCTCCATTGAGCTCGCTCGCTCCCCCTATTTCTCAGCCACTCGTTCTGTTTCTCCTGTCACTGTAGGCTGCCATTTTGTACTTGGCCCCTGCATGCATTGCTGCCCTTTTCTGCCCACAAAGAAATCCGCAGCAGTCCCGACAGAGCTCAGTTGAGCTCAGTCACTCCCCCCCCAGTCGCTCGATCCTAATCTGTCCCAAACACTGATTTCTGACAGTGACTGTGGTATTCTGCACCAGAAGCGGGAAAACACATGTCAGCCAGGATATAAAAAATGACAGCTGTACTGTTCATAAGGAGGTGTGGGAAAGTGCCAATGTTGAAAATGTGGTGTGAAAATATTACTAATTTGCAAAGTTACAAGGGTGCATGGAAACTGCATGACGTACGATCGTAACACAGTCATTTTATGGAGTTTCATCACAAAATTGTCAACATAGGCATTTTAGGACCTCTGCTCATGAACAGTGTCAGTATGATTTTCTTAATGTGTCCCGAACACTGATGTCCCACAGCGACTGCGCACTTGTGCACCGGAAGAGCGAAAACACATTTCGGCCAGGATGTGAAAAATGACAGCTGCACTGTGCATAAGGAGGTGTGGAAAAGTGGCAATGTTGAAAATCTGGAATGAAAATATTGCAAAGTTGCGAAGGTACGAGCATGCATAGAAAGTGCGCAATGCACGCTCGTAGCACAGTCATTTTATGGACTTTCGTCACCAAATTTTCAACATAGGCATTTTAGGGCCTCTGCTAATGAACAGTGTCACTGTCATTTTCATACTATGTCCCGAACATGGATTTCCCACAGAGACAGTGCTATTCTGCTCCGGAAGTACAAAAATACATTTCGGCCAGGATGTGAAAAATGACAGCTGTACTATTCATAAGGAGGTGCAGAACAATGGCAATGCTGAAAATCTGGAGTGACAATATAAATTTGCAAACTTATGAGCATGCATGCAATCTGCGCAACGCATGCTCGTAACACAGTCATGTTATGGAGTATCGCCACCAGATTTTCAACATAGGCATTTTTGGACCTCTAGTCATGAACAGTGTCACTGTCATTTTCATAATCTGTCCCGAACACTAATTTCCAGCAGCAACCGCGCTATTCTGTGCCGGAAGTGCGAAAACACATTTTGGCCAGGATGTGAAAAATGACAGCTATACTGTTCACAAGGAGGTATGGAAAAATGCCAATGTTGAAAATCTGGCATGAAAATATTGCAAATTTGTGAAGTTATGAGCGTGCGTAGCAACTGCACAACGCAAGATAGTAAAACAGTCATTTTTTTGATTTTAGATTTTTTCCACCAAATTTGCAACATAGCCTTTTTGAGAGCCCACCTCATGAACACTGGCACTGTTGTTTCGTTAATCAGTCCCGAAAGATGATTCTGTGCAGTGACCGCAAAATCACCTTTCAGGGCCTATTAATGCCATGACAGTGGCAGAATTCATGAGGAGGGGTCCCAAAAACCCAATGTTGAAAATTTGGTGCAAAAATTCCAAAAAATTACTGAGATATGCATCAAAGTTGAAAAAAAAACTATTTATTCCATTATACAACTTACCGGCATTTCCTCAGTTCACGGTCAGCTTTGAAGAATGCAGACGTGTTCCCGGTCCACCGAAGACCATCGCGCTGAGCTCTGGAGGTAAGTATGGGATGGGGGGTGTGGGGAGGTGGGGTGCGCGGTGGGAGGTCGGGTTGTGGGGAGGGCGCCAGATGGCGAGGTCTGTTTCTTCATTTCAGTAAAAAAACAACAGCACAGGACAGTTTTCTATTTTACAGGGACTTTGGGCACGCTGGGGTGGGCTCCCAGCATGCCACCTGGGTGTTTTGGGGTGGGGGCACTGGAGCTAATGGGGATTGGGCACCCTCGTCGGCATATACTTTGGGGAGGGGCTCATGAGCAGAGGGGATTGGTCACCCCCCCTTGGCACACAAGAAAAGGGGAGACATGACGACGGGGATTAGGCACCCCTGTCTTCAAAGACAGAAGGAGGAGGGACCTAAGCCGAGGGGGACTGGGCACCCCCCTCGGCACACACGAAATGGGGGGGGGGAACATGCTGATGGGGACTGGGCTCCTCATCAGCAAACTGGATCGGGAATGCTAGTGACAGCCCTACAATCAGGGGTCGCTCCCTCTTTGCAGTGGATGATGCTGCAATGACGAGGCAGCCCCTGATTGCAGCTGCTAAAACATTTCAAGTTGGTGGCACGCTGGCTGAACTAGTGTCAGCAGCAGCATGCCTCAGTATTGGGGAAAGCAGGCCAAGCCTTTCAAGGCTGTGGGGGCATTGGCCACAACAGTGCCGTGCCTCCACAACCTGCTTGTGGAGAAAGTTGCTGCAATATGTTTCTTGTGCATGCGTGCAATCAACATAAAAAAAATAGAGAGTATGTACAATTCAAGCATAGCAGATAGGTGGTGGTACAGGCGAGCCATGCCGCAGGTAGGCCTGATTTGGGAAGCCACCCCAGTGTTAAAGGCACCCAAAAGCCCTCAATACCCTGCGAATAGCAGGACAGTGGAGATGTTAGAAAGGAAGGAGATGGAAAAGTGATAGGCAAGTGGGAGGGGTGTCAGCGAGCAGTACAGTTGCATTGATCTAAGTCAAGAAGCCTGGACTTGAGGTTTAGTTTGAAAGTTTTGTGGGTGTTAGAAGTCCGCAGAGATGCAGGTAACCTGTTCCACAGAGAGGGGTGGCCACGGAGAGGGCTTTCCCACCCATATTGATAAAGGTTCTCGGTACCTCAAGGGAGGGGGTAGTGGAGGAGTGGAGGTGCCTAGTCGGGGTTCTGGTGTTGAACAGGGTAGCAAGGAGACAGGTGTCACCGCATCTATGAGTGGCGTCCAGGAAACAGGCAAGTGAGTAGTCGAAGCGACCTTGTAAAGAAAGCCAACCAAGTCAGCTGTAGAGGTCACAGTGGTGCGTTGAGTAAGGAACTGATAGGGCAAAGCGACAAGCGCTGTTGTAAGCAACTGACAACCTAGTTAAGAGGGTGGCTGAGACTCAAGAGTAGATAGGGGAGCAATAATCAAAGGTAGGGAGGAGATTACCAGTGGCGATGGCCAAACATTCCTCCTTAGTAAGGCAGGACTTTAAACCCTATGCCGCACCCAGCTTCACGTTAACTCTGCGGACTAAGTGGTTAATGTGGGCATTGAAAGAGAGAGAAGGGTCAAGTATTGCCCCTAAGTATTTAAAGGAGGTGACATTATCAAGGGCGTGGCCATTGGGGGGTTATGAGTAGAGAAGAGTTGGAGTTAATGGTTTTAGTAAGGAACAGTTTTGACCCAAACAACATAGCCTTGGGTTCTTAGAGCTGACCAACAATAGATTGGTAGAGAACCAGTTATAAGCAGCACAGTAGTTCTGGGAGAGGACTGAGGAAATACACAAGAGAGATTTGTCACTATGGTAGATGACAAGTTCATTCGCGTACAGAAAGGAGTTGCAGGTAAAGCTGTTGGCGGGACGGGAGTTGACGAAAAGAGAGAAGAGCAGGGGTCCCAAGATGGAGACCCTGGGGACACCTGTGGTAACTGGCAAGGAAGGAGAAGTGGAAGAACCAATGCAAACAGATTGGGAGCTTCCAGAGAGGTAGCTCCAGAACCAGCCGACGACCTCCACAGAGCAACTGAGTGCAGATAATTTGGGTAGGAGAAGGGAGTTGTTGACCATATCAAAAGCTTTTGATAGGTCAACAAAGACAGCACCCATGGCACATCCATGGTCCATGTTGGAGAGGATGTGATTGGTAAAAAGAGCCAGAGCAGTCATGCTACTGTGATGCCTACAGAAGCCATGCTGTTGGCCACATAGGAGATTATATTTAGCTATCTACTCGGATAGTTGTTGGTGGACAATCCTCTCAAGCAGTTTGCTTAGGTGAGGGAGGATGGATATAGGCCTGTAGTTATCAGAAGATTGAGGGTCACCAGATTTAAAGATGGGAACTACCCTAGCAGACTTCCAGGAGTCTGGCATGGTGGATGTAGACAGTGCAAGATTAAGGATAAAGGTAAAAGGTGAGATAATATATATACAGAATACACAATAGTGTAATAGTAGTATTTCAGTACAGTTAAGTATGGCAATATACCATGTGGTCAATAATAATGCAATGTAGTACTCAACTAGGTAACTAAGTCACTCAGCTGATAGCTAGGTGGAACTGGACACATAGGTAGAACATAGGCCATTAATGCTGTACTATAGAGCTTGTCTATATACTGTAACATACCATGTGGGCAACATGTTTGAGTCATGTAAGTTGTAGCAACCTGTTTACAAGGAATGCATATGAACCTGAGCGAAAAAAAAAAAAACAGTTGTCAGTTAAAATGTGCAATGGATCATGAACCCAAGGTCTAAATTCAGTCCATTATTTTTAGTACCCAGAAGGTGAATAAGTTTGAGTTCAGAAGCTCATCTTTCTTGTGTATTTTTGAAGTGTCCTTTGAGAACCAGGGCAGAGACTGAGTGGTCAGACTGCGAGAAATGTTATCCCACTGGTGTTTCAGTCTTTTTCTCCTTCATGTGCCTGCATGAGTTCATTTGGGTTTGAAGGGGTTGCCCTTTTTCTCACACAAAGCCTGTATGTGGGCATTTCTTGCACTGGATGTAATGGACAACAGTCTGGGATCCATATATATATATATATATATATATATATATATATATATATATATATATGTATGTATGTATAACTCCCCTGTATCTTGAATTACTTGTGTTGGTGGTGTTAACAAAATCTGAAGTGGAATTGTGCTCAGGTGTTACATTTGAGAGTATTGCAGGGTTAAGTGCCTCCTGGTGTTCTGTTGTTTAGGTCAAGGTACAAGTTTGCTCCTGACAATCAGGTTGGGTAGGTTAGGTGGTTGTTTGAAAGACAGTAAAGGTGCTTCCTGGGAAATACATTTTATGGTGTCATCCTCACTGACTAATGGTTGTAGGTTATTAGTAATTGTTCATAGGGGCTCCAGATCTGGGTTGTGTGTAACAACTAAGGGTGTCTGGTTGGTGGTGGTCCTTTGTTTATATCGTAGTACTTGTTCTCTTGGCATAAGCATAGCACCTTCCACAGCTCTGTCAATTTCTCCACATGCAGGTTATGTGGGTGAAACCAGGCAACCTCTTCGAGCCTGAATGAACTCATCTTCAGTTAGGCCATGTCATGCTCTATTTATATAACATTTATGTTTCTGAATTTGTCCAAAAAAAACCAAAAAAACACTTTTTTAACTTCCATGTTGGTAAGTGCACAAAAAAATTACTAGTTGGCCTTAAAGGGAGGCTGTCAGACTGCAGCTGATTTTTATTGCCCCAGTTACAAATGTTGGCAACATATATAATTATAATGCACATAACAGTCACCGTCCCTTCTTACCTCAAAACTCCTATTTACATGTTTTTTTTTCCTCCTGATTTTAGTCTTTAGAAATCCTGGGTGGTGTGCGCCAGTCCTTCTTGTGTACTTTCAACATGGCACAGATGTAACCCTGACACCATTATACGGAGGACTACTATCCCTGTCTGCTTTCCTAACAACAGACTGAAGGGCCTGGGTTCAGAATTAACTACTACTGGTGCATCCACCCAGAGTAGTGCTTAAGTGAGTTATTCACAGAATTGGTACAGCCCTCTGGGAAGCTATAACCACCCACAATCACACCTAGTAACCTGCTACACTTTGTTTCACAATCCACTTACCAGCAGGGTTCAGTCTTCTGGCATTCACCCTGCAACCCTCTGTAAGAAACAGCTTCAATAATATAATCATGCACTTTCTAATACTTAATGTTTCAGCAACTTTATACCAGGTAATGATGTGCTCACAAGCAGGTTAACAGTAAAACAGCAAATCAAATTTATTGAGGGGACATGAACCAGGAAGGGAGCAAGAATCTAGGCAAATGATTACTTTGCTGTACTGAGACAGGCTTAGTTGCTTGTTAATTACTTTAGTCCCTGAATTATTAGTCTCTGCAACTACTGGGTACCCAGGGTGGAGATCAGGCTTGGCTGTGGCTGTGCTGTGGGTTGGCCGGTGTTGCAGCTGATATTGGGGCCCTTGATGGAAAGAAGGGTGATTAAATACGAGCAACACACCTGTAAACCATAATCCATCTGTATCCATGGCCAGATGGCCCAGTCACATTTAAACACATTAACCTGGCAAATCTGAATCAGATGGCAGGATTTAAACAATTGATGATTTTTTCAGGGAGCTGCCCTGGTTTTACTCACTACACCCAGATGACTGGAAGAAGGCTCTGGTGACATGAAAGACTAACTGCCTGCTTGGTCTGTTGATGGGGACAGGGGCAAACATGACTCACCTCCACTTCACGGCCTTTCCCTGTAAGTGGCTGCTACCTGCATTTGATTGCTGCACGGGGGCTGACTCCCCAAGGCTGGTCTCTCACCAGGATGCTGATGATGGCACAGGTACAGTGTGGCTGGGCTGTTGCTGACATAGGTCCTGCGGAAGAAATGTCTGTTAAAGTTTAGGCTGCGTACTGGTGAACCCTCCATCTGGGTTTTGGCAAAATCTTTCCTACACTGGAGCAGCTCCCGTCTTGGCACAGGAGTCCCCGGATCAATGTCTCCATGGTAGGCCACAGTCTTGGTGGTTGACAAAACAACAAACTTTCTCCTTTCAGTATCTGACCATTTTCCTTCAGCTTCTTCTGCTGAAGAAACCTCTCAGGCTGATTAGCTGGCAGTCCCAGGACAATCAATCCCCTTTTGGGATCGAAAAGGGTTCATAGGCAACAAGTACAGGCTGTTTCCCTGCACTGCTCCTCAGCTCTCACAGGAGCTCCTTCTCGGTGGCTCAAGCTGAACACAACTGAACTTTTTTAACACAGTTCTGACTGCAGACTGGGAGCTCAGCATTTTGGTTGGTTACCATTGCTGTCAGCCATAGTCTGAGGATCCTCATTGGTTTAATTAGGTGCCACTCTGAAAGTTCACAGCTTTTCCCACAGGTCTCTGTATTTAGGACCCCTTGAGGATCCCTTGGTTATGATTGGTCCAAAACTGTAGTCCAAGACCAAAGATGGCGGCTCCCATTGGAAAGTCCACTACTGGCATCATTGGCAGTACAAAGAACTTATTTTATTTAAAGAACAGTAAGGATTTAGACAAAATTATTCACAGATTTTAGCAGTGCTCCATCTGCTCTGTAATGGAAGGCAGCATGGAGCCAATTAGGGGGATGCCTGACTGGTCATGAGCTCCGGAGTACTTGGACCCAGCCCAGGCTATTTACACTATACACTGGCTAAAACTCTTGAAGGGATAGATAGCACGGCGGCATGGCATGGCATGGCACACTCATGCAGAACAGCAGCAGAACATTAACAATCATGGATTTAAGTTCCCTTTTGGATGTCTGCCAGGTAGTGGCCATCAGAGGAGCCCAAGGAAGCCCTCAAAATTTGGGGGGGAGAGGGCTACACAGATGTGCCAGTAAACTCGTGTATGGAAGAGTTTTGATTTTTTAAAAGCATCAAGTAACAATGATATTTCAACAGAAGACAGTATTCCGAGTCTTAAAAAGTAATTCCACTTGTCTAATAAGTGCTTAAATATGTTTAATTCCGGAGATGAAATATAAAGCCTTGACTTCGAGCATACACATTAGGACAGGCAGTCAATGTGGCTGCCTATAGTCATGGCTTTATATTTCAAGTACTGCATTAAATATGTTTGAGCACTTGTTTCATAAGTGCAACCACTTTTTAATACTCAGGATACTGCCCACTATTGAAAATATAATTTTTATTTGATGCATTTAAAAATCAAAACTCATCCATGCACACGTTTACTTGTGCTTCTGCGCCATGTTAGACGTGCACTAGCAGGACTGGCATGGACAGCCCAGGATTTGTAAATACTAAAATGAGGGGAAAAACATGTAAATAGGAATTCTGAAATAAGCAGGAACAGTGACTGTTATATGCATTATAATTACTTGTACAGGCACCGTTTGTAGCTGGAACAATACAAATGAGCCAACAGCTGACAATGTCCTGTTAATAAGGACTTATGGTAAACTTCTCATCTAGCAAGCAGCTGGAAATGTTTAGACATCGTAAAATAAAGTTATATACATAAGCATCTTACTTTGTTTTGTAGAGTTTCTAGCTTTTCATTTGTCTTAAAGTTGCCTGTGGTGTATGGAATCCAGCGCCCCCATCCCCCAACCCCATACAGTTCTCACACATCTGGTGCTCAAGCTGTTTGTGTTTAGCAATGATTCAAACTGCAAGGTTGTTTTAAAAAAGAAATGTGTCAATTCTTATTTTGAAAAGAAATATACTGTGCTTCCTATCAGACAGAAGCTTGTTCTCACAGCTCTGACAACAAGAGCGGTCAGGCTGCTCGCTCTCTGGTAAGGTCAAAGTGTGGGACTAATGAAAGTGTGTCATCATGCAATCTGATGCTTACTCAGCTCATCCAGGTTATTTTTTTAATCTAAGTATCAGGGATATTAAATGTTTAAAACAAAGATATTTAATCAGGTGACTGAATCACGGTGGACGATAAAAGGAAGGCAGTTTATACACAAAGTAAGTTTTATACAATTTGTCCCTTTGTTCAATAGACAGCTAGTTTAATGTTTCATAAAGAAAACAATAGTGTTCATGGCATTTAGCTGTTGATGCAAACTGACAGCTCATGTTGTACGTAGATGTTTTTTTTTTTTGGATCTTTTCAGATACACCTCCCAAAATTAAGCTACCATAATCCATAGCTGGCAATAATAACTGTAGGCCAATAATTTTCTAGCTTCATCAGTCAAATGATATTTTAAAGAGTAAAAGGCCCCCAATTTTTTATTTAGTTGTTTTCAAACATTCTTTACATGTTTTTCAAAATGTAATTGAGAAACCAGTAATGACCCCAAATATCCATCTACCAGTTCCAACTTCTCCCAACCTCAAATTAAAACCTGAAACACATCTATAGACATTCCTTTCTCTTGGGCTGAACAAAACACCACAGCTTTATTTTTTTTCTTATTTATTATGAGTTTATTTTTTGTAAACCAGGATGCTAAGTTATTCTATTCATTCTCTAAAATTGTACTAAGGGAATCTATGTTTCTATCTGAGGCATACAGTACAGCATCATCTTCAAATAATACTATTTTTGATGCACAGCACACATCTGGCGAACTGTTAATAAATAAAGAAAACAACAAAGGTCCTAGCATGGATCCTGAGGTACCCTATATTCTACTCTGCTGAAGTCCAACAGGGCTCTATTGACCTTAACTTGCTGAGATCTATTATGTAGATAGTCTGAAACCCAGTTTACAGCAGATGTACCAAATCCTACTTTGTACAGTTGTGACCTCAGGAAGAAGTGATCCACCAGGTTGAATGCCTTGGTCAGGTCCACAAACACTGTCCCCATAAACATACCCTTTTGATGTTCTCCTGCAGGTCATTGTGAACCTCACCAAGGCAGTTAATATGCTTCAGTCCCTCCTGAAGCTATACTGTACAGGGCTAAGTATTTTATAATAACTGGCTGTCTTTTTTCCCATAGGGAAACAGGGTTGTAATTTTATCATTATAACCAGCTGGTTATGACAACAAACATGTACCCAGTTTCCCTAGCTTGGCACATGCACTAGCCATGATCTTCCTCTTCTCTGTCATCCCCTGCCATCCTGCTCCTCAATACTTTGCAGTTCGCTGACAGTAGGAGTTGGTGGTAAGTTCTTCTATCTTTTTAACAAAATTATGACTGAGCAAAGAAAATGTTTATTTTGGATTAGAAATAAAAAAAAAGTAAACACTGCTTTATGTCATCAGGAGCCCAGCTGCTATGGACCGAGCTGAAACCCCAACAATCTGTGGCTTGGCTCTGTAGAGATATACATTTATTCTGTATAATAGCTGTGGCAAAAAAATGACCCCCAGCAATTATACAAAGTAAAGGATGGGTAGGTGGTTATAATGAAGATTTTGCAGACCCCCGAGGTGTGGGATGACTTAATATACCCCTCTAGCTTCGCTCTCGGGGTTTATGTGGCATCCCGCAGCTCAGGGGTCTGTAGAATCTTCATTATAACCACCTACCCATCCATTATTCTCTATGTAATTCATCAAGTATTCTATTATTAGGGAGTGCAATAAGCTCTCTTGTATTTTACCAACGAAGGACAATAATGATATAGGCCCATAGCTGCTTATCAAATTTGATTGACCTCCTTTGTGCGCTAGTATGACATAAGCTATTTTCCACACATTTGGTACTACCTGGTTGTACTAAGACTTATAAAAAATTATTTCTAAGGGTCTCAACAATTCAGAAGCAGCTGCCTTCAACATTTTTGTTTCAGTCTCATTGGGTTCTGGTCCCTCAGTTTCCTCTAACCCAACCAACTTTTAAAAATGTATTTCTTCCTAAGTTGCCTAAAATAAAAGTTTGGTCTAGTATTATCCTACACCTCTTCACCAATTTTTGCTTTGTCAAAAAAACCTGCATAACTAGTTAAGTCTGTGAAGGAAGTATTTAAATAGTTGGCTGTTTCTAAACTGTCAGGTCATAATGTCCCTTAATCAAGTTTTCCTTTTTTTTAGGTTTTATTAATTCCTTGCCAAAAGGATTTCTTGCTTTAAAATTTGCCATCTGCTCACTTTTGTGGAACTCCACCTTGACCTTCTTTATTTTTCTTTTGCATGAATTACAGAGTTCTTGATAAACTATCCAATCTTTTTTTTGTGTGCATTTACATTTAACCCATGCAGCATCTTTAGCTTTTATATACTCCACTATTTCTTTACTCAACCAGTGATTCACTACTTTTCAGACTCTTTTCTTTTTAAGTAGTGCTCTTTTGGCTAAAACATTATTGTATGTCTTGAAAAGGGTCATTTAACTTTTCCATGGTATTCCAGTTAATATTTTTGGGCCATGATATTCAAAGGGATTGCACCAGGCGCAACAGAGTTTCGCCAGCGCAACCCCGCATTGTGCCCGATGGGATATTGAAAAGGCTGCCCAGCACAGTGAAACTCCTGATGTGCTGGGGCACAATGTAATGGTATGCAGCACAGATGCAGGGGCATGCCCATGCTTAAGAGGCACATTCTGATATTCAGCCTGGGATGCGAGGCGCATATGCTGGTGCAACCCTGCATTGCGCCGCATGGGGGGGCTCAAAGTTGAGCCCTCACAGAGTAGGAGCAACTCCTGACCAACCAAAGGTGGGCTGCAGTACTGCAGGGTGCAACACAGCAGCCCAGCCTTGGGTGGCCACCCACCCACTCAGAACACTGTCCACAAGCACACACTGACCCGGACCCCCTGCCCGTAGCTGCGATCGCATGGTAAACATATACAACGACATCCCTGACAGTCTAGTGGCTTCCCCAGTCCCTGATTCCCCAAGATAAATTATTCATACCCATCCCTGGTGGTCTAGTGGTCCCCTTCCCACTCGATGCCCTGATTGTAGTGGCATGTTAGGTACCAGTCCCTGGTAGTCCAGTGGTACCTCCCCTCCCGGGTCCCCGATCACTGTACTGCACCCACACGTAATTCCCTGGTGGTCCAGTGGCAGCCCCCACCCCTTCCATCCACACAGAACCCCTCGCCGATCCAGCTCCCCCTGTCATTGATGGGTGGCTGCATCCCACCTGCATACCGCCTGACCGCCCACCGAATGACAGGTACAATATGGTCTGTAAGCCCATTTCCCTTGTGTGGACCAATGGGCTTGCAGGGCATACTGTACTAGACAGTCCCATTTATGTGAATGATTCATTCACATAATGGGACTGTCTAATACAGTATGCCCCGCAAGCCCATTGGTCCATACAGGGGCTAATGAGCTTACAGCCCATACTGTACCTGTTCATTCAGTCGGTGGATGCAGGCACCCACTGATGATGTTGGGGAGGGGTCCTGTGGGTGGAGGGTAGGGGTGCCAGTGGATCACCAGGGAATTACATGTGGGCGCTGTACTATGATCAGGGACCCAGGAGGAGGGGGCACCACTGGACTACCAGGGACTGGTACCTAACACATCCACCATGATTGGGGACTCAGGAGGGAGGGGGGTCGACTAGACTACCAGGGGCTGTTTTAATGTACATTCACCACAATCGTGGCAATAGGCAGCAGGGTTCCACTAGGCCACCAGGGACAGTGGTATTGACATTTTTCGAGGAATCAGGGACTCAGTTGAAGGGGGCACCACTTGACCACCAGGGTTGGTCATGTGTTCGATTTCTCTGGGAAGTGGGGACTGGGGGGGCACTAGACTACCTGGGATTTCATTGTATACATATGCCAGCGATCACAGCTATGGGGTGGGGGATCCCTCCGGGATACTCACTGCCCATGTCATGCTGTGCAGTGTACTAGGTGCAGGTCGCTGGGCTGCCCAGCGCAAGGCATGCAAGTGGGGCCATAATGACATGCAAATGGCCCCATTTGTGCCTTGCATGTATTATGGCCTCATTTGCATGCCCCCGGCTGAATATTGAGCATGATGCACCAAGCGCAACTGCACTTGCGCTGGCGCATCCCCGTGCTCCCTATATGTGGCTTGTGCTGGTGCATTGCCACTGTGCCATGCACAGTAGGTGCACTGACCTTGCCATATTCTATGATGCTGCACCATGACGCATCACTGTTGAATATCACCCGGTCTTGGCCGCAGTGCAGCCCAGTTGTGCTGTACCCAGGCTAGCACCACTGCCCGGTGCAGTCTGAATATCTGGCCCTTGGTGTCAATCTTTATTTTAGATACCAGTTCCTCATTGACCTTTCTTGTTTGAATCACCCTTCGCTGACCCTTTTGTCTCCTATTACTCTACAAATTGTACACCAGCATGTGATCACTGATCAAATCAGGCATGGTCCCGGCACATAAGATGTTTATTGAGTTATTTATCATTACCCATTCAAGCAGTGAGTGAGTCCACACCTGATTTATTTTTTTCTAGTTACTTCTGTTATTAAGTGGTTTATGCTAACTTTTTATAGCACCTGTTTAAATTTATTTCATGCCCAATCCAGTTTAAGTTTACATCCCCCGCTGGGATGATTTCCCTGTTTTTGAGGGTACCTACTGCATTTACTACTTCTTCCAAACCAGGTAATTTTTTAAAGGGAGGGGTGTAAATTCAACCAACAACTAATTTGTTGTATTACCCAAGGTAATCTCAATAAACAGGCTCTCACTACCTGAAAGGGGAGTATTTAAATCTAATTTATTAACAGTAATTCACTCTTTTGCATAGATGATTAGCCCCCTACCCTTTCTTCATGTCATGTTTCTTCTAATTATCTTGCACCCGTCTATTATTAATAAACAATCATCCATTCTTGGTCACAACCAGGATTCTGTTATTATCATTATAGCTGGAGCATATGTCCATAGCCAAGCTTCTAATTCATGCTTTTGTAAACTTCTGTAAACCATAGTGCTTTTTTAAATCCCTTTGTCTGAAACTAGTTCTGTAGATCTGACCATTCATTAGCTGAAAGGCTAATTGGTTTTGGGTTTTCCTCAATATCTCCTGCTTGGAGTAATTAAGTGAAATGAAAAAGTGGGATTTGCTTTTGAAATCTAATATACTGGATGAAAAAAAAATTAATACCCTCCCTATTTCTTAATAACCATAGGCTAAGTAAACCATGTAAAAAATGTTCAACACCAAAAGTTAAAAACTTTCTGTTATGACAGTTATAAACTCTATTAAACACTGATATCCTTTGCATCACCATGTCCACCCCACACAATATTCTAATTGCAAAGCACACAGACCAATACCTTCTTGTTAATCATTTTGACACTAATTAACAGTTTACCCTTTAGGTTAAATTCTTTGTTAAAAATTGAAAATTAAACAAGTAACTGTGGCAAACACAAAAATATCCTTTATAATAATAGTCTCCCCTGAGAACCTCCCTTGTGATTCTCCTGCTGGAGACTCCTGCCACTCTTGCAGGAGCCACTCACTTGAGCAGTAACTGGAGTGGCTGTGTTTAACAGGAAATGTCCATATCAGTAAGCTCCACACCTCAGTGAAGGGCACCCCCCAGATTTGCATTTTTGCCCACTGTATACAAAATTCTAGTACCTGCTACTGAAGAAATTTTCTTTTATCTGGTTGATCCTGCTGTCACTCCCACTGTCATTTTAAATGGAGTGCCTCTAGCGGCACATCCTATAATCACCTATGACTGATGTCAGAGCTGGGGAACAACTATGGGAGTGAGTGTAGCATTATCCTATGGAAGAAGCTGCTAATAGCTCCAGTTTGCCACTTAGAGGTCTTGGTGCTATA
Source organism: Neoceratodus forsteri (assembly GCA_016271365.2). NCBI lineage: Eukaryota > Metazoa > Chordata > Ceratodontiformes > Ceratodontidae > Neoceratodus > Neoceratodus forsteri. The sequence continues at coordinate 728,856,589 of CM057453.1, forward strand.
ACGAGACCAAGTATAGACTGGATGATTGACTGTCAGTCTATACTTGGTCTCGGTATAGCAGCACCAAGACCTCTAAGTGGCTAACCGGAGCTGTTAATAGCTCCATGCTCTGGTCCACAGGCTAATACTAAACACTCCCATGGCTGCTACCCAGCTCTGACATCAGCCATAGGTGATTGTGGGATACACCACTAGAGGCACTCCATTTAAAATGCCAGCAGGAGTGATGGCAGGATCAACCAGATAAATGAAAATTTCTTCAGAAGCAAGTACTGGAATGTTGTATATAGTGGGCAAAAACACTAATTGGAGGGTGCCACACACAGAGGTGTGGGGCTTGCTGACATGGACATTTCCCTTTAAATAATTAAGTGAGTCCTGCCTCTTGGTGACATCCCCTGCCATGCCTTCCACCTACCACCAGCCCCGCTGCTTATCAGTGCTGGCAGCAATGAATTACAGGACTGGGAACTAGGCCATATAAGAGACAGTTCAAAATGCAGGGCTAGAATGATACAGACAGTCACTCAAGCAGTTAATTGACTGGAAGCTCAGCTAATCGAACAGCAGGCGTATATGAAACAGGACCTGAAGGACCATATCCAGGGACAGGGCTTTCAAGAGCTAATTGCCCAAGTTTGGGAACACAAACAGTCTCTGCCTGTGAAAAGCAGTGACTATCACAGTTCAGCATTTGGTGAAGACCCCCACTGCTGAGAACAAGCCAAAGGGCAAGATACAGCGCTAACAGTGCTTGCCCTCTACAAAGAAGTATTGGTACTGTCGGTGGCTGCACGAACCTTAAAAAGGAGGCATGTATCGTTCATATCCATGGTGTACATCCAGTACTCTTACTGCAGCAGAGAGAGAGGAGAGACTGAAGAGACCATCATAAACTTTCTGTATTAAGTGTATTCATTCAAGCTCATGGGGTCCAGGACAGGGTATACATTTCCTGTCCATTTAGGAATGAGGAAGCATCCAGAGTAAAATCCCAGGTTCTGCTCACATAGAGGGATGGCCTAAATAGCCTGTTTGTCAAAGAGAGTCCACGCTTTGGCCAGGAAAATGGACAAGTAGCCTGGTGGGTAACAACATATCATTGGAGGACGCACCAGAGGTGATGCCAAAAACTCCAACACATGACTCTTCCGAATTATCTCTAGGACTCGGGCATCTGGTGTAATCTCCCTCCAGTTTGTCAAAACTAGAGAGATTCTGCCCCCCACCTGAATCCCCAAAGTATGTCAAGGGGCAAATGAGGCAGAATGCTTCAGGACAACAGGGACAGTGCTGGCACCTGCTCCATTAGTGGCCCAAGAATGGGTGCCAGGAAGTGAAGTGATGTGGGTTGGGGGAATGGTCAAGCAGACAACCCGACCCACTGGTTCCACAGAAAGGGTAGTTTGAAGCTCTCCGAAAAGAGTCCTGGCCATGCCCATGGGCTGGCTGGGGTGCAAGTGATTTCAGGGAATGAAGTGTCATCTTCAAAGACTGCAGGTCCTAAAGAATTGGAATTATTACTACATCATAGTATAAAAGGTTCTGGCCACAAAAAGAATGAGTCAATAACTGATGGTTATACATCGGTAGCAAAACCAGCAACTCTGAGTCAAGAGCTACACCTCAGGCAGATAACAGAGATGGCAGCACATGCAGTAGCATCTGAGGTGTCATAAGCAAACTGCAGGATATGCTACCCAGCATCCAAGCCATGAGCGACAGTCAGCTGGACCTTGCTTTTTGCGGGACTATCTGGCAGTTTGTGAACCGTGACTGAAAGGGACTTCCACAGGCTACTTTGAAACTTGATCATATATGCCTGGTATTTAGCTTTATGTAGACTCAAAGAAGCACAGGCATATGTCCTCTTGCCTATAACAGCCAACCTCCTAGGTTCTTTATCAAGAGGCAATGATCTTATGTGATGAGGTGTTTTAGATCTATCATGAGCTTGGGGGCTTGGCCTGAGTGAAGATTGCAAAAGAAAAACACATTAGGCTTTTGGATCTCTAGAGTCTTGGCAAATCAGTGGTGGGGTTTTCCTTGGGGTTGTCAAACCTAATGCTCCCCCTTCCCACCACCCCATAGCCTCTAATCTGAAGCACAAGGTGCAGCTCCAAGCCAGTGCCTCATATTGATACAGTCTTCAAAGGTAGAGAAGTATGTCTCGCCATATGTTGTCAACACAATTTGTTGTAGCCTGTGGGCCCTGCATGAAGAGAGAAGATCACGTGTGATGGTGTTTGCTCAGGGAATGCGGTGGGCAGTAGGGTTGTCTGTGGGAAGAAATGTAAGTTATGAAGAAACCGTGACAAACAATTACTACACTGGTAGACCAACAGACATGAGACAACATGTTGCATATAAAATAACTTTATTTGCTTGCAACTCTAAAGGAGGATTATGAGTCAAGATGGAATGGATAAATGGAAATTTCACTATCCAACAGTAAAGGCCCACCTTCTATAACAGAGTCAATAAAATGTTGCATTTATCATCCGTTGTCCCATGAAAACTCATTTGATTGCACTTATTTGTTTCTGTTTCTGGTCCACTTTTCCTTCATTCAAATGAAGAATAAAAAACAAAGAGTGCTTGACTATTTCTTATTAAATTGCATCAAACACATATTAAATGCTAAGGCCCAATCCAGCATCTCTCTGTGGGTGCGTAGGGCTGTCAAAGGTTGCAGAGTGCCCTCTGTGCATTTGTGTAACACCCTATATCATGCACATGTCCCCCAATAAACAATTAAAGAGCAGGTCCCCGCTCCTTCTCTCAGTTGCTAGTTGAGCTACACAGGTACATGATTATGTTGGGAAGCAGGAAGGGACTGGGTGTGTCCCACATCATTACTCATGCCAGGTATGCCTGAGATTGGCATAAGGGAGGGAGAGGAGGATATGTGGGGGGGGAGGGTTAATGTAACTCCTCTTTGCCACCTACCATGACACCCCATAGCACTGCATTTCCCCCAAAACACACACACACATCACCAGCTTTTCTGCTAAAACAGTGAACTTGTAGGGACATCTGTCCGTTTTTTTGGTTTTAAATTAGTGCCTTATAGCTGATACAGTAATCCAGTGTAGACTGCTGCATTTCATAATACTTTGCTCACATGGAGCAAAGGATACACTTGCTGGTGGACCTGATCTGCCAGCTGTAAGTCATTTTCAAAAAGGATCCACATTGTGCTCACTGTGCAGAAACCCAGTAGTTCTAATGACAGCCAACCTTTGTAAAAAACACACATGGGATGCATTCTTTCCCGGTGGTGGGCTCATTATACAAGCAGGCACTGTCAGTAAATACTTTGCATTTGGAGGCAGTATAGCACAGTGGTTTAAGGCTCTAAGCTACCGACCTGGAGATTTGGGGTTGAATCCCACAGCCACAACGTGCATACTGTGTGATCGTACACAAGCCACTTTACTTCCTTGTGCTCCTGGGTCACACCTGGAAACAAGCATTGGCTTAGTGTACTTTTTCTGGTGAAACAATTTCCCCTTTCCATAGTTACAGTCTCATTTATTGCATATATGCAAGGTGCAAGTAATGTTCTGTGCAACTCATAAACAAAGTGCTAATGTGATGAAATAGAATTAACCCTCATCATTTGACACTACCAGGGCTGTTCATTTCTTTGAGCTTCCTTGGAGGAATTAGTGAAAATTTGTTCGAGGGCAAGAGTGCTTCCTGTGTTTGTTGCAAATTGTAAGCCTGGTGTCTAAACAGTTCCACCTCAGACCTCTCATTTTCCCAGTGAAGAGCCCAGCATAAGTGGCAGTGGGGTTACTGGGGCATGTGACTGGTTGCTCAAATTGGGCTCAGGGAGAGGAATAGGGTGAAGCAGCATGGGTCGGCTACATGTAGTTGTTACTTTTAATGACCCTCTCTTTGGGTGATGTTGGTAAAATATTCCAGTTTACAGTATCAGTGCTATGCATGAATAGATTTCTTACTTAACATTCAACAGGCACTTCATAACCTAATAATGTGTGCCTTGTATGCACTGAGTGGGACATTCAAAGGTGTTGGGTTGTGCCATGCGCAACCCACCAATGTGCCCTGGTGTGATATTCAATTGGGCTAGTTGCTCAGCGCAACCCCCACTGCGCCGGGGTGCACCTGTAATGTATGTGGTGCAAGAGCAGAGGGCGTGCTCATGCATATGCAGCACATCCTGATATTCAGCCCGGGATGTGCAACACATATGCAGGCACAACCGCATCTTGTGCCGCTCAGGGGGGCACAATGTTGAGCCTGTTCAAACTGGGAACAAGTCAGGGACACCCACAGGCGGGCTGCCATATTGCTGGGCACAATACAGTGGCCACCCGCCGTTGGTGGTCACCCAACCTCCCATAACAGTGGCCTTATGCCCCCTGCCCAGGGAGAGTTGTGCCCCCCTGCCCCATTGCCCACTCGTGAGCATGTGATGTAACAATCCCTGGTGGTCCAGTGGACCGTACTCCCTTGCTCGATCATGAACAGGTAAAGAAATATTCCCTGGTGGTTCAGTGGACCGCATTCCCTTGCCTGATCGCAGGCATGTAAAAAAATATTCTCTGGTGGTCCAGTGGACTGCATTCTCTTGCCCGGTCACGGGCGTGTAAAGATATATTCCCTGGTGGTCCAGCAGACCGATTTCTGTTGCCTGCTCGCAGGCATTGGTCAAATACCCTGGTGGTCCAGTGGTACCCCCCTCTCCACCCGCCTACTCAGTCCCCTGCCACCCTGCACCCCCCACAAGCTGCCCTGCCACCCGCCGACTGACAACGTATAGTAGGGCTGTACGCCTATTGGTCCACTGCATGGGCCAATGGGCATGCAGACCATACTGTTCTACACAGTCCTGAAGTACGAACGAATGCTCATTCACAATTCAGGACTATGTAGTGCAGCATGGGCCGCACGCCCATTGGCCCACACAGTGGAAAAATAGGTGTACAATCCTGCTGTATGCTGTCAGTTGGTGAAATGACAGCTACAATGAGGCTGCCACCGCTGCTGACGGGGGTGCAGGGTGGGGACCAAGGGTGGGTGGGGAGGTACTACTGACCACCAGGGAATAGACCTATGCCCATGATCGGGCAGGGGATAGCGATCCACTGGACCACCAGGGTGAATTCCAATACATGCCCATGATCAGGTGACGGGGTTCGGTCCACTGGACCAACAGGCCTTCACCTTTCACATGCCTGCGATTGGACAATGGGGTGTGGATCCCACCGAGGGGCAGGGGGGCGTCGGTCCCTGACAGCTGCAGCCTGGCAGGGCGCCAGATGCAAGTCACCAGGGATTGGCACACTGCATGCAAATGGGACCATAATGACATGCAAATGGCCCCATTTGCACCTTGCATGCATAACGGCCTCATTTGCATGCCCAGTGCTGAATATCACAATGGATGCACTGAGCGCAACTGCACTTGTGCTGGTGCATCCCCTGCTCCCCTTCTGCCACATGCGCTGGCACAGTGCTGTGCACCCTCAGTGCCATATTCAGCATTGAATATCACCTGGACCTTGCCCTGGCTCAGCCCAGATACGCTGCGCCCAGGCTTGTGCCCAGGCTTGTGCCCCTGCCTGTTGCAGTCTGAATATCTAGCCCACTGCCTACAATCTAGTTACCCCACATGCTTTTGTTAGTGATCAGGATGGAGCTTTCTTATAGCTCTACCTTTCACTGTTAACACTGGGGTGGAAGAACATTCTTTAAATGCTCAAGGACATTGCAGCAGGACCTGCTTGAGATCATTGTCTCCCTTATTAAGATTTGCTAGGGATACTGTTTTTTTAGTACTTTGTGTTTCTGGTTAGTGAAATGCTTTTTCTGTTGAGGTCAGAAGTGGCCCTTTGGTGGCCCTGTTCAAGTCCAGACACCATCTGTATCTTTGAACATAGGCTTTTCTGATTAAATATTGGAACCTAGAATTACAGTGCACCATGCGACTCTTGGGCTTTGTGTATATAGTGTCGTCTTTTGGTAGATATGTTTTGTACTAGATCTTTGTACATTGCTCTCTCTGCACATACTAAATAAAACTGAACTCAGCAGCCTATCCTAAGGCTGCAAGGGCAGAACATACAGCCCTTTAATTCCGGGCTACCTGCCCTTTGTTCATGATCTGCACAGCTGCTCCCTTGCCATGTGACACTTGGTGGAGCACACAGATGGGGTTGAGAGGGGGCTCTTGTTTCCGGCCACTGCCCCCTCCCTCCAACGAACACCACCAGGACTGGTGGAATCCACTTCTTTTGGGAGCCAGAGCCAAACAGACCTCCCTGTCCATTCTACAGCCAGACCTGCTGTGGAACTGTTTCCCGACAGGTTCCCTAGCAGTCCTAACGCTGCAGTCCTTGCATGAAGGAACTGCACAAAAGACATTAGCATTCTACTAGGGGGAGACTGCCAGAAGAGGCTGCTGGGTACAGGAGATGCTGTCCATGTTTCACTGTTAATGGTACTGTGTTCAGATCACTAAACTACTCATAGACATCTTAAAGCAGCAGTACTAGTTAGCCAGCAAAAAATATCATCTTACCTTTTTTTAGCAGTAATGTATTCCTCATAATTTTAGGATTCTTCATTAGAGTGTTTTAAATTCAATCAACTATTTTTAAGACTGTTTAATTACAACTTTTGAAATTTGAGTGGATCTACAATAAAGATGGCAGCACCCAGCAACTTTCAAAAATCTTCTTCCCAGAGATCACATAGTAACTGCCCCCACTGTATTTATAATGCAGATATGTCAGGGTGTTGCCAACACAACACCACTCTGATCTGCTTGCATTTATGATGGTGTACCTGGCAAAGGACCAATATCTTCTGAAGGCTTCAGAATCCCAAATCCTCTGTCTTGCCTCAGGAATAAAATAAAGCAAAACGAAAATCAGATATATTGATGTTTTTGTTTTGTCCTGTCAACCAAAGTACTGACATTTTTGTTAACTAGTACTGCTGCTTTAAATAGGATAATCTTGTCTATCTGATAGAACACTGTCCATATGACAGACAGATAAATATGACTGGGGGTTTCTTTAATCTCGATACAAGATATTTCCCTGATGGTTTATGTGCCAAGTACTGGTGATGAATTATGCACTTCTGCAACCACAGATACCTCTGCAGAGAGCCGTATGCCTTTAAAGAGAGCCCATTAAGTCCGGTGGGTTATCCTGTTGTGAACTAACATTGAGATGGGATTTATGAACATCCAAAAGAGCAACTAAAATTGCTGACACTCATTTTTTGCAAAATGGGATAATGCAGTATGGTTTTGTATTCTACCTGTATTTTGAGTGGGAACTAACATTGTGGACTTAAATTGTTTCGGTAAAGATAGCTCATTGTGAATTTGAATCTATTAAGTGACATAGGATATTTTAAAGAAATCACACATGCCCCACAATGCAAAGCATCATGGGTTGCATATGCAAATCACCACAGCATATTATACTGATTCAACTTTAAGCAGAAATGCATGGTGCCGAAAGGCCTCTCACACAGTTTGCAAAGAGTGCCAACAGAAGACATAGACACGTGTTTTGTCCTACCAGGACTCACCTGTATGCCTTGTCTGTTTGACACCCCCAGTGGAATGAACCAGCTACCCTAAGATGGTCTATCTGGGTTATGTTGTGGTGAACCCAATTAAAACAAGAAACAATTTAAAAGACAAAGAACCTCTGTGCACAAGCACTGAAGCAATGGTTACCCCAAAGGGCATTTGGCCGGGAAGCCAAGTTTCAAAGAAATACAAAATCACACATGCCCCCACAATGCAAAGCATCATGGGCTGCATATGCAAATCACCACAGAATATTATGCTGGTTCAACTTCAAGCAGAAATGCATGGTGCCGGAAGGCCTCTCACACAGTTTGCAAAGGGTGCATTTTATGGTGGTTTGTGATCGGGTTTAAAATGTTATAGATAGCTGAACTGAATTTGTCTTGGATGTCTAAAAATAAACTGGGAATCTGAAAATATGGACCTTCCAGTTATGCATATTACTGAAATGCTCCTGGACTATTATCAGGGACTGAAATTGTTCCAAGAGTCATTAAAGGAGACAGGAAATTATTTTTGCATTCTTAGCTGCCCCTTCATCTTCCTTGCCATGCCAGTTATGTATTCTGATTAGCTTTGATCAATTTTTGATGAATAAATATTCAAGCTTTGGGGTGCCCTCAGAGTTGCACTCCCCTCACCAGCTGCTGCTCTTTCTTTTCATATTTCTAAGACTCTTTGACATCAATAACACCATTCTGCACTATTCACGTGAATGGCCTGGAATGGTGTTACTGATGTCATAGAATGTTCAGGTGGTTTGAAAAGAAAGAGAGCAGCAACTGCTGAGTAGACAGGGATTCAGGGTAGTTAAAATGTAACAAAATGAAATTACTAATTAAACAAAAAAAGGTCACAAACATGTGAGAATATTGGATACACACTCAAGAGCCAACATGAGGGCATCTAGAGGTGTAAAAAACTGTTTCCTATCACCTTTAAGGCTCAAATTGAAAATGCTGTTTTGGGGCCATAGCAATTTAAAAACGTGTATGTGGAGACAAGTGGACATGATGAACTGCTATTTGTTCTATTTGCACTCTGATTGTTAAATTGAATGCTTTGTCGTGAGCTAATTTTATTGTTTTTCTAGTTAATTTACATATGTATTGTCAAGATAAGATGTTTTTTGATTAGCATGATGATAATTAATTAATGGAATGTATGGTTGTTATTTAAAATAATTAAGGTTGTTATAAAAAGACCCATGTTGCAAGCATCTAATTAGCCTTGAAAAAGCACTTTGGGTGGGAAACGATTGTCAGCTAGTTGTTCTGTGTGCTGCTGCCTGTAAGTTTTATTCTGCCGCTATGATGGAGCAAATGAGAAATAAAGTGTTTTAACAATATATGTGTTTGGTCTGGTGAGCCGATGTGGTGTGGTTGATAGCTCAGACTTCTTTTTAATAATTGTGCTTCTTCCCTCTGTTAACTACAGACTAATTACCTACACCAATGCTGCTAAGTCCATCTTGTCTAAATGGGACGCAGCTTTTAATATTTATCATTTCATCCCCATTGGCTGCCTGCCTCAGTCACCATTGTGAGCTTTACAGCAATCTTGGTTGGTTATCCCCTCTCCCCCAAAGCCCATGACTTTGTCCTGGGGTGTTTTATAAATAAGTTGCTCCAATCCTGACAGTCACCCACTCTTGCTGAGAAATTAAAGGCTGCTTACCTTGGCTGCCCAATAAGATACACTAACCAGTCCCTGTTTGCTGTCCCTGAAACTTGCACTATCATGGGTGATCAGGCTTGTACATCTTGTGCCCCTAGGATGTGGAACTCCCTCCCGATATCTGTCCGGTGTGCTTTCTTTCTACTCCGCTCTAAAAATTTCCTTTGGAGCTATCTGAAGGAATCGTCTGCCTGCACTTGCCCCTGGGTGCCTGGTCTCTCCATCAATCAGAGAGAGTCTGTGGCATCTTGCATCTATCCTCGTGGATATATTTGACCCTAGCTGCACTGTTGTTCTTGTCCATGTACCGTGTTTTATGAAATGGGCTTTTTATTTCTTGGTGTCAGATTGACTGGAACCCATGCCAGGGGGGTACATTAGCTTACAATACACAACCAGGAAATAAAAAGTGCCAACCTGCCATGCCTCAGTCTCAAACGGGTATCTCTGTGCCAGTTTGAATTTGAAAGTTCAGTAACTGCCATTTTTTTCTGCTCGCTTAGTGAGAGAAGCAATCAAGTCAGCCCACCTCCTTGCAACTGAACTGTAGTAAAAAGGAAACTTAGCCATTTTAATACAAAGCACACTTTTTTTCCCCAACCACTTCTTTCTTCTGATATTCTTGCAAACTGCTGCACAGTCAGCCTTAGTCACACATTCGAGCCGAGCCGCTCCGCCACCCCCCGCTAGTCATTCATAAACAAAACCCTTTAAATTCAGCAGTTCCAACAGAATTTTTTTTAGAGTATTTTAATATTTTACAGTGATTGTTGGTACAACCTGGGTGTACCTCTCTGTTCCCGATGGCTGCCTGACTGCAACCCGCCTGGTCACGAGCAGCGTGCCATCTTTTAGTATGGTGCATAGCAGCTCCTCAATACAGTTCTGGCTCATGACTACTAACAGAAATGGTTTCTGTCAACAGTCCTAAACTGCTAGTCTTCTGACTGCGCCATTGCTCTCACACTCTCACCCCACCACAGTCCTTAAGAAAAAAAAAAGAGACAGAGTGATAGAGAAAATTACAGAACCAGGTACAAAAACCTAGAGACAAGCAGGATCTCAAAACCATTAGCACCCTCTACTACCAGTGCCAGTAGTAGAGGGACTACTTTACCAAACAAGCATTTGTCAATGCTGAATGTTAGCTTGCTGGCATTAGCAGTGGAATTGCAGGAGTTAGACAGATGCAGTATAGGAATGGCATTGAAATACTGATCTGACACCAACTCCACCCTCACCCTGCAGAGATGGATGGGCATTGCGGTGTGCCTTTGGGTCATCGCCCATGACAGTCACGACATTTCACCTCATCCTACCCTTCAGACACTGACAAATGTTGAGGTGTGCCTTGGGGTGTTTGGGCTTTACATTCACCTCATTCCATAAGGAAATAGGCTGAAATGGGTGCAGTATAGGAGAATGGGGTGAACTCTGGGGGCAAAGAGTCCAAGGCGCACATTGATGCCTTTCACTGGATGCAGGGTGGGGGTGGAATGGCATGAGCAGTAGGGCATTATGGTTGAAAACCCTAATACCCTGGGTGTTTCTTGGTATTTTTACTCCAAGTTTTCCACATGGGCTTTTTGTGACCCCACCATAGTGACACTATCAGTTCGTTAGGCGAAAGGTGACTTTGCACAGTGACTGTGCCATTTGGAGCCACAGGTGCGAAAACACATTTGGAACAGGGTGTGAAATGTGACAGGTGTACTGTTCATGAGAAGGTGTAAAAAATAGCATTGTTGAAAATCTGGAGTGAAAATATAAAAAAACTGGTGACGTCACAAGCGTGCATGGAAACTGCACAATGTACACCCGTAATGTAATTAGTTTGGGAATTTTTTTACAGCAGATTTTCAGCATAGGCATTTTGGGGCCTCTGCTCATGAACAGTGTCACTGTGATTTTCTCAATCTGTCCCGAACGCTAATTTCCCACAGCGACTGCGTTATCCTGCGCTGGAAGTGCGAAAACGCATTTTGGCCAGGGTGTGAAAAATGACAACTGTACTGTTCATAAGGAGGTGTGTAAAAATGTCAATGTTGAAAATCTAGACTGAAAATATTACAAATTCGTGAACTTATGAGGGTGCGTGGAAATTGCACAATGCACGCTCATAACACAGTCATTTTATGGACTTTTGTCACCAAATTTTCAACATAGCCATTTTAACACCTCTGCCCATGAACAGTGTCACTGTGATTTTCTTAATGTGACCCAAGCATTGATTTCACACACTAACCGCGCCAATGTGCGCTACATGTACGAAAACACATTTTGGGCGACATACGAACATACAAAATTTGCCAGCAGATAAACGCCTAGAGGTCTATCAAGTCTGCTCAAATGTGCAGCCAGCACCCCTTATTCTGCAGCTGCCCCTCCCTTCCACCCTTCCCCTTCATTAACCCTCCCCCTTGTCCTGTCCTATCCCCTTTTGAAGCAGTCCACTTTCTACTGGATACCACTTCTACAGGTAATGCATTCCACCCAGCCACCACTCTCTTTGTAAAAAAGTGTCTCCTCATCTCCCTCCTGAACCTTCCTCCCTCCAGTCTCATATCATGGCCCCTGGTGTCCCTCCCCTCCCTTACTTTGAGCAGCCCCTCTGTACATGTCTTGTTTATTCCTTTCATGTATTTAAAGGTTTCAATCATGTCACCCCTGCCCCTTTTGTGAAAAGGAGGTATGGTAAAATGGAAATATTGAACATCTGGAGTGAAAATATTAAAAATTCTCAAAGTTACGAGCGTGTGTAGGAACTGCGCAATGCACGCTCATAAAACAGTCATTTTTGGGAATTTTTTCACCACATTTTCAACATAAGGTTTTTGGGGGCCTACCTCATGAACTGTGACAGTGTCATTTCATTAATCAGTTCCATGCAGTGACCGCAAAATCACCTTTTGGGACTGAATAACAAAATGACAGTCACTGAGTTTATGAGGTGGGGTCCCAAGAACCCCATGTTGAAAAGTTGGTGAAAAAATTCTGAAAAATGGCTGAGATATGCACCAAAGTTGAAAAAACACCATTTATGCCATTACACAGCTTACCAGCATTTCTTCAGTTCGCGGTTGGCTTTGAAGAGGGCAGACGTGTTCCTGGTCCACCAAAGATCATCGCACTGGCATCCAGAGGTAAGTATGGGGTGAGGTGGGGGTGTGGGGAGGTGGGGTATGCAGAGGGTGGGTGTGGATTGGGGGGGGCGAGAGATTCAACAAGGGACTGTTTTTCCTTATAGGTGTTTTTTTTGGGGGGAGATGATGTGGGACTTTTGCCATGCTGGGGTGGGCTCCCAGCATGGCAGCTGGAAGTTTGTTCGGGGGGCAGTGGAGCCGATGGGGGATTTGGCACCCCTGTCGGCCATATAGACTTTTGCCAGGCTGGGGTGGGCTCCCAGTGGGGCACCTGGAAGTCTGTTTTGGTGGGGGGTTACAGTGGAGCCAACCAGGGATTGGCACCCCTGTCAGCCATACAAATATTTGCCATGCTGGGGTGGGATCCCAGAATGGCACCTGGAAGTCTGTTTGGGGGGAAGTGGAGCCAGCGGATTGGGCACCCGTCAGCCATACAGTGTGGGGGGGCGCATGAGCATGCTGGGGTTGACTCCCAGCCTGCTATTTGGGTGTTTGTTGGTGGGGGGGGCCACGAAAAAAATGGAGCTGTCTATGACAGCTGTTCAGATGCAGTGCTGATGTGTAGGCACTTTAGCAGTATGTAAATTGCCTGCCGACGGCAGTATGCAAATTGTCTACACATTACCACCGCTCATTATAGTGGTATTTTGCTTTGAACCGTACGCCACTGCATCTGAACTGCTGTCATAGACAGCTCAGACATTTATTGGAGGGGTGAGGCAAACTGATCCAAGGGACCATTTTCAGTTTCAACCTGGGTCATACAGTGGCACAGAAAAATCGGTGCCAGTTATAATACAGTGGATACCTTATAATTCAGTGAGTGCAGAGGTGTCAGAAATAGTGATATATAAACATCAGGTCATAAAATAGGGGTTTAGGACATAAAAACAAGTTCATGACAACAATAGCAATGTACCTCTGCTTGCAGAGAACTAGGATACACACTTACAGCAGATCAAGACATTCTTCAGCCAGTCAAGAGTTACAATACAGTGCATTAGAGATTACACTATTGCAAAAACATCTTCACAAAGGAGTAAAAACATGTCAATTTTTTATGTAATAGCCAGTACTTGGGAAATAATGTAATAGGTACACTGGGCCCCTTAAGGTGGCTTTCTGGCAAGGGTGTTTCGTAGGAAGCAGGTACAGGTAGCCTGAGATGTAAACCAATCTCTTAGTTTCGATTTGAATGACTGATGAGAGGGGAACATTTGGATAGCCATTGGTAGTTTGTTCCAAAAGGAGGGGACAGAGACAGAGAAAGCCTTGCTCCCCATGACAGTGGATGCACAGGGAACTACGGGGGGGGGGGGCAGAAGAGACCCTGAGGCATCTAGTTACCACCCTGCCAGTGAGAAGCGAGGAGTAAGGGGACTTTTGTGAGTTCATAAGAGAGGTGTCGACTAGACAGCCCAAGGCATATTCAAAATGGTCCTACAGAGGGAGAGACAGCCTAGGGACCAGTATAGAGAGCAGTGGTGAGTGGAGTAAGGGACCTGAAGGGCAAAGTGACATATAGAGTTGTATGTGATATTCATACAAGAAAGAAGTGAGGAGGACAAGGAGGAGAACACTGGGGAGCAGTAGTCAAGTAGGGGCAAAAGATTACCCTGGGCAATTGCAAGGCGAGCTTCTGGGGTCAGGAGGTGGTTAACACGGTAGGCTGCCAACAGCTTCTGGTGGACTCTCTTCATGGTGTTTGAAATGTGGTCATTGTAGATTAGGGAGGGATCAAGAGTCACTCCTAGGTATTTGAAGGAAGATACAGTGTCAAGAGGAGGGCCTGCAGGGGTGACTATGTGTAACAAAGTTTCTGACTTGGTGGCTTTTGCAAAGTATGGCTTAGAGCCAAAGAGCATGGCCTTCATTTTTTTCTCATTAACAAGATGTTTTTTGGAGAGGAACCAATTTTGAGTGACTCCATAGTTTATCATGAGGGTAGAAGATATAGATTCAAGGGACTTGGTGCTATGGTAGATGACGAGGTAGTCTGCATAGAGCAGCATATTAAAGTTTATGCTTTCTGCGGGGAGATCATTTATGAACAGCGAGAATAATAGAGGCCCTTGTATGGAACCCTGGGGCACACCAGTGTGGACAAGTAATGCAGCAGAGGTTTCTTTGCCTATCAGAACAGACTGAAATCTGCTTGAAAGGTAGCTGCTGAACCAAGCGATGACGTCCGGGGAGCAGCCTAGGTTTAGCAGGGTGGATTGGAGGAGGAGGTGGTGGTCAACAAGATCAAAGGCCTTGGATAGGTCCACAAACACCGCACCTGTGGCCATACCCATGTCCATGTTTCTAAGGACATGGCTGGAGAAAAGGGTCAAGGCTGAGGATGTGCTGTGGTGTTTGCGGAGGCCATGTTGGAGGGTGCATAGGAGGTTTTAATTATCTTGATGCTCAGATAGCTGATGGTGAATGATTTTTTTCTAATAGTTTGCTTAGATGTTGGAGGAGGGAGATGGGATGGTAGTTTTCTCGGACAGCGGGATCACCAGATTTGAAAATTGGCACCACATGCGCATGCTTCCATGATTTAGGCATAATAGATGATGAGAGGGCAAGGTTAAATATGTAGGTCAATGGCTTTACAAGGGCAGGGGGAGAGGATTTTCAGAAAGGTGGGATACAGACCGTCACTACCTGGGCTGCCCCTGGCAGGAAGTGTCTTAAGGATTTTGCAAGTAATACTATGGCCAATGGCTCTGAAATAAAAAACAGGGCTTGATTTCAGTGGGCAGCATGGCTGGTTTTGCTGGGCAGAGGGAGGCTGTGGAGGGTGTTTTCTGCAGCCTGCAGTGTCAGGCCTCATTATGCTCCTGGGGTGATCTGGTATTGCTCAATATTGCCCAACCTGTTGGGTATTCCTGCTTGCTTATATTGTACTGTTCCTGTACACTTCCTGTAATTCCCGTTCCTGTGATTTCTTATCTTGTATTGTATTGTAATTTTTCTGTCTGTACTACCCTATTGTAACCTCCCAGGTTGTACCTGAAAATAAGCATTTAATTGTCTAGTGTGCTTACCTGTCAATAACAACTAAACAAAAACTAAATAAATAAAGTGCTTTGAGCATTTGAAAGGCACTTAATAAAATAAAGGATAAGTACTAGACGACGACTACTACTACTACTACTACTACTGATACTAGTACTACTCTGCCCCCAAAACTTGGTATGGTCTTCCAGCTAGCAAGCAAACTTCTCAAGCTTTTGTCACTGAAATGAGGGGCACTGAACCTCACAGTGAGGGACAATGGAAATGCAAGCTCAGAACACTGTGGAAATCATTTTGTTGATTTGTACAAAGTTTTTTTTGATTCAGTGTCTTAGAATAGTATTAATTTCTGCTTTAAAGTCTAACTTTACAGCACATTCTCTGTCAGCAGCACCGTTTCTATGGGAGATGGATGAGGGACAGAGCAATTTTGAGGGGTAAATTGAGGGATGTTTCTCATAAGCAGGGGCAGTTGAGAGGTATGCTGACAATGAAAAACCTAATGGAATTTAGTTCTCATTTTAAAACATACCATTTCAAGAGAGAGCTTGAATGCTTCTCAGCCTAAACCAGACTGGCAACAGTATATACAATGTTTTTCTTTTCTTCATGTTATTTTTGGGAAAATAACTTTGTTACATCGTTTTATGTGAGAGGTACTATATATAAAATTGAAGTTAGATTTTTGTTACTAATGATTTTGGTCCATGTTATAGAGCTAGAAAACAGGCATCACCATAATAAAATAACCTGCTTTGGAGATGTGGGCAATACGACACCAACTGAAGTGGCAGGGTTACTGCTGTTTAATAGTTAGGCCAAAGGTCTCAAGAAATCTTTAGTCTCAGACTTGATCCACTCTGACAGATGTGAAGCACTAAAATGACCAGCTCTCACTAGTACAGTGAAAACAGGATTTTACAGTTTTGTAGCTAATTATAGCAACAGCAGCTTAAGGTATTCCAAGAATCCGCCCACCCCAGCTGAGCCTTCAGAGACTCAATGCTGAGAAGCCACATTGGTTGACAGAAAATCAGGTGGCTTCAAGCAAATAGAACCGCAGATGGAAAGGGCCATTAGGAATCAGCAGTTCATTATAAGCCAGTCAGTCTGGAGTTTCATGCTTATCATTTCCAGATGGCACCCTCTCTGCAGTAATCTGAGTAACAGAACAGGGAGAGAAGCACTACACTTCGCTTGTATTCAGAAATAAGTGGCATGTACTCAGGGACAGCCTCCACTACTAGACTTATAGATGTCAGCACTGCTAATGGCTTCTGTCTTGAGGTTTCATGTGCCTAAATCCACTTGGGGAAGTTATTCTGTGGGGCATGCATTAGTTGCTGGGCCAGCACTTGCCAGTAACATCAGGAATCCAACAAGAAATGAAACTGTCTGAGGAGGTCTGAATCATCGTATTGTGAAGCTTGCACAATATTTTTGCATGAGAAACATTATTTAGATTTCAGCCCATTGAAACAGTTTTCTCTTTTTTGACCCCTTTAAACCTGAGCTAGCACTTCAATTTCCCTTGCGTACAGTAAACATGCTTCTTACGTGAATCAACAGCAAAAATGAGGAAATGGGTTAACTAACTTATTTCTGCTGCCAGACAACAGCTGTGTTTGTGCTCATGCTGTGGCAGTGTAACGTTTGCCAGGTTTGTTAAATTCCAGTGTTTGTGCACAGGTCACAACAGACACCTACAAGCACCCCTCAGATACTATCAGAAACATCCCTGTACCTATCCTATGTTTAGACACCCCCCAGACCCCAGTAAAGACAGTCCTGTGTTGTACCCTCTCACCAGCAGACATCCACCAGATCTCAGTAAACCCATACCCATGCATCTTCCACCTGCAGACAGCCACAAATGCATAAAGTAATGTCAGTACAAGGCAAAACAGGCCAGACAGCATATCAGCTTATTATGGTATGGAAAAAAGACATGTAGGGAGGCATGATACAGTATGGAAGTACACACACAGCATGGGCTACATAAGCCAGTGTGTGATTATGATGTGCACATTGATGGCAGCCAAGTGGACGAACAATACTGTGATAATTATGAATAAAAATAAAGTATAAAAAAAGAATGCTGTGATAGAGGTATGAGCCCAAGCAACAGGGGAAGTCAGCCTGTGGTCATGAATGATGTGCAGATTTAAACAGGCAGCTATACGGTTGAAGAATGCTATGATGGAACTGGAGGCAACATATAGGATAGTGTATGGTCTTTCATACACAACAAGGCAATTCTTCACCTGAATGTTTTCTATGATGGCTGATGACCTTGAGAATGAAGCTCGAGAGGTTCCTCTGCCATCATAGAAAACACAAGGGGGAAGAGTTGCCGAGTTGTTTGGGAGGCCATACACTATTCTATATAGTGTATGGTGCCCCAACATACAGGATCACTTCTGTTTTTTGACCATTGTCTCTCACTGGAGACCCACACTCCTGGTCGTTCCAGCCCGCTGGCCAGCTCGCGGGCAGGAGTACCCAACCACCCCCTCCCATGAACGGCACTGGTGGGGGTGATTGCAGTGTGACATCCTCACTAATGCAGATTGAAAAGTCATTCTACATTAGTGAGGACATCACTACTGAAGCAGAATTACTTTTTGCGATGTATGGATTTCCATACACAACCGCATTCCACCATACACTATATAGTAATTTGAGGTCAGAAGGGATGATTGGTCTATCAGATCCACCTCCCCTAATACTTCATAAGCAGGGAATAATAATTATGTACTAATTTATAAAATGGATAGGGAAATTCTTGCTTCCTGATTGATTGTTACCTGTGCATTGAATCCATTCAATGCACAGATAAAAACAAGTTCTCAAAACCACAACTGCACTACTGAAAAAAAAATCAGTGTGCCATTAGAATACTCATGTTTTCAAATGCTGCCATTTGTTTCCTGTGTTAGTGAGGAAATCATCACTCAGTACAAAAGCACTCCAGCAGGCATATTTGGTATGTTTCTTTATAGTGACTCTCATCCCAGCCCTATACATAAGGTTCCTATGGCCTGAGACGCTTCTCCATAATCTGCTTCCAGATTCCTAGAGTGAAAACTACCCTTTGCTCTGCAGCAATCAACTTCTCACTTCCATCACTTTGGAACACTATGGAAGACTTATTAAAATTATCCTCACACTGGCCCGTTGGTGCAGTGGTTGGATTTCTGCTTGCGACGCCAGTGACCCGGGTTCAGAAGCAAGCTCGGGTCGCTGGAGGGCTGGCTGGGGGGAGGTAGCTTGAGCATCCCACGACTGCTCGCTGCCGTCAGGGAGGGAAGGGCTGCGACCTGGTGTTGAAGTGACCACTGGTGGAGGCCAGGGGTAGAGCAACACGTTTGGGTCATTTGGGGGTGGTGCCTGACAGATGTTGGCTCTTGCATTGACATCTCGATGTCACGCACCTCAAGAAAAACCAGGAATAATTGCTCGCTGGCTGCTGGATGATGGCTCTCTGCTCCCTGAGGGCCTCCCGCACCTTCCCAGGGCCTCCTGTTCCTCAGCAGCATCCCCGGGCCCTAGGAGTATGTGCTGGGGTCATGTCTCTCCTCCTGGTGCCTTCTCCCTTGGAGGAGGGGGACCTGCCCAGTGAAGGGATATGCCAGGATATCCCGGGGGTCAGCTGCCATGTGAGGATCAGAGAAGGGCTGGGTAAGGACAGTAGGGCTGGGGGGAATTTGGTAGAGCCTGAAGGAGTGGAGGACAAGCAAGCATGAGGTAGAAAAATAGATTACACAAAAAAAAAAAATGATCCTCCCTTCCAAGCATTTTCACATTCAAAGCTCTATTAATGGATTATCTGAAGGAATCATGCAACTGTTTCAGACCACTAAGCCCTGGGTGCCACTCTCAAATCCTACGCCTAAGTATCTCATCCATCCCACATTCCTAACAACAGAAACCTAGGACCTACAAGCCTAGTTCCCTTAATCCGAGATGGCCCTACCTATTCTGGCCTCCCTCTTGGCTGCTTACTCTTTCACCCCAATTTCTACCCTATTCCTTATTACCTCCTTATTTTTTATAATTTAGGTATGAGCTCTTACTTAGTGGAGACTATATGGAATTGTTGTCTCTTCTTATTCCAGTAAAGCTTATCATTATGTACCTTTGCATGTTAATTATGTTGACCGGTATGTATAGGCCCATATTGACCGGCACCTTCACAATGTTTTTTTTTTTTTTTGCACCGCTGTCCACCGCAATTGTAATCTTATGAAGTGTACTGTATTGTATTAATGCCCAGGACCACCTTAAAAATGAGCTTGCTCAATGCTGTTTATGCCTGGTTAAATAAAGTGATTGATTGATTGATATCGCACACATTTAAATTTAAATTATAAAAAGTATTTACTTCTGATCCCACTGTGCTGCTAATTGTGCTACCACTCCCACAACACATCACCTCCCATTGTCTTGTGCTGTCGACTGTGCTGCCAGCACTGCAGCTGTTCACAAAACTAAAATCCATCCTTCATATTTTTTTTTTATTTTCATGTCCGGTGGCTCACTTCTCGTAGGCAGGGCAGGGTTAGGGTGGCAGAAGTACAGCCCCTCTCTCAGTAACACCGTTCAACAGAAGTACAGTGGTTTCATCAGTAATGCTGCTTGCTCCATCATGGTGGGTAGTAGAAGGGAGCTGAGTCACAGCCACTCGCTGTAACAATGTCATGCAAAATAACATACAGCAGTAAAAGACAAATCAATGTCACATAGAGTAAAATATGGCAGTAAAATACAAAAGCTGAAATGGAAAAATCTGACAGTTGGGGGGAAGATAAACCCACTCAATTATCCTACACTAACTATGGATGCCTATAAAGGACAAATTATCCTAAAGACAAATGTCTGAAAGCAATAAGGCATCAGGATGGAAGGACTATTTTACATTAAATATAGTCAATTGTTTCACTTTTTCCATAAGTAAACAGTTTTTTAACATGAAAAAATTATTGAAAAACAAGGAACCCCATTATATGAGTGCAATAAGACACTCCGGAGTGTGTACTGAACAGATCTGATTGCACTTCCAAGGGAAGAAGGCACTTGGCCTGTGGTCTCATGCCTTACTACGCTCCTGGGTGTCTGGTCATATCTGTTCAATGCACACCCCATTGTGTCTTAGTACTTACTTATAAGTACATTCCATCCCCTCTTCTACTTATGCTACCCTGCAATTCCCTTTGCAGTTACCAAATTTGCCTTCATATCTACTGGCTACACTGGTAGGCTGTTCCATGGGTTCACCACCCTCCGGGAGAATTGCCTTTTAACATTACATCTAAAAAAAGGTACCCTGTAACATAAATAAATGTTACCAATTGGTCCAAATTTTCCTTGTTTCATTTCTTCAAATCTCACAATATTTGCGATGCAGATCTCATTTGTGAAGGACTATTTGTTAAGGTACAGAAAATCAGTCACTGGCAATAACAGACCACAGGTCACAGTCACAAAGGAAAAACATTTATTAGTGGTTAGTTCATGAAGTTCTAATATAGCGATTCAGTACTCAAAGAGGGAATCAGCCCAAAATTTCTGTCATCAATAAATTCAGAATTTGGATCAGCATAACCCCAATCAGCCTTGTGTCAAAAATGAGGTCTTTAAGTTAATTTGTTTGAAAGTTACAAGTCATTTTGTAACCCTAAATTCACCGCTTGTTCAAAAGGCCAGTTTCTTTTACATTTAATCTTTTTATTGAGTGGTTTCTGACAAGCACATTCAGAGAAAATCATACATTGTGGTACATGTTACAACATTAACATCTTGGAAAACATCTGTACCCATATTCACATCAACGTCACTGAAGAGCTACTGATGATGTCATAACCAGAACTCACAGCCTAGTTCTCCATGCAAGCTACTGTATAGGATTTATTTCTCCCACATCACATAAAACTGCAGTTGTAGTAAACATCTGAAAAAGGAAAGCTGACACTGGGTGGCTCAGTGCATGCACTTCCATAATATGCAGATACAAGGTACAGTACTTCAGAATGTGATGGGGGGGGGGGTGGAATGTAGTGGCAAACATGACTTTAGAATATCAAAATGTTTAGCAATCTTTAGAATATTGCAGTCATGAGATTTCAAAATGCCACCAGGCTGCAACTGTGGAATGCAGCAATGATACAGTCTTAGAGAATAGCTGGGACACAAAATTCTGTAATGTGGCAGGGACACTAAAATTTATAATGTGGCATGTCATATCTTTTTAGAATGTGGCAGAGCTACACAATTTTAAAATGTGGGAGACACATAGTTGTGGAAGGGGCAGAAATATGTAACTTCGTAATGCATTATGGATGCATAAATGTGCATAAATGTGGCATGTGGTGGTGATGCACAATTTCAAAATGTAGTTAGGATACTTAATTTTAGATTGTGCTGGCAACATACAATTTCACAATGTGGCATAAACACAGAATCTCAGAATGTGGCGGTGACGCAGTTTCAAAATGTAGTAGTCGCATACAATTTCAGGATGAGGCAGGGGTGCATAATTTTAGAATGTGACTTGGATATGCAGTTTTGGAAGATGGTAGTGACACTCATTTTCAGGATGTGGTTGGGATGTGCAGTTTTGGAATGCACATTTTCAGAATATGATATTGACAGGCAAATTTGGAGTGTTGCAGGAAGGTGCACTTTTAGAATGTGGTGGTGACATAGAAACATAAAAATTGTCGGCAGATAAGGACCACTAGGCCCATCCAGTCTGCTCGTAGGCCCTATACATTGTATGTGGCCACTGACCCTATGTGATCAAAGGCTTTGTTTCCTCTCCCTCCCCTTTCAGGCTTCCCTTGTGCCTGTCCCAAGCATGCTTAAATGCCTCCACTGTGCTTGCCCCCACTACCTCCTATGGCAGACTATTCCATGTGTCGACTACCCTTTCTGTGTTGAAAAATTTCCTCACATTACCTCTTAATCTATCCCCTTCCAATTTCATATTGTGCCCCCTTGTTCTAGTACTTTTTCTACATTGGAAATGCTCCCCTGCCTGCACCTTGTTTATGCCCTTGAGGTAGTTGAAAGTTTCAATCATGTCCCCCTACTGTCTTCTCTCCTCCAGCGAGTACATATTGAGGTCCCTTAGTCTTTCCTCATATGTTTTATGGTGTAAGCCCTGCACCATCTTTGTTGCCCTTCTCTGGATAGTCTCCACCTTATCTATGTCCTTGCACAGGTGTGGTCTCCAGAACTGCACACAATACTCCACGTGAGGACTTACCAATGTTTTATACAATGGCATCACCTCCTCCTGCCTCTTGCTAGTGATAACCCTGCCTATGCACCCCAGCATGCCACTGGCCCTCCCTGCCACCTTTGTACACTGCTTTGATACCTTAAGGTCATCAGAGATGATAACTCCTAGGTCCCTTTCCTCTTTGGTGACAGTTAGCCTCCCCTCCCCCCCAACCTGTAGCTCTTCCCAGGGTTCCCACTACCCAGGTGCATTATCTTGCACTTCTTTGCATTGAACCGCAGTTGCCACATCTCTGACCATCTTTCAAGCTTCTCCAGGTCCCTCTTCTTTTTCTGCACCCCTTCTGGAGTATCCACCCTGTTGCAGATCTTGGTGTTATCTGCAAACAGGCAGACCTTTCCCTCTAGCCCCTCTGCAATGTCACTAATGAAGACATTGAACAGGACTGGTCCTAGTACTGATCACTGTGGTATCCCACTGGTCATCCCCTCTCCCCAGATTGTACCCCATTTACCACCACCCTCTGTCTCCTGTCTGTTAACCAGTTCCTAACTCAGTTCACCACCTTGTCTCCCCCATGCCCAGACTACACATCGTGTTAATCAGCCTTCTATGTGGGATGGTGTCGAAGGCTTTGCTGAAATCCAGGTAGGCAACATCTACTGCCCCTCCCTGATTAAGTTCCCTAGTCACCCAATCAAAAAAAACTATTATATTCATTTGACATGACCTTCCTGCTGTGACATGCAGTTTTGGAAAGTGGCTGTGGCGCACAATTTCGGAAAGTGGTGGAAATGCTCAGTTTCAGAAAGTGGCAATGACACACAGTTTTGGAATGTGATGGTGTCATACAGTTTCAGATGTGATGGTGAGGTACAGTTTCAGAATGTGGATGTGCCACACTGTTCCAGAATCTGGCAGTGATGCACAATTTCAGAATGTGGCAGTGATATACAATTTTAGAATGTGGCAGTGGTGCACAATTTCAGAATGTAGTATTAAATGCACAATTTCATAATGTGGCAGTCACATACCATTTCAGAATGTGGTGGTGATGCACAGTTTCAGAATATGGTGGTGATGCAGTTTCAGAAAGTAGCAGTGATGCATAGTTTCGGAATGTGGCAGTGATGCACAATTTTAGAATGTTGTGGTGAAGCACAATTTTGAAATGTGGCAGTGACGCAATTTCAGAATGTGGCACCGAAACGCAGCTTTGGAATGTGATGGGGATGTGTGGCTTTGGGATGTGATTGAGATGCATCATTTTAGAATGTGGTGGCTGTGTACAATTCTGGAATGTGGCAGGGATAAGCAATCTCAGAATAAAATGGTGTCTCCTGTCACATTCCAACTGTGTGCATCCTCACTATATTCCAAAAATTGCCAGTCCCTACCAAATTCCTCGATGTGTGTTCCTGTCACATTCTGTGAATGAGTGCCCCACCACATTTTGAGATGGTGCATCCTTGCCACATTCTGAGATTGCATGTCCTCCAACCCAATATTTTAAAATCCTGCAACACCTTGATATTCAATACCATAATTTGGTGCTGCATTCCAAAACCCACTTCCTGACACTGTCTAAAGTAAAGTACCACGCATCTGAATATTCTGGAAATACAAGCACTACAGCCAACCCTATGTCATTTTTATGTTGTTTTGTGCGTGCAGTGTGGACAACACATTGGGGTTGCTTGAAGTGGAAGAGCAAGTTTGGAGGTGCAGTCGTGTTGTGGTCAGTGGTGTCACTGCTTTTTTGGGCTTGGTTGTGTGGCACGAGTGAGATTGCATGCTGTCTATGACAGCAGTTGCAAAGCATGCCACCAACTTGAAATGTTTAAGCCACTGCAATGAGGGGGGCTCCACCTGATTGTAGGGTGTGCCTTCCCTGGTATAACATTTCAATGAGACATGGCAGCTGTGCCATCTGCCTCTCACAGTCCCCGGAAAAGCCAACTTTGTGGGTGCCCAATCCTCCATGTCGACATCATCATGCCCCCCTTCCCAGTTCATTTGCTGATGGGGGAGCCCAATCCCTGTCAGCATCATGTCCTGTGCCAGTTGTTTGCTGAAGGGGGTGCCCAATCCCCCATAGCACCATTCTCCCCCTCTGCCAAACACCTTTTTATTTGCTGATGGGGGCCCCAATCCCCTCGGCTTCAGTCCCCTCCACCCCAAGACATGCAGGTGGCACACGGAGAACATACCTGTCAAAAGGAAAAAACTTTCCAGCGATGTTTTATTTTTTTTTTAAGCTGTAAAGTAGAAAATGGTCCCTTGCTGACTGCGGCCCACTGTGTATACCACCTCCCCACACATCCCTCACCCCATACCTACCTCCAGAGCCTGGCATGAGGATCTTTGGTAGACCAGGAACACCTCTGCACTCTTCAAAGCTGATCATGGACTGAAGAAATGCTGTATAATGTCATAAATAGGGTTTTTTTCAACTTTGGTGCATATCTCGGGCATGTTTGGGAATTGTGGCACCAAATTTTCAACATGGGGTTATTGGGACCCCTCCTCATGAATTCAGTCACTGACATGGTGTTATTTGGTCCTGAAAGGTGATTTCACGGTCACTGTGCAGAAACACCTTTCAGGACTGATTAATGAAATGACAGCGCCACTGTTCATGAGGTGGGCTCTCAAAAAGCCTATGTTGCACATTTGGTGAAAAAAATGAAACAACTGACTGTTTTTCGAGAGTGTGTTACGCAGTTTCCATGCACTCTCGTAACTTCATGAATTTGTAATATTTTCACTCCAGATTTTTAACATTGCCATTTTTCCGCACCTCCTTATGAACAGTACAGCTGTCATTTTCCACATCCTGGCCAAAATATGTTTTCGCACTTCCAGCACAGAATAACATGGTCACTGTGGGAAATCAGTGTTTGGGACAGATTAAGAAAATCACAGTGACACTGTTCATGAGTATAGGTCCTAAAATGCCTATGTATGAAAATTTGGAGACGAAAGTCCATTAAATGACTGTGCTATGAGCGTGCATTGCGCCGTTTCCATGCACCCTTGTAACTTCACAAATTTATAATATTTTCACACCTCCTTATGAACAGTACAGCTGTCACTTTCCACATCTTACCTGAAATGTGTTTTCGCACATCTGGCGCGCAGTGATGCAGTCATTGTAGGAAAACAATGTTACGAACATACAAACATACAAAATTTGCCAGCAGATAAAGGCCTAGCGGTCTATCAAGTCTGCTTGTATGTGCAGCTAGCACCCCTTATTCTGCAGCTGCCCCTCCCTTCCACCGTTCCCCTTCATTGCCCCTCCCCCTTGTCCTGTCCCATCCCCTTTTGAAGTAGTCCACTGTTCTACTGCATACCACTTCTGCAGGTAACACATTCCACCCAGCCACCACCCTCTCTGTAAAAAAGTGTTTCACCATCTCCCTCCTGAACCTTCCTCCCTCTAGTCTCATAGCATGGCCCCTGGTGTCCCTCCCCTTCCCTCCCTTACTTTGAACCGCCCCTCTGTACCTGTCTTGTTTATTCCTTTCATGTGCTTAAAGGTTTCAATCATGTCCCCCCATCCCTCCTCTCCTCCAGTGAGTACATGTTCAACTCCCCAGCCTCCTCTCGTATGATAAGTCCCCTAGCCCCTTGATCATCTTTGTCTCCCTGCGATGCACTCCCTCCAGTAACTCAATGTCCCTCTTCAGATACGGGCACCAGTACTGCATGCAGTACTCCAGGTGCAGTCTAACTAATGACCTATACAGTGGCAGAATCACCTCCTCCCGCCTCGAAGAAATAACCCTTGCAATACAACCCAGCATTTTGTTGGCCTTTGCAACTGCCTTTCTACATTGTGCCAAGTTGTTCATTGACCCTGTAATGAGTACCGCCAGATCCTTCTCCTCCTCTGTCTGGGCTAGCTGCACTTCCCCCAGCTGGTAACTCCTCCTTGGGTTCTTTATCTCAAAATGCAGCACCTTGCACCTTTTGGCATTAAACCCCAGTTGCCAGGTGTCTGACCAGGTTTCAAGCTTTGCCAGATCATCCTGCAACCCCTGCCATCCCCCCTAGGTCATCCACCACCATTCCTACATTGGTATCATCAGCAAACAGACTGATCTTGCTCTTGATGTCCAATGATATGTCTGCAATGAATATCCCAAACACTGGTCCCAACACCGAGCACTGTGGAACACCACTCGTCACTACCCTTGAGTGTGAGAGCTCCCCACCCACCACCACCCTCTGTTGCCTTCCCTGAAGCCAGTTCCCTACCCATATCACCAGCTTTGCACCTGCCCCTGTGCCTTCTAACTTACTTCCCAGTCTTCCATGTGGCACCAAGTCGAATACCTTACTGAAGTCCAGATACAGGACATCCACTGCATGGCCCCTCTCCAGTTGCCTAGTTACCCAGTCATAGAACTCCACCAGGTTGGTTTGGCAGGATCTGCCACATATGAAGCCATGCTGTCTGCTGTCCTGTAGTCCTTTGGCCTCTAGGAGGGCTACCAACCTCTCCTTCAGGATAGTCTCCATTAGCTTACCCACGATGGATATGAGGTTCACTGGTCTGTAGTTTTCCTGGTTCATCCTTGGGGCCACTCTTGTGGAGGGACACCACATGAGCCATCCTCCAGTCCTGAGGTACACACCCCGAATGTAGTGAGGCATTAAATAGGTCTGCCAAAGGTCCTGCAAGGACCTCTGCCAGCTCCTTCAGTGCTCTGGGGTGGATGCCATCTGGGCCTGGCACCTTGTCCACCCTCAGTGCCTTCAAACCCTCCTGAACTCTGCCCTCCATGATTTCCCCATCTGTCACCCCTCCTCCGCTGTTTCTTCCATTTCTCCCCCCTTGGGTATCACCCCCCTCTTCTCCTTAGTAAATATCGAGCAGAAGTAATCATTTAGTGCTTCTGCCTTATCTCACCCTGCTTCCACCCAACCCCCCTCCTTCCTAATCCTTACTATGTGGTCCTTACATCTCCTTTTCTCCCTGATGTACCTAAAGAAGTCCTTCTCCCCCTTCTTAATGCCTTGTGCCAGACCGAGTTACATAGATGCCTTTGCTCCCCTTACTGTCCTTGTCACCTCCTTCGATTCCGTCAAGTACTCCTCCCTGTCCTCCCCCCTCCCTGTTGTCTTGTACCTCCTAAAGGCAGCTCTTTTCCTCCTTACCTTTTCCATGACCTCCTTGCTCAACCAGCTCAGTTTCTTAGCCCTAGCCTTCTTGCTCTGGGCCTTGCAGCAGGTTTTGTTTGCCTCCACTATCCCCAGCTTTATGAGCTCCCACCTCTGGTTAATATCCATACTAGATTGAATTCTGGCCAGGTACCCTTTTACCACTTCCCCCATCCTCCCAAAGTCGGCCCTCCTGAAGTCCAGCACTCTTGTGCCAGATTCCACTCCTTCCTTGCCCATATCCAATGTGAGCCATACTGAGTGGTGGTCACTACCTGACAGCGGTTCCTTTACTGTAAGTTCTCCCACAAAGTCCCCATTTGCCAGCACAAGGTCAAGGGTATTCCCTAACCTGATTGGTTCATTGACTATTTGCAGCAGGAAGCTGTCCTGGAAGGCGTCCAGCAGTACCTGCTCCCTTCTGTTTCTGGTTGTTGGGGTACTCCAGTCCACTCCGGGCATGTTGAAGTCCCCCACAATCACCACACTACCCTTCTTGCAGGTTCTCCTGATCTGTTCTGCTAGTTCCCTTTCTAACTCCTCCGTCAGAGATGGCGGCCTGTACACCACTCCCATTCTGAGAATCCTATTCTTGGAATCCTGGATTTGCATCCAAAGTGACTCCATACTACCCTCCTCCCCTTCCTTCCTTACATAGTTCAGTCCTTTCTTCACATATAGTGCCACACCCCCTCCTTTCCCAATCACCCTGTCCCTACGAAATAACCTGTACCCTGGTACAGACAGGTCCCAGTCATTGTATTGGGTGGCCAATGTTTCTGTGATGGCTACAATGTCCACCTCTCCCTCTGCCATGAGCACCTGTAACTCAGCAGTTTTCCTCCAAAGGCTCCTAGCATTAAGGGTAACCACCTTCAACCCCTCCCCCATC
The DNA here is from genome assembly GCA_016271365.2 of Neoceratodus forsteri. Lineage (NCBI taxonomy): Eukaryota > Metazoa > Chordata > Ceratodontiformes > Ceratodontidae > Neoceratodus > Neoceratodus forsteri. Next base: position 728,885,301 of record CM057453.1, read on the forward strand.
CTGCCCTCCTTTACTAGCATCACCAATAATACTTGCCATTTGTCCTTTGTCACTGTTATGGGGGGTTAGCTCATATGGTTTCCCAACCTGTGGTCTCTGCATGTCTCTTGCCCAATTGCCACCCCCCACTCCTAGTTTAAATTCCCAACTTCCTCTATGTGCTCCACCATCCTCTGTTTCAACACTTTCTTTCCCTCCTCATTCAAGTGTAGTCTGTCCTTGGCATAGAGACTACTGTCCTCCCAGGTCCCCCCCCAACAGCCCATACCCTTTAGCACAACACCAGGTTCTTAGCCATCTGTTAAATTCCTCTGTTCTCAGCTTTCTTGTTGTGCTTGCCTTGGGCACTGGAAGTATCTCTGAAAAAGTTATTGATCTTCCTGCTCCCTCACATAATTGTCCTAGTTCCTCAAACCTCCTCTGGACTATATCTACTGTCTTGTCAGCCAGGTCGTTTGTCCCAAGATGTATAATTAAATGAGGCTTGTCCCTACCCCTTCTAGCATATTTCAGAACAGATTGTCCCACCCTTTCCACTGTCATTCCTGGCATGGCCTCCACCCAAATGCGACAATGCCTCTCCCCCTTGCTACCCCACCTGACTCCACTTAGTATTGAGTCCCCCAGCACTAAGATTCCACCCCTCTTACTCCCTGCTTGCTTCCATTCATCTCTCTCTCTCATTTCTGGCTCCTCTTCTTCCTCTTGCACATTATTTCCCCACTTTGCCCCATTGCAATTCTCCCAGCAGAACTCCCCCCCACTCCAGTTTGGTCCAGGCATTTATCAATTACTCCTCTAATTTCATCATTTCCCTCCTCCTCCTTCCTCTTTAGCAGTGCACAACTATTTTCTGAAGACCCTTCACAAATGCCTTCTCCCTCTCTCTTCATAGTAACCTGTTCTCTCCTTTCCACTCCATGACTTTTGCCACTTCTTCACCTCCCCTCACAAGTCCCTATCTCCTCCTTCCATTTGTTCTTCCTGGCCTGGGCCCCTTTGTCTCTGCTTCCCTTCTTCTGACCCTCTCCTCACCACTGTTGGCTTGAATCACCCTCCCTCATCTCCCCTCCTTCCTCCCGCCAGTATTGTGCTAAACCCACTCCCAGTCTACCTTGCCTGTCTTAGTTCCTCCTGCAGACCCTCAATCTCCTTTCTAAGTTTCTGTATGTGGTTGCACATTAAACATCCCCCACACTCCAGGCAATTTTAGAAGATTGGTGCACACGGTTATTTGTAGCCACCACCGTACCCATTGCTGTCGTTGCCCATAGCGACCCCCACCCTTCCAGATGCAGGATACCAAACACTCCCCAAGTCTCCTCTCCCCCTCTATCAGTGCAAAACATTCTTTTCTTAATTTCCCTTACCTCCTTTGTTGTACACGTTTAGATTGATTCAGCAACTGCTTTTTATATTCCTAGCCTTCCTATCCACACCCAAAAAAAGACTTTAAATAGCTATTGCACAACCCTCTTCAAACTCCTACTCCTCCTTTCCACAATGCAATAGCAATGCAAAGAAGTAACAATGAAAGCTCCTTGATTTGCAGTTACTTCCCTTCCACTGAGATAGCAGTCACCTCTTCACTCGCTGCTGTTCCTTTCTTGGATGTCTGCTTCTGCTATGACAGGTGCATATCCTTTGCCCATTTGAGGAAGTGATGTCAGAACCCCTGGTATAAAGGAAATCATGGATCAGGGCGGGTGGGGTGAGGGGTTGGAGGGTGGGAGCAGCCCAAGTCTTCCAGAAACAATCAGGTAGCTGAGGTCCCTGGTCAAACCATTAGCACCCTTCCCCCACTATGCACTAAACTTTGCAGCTAGTCAAGCCAGCAAAAATGGATCACAATTCTACTCAAAGCCCTGAAAATAGGTTTGCTACCAAAAGAAACAGGTCTCCAATTCAAACAGTTTCACCAACAACACATCAAAAAAGGCTTGAAATTAGAAGAGATAGGTCTCAAATTCAAAGAAACAGCCCCAATTAAATCACACCAAATAGGTTTTAAATCAGAAGAAATAGGCTTCCTCAATGCAGCCTGCTTCAGAACAGAGTAAGAAAATCACAGTAACACTGTTGATGAGTAGAGGTCCCAAAATGCCTATGTTGAAAATTTGGTGAAAAAATTCCATAAAATGACTATGTTACAAGCGTGCGTTGCACACTGTCCAAGCAGAGTCATAACTTAGAGAATCTGTAATATTTTCACTCCAGATTTTCGACATTGTCATTTTTGCACACCTTCTTATGAACAGTACAGCTGCCATTTGTCACATCCTGACCAAAATGTAGTTTCATACATCTGGCACACAATCGCATGGTCGCTGTGGTGGGAAATCAATGTTTGGGGCAGATTAAGATAATCATAGTGCCACTGTTCATGAGCAGAGGTCCCAAAATGGTTATGTTAAAAATTTGGTGAAATAATTCCACTAAATGACTGTGTTACAAGCGTGCAATGTGCAGTTTTCACACATGCTTGTGATTTCTGAAAATGTTTAATATTTTCACTCCAGATTTTCAACATTGCTATCTCTTCATACCTCCTTATCAACGGTGCAGCTGACATTTTAATGTGGTGCAGAATGGCATGGTCCCTGTGAGAAATCAATGCTTGAGACAGATTAACAAAATCACAGGGACACTGTTCATGAGCAGAGGTCCTAAATGCTTTCAAGAGATGGGGTCACAAAAAGGCCATGTTTAAAAATTTGGAGTGCAAATACCAACACACACCCAGGACATTAGGGTTTCTAACCATTATGTCCCACCCTGTACAGACTAACAGACATTGGGGTGTGTCTTTGGATTGTCTGCTGTAGTGCTCATGCCATTGGTCCTCCACTCCCACCCTCCAGCCACTGACAGGCATCAAGGTGTGCCTTGGACTCTTCAGCCCCAAAGTTCAACCCATTAGCCTATGCTGCACCCATCTCAATGTACTCCCTTATGAAATGGGGTGAGCATAAGGCCCAACGACCTCAAGGCACAACATACTTGTCAGACTCTACAGGGTAGGGTGAGGTGAAATGGCATCAGTGTTATGGCTAGCGACCCATACGCACACCCCATGCCTGTCACTCTCTACAGGGTGGGGTGGGGTTGACGTCGGTTTTATACTTCACTGCTATTCCTATTATGTGTCTCTCTAACTCCTGCACTACTTATGCAACACCAGCAAGACAACATTCGGCATTGACAAATGTTTGTTTTTGTTACTGATTACTTCAGCTACAGTTTCTCAAACTTTGGAGAAATAGGTCTTATAAGGTTGCTGATAGGGAGGACTAGGCTATGAGTCCTGGTTGTGACATCATCAGTGCCTCTCCATGGAAACTGGCTTTTTTGATCAAGGAGTGAAATCAGGGTACAAAATAGCTCATAACTTCAAAATTAAACAACGTAGAAATTTAATTTTTGGTATGAGATTTATTGAGGGTATGATGATTCTAATTCTGCAATGTAACACTTTTGGCTGGACTCCATCTTTAAAAAAAAAAAAAAATTCCACTTAAAGTAATATTGGTAGGTTCCCCAAATGTATTTTTCACATAGTGTGCCATTGCCAGCCATGCTTCAGATGTTGAAGCTTTAATTTGTTTTATAAAAAAAGCTCATAGTCATTTTATTGTTATGTTTTATCAGCAGTTTATTTCTGGCTGCTGTCCAGTTTTTTTGTGTGGCCTCACGCCCAGAATGATGTTATGTAAGGGAGCTGTCAATGTTTTACATACATCAACAAGGAATTCTGGGTAATTTATAACATTGACTTAAATGTGCCTTACTCAGAAGTAGTCTCGTATGTTGGTAGTGGTGAGCACGTAATATGTAAATGTCCATAGCAAGGCATTGTGGGTGCAATAAGAAGCTGATTTCCAAGTTCTTTACTGTGAGGTGCAGTCTCATATTGTTATAGTAATGGAAGCAGTATAGCACATTGGTCTAAGGCTCTGAACTACCAACCTAGAGACCTGGGTTTGAATCCCACAGCCCCCACTTGCATACTGTGCAACCCTGAGCAAATCATTTAATTTTCTTGTGCTCCCAGGTCACACCTGTAAACAAGTTTTTAGCTTAGTGTGTCTCTCCTGGTTAATAAAAAACAAAATATGAAAGCTTCTGTATGTTTATTTTCAAAACCAGGCATTGTGCATACCATATCTAGCTACAAGATTTCTTCACTGAGAGATGCAGTCCCCTATTTCTGTAGTGAGCACAGAAATATAATAACCTGTATACTAATTTACATATTGGGGCATTGTGGGTACAGTAAAGAGTTGATTTTTCTATCTCTCTAATCAGAGTGCAGTCTCCTATTTTGGTAGTGTTTACAGCAGTACAATCTGTAGCAAAGCTTCTGGAAAATGTTTTTGTGATGTAGGTAGGCCACCAAGCTAATTTGCCATTCTGTGTAGATGTTGTTTCACTTTTACTGCCTGCTGGTGCAGTGACAGGTCCGAAGTGACAGCTCCTATCAGAATGTGGGAGTGTGATGATACTTTTCTATGTTTATGTCACAGGGCTTGAATGGCTGTACATAGTTTTGGAGTGTAATAATGGGTCAATGATGATATGGCTCTGAGCAGCTTTCTGCCAATTAAATCACTAGACTTTTTCTACACATGTTATAATGCTAGATACAGCTTCTTGCAAACAATATAAAGAGGCAGCTACAAACTGACAGGGTCCCTTTATACACTTTGTTTCCCTTGTATGATGTCACAGTTGGGGGTTGCAGCACTGAGAAACAAAGGGGCGGGTTATTCAAATGAAGCAGAGCACCAAAATAAAATACATTTTTTCATGAAAAACAGCACTATTTGGCAGTTTGGATGGCAGGAGACTGATTCCCAGCTCCTACAGATGTCTACTTCCATTTGCTATGGCAAACTTGCAACATCATTTTAAAACAGATTTTTAACAATGGGTTGTGCTGTGCTGGTCATAGTTTTATTCATTAATACACCACCAGTACATATTTCTAGTACATAGGGTCCTCCTAACGTTACCCCTGAATTTACCACCTCTGAACTTCAGGGCAGGGTTTCCCATCCTGCTGGAACACACCAGATAAAAGATCTCTGTCAGTATGAATGTGTCGATGCCCTTCATTATGTGGAAGACAGAGCATGTCCCCGCTCAGCTTCCTTTTCTACAGCGGGAACATGTGAAAGAGAGCCTTAGCTAAATGTGTGAGGGAGCCTTACCTCCCCAGAAGCCATCTGGTCCATAAAACACAAGTTTTCTGTTCTGGGATTTAGAAAGGGAAGGGATCATACTTAGGCTAAGTGGAGCTGAGAGCCCGATCCCTTCCACTTTCCAGTTCAGAGACCTGCGCCCGCACTTGCATGTTTCATGATGTAATAGTGTGGAGAGCACAGGGGTGCACTCCATAGACAGTAATGGGGCAGTTTTTATAACACTTGGCATAGCTTGGCTATGGCCAAGGATGCCACTGACTCTGCCAGTTTTGCATGACTGTGCTTCCTCTGGAGTCCCAGATGTAGAGAGTGTCTCTGTTTATAAGTGCAGTTTTAAAATGACAGTCCTAAGCATATAAAACATTAAAATCTGAGTTACATGGGGAAGAGGAACTAATTTAAGCAGAATTAATCCCATACTTGCAAATTGATGCAGGGTACCACATTCTATCTATTATATTCTTTCCTAAAAACTGCATTAATGCACCAGCTAGGGTTCAGATTAAAGAGACAAAAGTAGGGAAATTTGGTGTTAGGATTTCCAACCCAAATTCCCCACCCTGTCCCTTCAAGCATCAAAAGAAAAAAACATTACAGTTTTTACTGTCTTGAGTCTTGGCAAATCGGGGTGGGGTCTTCCTTGGGGTTCTCAGCTGTAACGCTCACCCCATTGTGATACAGTTTTCAAATGTGCAGAACTGTGCCTCCCCACATGTTGCCAACAACCTGTAGGCCCTGGCTGAAAAAAACAGATCACATCTGACCTGATTTGGTGATGGAATGGGGTGAGCGTAAGGGTTGAGAACCCCAAGGAAGACCCCACCACTGATTCGGCAAGACTCAGGACAGTGAAAACTGCAATTTTGTTTTCGTTTTGATGCTTCAGGGGTGTGGGTGGAGAGTTAGGGCTGGAAACCTTAATGCCACAGTTCTCTATTTTTTTTGGCTTTAACCCTTAGGCTGCCAACAGAATTAGGACATATAGGAATTTTGGACTAATATATCAGTCTGTGGCCATGCAATGGTTAAAACATTTTAAAAATCTTCTTTTGTAATACAATTTTTTTCTTTCCTATGGCCTCACAATTTTTTTTTTTTTTAAGTTGTTTAACCAGGAGTAGCACACTAAGCTGAAAGCTTTTTTACAGGTGCATCCTGGGAACATAGGAAAGTTAAGTGACTTGCTTAGGATCACACAGTATATAAGTGAAAGCTGTGGGATTCAAACCGAGGTCTGATGTGGTGGATGTCACCAAATTTGCAGTTCAGAGCCTTAATCCATTGCACTATGCTGCCTCCCTGTGGCCTCACAATTTGGTCCCTCCTAAACAATCTATATCCTGCAATATCCAAAATATGGTATATCTGGCAATTTATGAATAAAGGGATTTTTATGTGGGTAAAAGTTGAGGGGTGGGACATGAATCTACCAAGCCTTTCACCCTAATGCCAGTGTCACTGGCCATTCTGCAGTGCCTAAAAAGTTGAGAGGGACAGGACCCCCTCATACCACCCAATGGTTGCACCCATGAATTTGTGGCCTTTCATGTGGGTAAAACTACTCATAACATCAAGATCTGGATTGGAGAACACCTTAGGGTAATAACAAAGGAAGATCCACCTAATGGACTAGTGCAACGCCTTAAAAAGAAAGGGGGATGGGAACCACTTGTTTAAATTCTGTGGCTTAGAGAATGTGAACTTGGGCAAACAGGGGTGGAGATTTGCTGTCTTCTGTGTTACTTTGGGGGCTTTACACGCGTCATGTCTAAATGATCAAATAGAATTTACCCCTGTCCTGCTTCCTAAAAAAATACGCTTTCTGAAAAAATTAGCTTTTGAGTAATGTGTATAAATAAATAAATAAATAAATGAGTGCAATGCAATGCATTAAAGTAATTGGATCAGAGTGTGGATATTCACTTGACTTTTTATGTTTCTGCAGATGTCAGAAATAATTTGCCTACACTCATACTGGGACACAGTTCTGAAAAACTGTGCATGATTTATCAGTGAAATAATGTGTAATATATAGATGTGTATTCATTTACAAGTGTGGGGATTGAGTCTGCTTAAATTAGCTCCACTCACCCATATTGCTCAGATTTGAACTGGTCTTTAGTGTTTTTTTATGTATCTGTTGAGCACTGTCACTTTAAAACGTACACATTTAAACAGAGGCTGGTCTGCAGTTGGTGTATTTGGCAATAGCCTGTCTAAGCAAAGAAATTTGATAGAAAGCAGAGCAAATGAAAAAATAACTAAAAAAAACGTTATTCCACTGTTGGGACTGGTTGGGGCTGCAAAGGTTGTTGGGGGCTGTAGTTCTCAGCATGTAGCTGGGAATCTAGTACTGAGGGCATGGAAGCAGCATTGCTTTACTGTGGGATGGCATGTGTTTGTATATTTTAGGTTGCAAACCAAGGGGCTGAGCAGAATTGTTTGCGAGACTCACATAGTACCCTCCAAGTTAAATTTTATTATATTTTTAAAACAACTGATTTGGAGCCCTCATGACCTCAGGACCACCTACTGTAAATCTGAGAACCCCAGTGTCGGTGAGCACGGGAGGAGTCAGACACAGCAGAGGCAAGTATCTGCCATGTCAGTCAGGGATAACTGGATAGCCACCAGGAATTATAGCTGTTTTTCACAAGAACTACGCAAGTGAGTAAGAACTTAGATTAGACGTGTTGCATACATTTAGAAACTGGGGGGCCTGATATATGGAAATCACTCTCGAGTCTATACTCTAGCAAGGGACAACATTCTAAAATAGAGAATACAAAGGAGATGATAAGCTGTGAAAAGTGCAAAATGTTTAACTGGGTAGAGGGGCTGAATGTGGGTTTGATTATGTATGTGCAAAATGCATTTATATCCGGGCACTTGAAGAGGAAATAAGCATGCTTAGGAACAATGAGGAATTTCACAATGTACCACACAATTAGAGGCATTTTTGACAGTGTGATCCAGAATACAGCTGGAAATAGTGACCCTATTGAGGAGGAAGAACAAACAGCTGAGGAAATTGAACCAGCCCCTAATGTAGATGAAAAAATAAATAGAAATGAAGACAGTAGTGATATAGAGGACAATGACATACCTTCTTGGGTTAGGGTAGAAGGCAGGAAAAGGAAAGGGCAGAGTGGCAGACAGGTATAACCTCTTAATACAAAACAGATAGCAGCCTCTAGAGAATGCATGGTACAATGACATGGAACATGGGGAAACTGATACAGGAATAGAAACAGGAACACATACAGCAAAGTAATGCAAACCAGAGCTAGTCTTGCATGATTCTATCTTAAGAGTCACTGGTGGGACAATTTGCAGAGGGAGAAAAGAAGTTACAACTGTGAGTTAACTGCCTAAAGCAAAGGTGAGAAATGTGACGGGAAACTAAATCCAGTTTTAGTACTGCATGTTGGTGTTAGCGACATTGGGTACAGACTTGACAATGATAGTGAAACAGACTTTTTGGAGGTTGGTAAAAAAAATTGAAAATGAAGGATGCCAGCTGGTGATCTCTGAAATCCTAGCAGTTCTTAGAGCTGAGCCAGGTACAACACATGCCATACAAAACAACTAATGCATTGTTCATGGAATGGTCAGAAAGGGAAGGATTTGGTTTTTTTAACAGCTGGGGTAAATTCAAAGAGCAGAGTGATCTTTATAGAGGTGATGGGCTCCTTTTTAATAACCTGGGGCTAGGAGACTGGGAGACGGTATTAATAAAGAAGTTGCAAAATATTTAAAATGAGCATGAGGGGGAAAGGGGAAGGGATGAAAATACCGAAGAACCTTCAGAAGCACTGACAAACATGCCACAAAGCACAGATAAAGGGAGTGCAACAAATAATATGGACAAAGACTTTAAAACTGGAAATACAATAACGAACAGAAGATAATGGATATGTATGTTGGCAAAAGCTAGCGGATTGGGGAATAACTTTGGTGACCTTGAGGCTGTATTACACACTGATAAACCAGATATTTATATGGTATAACATAAACATAGTGGTCATCAGAAGACAACTGGAATAAGAATATTTCAGGCTACAGATTGTTCAGGAGAGACTGTATCGGTAGAAAAAGGGTGGAGTGGCAACGTATGTAACAGAGGATGTGTAGGCAGAGGAAGTTTTCCACTCCAACATCCTGGAAATGGAGAACATTTTTGTGAGAGTGGGACCTAACAGTAGGGGCTGCATCTGCATGGGGGTGTACTGTAGACCACCAAATTAGATGGAAGAAAATTACCAAAAAATTAACGGATGAAACAGAATCACTGTGCGGGGAAACACAAAATTGTTATTATGGGTAATTTAAATCTTCCAGTAATATATTGGTTCCCAGGCACAGGTGGCACAGCCAGGCACAGATCATTAGGTAAAGATTTAACCAACTTAAACCTTAATCAATTAGTGAAAGATCCAACAAGGGGTAATAACGTATTAGACCTGGTACTTATGGACTGAAGTGAAGGAATAAACATCTGTGTCACTGGCGAACCTTTAGGTTCCGGTGATTATGCCATAATTAGTTTTAACATTTGCATGAAAATTAACAAGACTGAAGGAGTTAATAAGTATAAATGCTTTAAAGGAGACATGAATTTCATTTGAGTGTATAACAACTAATGTTAGTGCTTAAAATTGTCAGTTAATGTTATTGTCACACCGATTTGCCTGTTAATGAAGTTTCTAGGGGTATTTTTTCATTTTCCCCTTTTTTTTATGTTGGCTTTGACACCGTTGCTTGTGACAGTCAACATATTGGGAAGGAGATACAGCTTTAGGTATGGCTGCTGTTGGGCGAATGCAGGGCATGCATCAGTAGGTACATCCCTCATTCCCCAATAAGCCAGCATGCTAGTGCTGACACCAACATTATGTAAAGTGGACAAAACTTCTAAACAAAGTGCCGCTGCAATCAGAGACAAGCTTGTCATGCAGTGGCACAGATGACACACCTTCCACACGTGCCATCCCCCCCCCGAGTACAGGGTGCCACGCTGGGAGCCCACCCTAGCTGGCAACTGATGCCATGGCCGACGGGGGTGCCCAATCCCCCTTCTGCTCCATGCCCCCCCAGCCATCCTTCTGCCATGCTGGGAGCCCACCCCAGCGTGGCAAAACGTCCCGTGTCATCTTTTTTTTTTTAAACTTGTAAATTAAAAGCGGTCCCCGGCGCTTCTCCCTGCCCCCTCCCACAACCCGCACCCACCCACTGCGCACCCTGCCTCCCCACCCCCTCACCCCATACTTACCTCCGGAGTCCGCGCAATGATCTTCAGTGGACCAGGAACACGCCTGCACTCTTCAAAGCCGATCGCTAACTGAGGAAATGCGGTAAGCTGTATAATGGGCTAGATAGGGTTTTTTCAACTTTGTTGCATATCTCAGGCATTTTTTGGAATTTTGCACCAAATTTTCAACATGGGGTTTTGGGGCCCTCCTCATGAATTCCTGTCACTGTCTTGGCGTTTGTGGCCTCAAAAGGCGATTTCGCGGTCACTAAGCAAAATCACCTTCAAGGCCGATATGAAATGACAGTGGTGGTGTTCATGAGGTGCCCTCTTAAAAAAGCCTAAGTTCCAAATTTGGTGAAAAATCAACAAATGCCTTTTTTCTGGCGTGCGTTGCGCGGTTGCTACGCGCCAGGCTCATAACGCCGCGATTCACAATATTTTACTGCCGGATTTTCAGCATTGTCATTTTTGTACACCTCCTTGTGAACAGTACAGCTGTCATTTTCCACATCCTGCCCAAAATGTGTTTCCGCACTTCCGGCACAATAACACAGTCACTGTGGGAAATCAGTGTTTGGGCCAGATTATGAAAATGACAGTGACACAGTTCATGACGGAGGACCTAAAATGCCTATGTTGAAAATTTGGCGATACTCCATAAAATAACCGTGTGCCACGAGTACGCGTTGGCAGATTGCACGCACGCCTGCACTGCCGCGGCATTTGTGATATTTTCAGTCTGGATTTTCACCATTGCCATTTTCCACACCTCTTGATGAACAGTATTGCCGTCATTTGACATATCATGCCCAAAATGTGTTTGCGACTCCGGCAGAATAGAGTGGTCGCTGCTTAAATCACTTCTTGGGACACTTTGAGGAAATAACAGTGACACTGTACATGAGCAGAGGTGCTAAAATGCCTATGTTGAAAATTTGGTGCGAATCTTATAAATGGCAGTGTTGCAAGTGTGCATTGCATATTTCCCACACACCCTAGTAGCTTCGAAAATTTGGTATATTTACATGCCACATTTTCAACACTGGCATTTTTTTACACCTCCTTATGAACTGTACAGCCATCATTTCTCACATCCTGCCCGACATGTTTTCCCGCACTGCACTACAAAACACCCAAAGGGACACCCTAATACTTGTCACTCTTTGCAGGGTGGGGGTGGGTTGGCATCAGTTCAATACTTCACTGCCATTCCTATAATGCATCTGTCTAACTCCTGCACTACCAATGCCAATGCCAGCAAGCCAACATTCGGCATTGACAAATGCTTGTTTTCAATCATGTCAGTCACTGTGCGGCGAGTCTCCTATATCCTGTTTAGCTGATCACTGTGTGTTGTCACGGTGTAGTGCGTCTGACGTCATGTCATGGTTGGTGCCACAAGATGTTGCATCCCAAATTTGACAGTCTCCTGGCAGTGTGACGCTCTCAAACGGGTGTGTGTAAATGATGGGCTACTGATTGTCATAGTTCAATTCACATATTTCTTGCCAGGAATGTTGCCTTTTTTGCTGCTATGCTATTTCTTCTGTATTTCTGAAACCTATTACAACATTTGAGAGGCAGAAAACACTGCATCATCCAGTGTGGATGTATGACAGTCAGTCATAATCCAATATTTTTTTAATAATGTTACAGCACGCAGCTTGTCTGTTAATGAAGTTTTTGCAAACTGATTATCTAGACCTGCATTCATTTCTTACATGTAAGGGAGCAGTGAAATCGGACAGCATTTCTGTATCCTGCTACAATTTTGTGACTAATTTGTTTGGGGGGGGGGGCAGGTGCAATACTTCTTGTGCTATAAAGATACTTTTCATTGCTGCATTCATGTATTTTGTAACAGTAATGCTGTATTTGCAATGAATTACTCATATGCTACTGTCTTTGTGTATCCTAAAGCAGACTACTGTCTCGGGTGTATAGCTGTAAACGCTGCAGTAGTCTGGGTATATTTATACAGAAAAAGGAATACTTTACTATCACAGACAGCAGCTTGCCACTTTAATATCTTTTGTCAAACAGTTATGCAGACCTGCAGTTCTATCGTTCACATAATCCATGTGATTGGAATGTGGGTTCAAATCCCACCACAGCTACTTACTCATCTGGGACTCCTACCATCTTAATTAACAGTGAGAACACAAAAACATCTGCCACTAACAAAGGACAAAAATCTGCTTCTGAGACAGTATTGCAGTGTTAATAACAACTTATTAGTGAGCTGCTGGTATGATAAGTGACACAAAACACTCCAAGGAAGAACCGTTGAGTTCAAAGTGCCAGGTTGTTTTGTGCCAGAGGTTGTAGGACAGGAGCTTCAAGGGTTTTTCTCCTGCCGCCCAAAATTTGAACCAAAGCTAATTCCACTTGAGTGGAGAGCAAAGTATTACGTTGTAGCTTCACCTTGCCATTGCAGCAGAAAGCTCAGATCTCTGTTTTGCATTTCAGGCCTCCTAAATTGCCTTTTTTAGATCCACAACCTCTGTGTAAGAAGTTTGGCTTCTACTTTATGTGCCTTCCTGCACATAGCAGCATACTGCATGAAATGGCCCCACATAGTGGCCTTAAAGGTCTCCCATAGCCAGGCCTTGCTTACCTTGGTTGTATCATTAAGAGCAAATATTCCTCTGCAGCCCCCTTTAGCCACAAGAGGAACTATTTACATAGAAACATAGAAACATAGACTTTGAAGGCAGATAAGGACCACTTGGCCCACCTAGTCTGCCCATTTCCCTACCTATTGGATAAGCTGCAGATTCTGCAACCCCCCACTATAATTGCCTTATGTCTGTCCCATGCATGTTTGAATTCCCCCACTGTTTTAGACCCCACAACCTCTCCAGGAAGGCGGTTCCATGCGTCCACCACTCTCTCCATGAAAAAGAATGTCCTCACATTACCCCTGAGCCATCCCCCCTCTAACTTTAAATTGTGCCCCCTTGTTCTTACACATCTCTTTTTCTGAAAGATGCTACCCTCCTGGACTTTGTTGATTCCCTTGAGGTACTTAAAAGTTTCTATCATGTCCCCTTGTCCCTCCTTTCATCAAGGGTATACATATTAACTCTCTCAGTCTCTCTTCATATGGTTTCTGATGCAGACCCTGCACCATTTAGTTGCCCTCCTCTGGACTGCTTCCATCCTGTCTATGTCCTTGCGTAGATGAGGTCTCCAAAACTGCATGCAGTACTCCAGATGGGGTCTCACCAACTGTCTGTGCAGAGGGATAACAACTTCCCTTTTTCTACTTGTGATGCCCCTCCCTATGCATCCCAGTATCCCCCTGGCTCTCCTTACTGACTTCTCACATTGCTTACCCACCTTTAGGTCATCTGATATGACTACACCCAGATCCCTTTCCATGATTGTTGTCGTTAGTACCTCCCCTGCTATTGTGTACTCTTCTCAAGGTTTTTATTTCCCAGGTGCATTACTTTGCACTTCTTTGCATTGAATCTAAGTTGCCATATGTCTGACCATTCCTCCAACCGTGCCAAGTCCCTTCTCATCCTTTCTACCCCCCCTTGTGTATCAACTCTGTTACAGATCTTTATGTCATCTGTAAAGATGCTTACTTTTCCTTCCAGACCCTCTGCAATGTCACCTATAAAGACGTTAAAGAGGACCGGACCCAGTACTGAGCCCTGAGGTACTCCACTAGTAAACCCCCCTTTCTTCAGAATGTGTTCCATTCACTATTACCTTCTGTCTCCTGTTGTGCAGCCAGTTTGCTACCCAGGCTACCACCCTGGAACCCACTCCCAGGCTGGCTAACTTGATTATTAATCTTTTGTGCAGGACTGTGTCAAATGCCTTGCTAAAGTCTGGGTAGGCCATATCCACAGCCCCTCCCTGGTCTATTACTTTGGTCACCCAGTCAAAGAAATCAATTAGATTCATCTGACATGACCTTCCTGCTGTGAATCCATGCTGCTTTGGATCCTGTGCCCCACTGGCCTCTAGGTACCGACAATTCTTTCTTTCAAAAGTGATTCCATCATTTTCCCCACCACTGAGGTCAAACTAACAGGTCTGTAGTTTCCTGCTTCTGCCTTGCTCCCACTTTTGTGAAGAAGAATCACATCTGCCCTCCTCCAGTCCTCAGGTACCACCCCATCTTCCCATGATTTGTTAAAAAGTGTGGCTAGTGGTGTCACTAGGTCCTCCCTTAGCTCTTTTAGGATTCTAGAAGAGCTAAGGGAGGACCTAGGGTGAATCCCATCAGGCCCCATTGCTTTGTCCACCTTGAGTTTTAGGAGTTCTTTCAGGACTCTTTCTTCTGTAAATGGACTGGCGTCAACCCCACTACCCAGAGTGCTTCTATTGTTTGGTTTAGGTAACTCCTCCTCTTCTTCTTTTGTGAATACTGAGCAAAGTATTCATTCAGTATCTCTGCCTTTTCACTGTCTCCCTCTGCCCACCTCCCCTCTCCTTTATTAATCTTCACTATCCCTCCCTTAACCTTTCTATGCTCCCTAATGTACCTATAAAAGGTTTTATCCCCCTTCTTAACTGAGTTAGCTATCTTTTCCTCGGTTTGGGCCTTTGCTTTTCTGACTGCCTTCCCCACTTCTTTCTGCTTTAATTGATACAGTTCCCTGTCATGCTCCTTCTATGATTCCTTATACTTTTTGAATGCAGCCTTTTTCTCCTTAACCTTCCCTAACACCTCTTTTGAGAACCATAATGTTTTTTTATTCCGCTTTGTTTTCTTTATTTGTTTCACACAAAGGCTTGTTGCCTCCATGATGGCAGTTTTGATTTTTCTCCATTGTTCTTCCACTCCCTCCTTCCTGGCCATTTGCTAATGCATTCCTCAGGTATTCACTCATTATGCCAAAGTCAGCCCTTTTAAAGTCCAGTATCCTTGTCTTTGTATGGCTTGTCTCCATGGTTGTGTTTATTGTGAAGCACACTGTGCAGTGGTCGCTTGTTCCCAGATGTCTACTGACTTCTAAATTTGTGATCCTCTCTCCATTTGAGAGTACCAGGTCTAATATTGCTCCCTCCCGCGTGGATTCCACCACTAGCTGTCTAAGGCATGCCCCCTGTAGGGCATAGAGAATGACCCTGCTCTTGGATGTGGCTGCAGTCCATGTCATCCAGTTAACATCTGGCATATTCAGGCCCCCAATTTACAGTATCTTTCCTTTTTCAGCCATTTTGAGAATGCCCTCTATCATTTTATTGTCCATTTCCTCCCCTTGAGACGGGGGTCTGTATACAACCCCCGTGCAGATTGTGATGCCATTCCCTGTCTCCAAGGTGACCCAGAGTGCCTCTTGTCCTCCCCCTTTACTTTTTAGTTCTGTAGCTTTGATCCCTTTCCTTATGTAGACAGCTACTCCACCTCCTCTTTTACCCTCCCTGTCCCTTCTGTAGATTGTGTACCCTGGTATGTTGACATTTCAGTCATGGTTCTCCATTTACCATGTTTCTGTGACTGCCACAATATCCAAGTGTTCCTCTTCCATCAGGGCTACTAGCTCTGGAAGCTTGTTTCTCAGACTATGGGCATTGGTACTCATTGCCCTCCATTTAATGTTGGCTTTATCCTTTTTTACCCCATCCCTGCTCTTATTGCCCTTGTCTATTTTTCCATTTACCCCTGTCCTGCCCTTTGTCAAGTTCTGTACCTCAGTGTTTACCCTACTACCTGCCATGTTTTGTGGGGGGGAGGCTTGAACTTCCCTGTTTCCTATCAGCACCTCCCCTCTTGGCTAGTTATCCTTTATCCTTTATCTTTATCCTGCAGAAGGAGCATATCCAGCTTCCAGGACAAGGATTTGGGGACAGGCATTCCCCAGACCACCAAAATGGAAACTGGTACATGGTCTGATATCACAATCAGTTCTATTTTGGATTGGACAACTGCATGGTGGATCTGGGGGAGACCAACCAAATGTCAACCTGCTGGCTGAGGCATGGACTGGGTGATGTAGGAATAGTTCTTTACAGTGAGTTTCATTAGGCACCAGACATCTGTCAGGGACAACTCCTCCATCAATTTGTGCACCATCTGAACTACTTTAGGACAGGGTTCAGTAGAGGGTCCAAAATAAGATAAAAATTCCTCCAAGATTTAGGGGGGCCCCCTCAGTAAGATTTGCAATGGCCTGGCTCAGGGGAGCAAAAATATCCGGACAATCAGAATTAGCCTGGTACACCATCCCACCTACCAGGGGATCCTCTGGAGCAGAAAACCAGACCACCAGCCAATCTCCTTGGCCATCTGAACAGGTATCCAGAACAGACCATTTGGAGCCTTATAAATTAAGTTGGAGATCCCCCATCTTGCTTTGGGGGCAAAGCAGAGAGCTTCCAACCTGACCCATTCCCTACACAATTTAGGCACCTCAAGCTCCATAAATTTAGTTTCTTGAAGTAGCGCTACCTGGCAATGTAACTTGTGTAAGTGGAAGAGGACAGTCTTCCTCTTAATGGGGGAGTTATGGTCCTGGATGTTCCTGGTATAGCAGCACAAGTCAGCCATTTCTTAGTAAGATCAAAATGCATGAAATAGATGGCTGATGCAGGGGGAGGACCAAGGGGATGGCTCCACAATCAGTGAATGACAACTCCAGGATACAGTACAGGTAGATCCTCACCTTCCCCTGCCAGCAATGAAAGCCCCCATAAGTTGCATACATCTGAAACCACTGCCATGGCATATATATACTTCCAGAACTATTTACGTTTTTTGCGACATGCCACTCCAAACTGAGAAACAGAGAAAAAGCATGTCAAAAAGGAGTGGCAGTCTCCAGCCTCCACTTGCACACCAATACTTAATGTATGAACCTGCTCGGAGAGGGGGTGAATCTGCATGCTCAGTGAAAGCAACCACTTACAAGGGAAGAGTAAGATGTTAACAGTAACAAATAACATCTAACATATTTGTCCATGCAGGAAGGTTCCAAATGATGAAGGCCCCCAAATTTATGACACCTCCACAGAGCAGCTGCCCTGAAGGGGTACAGTTTACATTAATAGGGGAAGCTGCCATGGTGAAGATGCTCCGCTGAGGGAGCACAAAGTTCAAATCCCATCAGATCCCTAAACCAATAAAGACGTTTCCCTCAGGGAAGCAATGAACTCTCAGTTCACAGCAAAGACACCAGTACTGAAATAACCCAGAATACAAGTCAAAAAAGTGCACCTTTTAGTCTTGTCCCAAAGCCATCGTTGTTCCTTCGGGTTTCAGCAGAGGGGCATGCACATCCTCCAGGCCCGATGACACTGACACTGGCAAGGGTGTGGACACAGTTGCAGTAGCCCACAATTTTGATGGAAACAGGGTTGGTGGGCTGGATCTGGGATGACAGTTGCTGTGATGAGCTGCTGTTGGAGTCAGTGTTACATCTTCTTGCAGCGCATCAAACCTGTTACATAATGTAGGAATACCACACTGTCAGCTGAGGGTCCTGAGGAGGAAGAGTTCCAGCTGCTACTGTGAGACCTCGGGGGAGCTTCAGGCCTTTTATTCTGTTGGCTGGTCTGCCTTCTTCCCCCTGACCACCTGGGCACAATCCACTCCTCTGTGTCTTTAGGTCAGCTATCAGCAGGGGTAGTCCACTGGATTCCAGAGAAGTGATGGGACAGTAGTGTCCATTGGAGACTTAGCTGCAAGAGCTCTGGGATATGGAGGTTGCAGAGAGTGAGAGGTGGAAGGTAGTGGATGTAAAGTGGTCAGAAGATGGGTGACAGCCTCTGGAGAGTCATAGTCCTGGGAGACTCCATTTATCACAACCCAGAGAGTGGCAGGGTAGTACATGATAAATGATAAATGTAGTGCCACTGGCATGGAGGTATTTCTGGATCACAGGAAATCCTGCCATCATTGAGATAGTTCTGCAGAAAAGTTCTGAAAGAGCTGTATATCATGTCCCCTCCACTACAGTGAACCCTTCATGCGAACCAATTGCAGAATAGTCTTTTTCACTGGAAAACATAAAAGTTTGACTAGGATGGGCATGTGGTCAGGCCCCAGGTGGCAGGTGGTGAGTAAGATACCTATAGGCACACTTAGTTTCAACTGGCAGGCAATCAGTAGCATTGAGACTGTCTCGGAAGGCAGACTGGAGAAGCCTGGCCACTTCATTACCCTCGCCCCCCCCCCCCCCAGGAAGCCTGCAAAATGTATATTTTTCCATTGAGCCCTGTTCTCCAGGTCATCAGTCTTCTGCAGCAGATACTGTATAGTGGCACTTGCTCCCAGAGAGAGACATGGTGATTGTCTGTGTACTGTTCTACCTGGGCATCCCTAATTTCAGTCTGCATAACCTGGCCATGGAGAGTTTTGAGGTCCTGGCCAGACTGGGTTGCCACAATCCTCAAATTGGACATGACTTGTAGCACTCAAGTAAGGAGCTCCATTATACTGTGCAGGGCCTGTGCCAAGTCCTCTGATTGTGCCATCATGCAAAGCCAGGAGTGTAGGACAGGGCATCAGGGAGAAAGAAAGGCCTGTGCCACCCAGAAGACACAGCAGAGAGAGGAGCACTGAAATCAACAGTCAGCCTGCACTTTCCAAAGAAAATTGGATTCATGGCAAGGGCACTGCAGAGAGACTTATCTGAAAAAATAATAAATGAATAGTTAGTTAGAACACAGATAAAAGCAAATTAATGAAGGGGAGAGGGAAAGTGCAGAGATCACCCATTCATCTTGGCTGCTGGCTAGCCATGCCCGCCCCCCACACTGGCGGATTTTAAAAGATGCAGGTTGGGAGGGGTTAAGGCCAGCAGGATTGGGTACCCACTGGCCATTTTTGGAGGGGGTAAGTTATATAGAGAGGTGTGACTGGCATTAGCAGTGTGATCGAAAGTGATTTCTTTCACTCTGCTTTCTTCAGCTACGGCTGACAAAAGCAGTGTAAAAAATAATTTCCAGTCTCCTCCAAACTGCTTTCATCAACCAGCTGACAAAAACTGTGTAAAGGAAATCACTATTGATCATTTCACTAATGCAAAAATCCAGCTATCCACAGAATGATCTTTTTTTTTTAACTTAGCATGTTCAGAAAACAGGACAGTTTCAAATTAATATTTAAAAAACTATGCATGTTTAAAACTTCAGACTTGCAAAAGCATGTACCTTGGGCCAGACTCTTTCAAACTTGTAAGTTTCAGGTTTCAAAAAACAAAACTTATTTTTTAGCTACAGGTGAGCAAAAAAAGTCTTAATTGGGGGTGGATTTGAGCATGTTTGCACCTCTGTGACTTTGCCCCCACTGAACCAACACAACATTTTTAGGACCCAGAGACTGTAGCTGAAGTTCCACACATTACAAATATCGAGCAAGTCAGTTGAACATGGCACAGTTATTAAGATGCAGGAATCAGGGTGTAACAAAGAAGTGCTTACTCATCCCAATATACAAGAAGGACTGCGCCTGTATATCACATAAAAGTTGGTTGCTGTCCTGAACAGTGCCTATAGTGTTAGCTGTGAGCCCTTTGCTGTGCCACTCATTATTATTGAAAAACACTGAAAACTGCAACTGCCTGCCATTTAAACTCAGACTAAAAAGTTTTTAAAAAGCTAAACAATTCAGTTTCACTAAGTCACTACTAGTGTTGCAGAAAGTAAACCTTGACTATACTTATTCAAACAGCAAAAGTCCAAAACTTTGCATCTTTTAATTTGCAGCTTATTTACCATTTGCTGCAAAAGCAAATGATTGCTTCTTTTGCCAGTCCCCACATTCCACACAGCTCAGAGTTAAAAAAAACAAACTACAGAAACAGAAAACAAACTGCAACTAAATGCTCGACTTTGAGTTGCAAGATGATTTACTTTTGATCCTAAACTAATCCCTTCCAATTTTGCTGACTTTTGTAGTAAATCTGATTTGTAACACAATTGACCATAGGAGCTGTTTCTCTCTCATCCCCTAGATATGTCAACAATATTTATGGCTTTCCAACACACTATCTGACAAAATCTGACCTTGAAATGTCCCAGGAAAGGTAAATCCCTCCTGTCACTATAATACGTATAAACTGTGACATCTCTTGTTAATCACATAAACAATAATGCATGACAGGATGTGGGTTATGATGGGATTTACCCCTGCCTCATGCACTGTATTATGAGGCCTAAGGCTGATTGACTTTAACCACATCAGAAGTAGGTAAATCCTACGTAACCCACACCCTTGCATGCATTATTGCAATTATGTGATGGATGTGTTTAAGAATTGTAAAACCTGCAAACAAAAATATGTGAAATCTGTATTTTGTAGTGGTACTTAAAGCTGTATAAGAAAAATATCTCTTCTACTGTAGGAAAAATAGTCCCGTCCCCTACAGTACTAGAACTTCTGAAAGCCTCCCACGACCCAACACTGTATATCTTACTCCATGTATATTATCTAATGGAGATGTTTTCCTGCTTTTTTTAAGTTATTTTTTTATGAGTTGGTGGACCAAGAGAGGAGCTAGCAGCAGGAGTTGGGGAGGAAGTGGAGAGGTAGCAACTTCCAAGCAGCTGCCGGCAAGACAGAGTGTGAGGCATTCAAGAGTGAGAGAGATATAGCAGGAGTTCTGAGCAAGTGACAGGGTCAGGTCAGCAATTTGCATTTTTGCATAACTGGGACCCGAGATGCAAAAATAAAGTAATAGTACAGTAGTTTTTAGTGATTTTGGAGAGGGACATGTGCTAGCAGGTGTGAGAGAGAGGAGTTAAGGGAGATAGGAAATTATTTTTAAATAGTTAACTGCCCTTCCGTCTTCCCTTCCATGACAGTTATGTATTCCGAGATGCTTTGATGATGTTTTGATAAATAATCTATTTGTGGGGTGCCCTCAGTTCTACCTTGAGTTCCACTCTCCTCACTAGCTACTGCTCGTGATTTTCATATTTCTAAGACATTCGATGACATCAGAAACTCCCATTCCATGCTATTCATCTGAATGGCCTGGAATAGTGTTATTGATGTCATAGAATGTTCAGGCAGTATGAAACAAGACAGCAGCAACCGCCGAAGAGAGAGGGTTTCAGGGTCCTTAAAAGGCAACAAAATTAGATTATTAATTTAACGAAAAAGGTCACAAACATATCAGAATACTGGGTAGCCAATAAAAGAACAACTAGAGGGCTTCTAGAGATGTAAAAACTGTTTCCTATCACCTCTAAGAAAGCATCCACAGTTGAGAGCGAGATAACGGGGTGGGATCGATGGGTAAGTGTGTGAGCAGCACTGAAGGCAGCTACAAAGTTATTTTTTTTATTTATTAGTGGTCTGACTGATGTTGCTTAGATTTAATATCATAGTGGTCATGAAAAAAATACTGGTCTGCCAATTTAATTCTTTTTGTTGGGCAGGTTTTAGAAAGAAATATGGTGGCAAAAATGGACTGTGGAAGAGTGAAACAAATGTAGTGATTTGCAGACTTGTAAATTGGTTGGCTGGCATTTTACCCATGGATTGTGGGAAGATTTACAAACAGGTAAAGATGCCGCCTGACTAATCAGGAGGCAGTATTTTTGATGCCCACTGTATAGATAATGGTTAATGATTTCAGAAAAATAATCTGTAGTCAACTCATTGCAGAGCTCCTGTTTTCTACATTATCATCTCTGGTCAAACACTGATGCATGGGGGTATCCTGAAAGTTCTTTGGGTTATCCAAGCATCTATATTTGGGTCTTATATATCATATCTACTGTTATTATTGCATGAGTAACACCATTTGGTGGACAATATGGTACACTGCAAACATATAGTAACTGACTGGAAAAGTCTGCAGGGATTAAACTATGCGTAGTGTGTTTTCAACTTCCAAAAGAAACATTTCATCTTCTTTCTTTTGCTTCTGGCCTGTTTTTTATAGTTTTGTGCATACAATACCATAGAATATATATTTACATTGAATCCATATAACTATATAAACATGCAGCAATAATAATAAAAAAACAGCTCCCATCAATGTAGTTAACTGTGACATAGACATAGATTTGTAATGTACTGTATATATGTGGCCTAGTTGGGGAAAAGTCTGACAGTCACTGGGTGGTCAGAAAGGGTTAGAAGGTCACAAAAAAACAGTTTAAATTGAAAGGAACATCAAAAGGCAGGGCTTTGTTTTAAAAGGCTGTAGTCTTTTTTATTTAAAAGTTGCATAAAAATACAGGATAAGTTATATGAGAAACAAGACTCATTTACAGAACGTCTCAAGTCATGAATACAACAAAACAACAAAGACAAAAAACATATACAAAAACAGCTATTCCATTCATGGCAACTGAAAATGACCTCTGTGATCAGCAGATTACTGTATGTGGGAGTGGACCCAGAAGCATAGTGCTTGAATGTTCATCCTGATCATATCAAAAGGGCTGTCTGGATAACAGCCCCGCTCCAAAGGAGCCTCCTACTGTTTTGGTAACCTTAACAAACATTAGAAGTAGCCGGTTTGTTATAAGCAAATGCCCAACACACAAACTCACCTAGGGTATGGGTATTAGACTGCAGACCAGTTTAGGCCAGCTTCTGGAGCAAAGGGGCAAAAGGAGACTGACAGTTATCATGGACAGGATGATGCAGAAGGCAGGTGGACCCCTTGAGAGGGTTAACCTTGTAGTACAGCTCAAGCACCAGCAGAATATATTGGGGGCAGAGCCTAGCAGATGCCCACTGCAAGAAATGGAACATGCCATACACTGATACCAGGCCTTAGTGGCAGCTTGGTTCCTAAGAGAGGAAACAACCCAGAATATGTGTACGATCTTTTAGACTAGAGAGGTTCTTCTTTTTATAATCTTTTCTGTTTAATTGTTTTTATTTTGCATTCCTTATTGTGTGTTATTCTTTTTGTATTTTACTGTATATTCTGTAATTTAGTAGTTTAATATTAAAGGAATAATGCACGACAGGGTGTGTGTTGTGCAAGGATAATGCCACACCTGGCATGGTGTTATCCTAGCATGACACACACCCTGGAGGGCATTATTCCTATTATACAATTTCTTGTTGTTATATGCAGAATTAAAAAAACCTTATTTTAAAGAATGTTTTTATTTGTATGGAAAAATATTTTTGTTTCTTAAGAGAAGATGCAAACAAAGATGAACAAATCCAAACAATCATCAGTTGGTTCATAGTGCTGAGACTAAACCCGTGGAGTTATGCTGGGATAACGCCATGGGTCCAGCCCCAAACTGACCAATCACAGTCCACGATTCTTTCTTGCCATTGTATAATAAATATTATTAAACATTGGATGGAAAAGCTGGTATCTGATTGGCCAACATCTGGTCACATGAACAGAAAGAGCTGCATACTATTACCCTGTCTTCCCTTGACAATAGTCCTAATAATTGGCAACAGTTAAAAATACGATTGCCCACTAAACTGGCACATGTGCATTGCTCTTTTGTTTTTAAACCTGAAAGATGCTGCACTCTGCTGCTATGAACTGCCTGTGGGGAATGAGCATTAACCATTGCAGGAGGCTATCTGAGATGCGAGACACCTCTTAGGGAACATCAATTCATTTTTAGGAGTGCGTCGCTGCTAAGTTCATGCTTCCCAGTTGAAGCTGGTGTTATCTCTTTGTGATGCAGTCCTCCCAGTATGAAATTGAACCCGGCACCTCTGGAGTCAGAGCAGGTGGTGGAGTAATGAGGAAGCAGAGCCTGGGGGTGGAGCAGCAGGGCGAAGGTGAGATGTAACTGGTAAGTGGCACCTCTTTCAGTCCATCCAATATCAGGCTTGAGTATCACTTAGGTCAATAGCTGTCAAGATCAGAACATCAAAAAGTCTGAGATGAGGAAAACTGAAAGAGTGAAATTTTAAACTGTCCCATCTGTTTATTCCGTAAAAATAATGGAACACATTTTAACAAATATTTAAATGCTGGTGTAAATCTGAGGCCTATGACTGACTCTGTTATATCACTGTACTGTCACTGAAGATGACAAGTGTGCAGATGATCGGGGGTGTAAATGCCCTTAATGTTGTGGCTAATACAGTATGATGGTGGGGATGGCAGAATTGAAGGTTAAATAAGATACTGACTGGAGTTTTCAGGATATAGTGGGAAAATATCGACCCCCCTTGCGATGAGTAATTGACTTTCATTAGTTATATTGCCCTCAGCCTTCATCTTTTGGTAATGTAACTATTGTTAGTCAATAGTTCATTCCTCGAGGTCAATATTTTCCTAACTATATCCCTCAACTCTGGTCAATAGTTGGGTTACACTATAAGTGTCAGTTAATAACACTGTAGTTAAAACATAACTACATTGTAACTGCATTGCATTTGCAATATAGTTGCATGCAACAAACATGTAACTACAGTGTAATTACTCTGTTGTATATAATTAATGATTAGTTACATGACGGTATTTATATGTTTAATATTACATGTGACTGTGCAGTATTTTATGGGACCTGTATTTCTATTGAGCAAACTGGCATTCCACTACCAAAGAGCGCAGCTACCAAGTATGAACGTAACTTGTTCCTGATACAGAGTAGGTGAGAGGTTTCTGGGAGTGACTAAAGAGTTGGTTATGTGTCAAAAGCACGGCCTTGCAGTGGGTGAGCAGTGGACAGAGGTTAGACTGGAACCCAACCAAGATACCCTAGGAGTCAGCCAGTTGGGGGCAGCATTGAAATGCTAAGAGCCATCCAGACATTGGGTCACTCTTAAGTGTGAATACCTGACAGATCAGTGGCAGTGGGGTAAAAGTTTCTCACATAAAATGCACTAATGTTTTTTTTAGTTTATAAAACACAGTGCTTTGCCAGAATTAAAACTATTTTGAGTTAAACAGTGATTCAGACACGTATGCTTAATTAAAATAGCCATAATGAGCCAGAATGGGGCTGGTGTTAACTCATTATCCTGCCAGAATTCACAAGATGGGGTGCTGTATAGTATGTAAGGGATTATGCATGTTTCAACACAGCTACCATACCTTGTCCTAGTACTGGAAACATTCAAAATGTTCAACAGTTTGAAGGAAAACAAATTCCATAACAACCATAAGAATGTGATGGCAGAAGGGGACTGTGAGATCCATCTAGTGTGCCCTTTTCAACTACCCCCTACCTTGTTATTTTCCTAGATTACCGCAATACTTGTCCCAAGCTAACATGAATGCCGTGACAGTCTTAGACTCTATCACTGCTGTGGGAAGACTATTCCAAGGTCCCACCACTTGCTCTGTGAAGAAGGACCTTCTATGGTTGGATTTGAATCTACCTCCTATAAGGAGCATATTGTGGCCTCTTGTTTGTGGTGATTTGTTTTCTTGGAATAGGTTTTCTCATTTTACTTGATTTATCCTTCATGTATTTAAAGGTTTCTATCATATGCCCCGTTTCTTCTCTGCTCAAGGGAGTACACTTGCAGGTGTCTTAGTGTAGCTTCGTATTGTTCCTGGTGTAAGCTACGCACCATTTTCATAGCCCTCCGCTGTACTGCCTTCAGGTGATCTATGTCTTTCTGAGGTGCAGCACCCAGAACTGTACACAGTACTCTAGATGTGGCCTCACCAATGTCCTGTAGAGTGACATTATCACCTCTTGTTTTCTACTTAAAATGCCCCTGCTTATACACCCGAGGATGCCACTAGCTTTTTGTACCACCTTTTGACATTGTCTTCCCACTTTTAAGCTATCAGAAGTCAATACTCCGAGGTCCCATTTGAGTTTTGCTACTGTCCATTGTTCTCAATTCAGTGTGTATGATCCATTCGGGTTTCTTTTCCCTATGTGCAAGACTCCACTTTTTGGCATTGAATGTCAACTGCCAGTTCCTAGACCATACTTCCAAGTGTCTTAGATCCTCTTCCATTGCTGTTGCCCCCTCTAAAGTGTCCACCCTGTTGCAGATCTTCGTGTCATCTGCGAAAAGACATATCTTCCCCTTAAAGATTTCAGCTATGTCGCTGATGAACACATTGAAGAGGACTGGTCATAGGACTGATCCCTGTGGTACCCCACTGGTTACGTTCCCTTCCCTAGACAATTAGTTCCATTGACTGTGACTCTCCGGGTCCTTCCTTAAAGCCAGTTCTGAACCCACCTTACTATTTTTTGCCCTATGCTTATGTGTTCCAGCTTGTTTGTCAGTCTCCTGTGGGGGACTGAGTCAAAAACTTTGCTGAAATCCAGATATATTATGTCTACCACCACTCCCTGGTCTGTTATTCTTGTGACTCAGTCGAAAAATTTGATCATATTTGTTGGACATGACCACCCTGTTGTGAATCCATGTTGTTTTGTGTCCAGTTTCCATTAAGTATTTCACTAGACGTTCTTTAAGTAGAGTTTTCATAAGTTTACCCACCACTGAGGTCAGGCTGATGAGGTGATAGTTTCCAGCATCCTCCTTGCTTCCACTTTTGTGCAAAGGCACCACTGTGGCTATTCTACAGTCTTTAAGGTGCTTGCCTGCTCTCCAGAGAGTCTGTGAATAGTTCTGCGAGTGGACCCACAAGCCCCTCTGCAAGTTCTTTCAGAATCCTGGGGTGGATTCTGTCTGGTCCCATTGCCTTTTTTGTATTTAATTTTTGGAGTTGTTTCACAAACCCAATCTGCAGGTCAGGCCCTGTACTCCCAAAGTGCCAACCTCCGAGCACAGTCTTGTGAACAGTTTAAAAGAACAAGGTAACCCTCTTGTCTGTTTTGTGAGTTCAGATCAACCTTTGGCCTCAAGTCTTGGAGGGTTTCAAACTGTGAACCTCTTGCTAGCATACCCAATGCATAGGCTTAGATATTTCTGTCTTCGAGGGGCCAGATATCTTTGCCTATGGGCACCTAACCAGGTATACAGAGATGAACCCTTAAAAACTTTAATAAAGACCTCAGATTTAAAATGCTTCTCTTTCCAGTTTGGTACCACCATTCAAGCTTATACTTAGTGTCTGCTATAATCATGTATACTTTTCTTACAAATAAAAGAAATTCAAAGACAGACCAAGTATGCTCTAAAACTAATTTTACTACAATAGATAAAAATTGTTAAACACAAACTACAGAACTGTTATATCACAAGACATACACATCTTTGAAAAGAACAAGGTTTAAACAGTGCAAATTCCTCCTTACAGTACTTAGATTTGACTCTGTTTCTAAATACTTGTTTACAGTGCTCACAGATGTTTCTTGGTCAGAGTCTAGATAAAAAATGTTCAAGTAAAACAGATTATTCCTTAAAACAAACTGTATTTGCCAACCCCTTTTTGTGTGAGGTCACTAGCTCCTCTTCTGTCAGAATATATATAAAAAATATATATCTTATACAAAAACAGGATGTCTTTTCAAAGTATTACATTCTGCAACTTCAGCATAATTCATGCCGTTCAAATGACATCTCTTTGATCTCAAGATAAGCTTCCCCCTTTCAGGACATGAAAGCATCTTTATAATTTTACACTTCTATGTAATAACCTGGGTTTTCCCTCCAACATCATAAAATGGATAAAATGGATTTAGCAACTACAGCTGTATTTAACTCAAACAAACAGGAGATCTTTGATTAAGGCCTTCCATGTAACACCTGGTATCTAAAACCTGTGTGTGTGTGATCTCACATGCTGTTTCAACATTTTCTCATGGCTTTCATCTTTCAGCTGAAACCTGGGGGGGGATGAGTGAGGTCACTCCTAGAGCACCAGATTTTCAGCAGAGACAGTCAGTAATACATTTTATATAAAAAAAAAGTATAGCACTCAGAAGTGGCTGTCCACATCACAATTCCTCCCCACCTAGACTGAATTTGGGGGTTATATTCCCTACATGGGATGAGTTTCCCAAATCGGTTCACTCATCATAGACCCTAGACAGCCCATATGAGGTCTGGTTCTTCACTCCAGCCCTATGTATGATTTTTAGATCATACCCTTGTAAAGCAAGACTCTATCTTAGCAGTCTCCCATTGTTCTTCCCCATCTGCGTCAGCCAAACCAGGGGATTGTGGTCAGTCTGCACCACAAAATACTGCCCATACAAGTATGGCTCTAATTTCTTTAGGGCCCACATTATGGCAGGACACTCCTTTTCCACCGTGGAGTACGCTTGCTCCCTGGGAAGTAGCTTCCTGCTCAGGTACACTACTGGGTGATTTGTCCCTTGGTTAGATGTCTGGCTCAGTACTGCCTCAATACCCACGTCTGAGGCGTCTGTCTGAACTATAAAGGTTTTGCTATAGTTAGGACTTGTCAAAACAGGAGCACTGCACAGTGCCTCCTTTAGTTTGGAAAAGGCTACCTCACAGGCTGGGCCCTAGGTAATTTTCTTTGGCATCCTTTTCTTTGTCAGGTCAGATAGAGGAGCAGCCAGGGCACTGAAATTGGGTACAAATTTTCTGTAGTACCCTGCTGCCCTAGAAAGCTTCTGACCTGCTTCTGGGTTTCTGGTCTGGGCCATGCCTGGATCACCTCTATCTTTATTTGGCTAGGACGGAGCTGTCCCCAGCCTACCACATGCCTGAGGTATGCCACTTCTTCCATGGTCACCTGGCACTTCTCGGCTTTGACAGTGAGCCTGGTCCTCTGTATCTTGTCCAGCACTTCCCTAAGGTGGGATAGATGTTTCTCCCAGCTGGTACTAAAGATGGCAATGTCATCCAGGTACACCACGGCGTACTCCTCAGCACCATTTAACACCTGGTTCACCAACCTTTGGAAAGTGGCCGAGGCGTTCTTCATTCCGGAAGGCATTGTTTTAAACTCAAATAAGCCTATCGGAGTGATGAAGGCTCCCACTTTCGTCCGTCCCCTCCCCATGACTACACACTGCAAACACCATGTCAGCCCTATTTGCATATGGCTTCATCATGTTGACATGGTACATCCTTTCTGTCTGTCTTCTGTCAGGTAACTCCATAATGTAGTTCATGTCATTTACTTTCCTAACCACTTTGTACTGTCCTGCCCACTCAGCTTGCAGCTTGTTTTTCCAGACCTGAATAAGGCCCATGGCTTCCTGACCCACCATGTATGAGTGAGCTTTGGCTCTGCAGTCATACCACACTTTTTGTTTCTGTTGGGCAGCTGCCAGGTTGCTCTGGGCTGTCCCCATAAGCTTCTTCAGCCTTTCCCTAAATTTAAGGATGTAATTCACAATGGGAGTTCTCTGGGTGATGTGCTTGCCTTTCCAGTCCTCCCGGATCAAGTCTAGGGGCCCACGTACCTGACGTCCATGTAAGAGTTCAAAAGGGAAAAATCCTGTTGACTCTTGAGGCACCTCCCTGCATGCAAACAACAGGTGGGGAAGGTATTTCTCCCAGTCCCTCCCATGCTGTTCAGCAAACGCCCGGAGCATTGACTTTAGGGTACCATTGAATCATTCCACAAGTCCATTGGCTTATGGGTGATATGGCGTCGTGCATCTCTGCACCACCCCACACTTCTCCCATAAACATTTCATCATGTTGATTGGTGATTATCTCCTGTGGAAACCCAACCCAGGAGAAAATCCCAAGTAAGGCATCTGCCACTTTGTCCTTCCTCAGTGAGGTTAGGGCGACTGCCTCTGGGTACCGAGTGGCATATTCCACCACAGTCAGGATGAACCTTTTTCCTGAGGAGCTGGGGGTATTTAAAGGCCCCACAATATCCATTCCCACCCTCTGGAATGGCTCCTCCACTATGGGCAAGGGGATCAGTGCTGCTTGGGTTTTCTTGCCCGCCTTCCCTATTTCTTGGTACCGGTGACAAGATCTGCAATACTCATTCACCTGCTGGGTGAAGTTAGGCCAGTAGAAATTCTGGGCCAACCGCTGTGTTGTGCGTGCGATTCCCAGATGACCAGACAAGGGAATATCATGTGCAGTCTTGAGCAACTGCTCACGATACCCCTGGGGAACAACAAGCTGCCTGCCTAGCATCCCTCCCTCAGTCTGCACTGCCTGAGTATACATAAGTCCATTTTCCCAATAAACCTTATGTCTGCCATCACCTCCCTGTGTTTTGTCAGAGTCTTCCCAAGCCCTCAGCTTCTCTAAACTAAGGTCACTCCTCTGAGCAGCTGCAAACCCCTCACACATTCCCAAGTCATGGGACAGGTCCCCTTCAGTTGCTAAACTAGGGTCCCTAGCACTAGCGTCAGGGCCCTCAGGATCACTGTCAATCCTAACCCTCTGACAATGGGTCACCCCTCCCTCTTCGGAGTAACCTTCCATAGCTGTGTGGTTACTTGCTACCAGGGAAATTTCTACGCCCTTTTTATAAGTCTCCCCATCTGGAGACACAGGCTGGGGAACCAGCCTTCCAGTGGTTTCCACAATGGCTTCTGTGGGGTTCAGGGAACTACAGTTTTCCCTTGCCACTTGGCTTTGGGTAACTGCACATACCATCCCCTGTTGGAGATTGTAGGATCACATCCACTGCTAATGTTTTGGCTACAGCCACCTGTTGCACAGTTCTTCCTGTTTCACCCCAGTCCAGGAGAACACTAGCGAGGGGCAATGTTTTCTCTTCACCGGCGACGTCCTGTACAGTGACGTATTTATTGGGTATAAGCTGACCAGGTTGTACCAGATCCCCTTTCACCAGTGTCAGGGATGCCCCTGTGTCCCTTAACCCCTGCGTCTGTACACCATTCACCATGGCTGGGTGCATGTGTTCCCTCATGTTCACTGGCATGCTTCCAGGGACACACAAACAACCCACTTTTTTTCTAGCACCCGGTTGTGTATTATGGCTTGCCTTTTTGGGACACTGTCTGGCAATATGCCCAGTTTCCTTACACAACAAATATTCAGTTCTTCTCTCAGAGAAATCTTTTCTCTGAAAGCTGGGGCTAACTGGTTTTGGTGGAGGCAGTGAGGGTTTTAGCTGCCCCGAATTCGCTCTTTTCCCTTTCTGCACTGCCACGCCCACCCCATTCACTCTCAGAGCAGGTCTGCTCTTGACATCGCAGTCTGAGAGTTCAGCAGCCTCTTGCACTGTTTTAGGATCTCGGTCCTCTAGCCAGGTTTTTAGCTCTGCTGGGCAAGCCCAATAAAACTGTTCTAATAAACTCACATTTTCAATTTTATTAACAGTGTTTGCCTCAATTCCTTCTCACCAACGTTTTAAAAACTGACGTTGTTTCATGGCTAGCTCCTTGTAGCTCATATCAGGGCTTCTCCTGAGCTTACGGAATTTAGCTCTGTATGATTCAGCAGTTAATTCAAACTTTTTTAACTGTTCAGCTTTTAGCTTGCTGTAATCATTGCTGTCCTCATTGTCCATTTGACCCAATGCATCCCGAGCTTTCCCGGTAAGTAGTGGGGATTGCTGGAAGCTCCAGAACTCTCTAGGAATTTTAGTCTGCATACAAACTTTTTCAAAAGAATTTAAAAAGGCATCCCTGTCCTCCTCTTCCTTAAATTTGGCTATTAATTTGGAGTTCAATTTATAACCCAGTCCTGCAGTCCCAGTTAAACCCAAGCCACTTACCTGCTCTGGTGCCGCTAGTCAGAGTTGTAGGTTCTTCAGTTCATGTTGCCACTGGTGCTCCTCTCTCTTATCCCCTGCAGCTGGCTGGCGCTCATGCTCCTCACGGTCTGCCTCCCTCTGTTGTCACTCTGCCTCTTTCTGTTTCCTCTCTGCCTCTTGTTGTTTCCACTCTGCCTCTCGGCTCTCTCGCTCCCTTTCTTTCTGGAACTCCAGCTCCATCCTGTGCAACTCAATTTGCAGCCTGAGTACCTCTGGATTCAGGATACTGGTTACCTTCCCCTGCTGCTGTGGCCCTTCACTGACAGTGGCCCTGCTGTCCTCCTCATCGGCTCTGGACCCTTCACTGGCCGCTAGCCCTTCCATACTTGAGGTTTGGTCCTTTCCAGTCATGGTTGGTGACTCACTGCTTTGGGTATCTGCTACTATCAGGGCATCTATGAGGTTCTGCTTTCTTGCTTTCACCTCGAATGGGACTCCTCTGTCCCCGCATAACTGCTTCAAGAAGTCTACAGTGTGCCTGCTGTAGTTGGAAGTCATCTTTCCTGACTACTGCTAATCTGACTTGCACTTTAGGAGAAAAAAATAAAACAGGTAGGAACTTGACTGTACACCAAGTGATATATAGTTCTATTTCCTTCTTAAAATAAACTCTGTCTTTTTCTTTCTTTCCAAGAGAGCTTACGGTCTCAGCTGACACAGAACAATAAAGCTTGTAATACCAAAATTATACCACCGCTGCCAACCAATCTGTCACAAATCCATTCAGCAGGTCAAGCCCTCTACTCCCAAAGTGCCAACCTCCGAGCGCAGTCTTCTGAACAGTTTAACAGAACAAGGTAACCCTCTTGTCTGTTTTGTGAGTTCGGATCAACCTTTGGTCTCAAGTCTTGGAGGGATTCAAACTGTGAACCTCTTGCTAGCATACCCAATGCATAGGCTCGGATATTTCTGTCTTCAGGGGGCCAGATATCTTTGCCTATGGGCACCTAACCAGGTATACAGAGATGAACCCTTAAAAACTTTAATAAAGACCTCAGATTTAAAACGCTTCTCTTTCCAGTTTGGTACCACCATTCAAGCTTATACTTAGTGTCTGCTATAACCATGTATACTTTTCTTACAGATAAAAGAAATTCAAAGACAGACCAAGAATGCTCTAAAAAGAATTTTACTACAATAGATAAAAATATGTTAAACACAAAATACTAAACTGTTATATCACAAGACATAGAAATCTTTTAAAAGAACAAGGTTTAAACAGTGCAAATTCCTCCTTACAGTACTTAGATTTGACTCTGTCTAAATACTTGTTTACAGTGCTCACTGATGTTTCTTGGTCAGAGTCTAGATAAAAAATGTTCAAGTAAAACAGAATATTCCTTAAAACAAACTGTATTTGCCAACCCCTTTTTGTGTGAGGTCAGTAGCCCCTCCTCTGTCAGAATATATATGAAAAAATATGTATCTTATACAAAAACAGGATGTCTTTCCAAAGTATTACATTCTGCAACTTCAGCATAATTCATGTCCTTCAAATGACATCTCTTTGATCTCATGATAAGCTTCCCCCTTTCAAGACGTGAAAGCATCTTTATGATTTCACACTTTTATGTAATAACCTGGGTTTTCCCTCCAACATCATAAAATGGATATGATTTAGCAGCTACGGCTGTAATTAACTCAGACAAACAGGAGATCCCTGATTAAGGCCTTCCATGTAACACCTGGTATCTACAGTAAAACTGTGTGAGATCTCACATGCTGTTTTCAGCATTTTCTCATGGCTTTCATCTTTCAGCTGAAACCTGGTGGGGGGAGTGGGTTGAGTGAGATAATAATAATAATAATAATAATAATAAAATAATAAAACTTTATTTATTAAGCGCCTTTCAAGCACCAAGGCACTGTACAAATGAATATTAGAATCAAAATATACATATAAAATCAGCATTCACAACATCATCAATTTATAAAAGCCTTGCTCCACAAAAAAGTCTTAAAATCCCGCTTACAGGATTCCATGGTCGTGCATTCCCTAAGCCTGCAAGACAGAGAGTTCCAGAGGGTTGGGGCCGCAAACACAAAAGCCCTGGCCCCAGAAGACTTCAATATAACCCTCGGAACCTCTAGCAACCCCTCATCGGCTGACCGGAGCTGTCGTACGGGGAGGTAAGGAATCAGAAGCTCTTTCAAGTAGTCGGGGCTGAGTCCATGCAGGGCTTTGAAGGTCAAAAGACCTACTTTAAAGGTGATCCACCACTGTATAGGCATCCAGTACAGATCGCACAGCACAGGGGTAATATGTGTCCTTCTAGTTGCCCTGTCAATATACTGCAGCAGCGTTCAGCACTAGGTGCAAGCGGCGGATATCAACCCCAGGAAGCCCCAAGTACAGGGAGTTGCAATAGTCAAGGTGTGAGAGCACTCCTAGAGCACCAGATTTTCAGCAGAGACAGTCAGTGATACATTTTATATTAACAAAAAATGATACAGCACTCAGAACTGGCTGTCCACTTCACAGATTCCGTCTAGTCACTTTGCCTTTTTTGTATTTAATTTTTGGATTTGTTTCAGGACACTGCCCCTTGTGAAGGGTTCCATGTCAGCCTCCTTGTCGAGTCTGGCTGCTTTGTGTAGCCTGGGGCCATTACCCTGTTCTTCTTTTATGAATACCGAGCAGAAAAAATTGTTGAGAATCTCAGCTTTGCAGTTGTCACTTTCCTCATGTTGCCCATCTTCAGTTTCGAGTCTAATGATGCCCCCTTTTAGTTTCCTTTTTTCCCTAATGTATCGATAAAATGTTTTGTCACCTTCGTTAACTTCCCTTGCTATTGTTTCTTCTGTTTGGGCTTTGGCCATTTTGGCTGCCCTTTCGGCTTCCTGGAGTTTTGTTTTGTAGTCCTCCATCTCCACATCTGCTTTTGTCTCCTTGAATCTTTTAGAAACATAGAAACATAGAACCATAGACTTTGATGGCAGATACGGACCACTTGGCTCACCTAGTCTGCCCATTTCCCTACTTACTGGATAAGCTGCAGATCCTAGTTAACCAACAGCCTATTTCTTCCTATCCCCCCACAAGGATTGTCTTATGTCTCTCCCATGAATTCTTGAATTCTCCCACAGTTTTACACCCCACAACCTCCTCAGGAAGGCAGTTCCATGTGTCCACCACCTTCTCTGTGAAAAAATACTACCTCACATCGCCCCTGAGCCATCCCCTCTCTATCTTCAGATTGTGTCCCCTTGTTCTTGCACATCTCTTTTTCTGAAAGATGCTACCCTCTTGGACTTTGTTGATTCCACTGAGGTACTTAAAAGTTTCAATCATGTCCCCCCTCCCTCCTTTCCTCAAGGGTATACATATTAAGCTCCTTTAGTCTCTCCTTATATGGCTTCTCTTGCAGACCCTACACCATTTTAGTTGCCCTCCTCTGGACTGCCTCCATCCTGTCTATGTCCTTGCGGAGATGGGGTCTCCAGAACTGGATGCAGTACTCCAGATGGGGTCTCACCAACTGTCTGTACAGAGGGATAACATTTTCCTGTTTTCTGCTGGTGATGCCTCTCCCTATACATCCCAATATCTCCCCAGCCCTCCCTACTGCCTTCTCACATTGCTTGCTAACCTTAAGGTCATCTAATATGATTACCCCCAGATCCCTTTCCATTTCTGTTGTTGTTACTACCTTACTCCCCCAACTGTGTACTCTTCCGCTGGGTTTTGGTTTCCCAGGTGCATTATTTTGCACTTCTTTGCATTGAATCTAACCCGCTATACTTCTGACCATTCCTCCAACCTTGCCAAGTCCCTTCTCATCCTTTCCACCCCCCCTTGTGTATAAACCCTGTTGCAGATCTTTGTGTCATCTGCAAAAAGGCATACTTTTCCTTTCAGTTCCTCTGCAATGTCACTTATAAAGACATTAAAAAGGACTGGGCCCAGTACTGAACCCTTCGGTACCCCTCTAGTAACCCCCCTTTCTTCAGAGTGGACTCCGTTTACTATTACCTTCAGTGTCCTGTTGTCCAGCCAATGTTTTACCCAGGCTACCACCTTGGGACCCACTCCCAGGCTGGAGGAGTGGGCTAATTTGTTTATTAATCTTTTGTGTGGGACTGTGTCAAATGTCTTGCTAAAGTCTAGGTAGGCCATGTCCACAGCCCCTCCCTCATTTACTACTTTGGTCACCCAGTCAAAGAAATCTATTAGATTCATCTGACATGACCTTTCCAC
The DNA here is from genome assembly GCA_016271365.2 of Neoceratodus forsteri. Lineage (NCBI taxonomy): Eukaryota > Metazoa > Chordata > Ceratodontiformes > Ceratodontidae > Neoceratodus > Neoceratodus forsteri. The sequence goes on from CM057453.1 coordinate 728,921,421, forward strand.
TGTGAATCCATGCTGCCTTGGGTCCTGCACCCCACTGGCCTGTAGGTACTCAACAATTCTTTCCTTCAGAAGCGATTCCATTATTTTCCCTACCACAGAGGTCAAACTGACAGGTCTGTAGTTTCCTACCTCTGTCTTGCTCCCACTTTTGTGAAGGGGAGTCACATCTACCCTCCTTCAGTCCTCAGGTACCACACCATCCTCCCATGACTTGTTAAAAAGGGTAGTCAGTGGTGTCACTAGTTCTTCCCTTAATTATTTTAGAATTCTGAGGTGAATCCCGTCAGGCCCCATTGCTTTCTCCACTTTCAGTTTTAAGAGTTCTTTGAGAACCCTTTCTTCTGTGAAAGGACTGGGATCAACCCCCTATCCAGAGTGCTTCTGTTAACTGAATTAGGTACCTCCCCTCCTCCTCTTTTGTGAATACTGAGCAGAAGTATTTGTTCAGTATCCCTGCTTTTTCACTGCTCCTCTCTGCCCACCCACCATTCATTATATTCAGTCTCACTATCTCTCCCTTTGTCTTTCTATGCTCCCTAATGTACCTATAAAAGGTTTTATCCCCCTTCTTAACTGAATTGGCTATCTTTTCCTCAGTTTGGGTCTTTGCTATTCTGACTACCTTTCCTGCTTCCTTCTGCCTTAACTGGTACAGTTCTCTGTCCTGCTCCTTCTGTGTTTCCTTATACTTCCTAAATGCTATCTTTTTCTCCCTAACCTTCTCCGCCACTTCTTTTGAGAACCATAGTGGCTTTTTCTTTCATTTTGATTTGTTTATTTGCATCACACAAAGGCTTGTTGTCTCTGTGATGGCAGTTCTGATGTTTCCCCATTGTTGCTCCACACCTCCTTCTTGCCTGTTTGCTAGTGCTTTTCTAAGGCACTCTCCCATTTTGACAAAGTCAGCCCTCTTGAAGTCCAGTACCCACACTTTTGTATGGCTTGACTCTGCAGCTGAGTTTATAGTGAATCACACTGTTTGGTGTTCATTTGTTCCCAGATGGCTACCGACTTTTAGATCTGAGATCCTCTCACTGTCCCCATTTGAGCGTACGAGGTCTAAGATTCCTCCCTCCTGAGTGGGTTCCAACAGTAGCTGTGTGAGGCATGCCCCCTGTAGGGCATCAAGAATGGCCCTGCTGTTGGATATGGCTGCATTAAAGGTGCTCCAGTTAACATCTGGCATATTCAAGTCCTCCATCAACAATATCTCCCCTTTCTCTGCCATCCTAAGGATGCCTTCTATCATATCCTTGTCCATTCCCTCCTCCTGAGATGGGGGTCTGTATACAACCCCTGTGAGGATTGTGGTGCCATTTCCCATCTCTAAGGTGACCCACAGTACCTTGTCTCCTTCCTGTTTACTCTTTTGTTCTGTTGCTTTTATCCCTACCTTTACATAGAGAGCTACTCCTCCCCCTCTTCTACCCTCCCTGTCTCTCCTGTAGGTTGTGTACCCTGGTATGTTAACATCCCAGTCATGGTTCTCTGTGTACCATGTTTCTGTGACTGCCGATATCCAGGCATCCCTCTTCCATCAAGGTCACCAGTTCAGGGAGCTTGTTGCCCAGACTATGGGCATTGGTACTCATTATCCTCCATTTCTTGATGGCCTTACCCCTTTTTGCCCTATCCCTGTCCTTACTGCCTTTGTCATTTTCTCCATTTACCCCTGCCCTTCTCCCTATAGACATCTCTATCTTGGTGTTTACCTCACTAACTACCCTGATATTTTTTGGGAGGGCTAGAATTTCCCTGCTCCTTTCCAGTGCCTCCCCCCTTGGCTAATTTAAATGCTTGCCAATGAAGCATTTAAACCTATCACCTAGGGATCCTGGTTCCCCTCCTGGATAGATGCAGACCATCGCACCAGCATCACTCCAGGTGGACCCCCAGTCCCCAATGAAGCCAAACCCCTGAGCTCGACACCAGTTTTTCAACCACTGATTGAATCTCATGGTGTGGAGCATCCTAGCTTCACCCACGCCATTGATAGGCAGCACCTCCCAGAAGGTTACCGTGCATGCTACTTGTCTAAGGCCCCTCCCCAACTCCACAAACTCCTCCTGTACTGTTCTGATCCCTTTCCCAGCCAGGTCATTTGTCCCTATGTGGACAATGACATCCAGTTCCCTCCTCTGTGCAGCTGCTCCCACGATCCTGAGGATTCACTCCCTATCTCTCCAAGCCATGATGCCTGGCATGCACCTTACCACCCTCTCCCCTCCCTCCCCAGTTCTACTTTCCTAACAATACAGTCCCCAACCAGGAGTTGTTTCCTTCCCCTGTGGGGTCCAATGCCACTCTCCTGTGGGTCTCCTTTGTGGAAGTTCCCAACATCCTCCTTGGTCTCCACTGTGGGTGCCTCTATAGAGGAACTACACTCTGCCAGAGTGGCATACGAATTGTGGAGAGCTACAGCTGGAGAGATGCACCTCTGTTCCACCACCCTCACCCACTCTGAGTCCACTGTGGTTTAACCGCTCCTCTTTTTGGCAACCTCTGAGGCAGTGGCGGTGGCCCTGGTGGTCCCTGAGTGGGAGAGGAGATCCCCCAAATCCTGGTCAACTCAGCCTGGAGATGACCATCCTCCTCCCTCAGCCCAGAGAGGTGCCTGCAGATGTGACAACACCGCATCCTCCAGAAGGTCTCCTGGAAGACTGCTGCTCCATAGCCACTGCACTGCACCACTCCCATCATGTCTTTATTTGTGTCCCTTAACTGTTGTTTTGAATACTTACTCTTTCCTCTGTTTATTTTTATAGATATATATATATATATATGTTTTTCCCTACTTACCTACTGCCTCTATGCCCTTAAAGTTCCTGATCTTCTTGTTCTGAGACAGGAAGATCCTATATTTCTCAGTAGTTTCCTTACTTGCTCAGAGTCAGACCTCCGGCAGCTGGGGGGGGACGGAGAACTACTCTTTTCCTTCCAGGATGGTGAGTCTTTTGTGGCTTTCTGATCACTCCCTTCCTGCTCCCAAACAGGAAGTTCCTGTTGTCAGTCAAATCCTGTGCCTATAAAAGTAGAACTGGCTAAGGGTGGGGGGGGGTGGAGGGAAGGAGGGCAATATAGTCCCACTAGAGAAGTATAGTTCTAGTAGCACCACCTTACTCTTGCTGTTCTCTGCCAGTTCAATTCTTTTGAATGCCTTTCTCTTGTCTTTTATTTTTGCCACTACCTCTTTAGTATTCCAGAGCAGTTTTCTATGTTTCTTGGATTTTGTAACCTGTTTGGTGCACTGAGATGTTACTGTGAGTAACGTCACCTTCAGTGCTTCCCACTTTTGTTCTACCATATCCCCTGCTTTGTTGTTGAGGAGAGGTTTTATGCTTTCTTTCATTTGTGCAAAGTAGGCCTTTTTGAAATCCAGGACCGAAAGCTTGCTGTGGGTGCTCTCTGCTTTCCTGGTGACCTTGAAGGAGATGGTCTTATGTCTCTGAAACTCAGGTTGCTGCCTACTTCTAAGTCTGAGATCCTGTTACTATTTGTAAGCACAAGGTCCAGAATAGATTCTTCTCTGGTTGGTGAGGTCACCATCTGTACTAGACCTGCTCCTTGCAGTGCAAGGAGAAAGTCCCTGCACCTTTCTGTGGAAGCTGAGTATGAGAGCCAATCTATGTCTGGTAGATGGAAATCTCCCATTAGCAATAATTATCCCTTATCAGCCATTTGTAGGATGGATTCCAGGAGCTCCTTGTCGTGGTCTTTATCCTGGGACGGTGATCTGTATACCACCCCAACCCAGATAGGGGTCCCACTCCCTGATCTGAGGGTGACCCAGAGGACTTCTGTGTTGATGTTTAATCCCTGGGTTTCTATGGCATTGATGCTGTCTTTCGTGTACAGTGCTACCCCTCCACCTTTCTTACCTTTTTGATCCCTTCTGGAAAGGGTGTAACCTGGGATGACTACATCCCAGGTGTAGGTTTTATTGAACCATGTTTCTGTGACTGCAGCCTAATCTATGTTTGCTTCAATGAGTATGGCAGTAAGATCATGGATTTTGTTTGCCAGGCTATGAGCATTTACACACAGACCCTACCATTTTGGCTCTGATGTATTTACATTGGAATTTTTGCCCTTCTGTTTCTTTTTCTTTAAGGACTTTGTCTTAAGATTTAGTACCATAGTTTGATCTGTATCTTTATTGATGTGGATTGTGCATATCTTATCTTGTCATGTTTGAGTTGTAATACTAGCTGAGAGGAGAGTGACAACCCTGTCCCCTTGTGGCTCAAAAAGTGTTATTATCCACTCCCCTTCTCCTAGTTTAAATGTGTGACAAAGACATCAAACTTTTGGCCGAGTGCCCGGGTGCCCTCCTTTGTGAGGTGTAGGCCATCGTATCTAAAGAACTGTCTTTCCCAGAATGTGTTCCAGTTTCCAATGAATTTGACGCCATTCTCTGTTTACAAACCCCTTGTCCAATTATTCAGGTCAGAAATGTCTTTCTCTGTGATCATCTTCCTATTGGCTCCTCATTGCCAAACAAGAAGAATCTCAAAGAAAGACATAGAGGACGAAATGGGTGATAATTTGTCTCCTAGTGAGATCATGTGCCTCTTTGTCTCCTCCACTAACATACCGACCAGGTCATTGGTGTCTAGGTGGACTAAGACGTGTGGTTTTGTTTCAGTTCTTTGCACAATCCCTACAATTTGGTTTGTGCCCTTAAATGTTGATGATCCTGGCAGGCACCAGACTGTGATGTTTGCTTGCTTTGTTTGCTGGATGTGTTGCTCTACTCCGCGGATCATAGAGTCACCAATGATTAGTACCTGCTGTTAGGTTTACCTGTTGCTTTAATTTTGTTTGTTGTTTGAGCACCTGGCTCCTGAGAAAGGTCTTGACTCACTGCTACCCCTGCCCTGACATTTGACACGGGTGACAGTGGTGCACCTGGCTCCTGCGCTGAGTCCTGACTCTTTGCCTTGATGTTTGACACAGGAGACAGTAGTGCATTTATTTTGTTTCCTGCTTGTGCACATGGGTCCTGTGTTAGGTGCTAATTCACTGTTCCCGCTGCCCGTGCAGTTGGCTTGGGTGCAAGCAGTGTGAATCTATTCGTTGCAGTTACAGGTGTTTTAAGATGTTGCTGTTTGTGTTTGTTATGCCATTTTGTGACCACCTGCCAGTCATCAGGTCCAGCTGGCCCTTGTGTTAGAGGTGTTTCCAGATGGTTCACGGTGGGTGCATATCTTGTTGCGTGGTCTCAAGAATTTTGTTGTTCAGACAGGCAATCTCAGCGCATGCGGCATGGAGCTGATGTTGCAGGTTTCCTATAGCATAACATGTGGGGCAATGTCATACATTAAGGATGATGTGTTCAATGAACAGTGCCCCACAGTATCTGCAGTTAATGAAGTTCATATTTCTTTATTTTAATCAGATGGAAGAAACTGGTAGGAGGTCTCTATAATTTTTTTTTCAATAGGTATCCAATACATAGGGTGTGGCCAGCGGATATAAAAATAATCAGTAGCTGGGGCAGGTGGGCAGAACTAAACACCTTTGAGGAGGGCAACCAGACTCTAGCAGGCTAGCCTGTGTGTCTGCTGCCTTCCCTGCTGCTGGATGAATATCAAGAAATGCTGCCCACAGTTCCCTGCTGCCTTCCCTGCTGCTGCATGAATATCAAGAAATGCTGCCCACTGTTCCCTGCTGCCTTCCCTGCTGCTGCATGAATATCAAGAAATGCTGCCCACGGTTCCCTGCCACTCTGCCTGCTGCTGAAGGAGGCTCAGAGCTGGGTGCCTGAGTTCCAGTTGCCTATAGTACTGGAGTGCTCCAGCAGCCCCTCTGCACTCCTTGTCTCCTCAGCTAAGTCCCAATCTGCCTTGGGCCCCTTTATGTAGCCCTTCTTCCTTTGTTCTATTTGAATTTGCTCTCCAAGGTGCCTCACACTATCCTATAGGCAGGACAGTGTTACATCACTCTCTGGGAGCCAGTAACACTGGAGACTTTGAGGTGGGAACTATCCTGTGAGAAAAATTAGAGGAACTGAATATTCTACAACAACATCAAACAAGTAGGAAGGGGGAAAGGAAAATAGAAATAATGCCAATCTCAGAACCAGCACTGCCACAAACTTCGTAGATCAGCAACACTACAATGCCAGCAGAAAAAAAACAAAACAGCCACCCTAGTGATTGTCTTGTACACTGGGCTTTACAGCTCAAATGACATGTTTCTTTCCTGTCTAAAAATATTTTTTTTACTTTTACTACTAGTGAGATTAATTACTAATTAGCAATTCCACGTAGAAATGTCCCCGTACACTATTTGCACGTTTAGCACCACAGTAGCACTTTACATGAATATAGACCTTTACATGTATGTAGACCTACCGAATCTGTGTCTAATTTCAAACAGTTCTGCTGAGCTGTACTGGAAACCACTGGCACTGCCCACCGGTGATCTAACTGCTTATGCTGCAATGGAATAGATTGATGACAGATACAAATCTTTATTTTCTGACAGGAGAAAAACTTTTAGGACTGTGAGGCCCTGTTTTACAAAGTTGTCCTGTTCTGCAGAAGGTTACAAGACTAGATTGTGTACAAAATTTCATAAGTTCCATATGGGCAGGTAAACATAACATACAACAATATATATTACAAGATGTACCTTGACATTGTATTGACATTGCAGAGACATTGCAATATATAATTACAATACTTAAAAATATACAGTATCTGAATTCACCAAAACCGAAATAAGGTCACATGAATAGAAATATGGATGGAGAGAACAGAAACATTCAGCGCCCCCCCCAAGATTAAACTCAAAACTACTCTAAGCAGAGGCATTTGTCTCTCTACACAATATCAATACCAACTTTGAATAATCCTAAATATTTTGCGTTTACCTCAGAGTACAGTTCATTAAATATTTTTGATAGGTAATACCATCTTTGCATTTTACTATAGACATTATTTACAAAGGGAATCATTAAACACCTGTTTGCTTAGGTCCCTCAGGCTGTACTTGTCGATTTTCTGTGTAATTTTAGTTTTGTGCAGATTCCCACCACCAGACTCTGTGTAGGCTTTTATCCCAATATGCTTTTTTTCTGTGGGTTTCTAGGGAGTCCCATTTTAGCTGTTCAGCAAGCTACAATGATGTGTATTGCAGTGACATTTTAGGCAAATCTAGCCATCTTATAATACGTTTTATCTAATCTGTCTAGTAGGGCCTTTGTAGCATGCTGGTATGTTAGACTGCCATATTCTAGCACAGGGAGGAGGAGTAGTATAGGATAGGAACTTTATTTATATATCACTTCTGCCTGGAGGCTCGGAGCATTTAACAAATATAATAAAGTATGGGGTGTTGTGTGTAATGAGAAGTTTACACCCCTCCCAAGGTGTTAGATGCTACATAAACCCAGAGAGCGAAGCTCAAGGGGTGTATAAAGCATCTAACACCAAGGGTGTATGTAAACTTCAAGTTTACACACATAACCCCATATTTTATTTTATATAATTGCTGGGTCTTCCCTTTTTCACCACAACAATTATATAAAATACCAGAAGTTCCAGTGTGGCCGAGCTCTGATTACATTTTCTGCAGTTCCTTACACTTTCGTTGTCTGAGATGGAAAATGTTTTGTCATCCCCTATGTGCTGAAAATGATAGAAACATAGAAACATAGACTTTGACGGCAGGTAAGGACCGCTTGGCCCACCTAGTCTGCCCATTTCCCCTACCTACAGGATATGCCGCAGATCCTAGTTAACCAACAGCCTATTTCTTCCTACCCCCCACAAGAACTGCCTGATGTCCCATGCATTCTTGAATTCTCCCACAGTTTTAGACCCCACAACCTCCTCAGGAAGGCTGTTCCATGCATCCACTACCCCCTCTGTGAAAAAATACTTCCTCACATTGCCCCGGAACCGCCCTCCCCCCCATCTTTAAATTGTGTCCCCTTGTTCTTGCATGTCTCTTTTTCTGAAAGATGCTACCCTCTTGGACTTTGTTGATTCCACTGAGGTACTTAAAAGTTTCTATCATGTCCCCCTCTCCCTTCTTTCCTCAAGGGTATACATATTAAGCTCCTTTAGTCTCTCCTCGTACGGCTTCTCTTGCAGACCCTGCATCATTTGGTTGCCCTCCTCTGGACTGCCTCTATCCTGTCTATGTCCTTGCGAGATGGGGTCTCCAGAACTGGACTCAGTACTCAGATGAGTCTCACCAACTGTCTGTACAGAGGATAACAATTCCTGTTTTCTGCTGGTGATGCCTCTCCTATGCATCCCAGTATACCCCCAGCCCTCCCTACTGCCTTCTCACATTGCTTGCTAACCTTAAGGTCATCTGATATGATTACCCCCAGGTTCCTTTCCTTTTTTGTTGTTGTTACTACCTCCCCCCCATTGTGTAATCTTCCCCAGGTTCTTGTTTCCCAGGTGCATTATTTTGCACTTCTTTGCATTGCATCCTAGCTGCCATACTTCTGACCATTCCTCCAACTTTACCAAGTCCCTTCTCATCCTTTCCACGCCTCCTTGTGTATCAATCCTGTTGCAGATCTTTGTGTCATCTGCAAACAGGCATACATTTCCTTCTGTCCCTCTGCAATGTCGCTTATAAAGACATTAAAAAGGACTGGACCCAATACTGAACCCTGCTGTACCCCACTAGTAACCCCTCTTTCTTCAGAGTGGACTCCATTTACAATTACCTTCTGTGTCCTGTTGTCCAGTCAATGTTTTACCCAGGCTACCACCCTGAGACCCACTCCCAGCCTGGTTAATTTGACCATTAATCTTTTGTGTGGGACTGTGTCAAATGCCTTGCTAAAGTCTAGGTAGGCCATGTCCACAGCCCCTCCCTGGTCTACTACTTTGGTCACCCAGTCAAAGAAATCTATTAGATTCGTCTGACATGACCTTCCCACTGTGATCCCATGCTGCCTTGGGTCCTGTGCCCCATTGGCCTCAAGGTACTCAACAATTATTTTCTTCAGAAGTGACTCCATCACTTTCCCAACCACAGAGGTCAAACTGACAGGTCTGTAATTTCCTGCTCTGTCTTAGTCCCACTTTTGTGACGGGGAATCACATCCGCCTTCCTCCAGTCCTCGGGTGCCACACCATCCTCCCATGATTTATTAAAAAGAGTAGTCAGTGGTTTCACTAGTTCCCCCCTTAATTCTTTTAGAATTCTGGGGTGAATTCCATCAGGCCCCATTGCTTTGTCCACCTTCAGTTTTAGGAGTTCTTGCAGAACCCTTTCTTCTGTGAAAGGGCTGGGATTGACCCCTGTATCAAGAGTGCTTCTGTTAATTGGATTAGGCACTTCCCTCTCCTCTTTTGTGAATACTGAGCAGAAATATTCGTTCGGTATCCCTGCTTTTTCACTGTCCCCCTCTGCCCACCCACCATTCATTCTATTCAGCCTCACTATCCCTCCCTTTGTCTTTCTACGCTCTCTGATGTACCTATAAAAGGTTTTATCCCACTTCTTAACCGAGTTGGCTATCTTTTCCTCAGTTTGGCCTTTGCTATTCTGACTTCTCTCCCTGCTTCCTTTTGCCTTAACTGGTACAGCTCTCTGTCCTGCTCCTTCTGTGTTTCCTTATACTTCTTGAATGCTATCTTTTTCTCCTTGACTTTCCCAGCCACCTTTTTTGAGAACCATAGTGGCTTTTTCTTTCATTTTGATTTGTTTATTTGCTTCACACAAAGGCTTGTTGCCTCTGTGATGGAAGTTCTGATGAGTCCCCATTGTTGCTTCACCCCTCCTTCTAGCCTGTTTGCTAGTGCTTTTCTGAGGCACTCTCCCAACTTGCCAAAGTCAGCCCTCCTGAAGTCCAGCACCCTCACTTTTGTATGGCTTGACTCTGTAGCTGAGTTTAACATGAACCACACTGTTTGATGGTCACTTGTTCCCAGATGGCAACCCACTTCTAGATCTGAGATCCTCTCACTGCCCCAATTTGAGAGTACGAGGTCTAAGATTGCTCCCTCACGAGTGGGTTCTGAAACTAGCTGTCTGAGGCTTGTCACTTGTAGGGCATCAAGAATGGCCCTGCTCTTGGATGTGGCTGCAGCAAATGTGCTCCAGTTAACATCTGACATATTCAGGTCTACCATCAACAGTATCTCCCCTTTCTCTGCCATCCTAAGAATGTCTTCTATCATATCCTTGTCCATTCCCTTCCCCTGACATGGGGGTCTGTACACAACCCCTGTATGGATTGTGGTCCCCTTTCCAGTCTGCAAGTTGACCCACAGTGCCTCCTCTCCTCTCCTCTCTTCCCTGTTTACTCTTTTGTTCAGTTGCTTTTATCCCTTCCTTTACATAGAGAGCTTCTCCTCCCCCTCTTCTCTCCTGCCTGTCTCTCCTGTAGGTTATGTACCCTGGTTTGTTAACATCCCAGTCATGGTTCTCTGTGTACCATGTTTCTGTGACTGCTACGATATCCAGGCATCCCTCTTCCATCAAGGCCACCAGCTCAGGGAGCTTGTTGCCCAGACTACGGGCATTGGTACTCATTACTGTCCATTTCCTGATGGCCTTACTCCTTTTTGCCCTATCCCAGTCCTTCTTGCCTTTGTCACTTTCCCCATTTACCTCTGCCCTTCTCCCTATCGCCACCTCTATGTTGGTGTTTACCGTAGTTACTACTGTGATTTTTTTGGGGAGGCTAGGATTTCCCTGCTCCTTTCCAGTGCCTTCCCCTTGGCTAGTTTAAATGCTTGCCAATGAAGCATTTAAACCTATCACCTAGGATCCTGGTTCCCATCCTGGACAGATGCAGCCCATCATGCCAGTATAGGCTTGCATCACTCCAGGTGGACCCCAGTCCCCAATGAAGCCAAATCCTGGGCTCTGCCAGTTTTTAAACCACTGATTGAATCCACGGTGGGAACATCCTAGCCTCTCCTCGCCTATAGATGGGCAGCACCTCCGAGAAGCTGTTACCGTGGCGTGTTACTTGTCTAAGGCCCTCCCAATTCCACAAACTCTTCCTGCACTGCTCTAATCCCTTTCTTAGCCAGGTCATTTGTCCCTAGGTGGACAATGATGTCCAGCTCCCTCCCCTGTGCAGCTACTCTGGCAATCTTGAGGATTCGCTCCCTGTCCCTCTAAGCCATGGTGCCAGGCAGGCACCTTACCTCCTTCTCCCCTTCCTCCTCCAGTTCTACCTTCCTAACATTACATTTTTTTCTGTTTTTGTCTTTAAAATAACTTACTGCCAAGTTCCTCTGGCGGTTGTTTGGGAGACAAGGAAACGGTGGTGGCAGGAAGGGACACACTGCGGCAGGCGCATGCGCAAAGCGAGCAAAACTGTGTGTGTGTTTGCTGTTATAAACACTCCTTTACAATGGCAAATTAGAGCACTGTTTCCCTATGAGAAAAAGGGGAGACCCATTAATTATAACAATAATAACAACATACATATTTAAAATTAACATATGAAGCAGAGACAAAGATTTCTACAGTTCGCCTATCCTACACTCAGCATTTAGCAATATTACAATAAAACAAATGAATAATTTAAAAATCATAAATACAAAACAGGTAGTAGTCAGTAATTCAATATATCAAATCATATTGAATGCCAGCTCAAAGAGCAGCATTTTTAGACCCCTTTTAAAGGCCTTCACTGAGGGTGCCCATCCTCAGGTGATGAGGTAAGTAGTTCCACAGGGCTGGTGCCACAGCCGAGAATGCCCTATCTCCATATTGCCGCAGTCTAGCCCTGGAAACCATGAGGAGGCCACCCTTGGAGGAGCGGAGAGCCCAAAATGGGCAATAAGGAATTAGAAGGTCTTTCAGGTAAGCTGTTCTCCCCCACTTGCAGGGCTTTATAGGTCAGTAACCCAACCTTGAAGGCAATCCTCCACCTCACCGGCAGCCAGTACAGTTTGCGGAGGACAGGCGTGACATGGTCAGATTTTGAAATGCCAGTCAACAACCTTGATGCTGCATTCTGCACCAGCTGCAGCCAGCAAAGGTTGCCTCTAGATAGCCCCAGGTGGAGGGCATTGCAGTAATCCAGCCTGGACATTATGAAGACATGCTCCATGGTGGGCAGGTCATCAGATGGTGCCATGACTCAGATCCAGGCAATGTTCCTCAAGTGATAGAAACCACTCTTTATGATGGCCGACACCTGAGCCTCAAGTGTCAAGCCATCATCAAGGACAATGCCCAGATCCTTCATCCGATTGGAGGGAGCAAGGGGAACGCCCCTTCGACTAGCCCAGGGTATATCCCCAAGTCCCCTTCCATCACAACGATGACCTGGCTCCACCACTAGTACCTCCATCTTGTCTAGGTTCAGTCATTACCAGTTGTGTGTCATCAAATTCTGGATCTCCTCCAGACAGTTGTTAATCACCGAGTCTACCGCCTGGTTTCTGGGTGTGCAGGACAGGTATAGCTGGGTATCATTGGCATAACAATGAAAACCTAGCCGATACCACCTGATAATGTCTCACAATGGAAGCATATACACTGTGAACAACAAGGGCACCAGGACCGACCCCTGTGGAATACCATAGGACAGTGGCATCAAGCTAGATGAGACTAACCCCATCAGCACCCTTTGCACCCTGTCCGTGAGGAAGGACCTGAACCAGTTGATGACTGTTCCAGTTAGTCCAACCCAGTTCTACAGGTGGTCCAGTAGCACCTCATGATCAATGATGTCAAATGCCACTAAGAGATAGAGGAGGACTAAGATGGTACACTCTCCCCTATCCCTCACCATTAGAAGATCATTTAGGATCCTCACAGCACGGTCTCAGTGCTGTGCTCAGACCTAAATCCAGACTGGAAACACTCATAAGTTGAGGAGGAGGCAAGACACATCTATAGCTGAATGGCCACCACTTTCTCTAGAACCTTCCCTAAAAATGGGAGGTTCGAGACCGGCCTGTAGTTGCTGAAACACTCCGGGTCCATTGAGGTTTTTTTCAGTAGCGATCTAACCAACGTCTCTTTCAAAGCCCGGGAAAGACCCCACTCTTGACTGAACTTCAGACAATTCCAGCAACTACAGGCCCTATCAGTTCCACACATTCGACCAAAAGACAGGTTGGACCTGGATCAAGGTTGCAATATGTTGGCTGCAGCATCAATATTATATCAGCCACCTCCTCCACTTCAGCCAGATCAAACTCAAGCCCAGATAAGAAGGTGCCCTGACACGGCTCAGGGCAAACCCTGCAATCCCTTGAGTGGGACTGGAATAGCCCTCAGCACTGATAGAGGACACTTTGTTGGTGAAGAAAGTAGTTGCTGTGCAATACTATTTCAGGATTCTTTTGGTAATATTGAAACTTTCCTCTGGAGGGCTCACAGTCTGACAGTGACTTTACCTAGAGTGCTGGTATGTGTTCCCTAAAGGTAAGCTTATTATCTATTTGTACTCCCAAATATTTATAGGAGGCCACTTCATCCAGATTATGGTTCTCTAAGGTGTGTATATCCAGGCCATAGTTTTGTGTCTTCATGGTACCTCTTGTTTAGAATAACAAAACTTGTGTTTTTTTTTTTTTTTGAAATTTCTATTTTTCTCCCTCCACTGAGCCGAACCCTCAGGAGCACCCAGAGCCCTGCCCCTGCCAGCACCCCATTCCCCCAGTCCCATCATTGCGCCACGGAATACCCCCCGGGCGAGGTCGGGTCAGGGGACCCCCGAATCTTGAGTACTTATCTGGTCCTGGGTTCGTGGGTGGGTGCTGGCACATTAGGGCCCTCGGCTCGGTGCTCCTTCATCTAGGCTCCGTAGAGGTACTTTTTCCTCCCATATTCCCCCATGGTATGTTGCGTGCCTAAGCGTCGGGGCATCCTCTGGCATCTGCAAATCACCCCCTTCCGAAGGAGCTGCCTCTGGGTTGATTGGCTGCGGCTTCATGGTAGCCAATTATATCCCGAGACTCGGCTTGCCGTCGCTCTCCCCAGTCTCCACCAGGGGTCGCCGCTTGCCGGTATAGAGGTCCCTCCCTCCCCCCGGAGAAGGCGAGCTGTCTCCGGACGCTCCAGCCTGTCTCCCCCCCGGCCAACCCCCGACCACCCGAGCTTGCTCCCGAACCCGGGTCGCCGGCGTGTAGCGAGGTGTGGCGTCCAGCACCTCAACCCTCAACTTGTGTTTTTTTCTTACTCAAGGCTATTTTTGAGTTTTGTAGCCAGCACTGTAGGGTGTCAAAGTCAGACTGCAGTATATTTTGTAGTTCAGTTCTATTTTTGGCTTTTCCTATCAGTGCCATATCATCCACATATAGATAAATCTTACACCTTTCAATCAGTTGTGGCAAGGGATATACATAAATTAAAAACAAAAGGGGGCCCAGGATCAAGCCCTGTGGTACTCCCCTAAAAATCTGCTCCCTTTCTGACAGTGCACCACCTACATAGACCTGCTGCATGTGCCCTATCAAATAAGAGAGCATCTACATTTTTACCTGATCAGACATGCCTATGAGCAAGAGCCATCCCATCAATATGTTGTAATCGATTAAGTCGAAGGCTTCTGAGAGGTAGACAAGCACCGCCCCAACAGACTCCCCCACCTACAAGCCATTTGAGACTGTGTTGATGAAGTCTGCCAGAGCGGTGTCCATCGACCTCCCCACCTAAAACCTGCCTGGCTGTCTGATAGAAGTTTATATTTTTCAGGGTACTCATATATCTGAGTACTTACCATCCTTTCAAATACCTTTGAAATTGTGGACAGCAGGGCTATTGGGTGGTAATTTGTCAGGCTATCCCTAGATCCTCCTTTGAAAATCTGTCATTCCTGTCACAGTGATACTGTAGTACACTAAAGGGAGGGTGAAGTGTATTTCAGGTATACAAAGTACTAACAATGTCTGAGTTGGGACTTCCGGTTTAGCCATCAGCACCGATGGAAGCTTGATCTGGTCGCTCCACCTCACTCCATTAACAATCCACAGTAATTGAACCTAATCCCGATTACGACTGTCCTCAAAGGTGAAGATCACAGACTACTGGATGCCGGTGAGACATCAGAACAAGGATTGTCCTCCGGGCATGGCTGTAAAAAGCACAAAGAGCCAGCAGGATGAGGGGCCCATGAGAGCGGCCTGCAAGGATACCTCACGGCAACCCCCTGTAGAACCAGTCGATCAAGCGATAGATAAGGAGTGCACAATCACATCAACCCAGTTGTGCGAGACTCTGAAACAAATGAATGCCACCTTGCAAAGACTGGAAGCGAGGGCTACAGAAGACCAAACAGCACTTGCGGCACTAACCAGAAAACGGAGGAAATAGAGCATAACCTGTAGGAATACAATACAGTAACTGACACACACAATACTATACTCCTGGAATTACACCAAAGGTCACTCTATCTTGAAAAAAATTGGAGGAACTAGAGAATAGAAATCACAGAAATAATATCAGAATTCATGGGGTGCCAGAGGAGATGGAAATAGGCAGTATGCTGTTATTCATAGATTCTTTTCTGACAGAAATCCTAAACCTGCCTAAAGAAAAAGAATTAAATATAATCAGGGCACACAGATCACTAATACCCAAATTGAGAGACCTGAAAGCCCGGCCGAGGTTCATTGTTATAACTTTTTTAGACTTCAGAATTAAAGAAGAGATTCTAAGTCTGGCTTGGTCTAGAAAGGTTATCCATTTTGGAGATGTTAGACTTTATTTTGATCAAGATTATACTCCACAACTGTTGAATTACAGACAACAGGTACTTACAGTGATACGGCAGCTCCAGCAAAAGGGGATTAAAGTGTTTCTGGAATATCCTGAAAGAAACAGAAACATAGAAGTTGACAGCAGATAAGGACTGCAAAGCCCATCCAGTCTGCCCATTTCTTTTTCTACCTTATGAATGTGCCATAGGCCTTTGCTCTGTCAATGGCCTATCTATTCATACTCATCTGCATTGCTCCCTTATGCCTATCCCATGCCTGTTTGAAGCCCTGCACTGTATTCATATCCACCACTTCCTGAGGTAGGCCGATCCATGCATCCACCACCCTTTATGTGAAAAAGAACTTCCTGACATTACCCCTTAATCTGCCTCCCTCTAATCTCATGCTGTGTCCTCTTGTCCTGCTATTTTTCTTATATTGAAGCATGTTAGACTCTTTCACCTTGTTAATGCCCTTAAGGTGTTTGAATGTTTCAATCATATCACCTCTCTCCCTCCTTTGCTCTAGGGTATACATATTGAGTTCAGTTAATCTGTCCTCATGTGTTTTCTGATGCAGTCCTGCACCATTTTGGTTGCCCTTCTCTGGACTGCCTCAATTTGGTTAATGTGCTTGTGAAGGTGTGGCCTCCAGTACTGCACACAGTACTCCAGATGGGGCCTAACCAGTGTCTTGTAAAAAGGGATTATTACCTCCACTTCCGACTTGTGATACCCTACTAATACACCCCAACATCCCTCTAGCCTTACCTACTGCTTTAGAGGTCTGCTTGGATGATCTCAGGTCATCGGTGATGATGACGCCCAAGTCTCTTTCTTCCCCTGTGACTGCCAGCAACTCCCCTCCCAGCCTATAGGTGGCTTCAGGGTTTCTCTTCCCTATGTGCATGATCTTGCACTTCTTTGCGTTAAACCCCAGTTGCCACTCTTCCGACCATTTTGCTAGTTTATCCAGATCTCTTCTCATTCTGCCCACCCCATCTGGATCATCTACTCTGTTGCAGATCTTGGTGTCATCTGCAAACATACAAACCTTACCCTCCAGTCCATCTGCAATATCACTGATGAAGATATTGAAGAGGACTGGCCCCAGGACTGATCCCTGAGGTACCCCACTTGTGACTTGCATCCCTTCTGACTGTATACCATTTACCACCACTCTCTGTTTTCTGCCTGTCAACCAGTTTTCCACCCAGTTGACCAATGTCTGACCCACCCCAAGCCTACCCAGCTTATTAATCAATCTTCTATGTGGAACAGTATCAAAAGCTTTGCTGAAGTCAAGGTAGGCAGCATCAACTGCTCCCCCTTGGTCCACCACTCTGGTTACCCAGTCAAAAAAATCTATGAGATTAGTTTGACAGGACCTTACTTTTGTAAACCCATGCTGTCTTGGATCCTGTGCTCCTATGTATTCCAGGTGTTGCACTATCCTTTCCTTAAGGAGTGTCTCCATAATCTTGCCCACTACTGAGGTAAGACTGACTGGTCTGTAGTTCCCTACCTCCTCCCTGCTATCACTCTTGTGGAGTGGGATCACATGAGCCCTTCTCCAGTCTTCTGGGACCTCTCCTGTGCTCAGAGACTCACTAAACAGTTTTCATAATGGCTCTGCTAGTTCCACCCTTATCTCCTTTAGTACCCTGGCATGTATGCCATCAGGCCCCATTGCCTTGTCCACCCTGAGCTTATCGAGCTCTTGTAGGACCCTTTCTTTTGTGAAGAGACTAGTGCACACCTCCCTCTGCCTTGTGTCCATGGTGCAGAGCTGTGTGCCTGCCCTACCTTCTCTTCAGTAAATACTGAGCAGAAGTATCTATTTAGGATAGATGCTTTTACATGGTCCTCCTCTTCACATGCCCCTTATCCCCTTTGATCTAAGCAATACCCCCTCTGGACTTTCTCCTTTCACTAATGTATCTATAGAAAGTGTTGTCACCTTCTTTTACTGTTTGTGCTAGTGTTTCCTCGGGTTGGGCCTTTGCCTGACTTAATGCCTTCCCTGCTTTCCTTAGGGAAGTTTGGTATGCCTCCCTATCTTCATCCTGCTATGTTCCCTTATAGTTCCTGAAGGCCAGGATTTTGACTCTGACCTTTTCTGCTACTGTGTTTGAGAACCAAAGTGGTTTCCTTCTTCTTTTGCACTTCCTTTTCTCACTAACACAATGGGATGTTGCTTCAAGTATTGCATTTTTAATGCTTGCCCACTTTGCCTGTACCCCCTCAACTGTATTTCTTTTTGCCAGGGCTAGCTTAACTCTGTTGGCCATTTTATCAAAGTCAGCTCCTCTGAAGTCCCATATTTTTGCCTTGGAATGGGATGATTTTGTTCTAGTGGCCAATTTGAACCATACCATGTGATGGTCACTGGCCCTCAGGTGACCTTCTACCTGGAGATCTGTGATCCTTTCCCTGTTAGTCAGTACTAGATCTAGGATAGCCCTGTCTCTGTGAGTTGTTGTCCCAGTTGTTTGAGGCCTTCCCCTGCAGGGAATCCACCATGTGTCTAGTTCTGGCAGATGTCCCTGCCGGTATTGACCAATCTGTATCTGGCATGTTGAAGTCTTCCATTATCAGAACCTCCCTTTAGCTGTCATGTTTTGTATATCTTCTAACAATAATGTGTCTATGTCCTCCCCCTAGTCTGGAGGCCTGTACACAACCCAAGTTCGTATGGCTGTCCCATTTCCTGTTTACAGGGTGACTCACAGTTCTTCTGGCTCCTTATGTATTCTGAATTTCTGTAGCTTTGATATTTTCATTGACATAAAGGGTCACTCCACCCCCCACTTTTTGCACCTCGGTCTCTTCTGAACAGTACATAGCCAGGTACTGAAGTCTCCCAAGTGTGGTTACTGGTAAATCATGTCTCACTAATGGCTACTATGTCCAGTTTAGTCTCTGTCATTATTGCCTGCAGGTCTGGGATCTTGTTTCCCCAGACTGTGAGCATTGTGTACATGATTTTCCATTGGTCAGATTTTGATGTGTTAGTTGTTGGGTGAGGTCTGGTGTTTCCCCTTTGCATCGTATGGGGAGCTGGACCTTTTTCTTTACCTGGTGATGCCAATGAACTACAAACATGCTGAACTCCTGTTTGACCACTAGCTGAGGGGGGAGAGGTGTTCTTCCCATTCGACGTTTTGGGTGCTGCACCCTTCTCCCCATTTGCTAGTTTAAATATTCTGCAAAGACATCAAACTTCTGCCCCAATGCACTGACTCCCTCCTTAGTCAGATGCAGTCCATCAAATTTAAAGACCTTTCACTCCCAAAACTGTTGCCAGTTCATTACAAATTTGTGTCCTTTTTCCTGGTACTAGCCCTTGAGCCACATGTTTAGCTCCCCTATCTCCCCTTCTCTGACCTTCCATCCATCCATCTGCTCCCCCTCTCCCAGACTGGCAGGATCTCAGAGAAGGAGATGCCTGATAAAATGGATGATAGTTTGTCACCCAGCCTGGTTAGGTGTTCCTTGGTCTCCACAACTGACCGGCTGGCGAGATCGTTAGTCCCTGTGTGTACCAGGACATCAATGTTTTCTCCCACTTCCTGAACAATTTTAGCAATGCGGTCAGTGTCTCTCCACGCTGATGTACCTGGGAGACATCTGACCATTGCCCCTGGCTGGAGATATGTATCAACTCCCTGAATCATGGAATCTCTCCTATGATCAGAAGGTTTTTTTTAATTTCTTTTTTGCTTTTTTTGTTTTGGTACCTGTTTTGGGCGTGTTTTGTTGTGCTCACTCCTGTGCTGCAGTGTTCTGCTCTGCAGTGTCCTCTGCCCCTTTGTTTGATTTTGGAGATAGAGGCAGATACCTGCTTGTAGTTTTTATATGGTTTGTGGAGGTGATATGTTGGAGAGCACTGAGTGATGGGGCACCTGATTTGCCCCTCTTAACCACGTGCCAAAGGATCCAGGTAGTTACAGAAAAGGGCCCTCAGAGATTTCAGGATTTGGAGGATGCAGAAGAGACGTTAAAATCAATGGGCATTAACTTGCAGAGAGACGCAACAGCACAGAGGCAGGTGGAACTTAAAAGCCGATCCTGGGTTTCAGTGGGTCCCAAAAGAAGAGGGACCAACAGATAAAGGGAAATTTTTGGTATGTGGTGCAGACTCCATGAGAGTCATCAAGAGAACAGCAGCTCAGGAGTTAGCCCGGATGGAGAGGAGAAAGAAAGGCAGCATGAGCAGGAGCCAGGAATGGATCTACAGTCTGAGAATGAGGACACTTCAGAACACTTGCAGGGTAGGAGATTTGGTAATCAAAGAAATCTGCGAGTGCCCTGGAGAGACTGGAGAAAAGGTTGAGAAAGGTTAGGGGGGGTTCTCAACAGAGCAGCACCAAAGTCCTGCATGAAGCTGACAATAGGAGCAAAGACATGGGGAATAAGGGGATAAAGTAAACTATTTTAAGTAATAAAGGCTGTGGATGCAAAGTGTAAATAGAAGGCTCTTTAAGCAGGATGGGGGGAGATCTGGGCAGCAGGGGCTCCTGACTACTCTGGAGGTGGCCTGTGGCCCCGGAGGGGAGGGCAGGCATTGAGGGTAAGTGTACACAGCCAATTGGTATGAGGAAGGGAAGTCGTGGTGGCCCACTGTGGGAGGAAGAACCTGCCACTAGGCTCAACCACCCACAAAGCACCAGATGGTCAAAGGAGAGAGGTGGGCACACATGGTCGTACCAGGGGGTGAATAACCACTTGGGGACTACAGGTCTGGCCTTGAATATCTCTGTAGGGCTCATTAATTGCACGGTTGGGCCTTGATGTTGGCGGGGGTGACCTCTCGGGGTGGTGATGCATAGCGACAAAAGGCAGACCAGAATAATGGAGTCAAATTAAAAACCATGGAGATTTGGTAACATCTGCATACTGGGAAGCTGTAGCTTACTCTTGTGCATGTGTGGATCTTCTGGAGGCCTGGGGTGGATCTGGAGGTTGGGGTAGGGGGTCCCCAACCAGGCTGTGTAGGGGAAGCCCTCCTGTTCTGGCAAAGGACAAGTTGCATGGCAGATAAGAAGACGCTTAATTATCAGAAAAGTGGAGCGGGGGTGGCTCAGTTAAAGTACTATAAGAACTTCTGATGGATTAATAACAGATTTCTAGAAAATAGGATGTGTATGTCATCTTTTACCTCTGGAGGAACCAGATGAGAGGAACGCTGATCAAAGAAAGGATTCGCTTATAGAACGGACAGCCTGCACATCCTCTCTTTTCCCTTCCGAACAACTTCTGAGAAAGGAGGGGAGAAGGAATCTTAAAAATTGGATTCCCTACCTTGAAAGCCAAAAATGGTTGTTTTTATGTTGCAAGTCACTTTGACTGAATCTTTCAAGTTCCAGTTGTTTGCATGGTTAAATAAGTTTTTGGTTATGGTGTTCAAAGGTCACACAATCTGTATGAGATGCGCAAGGAGGTTTCTGAAAAGAGGGTCGGGGGAGGAGGTGACTTTAAGGACCCTATAAAAGAAACAATATCCCCACCCTCCTCTATATCAGGCCTATATTACGTTGATCCCAAAACCGGATAAACCCAGAGACCTACCAGGTAATTATAGGCCCATAGCTTTAATAAACCAAGATATTAAGCTACTCACAAAGATTTTAGCTAATAGGGTCTTGAAAGTTGCTCCCTTATTAATTAGTCAAGATCAAGTTGGGTTTATGCCAGGGAGGGGGGCCCACGACGCATTAAGGAAACTGCACCACATTTTAGATAGGGCTTCCATTTCAAAATCCACTATGACTCTAATAGCACTTGATGCCGAGAAGGCATTCGACCGGGTTTCCCACCAATTTTTATTCCTCACAATGGAGAAAATGGGGTTTCTAAGAGGGTTTCTAGGAGGCCTTAGAAATCTGTATGAAGCTCCCACAGCCAGAGTCCTATGTAATGGATATCTCTCTAAAGAGATCCTCCTCCGAAATGGAACTAGGCTGGGCTGTCACTTGTCACCAATTTTATTTAATATTTATTTGGAACCTTTGTTAAGATCTCTTGCTATGGAACCTAGGGTTCAGGGGATTGAGGTTTTGGGGACAGAGCTTAAATTTTCGGTATTTGCCGATGATATCTTGCTGCACTTAAGTAATCCATCTGACAGCTTTCAAAATGCCTTGGAAATCATTGGAAGTTTTAGGGTGTCCAATTATAAGTTAAATCTAACTAAAACCCAAGTTCTTCCGCTAACGGTGTACACCCATAGGGCTGACTTTGAGCATTTGCAACTTAATTGGGCCTCGGAAAAAATTAAATACCTGGGAATCTGGATTTTAGCTAGGTCAGCAGATGGGGTGGAGAAAAATGTGGGTAGCATAGTGGCCACGATTAAAAATGACATTGTAAGGTGGAATAAACTTCCTCTAAATTTCACTGCTAGACTGGGATTAATTAAAATGAACCTTCTGCCCAGATTGCTGTACCCGATTTGTCTCTCACCCTATATCATTCCGAAGGGAAGGTTCATCAGTATTCAAAGGATTATCTCAGAATTTCTATGGGATTCTAAGCCCCCAAGGAGGAAACATGCCATCTTACGCCTCCCCTATCTCAAGGGAGGCATAAAGCTTCCAGATTTGATGCTATATTATGTAGCAGGGCAACTAGGGCTCATGGGACGCTGGGAAAGGCATGGGGGAGACGAGGGATACATTCCAACGTGGCTTCGAATTGAACAACTTATCTTAAAAGACACAAAACTTTCCCCAACTGCATTATTATTTGTAGATCCGGAGACTCTGCCTGGCATAGGAAAGCACTCTCCAATATATAAATCAGTTAAAGCGTGGTGGGAGTGGTTAAATCCAGTGCAGAGGAGAGCTTAAAGGGGGGGGGCAAGGGATCAGCCTATAGTGGGAAACCCTAACTTTTGCCTGGGGAACCGAATACTTATCGGCCAGTGGGCATCACCACTGTCAGAACTCAACTTGGCAGACTTCATAATTGCAGACAGGGTGCACTTACCAACACAGACTAGGGATTGGGATTTTTTTAAAAAGATCCAGCTTACCAAGTTGTTACAGAAGTTCATGCAAGATAATAAAGATGGGGGAAAAAATTTGTTTACGTGGGACCATCTAAGGGAGATTGACCTCTTACAGCATCCCCTCTCAAAAGTATATAAGGTGCTGTTAGATTATGTTGGCACAGAAACCGAAGATCAGATAATGTATTGGGAAAAAGCATTATCCCCCGAGACCTGACTGGATAGAAGTTTGGAAACATATGAAAGCCTTGCCTATTCCGAAGTATAACACTATGCAATTCTTTATTTGTTCAAATATCTACTACACCCCTGCTAAGCTATGTTCTAGAAAACTCAGACAGACAGATCGGTGTTTTCAATGCGGCATAGAACCAGGAGACCTATTACACGTATTGTGGACCTGTTCTCGAATTCAGCCATTATGGGTTCAGCTTGGAAAAGAAATGGATCCGATACTAGACTACTCGGAGTACATTAGCCCAGAGATATGTATATTAGGAGACATGAGGACGGTACTGAGGGTCTCAGCTAAATACCATGTGTCCCTCATGTCAGCTGTAGTTAAAGCATTTGTCTTAAGACACTGGAAGGAGGATAGAACTTACGGTTATGATCAATGGGTTGGGGACCTCCTACAGGTCTTGGATAGACTTAAAAGGCATATGTTAATAGAAGGGAAAAAGAATCTATATGACAGAAGGTGGGGGACTCTGGAGACAGTGTACTCAATGCAGTTGAAAGGTCCTCGGGTTCAGATCTGTCTGTCTGGAGAAGAGTAGCCGGTAAAGTTTTCTTATGAGAAAGTCTGAGGGGTCTGAAATTGAGCGGAATTATATGACTTTTATCAGATAGGTTTTCTACCGTATAGTCATAACTCTCACATATAAAGTCGTTTGCCTAGGTCAGAGGGTATGCTTATACCTGGTTGGGCACGATGGATTCTCTCTCTTTCCTAGGGACACAGTTATTCAAGGTTAGTCCGGAGCAGGTACAACTATGGTTAAGGAGGGACAATCCTATGTAGCAATTCGGACTAAGTTAAAGGCTAGACTAATACCGAACTCGAAAGAACCGACTTGAAGGTTACTACAATAAGAATGGGCTAAAATGTTTGGTGATAATAAAGTATAACTGTGATTGTGAGTAGTTTGGGGGGTTGTACATAGTATCCATATCCAGTTTAGGGATGTGGGCCCGGGTATGTATCCTGGGATGTATGTATGTACGTTACATTGTTGGAAACAATAAAACTTTAATAAAGAAGGTTAAAAAAAAAAAGAAACAATATATAGTAATACATAATGGCTAGTCAAGACTTATGTATTTGCTCATGTAACATCTCACAAATCCAGTTAAAAGGAGTAAAATAATTTCCCTTATTAAAAGATCAAAAGTAGATGTGGCGCTTCTTCAGGAGACTCATCTGTCCAAAACA
This sequence comes from Neoceratodus forsteri, assembly GCA_016271365.2. Taxonomy (NCBI): domain Eukaryota; kingdom Metazoa; phylum Chordata; order Ceratodontiformes; family Ceratodontidae; genus Neoceratodus; species Neoceratodus forsteri. The sequence continues at coordinate 728,945,517 of CM057453.1, forward strand.
GAGCATGATAAATTTGCTAAGTTTGGGTTTCATGAGGTTGCAGCCACATCATATGATAAGGGTCGAAGGAGGGGAGTCGCCATATTGCTGCCCAATAGGGTACAATTCAAACAGGAGGGGTTACTAAATGATAAGAAGGGTATGTGATGGTAAAGGGACAGTTGATGGGTACTAAGTTAACAATAACATCTGTGTACTTTCCACCAGGTTCTAGGTATGAGGATTACAGAGCGTTCCTAATCAAATTACAGGATTGAGGAGAGGGGCTGCTTTTGGGAGGAGGGGACCTAAACTTAACCCTGAATCCACAAGTGGACACTACATCTAAGATTCCTAGGAAAGAACACAAGGTAGCCAGGAGTGTTGCTAAACTTTTGAAAGAATTAGGTATGCTTGATGTTTGGCAAGCCAAGAATGAGAGTAGACGGGACTACACATACCACTCAGCCCAGTACCAGATGTACTCTAAACAAGATTGCCTAATACTCCCCAAGGAGGACATAAATAGGATCAAAGAAAGCTGGATAGGAGACTTTGTTCTCTCCGATCATACTCCTTTATTCATGAAAATGAGGATTAGAAACATCAGGAAAATACCTTTTGGAGCCTCAGTGTCTCACTCCTTAGAGATCCGGAGGTAAAGGATATTATTCCAGATACCTATGAACAATTTCTAGTGGATAACACCACCAAGCAGACGTCCCCAGCCATCCTTTGAGATATGGCAAAGGCAGTGCTGAGGGGTAGATTCGTGGAGATATCCTCCAGAGAAAAGAGGGAAAGAGAGGCCAGAAGGGAGCAACTAACAGAACAAATAAGGGTATTAGAAGATCAGCAAAAAGAGAAAATAAACAAGGAAAGAACAAAGGAACTAAAGATACGAAAAAAAGAAATAGAAAATATTCTAGATTATCAGGTAGAGCAAAAACTGCTCTTTTTGAGTCAGAAATACTATGAGGGGGGACCCAGGGCCTTAAGGTTACTGGCTGGATGGCTCTGGGGCAATGAGCTGGGGCATGCATAAGCTCTATCCAACATCCCAGCATGGCTAAATTTGAAATCCAAATCCCAGAAATAGTGGAAGCCTTTAGAGAATTTTATGCTGAACTATATAGCTCGGGCCCAGAACCGGACAAAGAAAAGGTATCAGAATTCCTAAACAATTTCACTCTCCGGAATATATCTAGGGAGCAAGGGGCAAAATTACTAGCACCCATTGAGGACGTAGAGATGAAAGAGGTAATTGGTAAACTTAAAAAAGGAAAATGCCCCGGGACGGATGGACTACCCCCGGAATTTTATAAAACTTTTCGGGAATTAGTACAACCCTTACTACTGAAGGTCTTTAAGGGGGTCATGGGAGAAGTAGGCCAGACTCCACCCTCGTGGACAAGGGCGGTTATATCTGTGTTATCCAAGCTGGGAAATGACCCAACTAGATGTGCCTCTTACCACCCAATTTCACTATTGAATAATGACTATAAAATCTTAACAGCTATATGGGCTCGTAGGCTCCAACAGATACTCTCAGGACTTATACAACTTGATCAGACTGGGTTCATCCTAGGGTGACAGGCGCAGGATAATCTTAGATGGACAACTCACATAATTGACCATATCATTAAAACAAAAACGCCCTCATTACTACTGAGTCTAGATGCAGAAAAAGTGTTTGATAAGGTGTCATGGAGTTTTCTGGGGGCGGTCCTTTCCCGGCTTGGGCTACCTGAGGAATTCCAAAAAGGGATTTTCAGGTTATATGAGGGAGCTAATGCTTATATTAGGGCTAATGGCCATATCTCATCCAATTTTAAGCTGGGAAGAGGGACAAGACAGGGATGTCATCTGTCCCCACTCCTATTTACCTTGTACATCGAGCCAAAGGCCCAGGCTAAGGCAAAATGAGGAAGTAACAGATATTAGGGTGGGGGGAGTAGAACACAAATTAGATTTGTATGCGGATGACATACTTCTGTACATATATCAAACCCAGATACAACCATGGAAAAGGTGTTCAACATAATCAAACTTTTCTCTACCCTGTCCAGCTATACACTAAACAAAACAAAAAAAGAAGTACTTAGCTTTAACTATACTAGCTCTGCCTGCATTAGGGGAAAATATCAGATGAACTGGGATATGGACTCCATTAAATATTTAGGTATAAGGTTGGGAACATCGAATAAACAACTATATGACCTGAACTACCCTTCGTTAGTGGCCCAGCTGAAAGGGGACCTTGGGAGATGGGCCTTGTACCCCTCCCACGTCATGCAAAGGTGCAGTCATTGAAAATGAATGCATTGCCTTGTCTATTGTACCTGTTTCAATGTGTCCCATGTTCGGTGCCAGGGGGAGAATTAGACAAATGGCAAAAGACGTTCACAGACTTTATTTGGGATAGGGGACCACCCAGGATTAGGAGAGATCTCCTGTATTTACCCACGGCAAATGGGGGATTGGAGCCCCCAAATCTGCATGGATATTGGTGTGGTGCACAGATGAGGGTGTCTCTGTTATGGGGTAATTCCCAATACAACACGCTTTGGAAAAGGATAGATATATCAGAACAAACAGATCCACAGCTGGGTGCCGTCCTGTTCATGAGGGAGGGAGGATAGGCATTTAAAAGTGGATTATACTGTCACATGGGCAGTGTTGGAAGGATGGAGCAGAGGAACCAGGAAGGGAAACACATCAAAGCAGATGTGGAGACATAGATGGCTGGTGTATGATACTCAGTTCATACCAGCAAAACATGACTGCTGGTACAGCAGACAGGCACAAAAGGGTATGGTATCTCCAGGGCAGCTGTTTACAGGGTCCACCATGCTGTCCTTTGAGGCAGCTAAACAAAAATTTGGATGGGAGGAGGGGGACCGCCTGAGATTCTATCAAATCAGGGACTATATACAGGACACAAGGAGGAAGTTGGGCCAGGATGGACTAGAGATGGGAGAGGATACATCGTTCCAGAAGATCTAGGCATCACCAGATGGTGAAAGGGCTATTTCAGTTCTCTACTCAAGCTACATAACCGATCTACAATTCTCCTCAGAATACATTAAGGTCAAATGGGAGGACGACCTAGGGGTGGCTCTAACAAACAAACAGTGGGATATAGTCTGGGAAAATACTTGGCACACACTGGTCTCTGCCACATGGAGGGAATTCGGATGGAAGGTCCCAACAAGATATTTCCTAGTCCCCACACAGGCAACACATAGGGGCCAAGAGAGTTCAAAGGCTTGCCGGAGGGGTTGTGGAGAAACACAGGCTCACATTTTTTGGTGGTGTCCAGAACTCAGGGAGTTTTGGGAGGAAGTGAGTGTACATCTAACAAAGGTATTTACTATACCAACACCACCAGGCCCGGGACACCTAGTGTTGGTAATACACCCACTGGGGATGAAGGGAAAAGTTGAAAAACACCTATGGGCCGTCCTCACTATTGCAGTGCTGAAGGCAGTGACAAGGAAGTGGATGAGAAAGGAACCACCATCCATAGTAGAATGGAGGGGAATAATTTCTGAAATCCAGAGACTGGAGAAATTAACTCTGGACCTTAGGCGACAGACACACACATTTCAAAACCAATGGACAAGGTGGTTGTTGCATGAGAAACAGATGGATTCCCCATAGATGCGTAGTTCAATATCAGGGGAGTGAGGGGGAGGTGTGGTATCCTGAGGAAGGAGAGGGATTAATAAATAATATGTAGGATAAGCTAGTACTGGACAATTGTTTTGGAACCAAAAACAGATCAGAGAGAGAGAATGAACAAATTAAAACTCAGAGACCAATTACATCATAGACAGATATTTTTATTCAGTGACCTGTTATATTGTGAATATGACGTTTGTATTTTTAATTTTATTGTTTGTGAATGACTTATACCTAAACAAGGGGATACATACTATCAATGTCAGTAATGACATGTATGAGGAAGTTATGGTTGAACATAATTTACAGTAACAGCAAGTAGAATATCAGGTATGGATGTGAATACAGTGAATCTTGTCAAAATTGTAAAATTATATCTGATGTTAATACTGAAAAATGTGTATTAAATAAAAGAAGTATAAAAAAAAAACAGTGTGTGAGTTGCATTTTGCCAGGTAGATGATTTTTGAAAGAATGTATAATCTGCAATTCACTGTTACAAATGGGAAAAAAATAGAATAGTAGCAGAACTGTTTTACTGTAACAGCTCAGCATGTGTTTACATTATAGCTGCTGTCTTCAATGCTACCAAAGCTCATGCTTTTGTAGAATAGAGACAACTTGTAGGAATTTAACCCCACATTTCTCTTAGTTGTGCAGAGAATACCCTGGTTTGGCTTTAAGTATGTCATTGTGAACAGGAATCATTCTGACTGACTTATTTTTTCAGGTTGCTCACATCTGGCAGATGTAAGCCTGTCTGACAGGCCTGCTGGCCAGAGACTCTTGTTGGGTGTATGTGTTTGTGTGTGGTAATGGGCTACAGTCTTGCTGTTACACAGTTCTCATCCAGCATCTCATCTGTCTGAAGTGAACACATGCAATAACCTGACCTCTTTCCTGCAGGCCTTTCCGTGCAGGAAAACAAAACCAAACGTGCAGGCTGAACTGGGAACAGCTTTAAGAAAACAGAGTCCCTCCCTGACCTTGTCATTTCTCCTTATTGTGTTATAGAAAGAAAATCTGCCTTTAGCCTATAAACAAGAACCTCTTAACCTAGTCAAAGATCCTACTCCCCAGAGAACAGAGCAGTGACTGCAATTCGTAGTTAGCCAGCTATGCTGAGTGTGCTTGGTCAGGGAACTGTGCCAGTGTTATTGGTACCCTAGAAATGATGCCAAGCAACGGGTTTTTATCGCAGAAGCAGACAGTAGCTAATTACTGTGCACTGGGGGATGTTCATTTAGCAAAACACATTTCACATCATTATATCTGTCACAAATGAAATCTCAAGCTTATGCATAGAGTGTAATTTGCTTCAGGCCTCACGATGACACAAACCAAGAGTCTTAAGTTCAACTTCAAAGAAACTCTTTACACCCCCACATTTGGAAAACTGAAAATATTTTACTTGAGCCACATAAAGGATGCAGTACCAGCACCTGGGTGAGTGTGCTGAAGGGTATTTCTAGTTGTAAACCACAGTGTCGAGCAACAAGTGTTATTAACTTTGTCAGTCTCTTAAAGCATAATATAATGGGATTAACAGCAATAAGGTAGTGCAGTTTATCATCTAGTGGCAGGTCCTCTGTTCTTTTCTAGACCCAGTCCATGCTAGTCCTGGTCACTCTTTGATGCCCTCTTGGGCACAGCCATATCATATCCCTAGGATCTAATTATACGCCTATCTAGATATAGCCCTCAAACCATACCCACCCCCAAACCACACATGTACAGTACAGTCGTTTGCCTCAGCCCTCTTGTACTTGGGGCACTACTCTCTCCCCACTGGTACCAGTGTTACACCCTTAGATCTAACTAGGAAGTTCCCAATGCTTCACTGGATACTCAGCTGTGGAAACCGTGTAGGCCTCATGACTTTGCATGTGGTTAGTTGGTGGTGGTGCATGGAAAATAAAGGTAAGCAATGCTTTGTGGAACAGAAAACCCTAAATCAAAAGAAAACCTTCAAGTGAAGTATTTGTAACTCCTGGCTGGATGACCAAGTCTGTTAAACACTTCTCATCTACAGTATGCTACAAACTGCAGGTTGCAGGGGCTAGCCCAGGAATTGCTCATGGTTTCTGAAACCTGATAATCTCTCTTGCTGGGCAGGGAATTGATGCCAAAGTTTGCAGTGGTTACTGTTTGGCTAGATTCTGGTTGCTTTCTGTCCCTTGCTCTTGTGGTAGGCACACCCTTTTTGTCACCATCACAGGGACTATGGTACGGGGTCATAATGTCACAGTTAAAACCACGCACATCAAGAATGCCACACGCAAATCAGCATGCAGCATAATAACATTGGCACAACACACTGACCAGAACAAATATTGCACACACTGGAGTACTATCTTTGTTTTAGCAGAGGCTCCACCCACCTCCCACACCCTGATCTTAATATAATCAACTCGGTGGGGGGTTAGACTTGGGGAAACAACAAAAGTGGAGCAGGGAATTTTTTTGTTTCTGGGAAAAAAAAAAACCTACATCATAGTGAGACCTGGGGAGGATTGAACTATAGCCCCAGGTCCCCAACACTGCTGGAAGCAGGTGCTCTAGCCACTCCACCAAGGGAGCAGCTCAGTCATGCAGTGCCCCGGCAGCATCCATCACCATCCCCATAGGCAGCTTACAGTGACAGGGGTAGCTGTTATTACCACATGCTGAAAGGACCTCTGTCACTGTAGAACCATACACACTTCTTACAGCATGGTATTGCATGCATGATTTTGTCCGCGCTATATTCACCCGGTACCAGGGACTATGGGTTTTGTTCTTTGCTCAGACCTGATGTTTCTCTGACTTTCAAGGAGATTCAGGCATGACTTCCGAAGCAGTCAGATAATTTTTTTTAAAGTGAGAAGTGCAAGTGTCACAGCAGAAGGATCCATGACAGTCGGTCGACATTGTCGACCGACGTTGCAGTGACTCCTTTATGTTGACCGCAATTGTGGTCGGCATAAAGGGAGTCACAAGACACACTGTTTTCTTTGGGGGCTTTGCCCCCTGAACCCCCCATGCAGGGAGCTCTGCCCTTGCACCTCCCACTACTAAAATAATCAATTCTGGGTCAGATTTGTTTCGGGGAGGGGGTGCAATACCCCCAGAAAGCAGTGTCAGGGTCCCGCGCCAACACTACAGCAACCTGGCGCTGTTATCGCTGTAGTGTTGGGCGATGTAAAATTGTTGTGCGAGCGTCGGTATACCACGGCAGAATACACATAACCTGGAACACTGGGAAGACTGTTTGTGAGCAATAGGGAGAAATCAGAACTCTCTACAGTTACTATACTTGAACAGGTTTCAAAGATAGCAAACTCTACAACTTTTGTGAACTTATAAACTCTATGAGACTGCAAAGATTCTAAGGCTCAATGCAATGGCAAACAATTCTGAAGCTCTATGACAATGGGAAAGAACTCTAAACTCTATAAACCTGGCCAGGGGTGACCCCATATATAACCTGGTTAACCTTTGTTGCAGATGAGAAGGATGACCTACAGGTAGATGCTACAAGTAAGAAGGTGTGCACAAGAAAGGAATTTCAGAGAAGAAATGCACCATAATGGGTTGAAGAAAGGCATCTATAGGTAGACACGACAATTTTAATTTCAAAAGAGGGGACCACCACAGGATGCTCCTGGTTCCCCTGGTTTGAAGAATTTCAATGCCTGGGAAAGGTTGTGACAGACCACCAGGCTGAATGCATTCCAAGATTTCTGTATCGGTAGATCAGTTATGGCAGACCACCGATCAATGAAGAAAGACTAATTCCTTTCATGGGACCCTCTAGGTGTCAGTAGGGAGGTTGTGGAAGACCACTGACCAGAGTCGTGCTGCACACTCAAGGATTTATAATCCTGGGTTTCTTGAACTTTCTCCGCTCCTAGTCTTGTTGCTTTCATCGCTTCTTGTCTTGTCACTTTCATCTCTCTTAGTCTTGTTGCTTTCTTCATTCCTGCAGAATGAAAAATCTCATTCCATCTCCTTACTTCATGTTAGCTAAAATGCTTAACTAGGTACTACTTGTGAACTTTGTATTCTGAACTGTATCATCCCACACTTCTGCTCCTCTGTAAACTGTTCTCCATATGTACACCATGTAAATACTGTTATATTCCACATTGTTGATTTGTGCAATAACTCTTTACTAGCCAGTTAATCTGTTGTTCTTTTACATGATGTGGAACCTTTGTAAAAGAGTTATTGCTCAAAGGTATTTTGTAATCCGAGACCTAATAAATAAAAATAAAATAAAATAACATAAATGCACATTGGAATCCTTAACTATTGAGAGGAGGTGGCTTCTAGACTTCCTTCACTTCCTTAATGGGGTAGGGTTGCAGCAAAGATGAGTAGCCCAAGAGGCCTGTCCTGACTCTCCTAACTCTAGCTGGACTGACCGCCCCACTTGTTATCCAAAAGGGGTATAGGTTTTTGGACAGTTCCTTTGCAGATAGAGTTCAATGCAGATTTGGCAGTTTGTTTACAATAGTCATAGCACAGGATTAACAGTTCATTTTGTAATTCAGGTCACCACACAGGTTTGGCAGTTTACTTTGCAGAAGGGGCACAACATAGAATTGGCAGTCCATTTGCAGTAAGGATACAACCGAGAAATTACAGTTAATTTGCGGTACTGATATAAGACTCACTGCCCCTGTCAACAGGTTGTTGAAACAGGGTGTACACTTTTTGATAGTTTAAATGTTTGCTCTAAACCCACTGCGTTTGCTTTTAATGAATTACCATATTCCATCCTATCTGACTCCTCTGGAGCCTTTCAAACCCTGACCAGTGGGCCGTCCCTTTACTGGGGCCTGGCTGGGCCCAATCTATCTCCAAGGGAGCTTTCTCTTAGCATCCTCTGTGGGCAGTCTTAGAGGTGGGATGTTCCCAACCACCCATGTAGCCTCGGATCTTGGCTTAACATCACTTGATGCAAGTTACTTAAATAATTAAAAAAAATGTACTAGGCATTGGTTTCCCTTTTGCTTGGGCTGTTTCACCTCTTGCTTCACATTGCAGGAGCTCTCCTGTTTAATGTAATGGAGGGCCTCTGGCCCAATGCTCTGCCCTCCAGGCAGTCCCTAGTCACTGGGGTTTCCCTGCCTTCTTTGTGGTCTCAGCCACTAGCCCCTTGCACCATCTGGTGGTTTACAAAATAACAGTTTTAAATGTAAATTCTTCCAGTAATCCGCACCTCCCCCTGCTGCTGCCACTGACTCACCACCCTGACCTGAAGTGTAGTGCTGAGGAGGGAGGGAGGGGTGGCTGCCATAGCTATTGCTAATGGAGGGAGGTCTGCAGTATCACTGGTGATGGTCCTGGAGGTAGGATCGCAATGCTTCATCTGACACTTCTGTCATGCTGTTCCTCACTCTGTGACCTGTGCTCACCACAGGCAAGGGACAGACACTTGAACTTAAGAAAAAAACAAACAGAGCTATAAAGATGCTACACAGGTCACTCCTTACAGCTGCTGACTGCTGCTCACTGGATCTGCCAGTGCTGCTGCAGATTTCCCGACCACAGGAGCAGAGCACAACTAAAGCTGACGAGGTCTGCTGTAATCACCCCGGCGAGCCTGCAGTCCATTGCTCCGTCTCTTGCTACCTCGCAGATCCTGAGCTGCATTCTCTCTGGTGACCTAGTTTGACTACCAACAGTCATGTCAAGTATTCTCTTCAGATCTCGGGGTTCCATTAGTAAATCCTGAGCAGAAACCACCAGCAGCGCCTCAATTTTGAAAAATGCCCATGCGCTGGGCAGTGACAGCAGTCCCAGCATGTGCCCTTTCATTCCCTCATGCTGCCTCCTCAGTAGGGGGTTCAAAAGAAGCAGGCAGCTGGACTAAGAGGGAATAAAAATGTTTAAAACATAGCCCAGACTTTGGGCTGACAGGGCAATAGAGAGTCTTATGTTGCAAAGAGGGGGGGTTCTAACATTGGGACCCTAACTGGACACTTGCACCTTTTCTTTCTCTCCGGGCACCAGACTCCATCTCCTGGGATCCCTGACACACTGCCCTCCCACAAATGCCTCTGGGAGATTGCTAAGTTAATTTACTGTAGGGCACCTACTCTGGGGTATTATACTATCATCCGGGATAGTGTTAGTATTGCAGGACTTCAGCAGCCCTCGGATACAGATCAGGCTGCTTCTGGCTCCTTTACAAAGTAGCTTCTCCTGTGTCAGTCTCCAGTGAATTCTCTCCATCCTACACATTCTTGCATCCAGTTCTGTAGGGGTGGAAATATCCGACACCTGGTAGCAGTATTGATCTGGCAGATTGAGTCAGTTTCAAGCTACAGCACAGCAAAAGATTCTATTAAGTTGTAGACTGGATGGGCCTTGCGGTCCTTATCTGCCGTCAACTTCTATGTTTCTATGTTTCTATGTTTTCAGCTTTAAAACTGTGTAGTACTCAGCATGTGAATGCCTCTCTTTTCTCTAGGCAGGAGTTCTGCTTAACAATTCCCATCTTACACAGACACGCAACCTATGTCTATAGCACAAGCTGCCAGCAGCACTCGGCTCCCGATCTGTTTAGCAGACACATGCAAACTGAACTGGACTCAGATCAGCTCCTGTTATTTACTGGGAAATCAAAAGTTCCAGATGTTTGGCTAAGCAGCCAGTCAAGGCAGGCAGTTCTAGTGGTCTGTCATTGAACAGGCAATTCACAGCCGAATTAAGTCCCTCACAAGTCCAAGAACCCTTGTGGCTCTTCCCACTGGCAGCTTAGTCCTATTGGTTGGCCAGTCACTCTCTCTTTTGTTTTATTTATTGTGCTTTCTCCTCTGCATGCAACCTGCCCTTTACACTACAGCATCCCCGTCACCATCTGCTGTTCCTGGGATTTACTGACTGATGCAGTAGTGCCCTATGGTCCCCCCCCCAGTAGTGGAGCCCCTGGGTTCCCCAAGCTCAGGAGGAGTTTAGCATGGGTATTAAGTTATCAGCCCAGTGAGCAGTGTGGGGCTTGCAGAAAGCAGTGGCATCATTTCACCCTGACTGAGATTGTTTCCTCCTTTTTCTTGTCCCCTTTCTCCCCCTTTGGCTTCTCGTGGGCTAGGACTGGGCAGACATCAGCAGGCAAGCATGCTGACATCCCAGTCAAGAGAAGTCTACCACCTCCTCACAGCTAGCACCGCCACTTGTGGTGGCTCAGGGCAGGCAGTAGTACAGTGGAAATCATATACCACCCCACCCTGAAGGAGGACAGCATGCTATGGGATGCTCGATCCTCCTTCCCCTGCCCACCCCCCAAAAACTCGGGCTCACTTCCAAACCTGGGTCACTGGCATCAGAAGTTGTAGCTCTACCACTGCACCAATGGGACAGCTCTGACCAGTCACTCTGTCAACATGTTGCCATGACAGGGCAGGGCAGAGGTGACAAAAATGGCTGCCAAGCTGTAGTCCAGAGGCAGCTATCCATAAAACCCTCAGTTCACACAAACTTCTCAGTTCAAGCAAGAATCAACATCCTGATTCAGTCCTGTATCAGTGCAAGCTCATGTCCAGTTCATCCAGTGTCACAGTCGAGTGTTTCCTGGTCCTGTCGCCACCGCTGCTGTCTCTCCCCTTAACAGGGCATCTTAAAAGTATAATAGCATATTACTCCTATTTTAAGGGAGTGTCACTGGCTGCCAGCTAATTTTCAGTGTTTACATATGCATGGCACCAAGTATAATTTGACTGTAGTCCAGTGGCAGTTTTTCATAAAAGTCTGAATTCACACAAAATTTTCAGTTCAACCACTGTCAAATATTTTCCAGCTAGACCCTAGAGGTCATCTGATGCCAAACTATTGGCTCTTCCTAGATACTTATGTATTTATTTGTTGACATTTTGTGCACATATAGACTTGTGAGATAAACCTCTATTTAAATGGAACATCCTAAGACAATACAATACAAAACAACATAAACATACACAATTAATATTTACAAACAGATGAATCAAAACAATTACACGTGTTGAAGATTTTTTAAGATTGTGAAAAAAATCAGGTAAATCAGTGCAATTTCTTAGGCTGAGATTAAAGTGCATTCCAATGACAGGGGCAGTACATGAAAGAGAGTCCCTTCCAAATGCAGTTGAAACTTTAGGCAAGTAAAATGTGCAGTGCTGAACATTCTACTAACTATACCGGTGAACAGGAATCAAAAATCTACTGCGGAGGGAGGGAGCAGAGAGGTTATGTATGGACTTATGCACCAATTTAAGCCAATTTATTTGCCTCCTGGACTCCATATATATGCAACACAATTAATGCAACATTAAGCAGAGATGAGTATTGAACTTACAGCTGAAAACAAAACTTTTGAGTTTATTATATAAGGCACTTAGGGGCTCAAGAATAGTCTTAGTAGTTCTGTGAACAGTGTCTTCATAGTTGATGACAGACAGTACACCTTCCTGAATAATCATCTGCTGATCATACAGGAACAAGCAATGTTTAGCATGACACAACCCTAAGCTGAAAGGACAAAGTAGAATCAAATTAATATTTAAAATAAATGCTTTTTTAATTGAAGACCAGTGCCCTTGAATCTATCAGGTGTGTGCTCTACTTTTTTGTTTTTAGAATCAAATGAAACTACAAGGTATTTATTGCTGGAGACAACATCCAGGAGAGGACCCATTAGAAAGTATGGGTAAAGGGGATATTAAGCAGTTCAAAGCAAGCAGAGACCCAAAAAGTATACAATTTGGGTTTTCTCTTGTTCCCTGTTAAGCAATTTTTGAAGAAGCAGGTAGAAATTCTGTTGTGATCCAAGTCAAGGTGCATTTGCAATGCATCAATATAACTATGATCATAATGTATCAATAGAACTATGGGCATAAAAAAGAGAAGTACTGTCAGCATAAAGTCGTACTAAACACAATTGAAGACATAGAGGGAGAGGATTCATAAATAAGGAAAACAGAGAAAACTAGTCCACTGGTCAATTAGATAGGCTAGAAGTCAACCAAGCTAAAACATTTCCATAGAACCTTTAAGAGCAAAGTGTGTGAAGATGTATAGAGTGATCAACTACATCAAAGGCTTTTGAGAGGTCAGTCAATACCGACATCACATAAAGCCCCGTGTTCTAAAAGATAGCAGTAGTATTGTAGAAGTCGGCAAGAGCAGATTCAACAGAATGCTTCAGCCTAAAATGAGATTGAAGATGGGGGAGAAAGCGATTCACCCCCAGTTGGTTCATGATCTGATTGTGAGCGACCCTCTTCAACAACTTCAGTAAAATTGGAAGAATTGAAATAGAGTGATAGTTCTCCACATAGGATTTACAACCACCATCGTGAAATGGGGTCACCACACAGTGCCTCTATAAGTGGGAAAAACCTTAGTGGACAGAGAAAGATTAAATAAAGCAGCATAGGGATGAGAACAGCACTGGACTTTACTAAAAAAATATTCAATTGATCTCAGACCGTAGATATATCAGTTTTGATTCCAGATAATAAAAGAAATACCTCTACTCCATTATTTACTTTAGAAACGTACTACTATGGTTCATAACATGGAAGTTGAGGAGCAAGAAGGCAAAATTGCACAGAAGGGCTCCTCTAGAGGCCTCATGGTGGATAATCGCTGAGCTCCCCCCAGATATGATATACTTATCAAGCTTATTTTTGAATTTGCTCTTTGACTGGTTGACAATTATATCCTGAGGTAAAGTATTCCAAGGATTTGCAGTTCTTAGTGTAAAAAAATATTTGTGTTTTAAGGTTTAAGGGGCCAGATATTCAAAACTGTGCTCCGAGGCTAAATTAGCACTGCCCGGTGGACAAACTTAACTCGGAGCAAAAAGCAAACTAAATTCAAAAGGCGTTTACCCCCCTTGCAGCGACATTTCACCAGCGAGGTCCCCCACAGTGACTGTAGCACCTAGCCGTGGTGGGAGACCCGCTGGAAACCGGCGCTGCCTGTCAGGGGTCCTGCACGCCTGATCAGCTCTGACTGGAGTTGAGAATCTTTAAGTGGGGGAATGCAGGGGCTGGCCCCCAGTAGCAAGGAGTTCGAGGGGCAAAGTCCCTGAAGAAAACAAGGAAATCCATAATGAAAAGGCAGCCGACTGCAGAATGCGGACGACCTGCCGGTGTCGCTGACAGGGCGTTCAACATAATTTTTGTCGTGGATCTTTCAAAAGGAATAGCCCAGAGCAAAACCAGCTGAATATAGCAAGAAAAGGATGCCAGGCAAACAGGGCCAGGAGTGCAGGGAAAAAATAGCCCGGGAATAAGACAGCACTGAATATAGCAACAGGGAAATGCACACTGCCACTGCAGCTCATTAGACCCTGTAGAAAGCCAGTGTTGCAGGTGGAGAACATTGTGTGTGATTGCACAGAGATGTCTCAAATCTACTGCAAACAACAATGTAAGCCACACACTGCAGAACTGTGCTATGCTGCTGTGAGGTTTGCCCGGGCTAACCCAATTGCACAGTGCTAACACATTAGCTCGGGGCAAACAGGTTAGCCCAGGGCAAATGGGATCTATATTCAAAGCTCCCATGCAAATGAGCCTACTTAGGTAATCTGTGGGCAAACAGGTACATTTGCATCTCATTAACTGCTGCTTAGCATACATTACCATGTGGCTTTCCCAGTGCTACTGCATGGAGCACACAGTGCCACCTTTTGGTCAGAATGGAAGTACAGGCTGGACGCTGCAGGCCAAGCCATGCCCACAGCATCCCCTGTTGGTCGGAATGGAAGTACAGGCTGGATGCTGTAGGATATGGGTGCTGGCAGACACAAGCGGTGCGTACACCTGACCTCTGCAGCACTGCAAGCAGCCCAGAACAGTAGATAGAGACACGTCCATCTACATATAGACATAGATATGTAGCCATGTGTGTGTATGTATGTATGTATGTATATATATATATATATATATATATACATGCATGTATGTATATATACATATATATGTACTGCCTGCATCCAAACGTGCCCTGGGAGACAGTCCCACTCCCACAACAACAGTGGCACCCCACAGCAGTCATGGGTGCAATAACAGTGGGGTGTATCATGACTGCATGGAACAGGCATGAGGTGGGGGGGACTTAGGCCATAGGCATACTAGGATCCACAATGACACAATACTGTTGGGGACTGGGAAGGCTGGGTGGGCCAAGCAGTCTGTCTGAGTTATCAAGGCTCTGTTCCTATAGGTGCAAACACCCTGATAATCTAGTGCCCCCATCAGGATTCCTGATTCTGTAGCTGCTCAAATTACTGTATTCCCTGGCAGTCTAGTGGTTCCCCCCCCGCATGAATCCTGACCCCCGTTCCCTGTAGAATATCTTAATGTCCCTGGCAGTCTAGTGGTTCCCCCACCCCCCAGCATGTTTCCTAGGTGGGGGCTACCACTGGAGTACCAGGGACATGGGTGGAGTCTACAGGGAACGGGGGTCGGGATACGTGCTTGGGCGGTTGGGGGACCACTAGACTACCAAGGAATCTAAGATATACTATGGGGAACAGGGATTGGGATATGTGCTGGGGGTGAGGAGAAACCACTGGACTACCAGGGAAATGAAGATATTCTATAGGGAATGGGGGTTGGGGATTGTGCTGGGGGTTGGGGGACCACTAGAACACCAGGGATATATGTTGCTGTTACTGGACACGGGGTCGGGTTTCATGATGGGGGGGAACTGCTGCCATTAGTGCTGCATTACCAGCAGCTTTTTTTTGGCAGTAACTAGTGCCACGCTACAGGTCGCGCTAATGCCTGTAGTGTGGCGCTATGATTTTGAATATGCGTTGCAAAAGGCCCAGCATTCAGGGCCAGCTCCCCTCTGTCCCTTTCCTGCATACATTAAGGTTTAGCACTGGCACTAGCACCTAGCACTGGCGCTAACTATACCTTTCAATATTGCAGTCAGGCACAAAGTCAGCGCTAGTCCAGTGCAACAGCTTTGCGTCCAGTGCTGAGCTTTGAAAATCTGGGCCTAAATGTTTTCCCAAATATTTGTAAAGGGTGGCACTTTGGTTTCTCTATCAGATTTTTTGAAATTAATGCCCCGTTCTGTTAAAAGATAGGGATCATTTATGATATCAAACATAAAGAGAAGGTCTCCTCTTAGCCTTCTGGTCTCCAATGACATGAAATTTAAATCCTGTAAACAGTTTTCATATGTTCTGTCCCCCATTTCATAAATGTATTTAATGAATTTTCTCTGTACTTTTTCAAGACTAATTCTGTCTCTCTTTTTTGAGGGACAGCAGAGTTGGGACACATATTGAAGATGAAGATGTCATAAGCTCTATATAGGGCATTAGGATGTTCTTGTCTCTAGTTACAATATTTCTCTTAATGGCTGAAATAACATTGGACCCAAAACGGACTCTACTGTTGACCCTCGCCACCCTTGATAGATGTCCATTAACCACAACCCTCTCTGATCTCTCCTTCAGCTATTCAATAATCCAGTTTATAATGGAGTTTTGGAAACATAGAAACATAAAATCTGTCAGCAGATAAGAACCACTTGGTGACTGTCTCAGCGGTGCTGAGGTTTGAGGCACTGGATGCCACACCTTATGCCACGCCAGTGACTAAGGTTTGGGAATGCACTCTGGTTGCCGAGGGGCAGCAAGGGGAGGAGAGGATTGAGGATCTGGAGGACTGCTGTCCTCTCCTGGGGTGGGTTTGTGGGGATGCCTCACTCTATGGTGACATCTGGTGGAGACCGGAGGGTACCACAAGAAGTGTGCTGTTTCAGGGAAGGCTCTGGTGGACATCAGTGAGGGCACATTCCTTGTGTAGATGTCATTGCACGTCCAACATCTCAGGGGCAACACACACACACACAGGGTGGAAAAACCCTGGTTGGTGGGGAGGTGATGGCGAACGCTCCAGGGCCACTCCCACATGCTCCAGTGCTGGCTTCAACCTTGACTTGACTCTCCATGATCCCTACCTCCCCATATGGGGTCCGTTGGGAGAGGACCCAGCACCCAATTACTCGGTCAGGGGAAGGAGTTCAGGCAGGGCGGTAGAGAAACGGCTGAGTGGGCTCTGCCAGAGAGATGCCCCACCACTGGTGACCAGAGTAAAAAAGATTGTACAAAAAAAGAGCCACTTGGCCCACCCAGCCTGTCCATTTTTCTCTACTTACGGTACCACCACAGACCCTACATAATCTCTTGCTCTTTCTCCCTACCCTCATTCCTTTCCACTAAGATGCTTTTATATCTATTCCATTCAATCTTGAACCCCACCACTGTTTTTCCCCCACCACCTCGGCTGGTATCTGTTCCAAGAATCCACCACTCTTTCTGTGAAGAAGTACTTCCTCACATCTCTCCTGCATTTACCCCCTCCAGCTTCACAGCATGCCCTCTTTGTTATTGAGCATCTTATTTTTCTGAAACATACTTTCCTCCTGTACCTTATTTACCCCTGTGAGGTATTAAGATGTCTCTGTCATATCCCTCCTTTCTCTCCTCTCTTCCAAGGTGCACATATTGAGCTTTTTTAGTCTTTTCTTTTAGGGCTTTTAATACAGACCCCGCTCCATATTAGTTGCCTTCCTCTGGACTGCCTCCACTCTGTCAATGTCTTTCCAGAGATGTGGCCTCCAGAGCTGTACACCGTATTGTAGGTGAGGTCTTTCCAATGATCTATACAGAAGTAGCATTACCTCCCTCCTTCTGCTGGTGATACCTCTCTCTATGCACATCAGCATCCAACTAGCCTTCCCAATTGTCTTGTTGCACTGCCTCACCTTTAGGTCATCAGAGATGATTACCTCTAGGTCTCTCTCTTGCTTTGTGGTCATCAATAACACCCACCCCCATTTTGTACTGTGCCCCTGAGTTTCTGTGACCCAAGTGCATTATTTTGCACTTTTTCACATTGAAAGCCAACTGCATATCTTGACCATTCCTTGAGATTTCTCAGGTCTCTACTCAGCCTAGTCATCCCCTGGAGTGTCCATCTTATTGCAGATTTTGGTGTCATCTGCAAAGTGGCAGACCTCCCCTCCAGCTCCTCTACAATGATCCAATAAAGACATTAAAAAGGACTAGTCCCAGCAGTGATCCTTGAGGCACCCCCCGGTCACCTTCCCCTCCTTGGAGTGAATTCCATTTACCATCACACTCTGTCACCTATCCCCAAACCAGTTTCATACCCAGCTTACTACCTTTGGACCCACTCCTAAACTACCCAGGTTGCTTAATAATCTCTTATGTGGAATGATGTTGAATGCCTTATTGAAGTCTAGGTAGGCTGCATCTACTGTTCCACCCTGATCAAATTCTTTGGACACCCAATCAAAGAAATCTATCAGATTCATTTGACATGACCTTGAAGGAAAATGTTGCATTAGTAAGTGTACTGTTACCTGAAGTTAAACTTGACTTACATAAGTTATTGTAATTCCAGCATGGGTAGTCCTCTAGAGAACTGGAGACAAATGTATTAAGAAAGCACCCAATGCCATCTTGTAAGTTAGACATGTTTCCATTATAAGTTAAATGAGACAACTTTGAGGATACTTGCTCCTTCCCTATTGAGTCTATCTGTTGAAAGAACTTCTTGAAGTTGTTGAAAAAATTATCTAAATTATTTTTAAAATATGAGGCCTTAGATTGTATACTCAATTGGTCTCATCAATTATGGGATTTACGGAAAGCAGACCAAGCTTCAAGAGAATTTGACTTTTTGGCTTTAAAATAAAGTTTATCTCTCACTTTAAGTTATTTGATAATATTAAATAATACCCAGGGAGCATACCTTTGTTGGACATGTTTAACCAGGAAAGAGGCATGCAGATCACAAATTGTGAAAAAGTAGATAAAAAAAATAATCACAAGACACATTCAAATTATAACAAGTTAAAAGCATATTTCAGTTAATTGATCTAATTGACAAAACAACACAATACCAAAATTCATAAAACTATAATACCTTAAAGTTTCAGGATAGAGTTTCACTGGATAACATACAAACATGCAAAAGATTATGACATGGTCACTAAAATGGTTTCCCAAGCAGCTAGAGGTAGCAATAGGAAGACCAGAGGAGATACAAATTAAATCTAAAGTTGATGTAGTCTACCTGACAAAGTCGGTTCTTGCAGCAGGATCAATAACTAACTGAATATAACCCAATGGAGCAAGGGTCTGCCTCAAGTTTTAGCCCATGTCCCCACGAGCTGCAAAAATCACCAGGCAGCACCAAATCAGAATAGCTGATTACTGGGCTCTCCCTTGAGATGCATACCCATTTTTGCTGACACCTGTACACCAGTACTATACTCCTACATCAGCACTGAGAGCAGGAAAAAAAGGACAAATGATTATTAGAACCACACTTTAGGAGTACAGTTATCTTCTTTATTATATAAGTCTACGTCATGCCAGAAAATGTTTAAGTTGATGACATCGTTGAGTCCATTTGGATAAAGTGTTTTATTTATTTATTTAGTTAAACATCAGTTTAGAAACCTTTGAGCCAGAGGCTCATTTACAAAGGTACCTCGTCACAAAGAGGACATCAGAACAGTAGTACAAGGGACACAGTACTTACAAACAAAAAAGTTACAGTTCAATTACAATTTTGTTACAATAGAGTACAATCTCCAACGAGCTCAAGATAACAAAAGGTGCAAAACTTATGGTCGGGGGGAGCTGGTGGGGGTAGAAGGGAGGGAGATAGGGGAGGAGGAATAAGTAGGGAAAGGAAGGGGGGGAGCCGCTCAGTGAGCATTAAGGGTGCAAATCCATCTAGATGCCTTCCTGAGCAATTCATGTAGTCTATTCCCACCTCTTACTTTAAAAGGGATCCTTCTGATCCCCAATAATTTTATGTTCTGGTTACCTCTGTGCTTTTTCCCCAGCAATGTTTGCTCATTGTACTATAACATCCTGCCCCTTCTATTATCCTGAGGTGCTTCGGGATTCTGACATTAAGAGGGCATATCATATAACCTACATATATCATTCCACAGAAAAAATTACATAGATCCCATAAGAACTACAGCAGTTAATAAACTGTTGTATCTCTATTTTATTTTGTCCTGTGATGGGATGTGTTTTCATTATCTGCAAATTTGCACATGGTACAATTACCACATTTGAAAACAAATTACAAAGTGGGAGCAGCCATGTCATGTTCTGTTTGGTCACTTGCATGAAGTGACCCTGGATTAAAAGGTCTGTTAGACTGTTACCTTTACTGTATGTAATCATAGGTTGAGTTCCCACAATGCTAGCCAGCCCTTCATCACTGGCTACCACTGGTCAATGTTCTTTCACTATTTGTAACACTTCCTTTGGCACGGGATTATATTCCAGCACAAAACTAATGGGATCTGCCTTGTTCATTTATGCATGTGCTTGAACAATAAAAACAAGCAAATCAAACATTTCCCTAATGCATTTTACTATTATTATAACCACATTAACAGACTCAGTTATTGTTGAAGACTATACTAAGGTGCATTGTAAGGAATTGGCAACAAAAATGGATGCTCCCCCTCCACGTCTGTTATGATATTATGATCACATCTAAAAACAGCATAATTCTGTATGCTTAAATTCTGGATCATGATCAGAAACCAGAGGGCCTCGCCATCTCTCAATAACAATTTAAACAGAAAGAGGTGGCAGTAGTCCAGGCAATAAATTGATCATTTTTTTAGAGATAAGTGCTGGTAGTGACATAGAAAATAGAAACTTCAGATGTGAAAGGCCCAGGTGTTTGTTCAATATCCACCGTGAGAATTATAGAAATAAAATAAAACCAAATTAGATTGAAAAGATTGATCAGTTTAAGCTTCTAATGGGCCAACGAAACCACTACTGCCTTATCCAGTTTAGCCTTACCCAATTTAGCAAGGGACATAAGAAACTATACCTTAACACTGGAAATATGAGAGAGATGAGTCATTGATAATAGACCATGCTGATCCTAACAGCTAAAGCAAAAACTGAGAATAAGGTGTCTCACTACAGCCTGGTGGTTCAATAGGAGGATTAACATTTTCATAATTGTATAGCAACAGCAAATTTCCTGTAAAAAACTTCATAAATTTCATCGGCTGAAGTAAAACCAGCAAACTTGAAGTTATATGTGGTCTACTTGGTTTCTTACAACGCAAACTAGTATACAGAATAAAATCATCTTTATGTCAGTTAGGCAGTAACTATATCAAAAAACACACAGGAGAAAAAACAGTCTCTCTTAGCACTGATGAAACATAGTTATTAGCCTCAGTCCTGATTACTCCAGCTAATTCATTCTACCACCCACTGCTGATCAGATACCACAGTGTCTTTTTTATAAATACTACTTTATTGGAGGAAACACATGAACAAGTTACAGAATAGAAGATACTCAACATAACATACTTAACCTAACCAGGATTAATAAAAAATAATCCATTGGAAATACAGACTAAAGAATGTTTAAAGCACAGTTAACATACTAACATACTAAAATGCTAGCAGAATAGGCCTTATGGTCTTTCGTGTCTGCTCGATAGTCAGCACCCATACTGGGCACCCATTTTGCTGTCCCCCCAACCCACCCCCTTGGGCTTCTCCCTCCCCTTTCCAGGGTATTTCCCCAGTATTGGACTTTCTCAGCTTCACCCTCCCTCATACCTGTCCCAGCCCCTCTTGAACCCCTCCACAGAATCAGCCTCTGCCAGTCCCTTGGGCAGCACATTCCATGGTTCCACCACCCTCTCAGTGAAGTAACACCTCCTCCTCTCCCCCTAAGTCTTCCCCCCTCCAGCTTCCACACGTGCCCTCTGGTTGCCCCCCCTTTTTATTTGGAACACCCCATCTGAGCCTTCTTTATTAATCCCCTTTATGTACTTAAAGACCTCTATCATTAACATTTATCATTAACATTTGATAACATAACAGTGAAAAACCTTGAAATCAGTCTCAAGGAATTAGGTAAGTAGCTACTGCTGTTTCACTAAATAGGAAAGCATATGGTGTCCTATGGGGATTCTGCAAAACAAAGAATCCAAGTAGGACCCCCAGAGCTCAAGATATTGATCTAGTTACCCCATATTCAAATAATGGACTCTCTCAAAACTAGCCATTATGCCTAATTCCTGGATCCATTCTGAAATATCCGGTGGCTGTGATGACCTCCAATGTCTCAGTATGACTCGTTTTTTTCAATTCAGTTCAATTCAATTTTATTTTTACCAGGAAAAGGCACCATTGAGCAGGCTTATTTACAAGGTGGTCCTGGGAGGATGAAACATAAGGGATGGTACAAAACAACATTTCATACAAGGACAATACAGTACATTTTTAACAATACAGGAATAATTGTATTTCTGAAAAAAGCTAACATCATGATTCTAGTATTCACAAGGAAGAAACAATACAGGATGATTATACATTTGATAAGATTAGCATCAAAGTTGTTTATTCACAGTAAGAGAACAATACAATTAGGATATGATAGTCTCCTCGGATTCAGGAGGCCCGTTTGTGAAAAACAAGATGGAGGGTGGGGAAAAGGTGTTCAAAAGGGATTTTTTAACCTGGGTGAGGAGGTGGTGTTCAGGAGGATTACACATATAGGGAAAATCAAGAAGGAGCAGGACAGGTATAAGGATAGATTATTAGGGCTGTGAATGAACAGGGCATGTACGATGAGGAAAATCTAAAAGGATTGAGCAAATCAAAGACTAAATAGCAAAGTGGGTAAGTTAGTAATATAGGGGAGGGGCGAAGCTCATGGGGATTGTGAAACTGAGGACAATTGGTGGAGACAACTACAGTAATGGCTATAAACAGCAAAGGGAGTACTACAAGCGTTAATAGGTAGTGTAAAAGGGTTTGTAAGAATTAAGGTGGCGGCTAGGCATAGCAGTTACAACTTTCCTTCAGTGATTGTCTAAGCACAGTTTTGAGGGCGTTCATCTTAACAATATGCGCAAGTTTTAAAGATCTTTGCAGTGTATTCCAGAGGGTTGGGAGGGCATGGCTTAGGGATGAGGAGCCATATCTAGTGTGGATTCTGGGTATATCTAGCATAATATCTGAGTATCTTCTGAGTGGGTAAACTCCAGAGGTGTATTTAAAAAGGTCACTGATGTAGGAGGGCAGCTTGTTAGCAAAGGCTCTGTAGACCCAGAGAGAAGCATTTTTTATTCTTCTAGTACTAATTGAAGTCCAACCTAATTGTGCATAGAGGGAACAGTGGTGAGTATTAAATGGAGCTCCAGTGATGAATTTGAATGCTCTGTGGTACAGAGTATCCAGATTGGCCAGAGCAGTGGTGGAGCAATGGCTATAAATAAAATCAGCATAGTCAACGAGGGGGAGAAATGTGGTCTTACCAATTTTATTTTAACTTCGTAGTTAAGCAGATGCCTGATTCTGAAGAAGAGGCCTAGCCTTTGTCATAGCTTTTTGGGGAGTTCATCTACATGTGTAGTGAATGATAGCCTACAACTGAGCCAGAAGCCCAGGTATTTGAATTTCTCCACTACCTCTAGTGGTTCCCCCAAGAGGGTCTTGATCTGGAGTTTAGTATTAGTGGAACTACAGTAGTACTATTAGGATTTGGCTAGAGGAGGTATGAACATAATTTTGTTTGTTTTTTTAACATTGAGCAACAACCTTTGTTGCAAAAGGTTTTGTTGCAGCAGGTTGAACTCCTGCTGCATCTCTATACACGCAAGCTCAAGGGTAGGCCTAGCAACATAGAGAACTGTGTCATCTGCAAAAAGATGAACACCTGCTATACTGACTTTGGCATTAATATCATTGATATAGATTGTGAATAATAATGGCCCCAGTATTGACCCCCGAGGAACTCCTCTTTGTAATGTTTTAAGGGGGGAGAGATCACCTTGGATTTGTTCTGCTGTTTTCTACCTATCAGATAGCAAGCGAACCATTTCAGAACCATGTCATCCAGACCAATATCTTACAACATAAGTAATAATAACTCATAGTCTATGGTATTGAATGCATTGCTCGAGTCCAAAAAGAGTGCACTGACATGGTTTTTAGAATCTAATGTGACTGTGCTGATACTGTACTATGTTTAGGTCTGAATCCAGATCAGAGGAGGTTTTAGCATATTTGTGATTTCTAGACGTTCTCTTACTTGTGCATTAACTATTTTTTTAAGTAATTTAGAAAGTATAGGTAGTAAAGATATAGGCCAGTAGTTGTTAAGATCACTTGAATTACCAGATTTAAAAAATGGAATAACATTTGCAATTTTCCACTCAGTGGGGAGAGTCCCTTGGGTAACACAAGTTAAATAGATGAACAATGGGCGATGTCAAGGATTGGTGACCTAGCTTTAGGAAGAAAGGTTCAGTTAGATCTGCTCCTGCACTTTTTTTGTGTCCAGAGTTAAGAGGTCCTCAACCTGCTTATTGGACTAAAACTAAACTTGGCTGATTGTTTGGTAACCTTTGGTGGGGTGCATGGCAAGTCTTTGTTGCTGGGTTGCATGAGATGTTTGCTTGCTGGAGAGGTATCAAAAGCTAACCCAGCAGTGGCAAAATGGCTATTTAGTTGCTCTAAGATACATTGTTTACTAGTATAGGTGTTGTCACCAGAGATATTCCTGGAAGGTAGTGATGATGAGGTGCTGTACCCTTCAATATCCCTTAGGATTTGCCAACATTTGGCTGCATCCTTTTTGGATGATTCTAGTAAACCAGAGGCATGTCCTTTTCCTTGTTCTGATTTTTACTAGAGGTATATGTTTGTCAATTGCCTTCAGAACAAGGCTGTGGAACAGGTTGTAGGCCTCTGCAATTGTGGGAGCTAGGTAGAAATCTTGGCATTGAATTTTGCTTAGGTCTGTGAGGAAATCAGTGCAATTGTATTTGCAGTGGCGCCTCTTAAATTTGAAACTGGAGGTAGATATGGGCTTTTGTAAGGACCTGACACAGGCTATAGCCCTATGATCACTTACATCATTGTGGAATACCCCAGTGTGTGTGATTTTGTGGAGTTTATTTACCAGGATTAAGTCAAGAACAGTACTGTGCACAGGAGTTAGGACGAGTGATGTTGGTAATAATTTGTGTAAGGCCATAGCAGTTGCAAAGATCTTTTAAGTGTTTTGAGCAAGGGGAATGCAAGTCAAGGTTAGTGTCTCCCATTATAATTGATTCCAAACTATGGGCATCCACCAATTTGCGGAGATGGATTAATAACCCCAGGCCTCCTGAGGGTGGTCTGTAGCAGCCTGTGAGTAGTATAGCCTCATCAGGTGATAAGGAGATTTTTAAGATAGCACTTTCAAACTCATTAAGGGCAGTGGATATGTCAATTACTACTACCGAATGTTTATCTATGACATGTATTGCAAACCCCCCCTTCCCCTGGTGAGTCTATTGGCCCTAAATACATTGTATGAGGGGATATTTATGTTATGGTCAGGGGTTGAAGCTCTTAACCAGGATTCTGTAATAACTAACACATTAGGTTTAGTGTGGCAGATCCAAGCCTGAATCATGTCAAGTTTTTTGAGCAAGCTGCAGGCGTTAATATGTAGAAAACGGAGACCTTGGAGATGTGATAGGTCGGAGGGTGCCTCAGTAGGGGATGGGGGACCAGGGTTTAGTTTGATGTTTCTGGAGCAAAGTAATAGTAAGAGTAGTAGTTTCTTAAGTCCATTTATCAAAACTCTACGGAGCAATAGCAGTCTTGGTTTGATAGGTTTCGAGGTGGGAGTGGATGCGTATGGAATGGCACATTGGCAAAGACGCGAAGATGCATAGCTCTAGATAGTCTGTGTCAGGGAAGCATTTGTACTGTGCAGTAGCTAGTGTACCTGTGCTGTTAATAGGAAGGTCCATAATTTGGAAGGGCCATCAGCAAAATAGAAGCTGCTCAGTAAAATGAGACAGTGTATTAATTTATACCACTTATTGTGTAGCTCCATGTCCCTTACTGCCCAAGTCGGGTTGCGTTTCATATGCTGGACAGGGCTGACAGTTGCACAAGGAGGACAGAGGATCAGCTGAGAAAACTTCTCCAACAAAAATAGAGAACTAGCAGAAATGGGTAGCTCTGGATTAGTACAGGTTTAGAGGAAGGATGGAAGCCCTCTGCTGGTTAATGTGTATAAAGGGTTGTTATGCTTGGTCCCCACACTCTGATTGGATACCCACTGTGCACCATGGACAATCTATGTTATGTTATATGCTACGCAGATATCCAATGATTAGTAATACTTAGGGCATTGGTACTTACTGTATAAGAGTAAGTAACCAGGGATACTTTATGATTATATACAACATTGCTAAGAAACCTTATTACAAGTACTGTACCTAGATTCTTATGTGCTCTCTGTTATTCTTCTAAGAAGTTATTGTAAAGCTTATACTGCCATTATGCAGATTTACATAACACCGCTCTGTATTTTGCATTTTGTATGAGTCCTTTGTTCTCATTTTTAGCTCACGTTACGAATACTGTATATTTTTAGATAACACTGTGGAGCCACATAATGTTTAGCCAATAAGGCCTATTTTATGTATCTAGTTATTGGAGGTATATAACCTACTGTATTACATATCCCCTCTAAGACCACCTTCACTCATAGGGGTATCAGGAAACTTTTGGCTCCCAGTGTCTATTGGTAAGACCTGTTTTAGGGCATCTGATTACTTTTGTGTAATAAACAAGTTTATTACTGAGTATGCCACTTCTTCGTTGTCTCTTTTGCTGATTTACTACTGAAAAGAATTTGTACAGGGCTGAACACACTGACAGTATTAATGGAAAATTGGGCACTTAGGGGGAGTAGGAGGGTCAGGAGTGTAACAGGCAGCCACCAGGTATTGTGGGTGGGGGGGGGCTGGGAATAAAATGTGGTATGGCTAAAGTGAGGTATAAGGAGCAGAAAAAGTTAGACAAAAGTGAGGCTGATGGGATGGTTTAGACATTAGAATCCCTGGGTACAATGCAAAGGGCCAGGGGTTTAAATCTCAGTGGTAGATTCTAGAAGGAAGTAGATAAAATTCACTAGGGATATGGTTGAAAGGTAGGGTATCATAGAGAAGGGCTCAGGCAATAGCAAGAAAGGAGTTAAATGACGCTTATACTAAATTAAATTATGCATAAAATGAGGTGTGGCTAAGATGAGGTATAAGGAATGGAAAAGTTAGACAAAAGTGAGGCCAATGGGATAGGTTAGAGTCCCCGACTACAGTGCGAAGGGTCAGTGGTTCGAATCATGGTGATGGATTCTAGAAGGAGGTAAATAAACTTCATTAGGGATATGCTTGAAAGGTAGGGTATCATAGAGATGGGCTCAGAAATAGCAAGAAAGGAGTTAAATTATGCTAAGGATACCAGGTGATTAGTGGCTAGGCAGTAACTCCTAGTGGTCATTCAGTAAAATGAACAATACAGAAACAAGGGAGATTGGTTCTGGAGGGGGCTGGTCATGTGACATGTCACATGTCCTAGACTACCTATAAAGGTAGAGTCTGGGGGGGGGAGCCGGTGCAGTCACCGCATAAGCGGCGATGGGCTAACACAGTTCCCAGGTGTTTCCTGTAGTTACCTTTTGTATTGCTGCAGGGAGCTCTGTGGGCTGAGGGGAGGATTGTGAGATGCTAGCAGCCTTGTTTTGCAGTCATGAGTGTGCCCGTCAGTCAATTAGTGTGAGCCTTTGAGATGAGGCCAGATGAGGAAGGATGCTCCATGTGTCCCAACATTACTAGGGGAGCTGAGAGGGGAATTAGGGACCCCAAAACTGAAGTATGCACTGCTTGATTGCCTGCTAGAAATTATTTAATTTTGTGCAACCCCAGAGAATATGGGTAATGGTCCCTGTCTCTATCTCGCAGCACCAGCATTTATCCGAGTCCATAAGACCACATTTGTATAGCTGTTGTGGGGTTCTGTGCCAGCGATGAAGGATCTCAAATTGCATGAAACGGTTTCTCGTGCCTTTGCTGACTGTATAAAGTTGATGCCAAATAAATTTCCATGCATTATTTACTATTCCACACCCTAGTTACATCTCTCACTTTTGTTTTAGGGAGTCTGTTGGATCTTTCCCTGATACCACCTAACTGCAGTAAATTGTACTGATTTTTGGTGGGTCTTCATCCCATGGGTGCAGGAGGTCATCTAGCTGATTCCTCCCTTTTGTCCGGATGTTGGGTCCCAGGATTCCTCTTAGGGCATGTTTCAGCTGAGATATTGTCAGTGTTGACTCTTCTTCAAGGTGAATTCACTGTGTAGTTGGGTGAAACTCTTGAGGAGACTCAAATCAGGCTCCAGCAACTGGCCCAAGTAAAGGATCCCCTTACAGATCCAATTTGACCAGCTAACTGGTCGGTTATCTACGATAAGGCTCTCATTCCCCCTGAGGGGGAAACTGGGGGAAAGATGAGGTCCCAGTGGGTTTTATTCACCCATTGCTTCCACACCCGCAATGTTGCAGCAGTAGTGGGGTGTTGTTTTGTTTCCTTGGAGATTTTTCTAAATCTGATAGCCTTATCCATATTGATCCCCAACCTAGCTTCTTCACAATCAACCCACTTGGGATGAGCCCGGCGGCACTGAGGGCTGAGGTGCTGGATGCCACACCTCACATCACGCCAGCGACCCGGGTTCGGGAATGAGCTCAAGTTGCTGGGGGTCAGCGGGGGGGGGGAAGAGATTGAGCATCCAAAGAACTGCTCTGTCTTCCCTGGGGAGGGTTGGGAAGGTGACTGCTCAAAGAACGACCTCTGATGGAGGCTGGAGGTTGCCAACAGTAGCGCCGTAGCGTATGCCAGGGAGGTGGAACTGCTGCAGTATGTTGCCTTGATAGACAGGCTCCACAGGGGTGTAACCAAGCATGCAAAAAAAAACCTCCTCCACTGGTAGGTGAAGGCACCTCCCTCCACAGTCCACACTCCAAGAAATGGGTTTGGCCCCCTCCGCTGTTCCCCAACCCGGCCCAGTGTCTCAATACTTCAAGAAAGAGCACCCTGGGTGGGGGCGACCCTTCCCCAGAGGGTAGACCCGGGGGATGCCCGGAGCTGGAGAGGAGCTGATGGGGTAGCTGAGCCATGTAGGAAGGTAGAGACGGTGGTCACGGAGGTCACTGGAGAGAGTTCAGTGGCATGATAGGGACGAAAAATAGAATTAAAAAAAAAAAAAAACACTTGGGATGATACGAGTCTGAACCACCTCCAAGAATTTGTGTTAGTTGAAGAAGCATATGGACATCATGTTTAAGGGCAAATTTGAGAAGGAAAAGGCCTCCTCTACATCCAGGCCTAACCATCTTCTGAAAGTTTAGGCGCCTGGGCCCAGCACCCCAAAAGAATCAAAGCATGTTGTTATGCAAAGATTTAAAGAGCTCGGGCTACAGAGTGATAGGGAGATTAAGCAAAATGTAGAGTATTCTAGGTACAGTCATCATGTTGTATGTGTGCGATCTGCCCCAGTGGGATAAGTGAAGCTTACTCCATTGCTCTAGGTCCAAAGTGAGCAATGCCAGGAGAGGGGGAAAATTAAGTTGGGCCCACTTCCCAATAAACCAGGAGAAGCTGATACCCAGGTATTTGATCTGCTCCTTTACTGGGAGATGCCCCCAGGGGAAGACTGGCAGGTTCAGAATCTCCTGATCATAGGGTTGTAGGAAGGACTTATAGGAACATAGGAAAGTGACAGCAGAAAAGGCCTACCTGGCCCACCTAGTTTGCCCATTTTGCCCAGTTTAATTCTAGGTCTTCACTGATTTCTCTCCCCCTCCATCAACAGCCCTCTATGTATGTCCAAAGCTTTCTTGAAGCCCCTCACTGTTTCCTTACCCACTGCCTCTTTAGGCAGGCCATTCCAGGAGTCCACCACCCTCTCATTGAAAACGTACTTCCTAATGTTTCCCTTAAACCATCCCCCTCAATTTGTAGATCATGGCCCTTTATCCTGGGATGCTCTTTCAACTGAAAGAGGTGCCCTATAGGCACCTTGTTGATCCCCTTTAAGAATTTAAATGTCTCCATCATGTCCCCTCTATCCCTTGGCAACATTTGCTTTGTATCTTGATAACTGGCCATATTGCTGTAGCAAGGATAAAAGCGTGGGGACCGATGTTTCAGGCTGTGATAATGTAAGTAAGATGTGGTCCACGTAAACCAGAGCTTTATGTTCTTGCCCCATCAAAATTCCCACAATGTTGCTGTCTTGTTGGATAGCATGCAGCAGTGGTTCTAAGGCAAGAATAAATAGCAATGGGGACAGGGGGCATCCTCGATGGGCCTCTCTCTTCAGAGGAACAGCTTTCGATTCCATTGAATTAGTAAGGACCTTGGCTTGAACACCTTGATTTAATGTCCGTACCCACTGGATAAATATGTCCCCAGTGCCAAAGACATTTAGGCTGTGGAAGAGATAATCCCATGCCACCCTGTTGAATTTTTTTTTACATCCAAAGATACCAGAACTGCAGGTTGATTTAGCTTAGGAATCTGCCAGATGAGATTCAAAAGACGTCTAGTGTTCTCTGATTCCTTTCCCTGTGGCATGAACACCACCTGGTCCCTGTCTATTAAATCAGGAATTACTGCTTGCAACTGTACTGCCAGAAGTTTGGCAAAGACTTTGTAGTGCACACAGATGAGGGGGATCGGACAGTAACTGCCACAAGCCAAGGGATCCTTCCCTGATTTTGGAATTAGTGCTATTGTGGCTGTCTGCATTGATGCAAGTAGCAGCCCCACAGTGCAGGCCTCCTACAAGGCCTCAATCAGGGGTGGTAAGAGTTGCTTAGAGAAGGTGGAGAAGAACTCTGTGGGCAGCCCATCTCCACCAGGTGCTTTGCCTGCGGGCATCATACAGAGGACATATTTCATGTTCCTCAAGCATGAAGGATTTTTCCAGAAGTTCTTTAAGTTTTGTGGAAAGGTGGGGTAAGGTAAGTGAGGCAGTAAAGTTATCTAGATCGGAGGAGGTAGGGGTCTTCTCCTTAGAATAAAGACTTTTTTAGAAGTGTAGGAAAGCTGCATTAATTTCTGGTGGGTCTATCTTTATAGCTCCACTAAAGTCCTTCATACCTGTGATCCGGGATCTCCTTTGCCTCTTTTTAAGTTGACAGGCCAGCAATCTTCCTGGTTTCTCCCCAGCCTTGCAAAAGGATTGACAGAGACTGAAAAGCACATACTCTGCCTTTTGATGGAGATAAGTATTAATCTTGTACCTGGTCCCTGTAATTTCCCTGAGCAGTTCGGGCTTGCGGTTATTGATATCCCTATATTGAGTCTCTAGGTCCTTAAACCTACATAGCAGGATGTGCAACTCTTGGGCTTTAGCCTTCTTAACATGGGAGGCATAGCTAATACTTCAGCCCCATGTGTAGGCCTTGAGTGTGTCCCACCTATTGGCTGCTGAGGTGTCCCCTCTCTTATTAAGTTCTAGATAATGCTCTATATCTTCTTTGAGGGAAGACATGAATGCGGTATCTTTAAGGAGGGAGGTATTAAAACTCCACTGTCTGCAAGGAGGGATTGATGCTCCAGCAGGGAGCCAGGTGAAGGAGACCGGAGAATGATCTGATATGATGATCTGATCCGATATGATGATCTGCCCGATAATTGCCTCCATGATCTCTGGTCCACAACCTCTGGGACCAAGGGAGTTGTGATCAGTCAAAGATCTATTCTGGAGCAGGACTGATGTGGAGGGGAGAAAAATGTGTAATCTCAGGCCATGGGATTTACTAGGTGCCAGATGTCAGTAAGGCCCATGTTCTCTTTTAGGTACCTGATTACCTTTGTTGCTGCTGAGATGGGGCCTTGGATAAGTGTGGATCTATCTAAGAATTAATCTATCATAACATTAGCATCTCCTCTTGCAATGATGTTGCCCCACTGGTTTTCTACAAGTAACTGAGCAATGTTCAGGAAATAAGTTGCCTGTGCATGATTCGGGACATACAAATTGCATAAGCTGATCTCATGACCACTTAAGTGCATTGGACAACTACATATCTTCCTTCATTTTCCACAGTCACCTATTGGTGGTGTAAGAGCTTCCACAGATCTGAGACATCCACCCCATTTTAAGTTTATATGTCTCAGAAGGTATGAGGTGGGTTTCCTGCAAGAAAGCCACACCAACACCCTCCCTACAGAGGTGAACCAGCAATTTTCTTCTCTTGATGGGACAGCAGATCCCTTTAACATTCCAAGATATAAAATTAATTGGTGTTGTAATTAGGGATCTTTACGTTAGGGAAGACAGGGTAAATGGAGAATGTACTGACTTTTCATGCACAACCCCTATCACTATAACCAAAGCAAAAGGGTCCTAACCAAATTATAGCATGTTGTGGCCCTTGGACCTCCTAGATACAGTGATCATGGGATCAGTTTGCCCCAAAAAAGTTCTAAAAAGTAAAGCAGACCCTGTAAAAGGCATTGCATAGCAAGTAAACATATTCCAACAATACAAATTATAAATAAGTGACATTGCAAAGCATAAAACAAAAAGGGAAGTCTGTGTAGCTAAGAATACATTGTTATGAACAGACTGCAATACAATATTGATGGGGTTGGGAGAGCAATAGCTCCACGAGAATAGAGCCTGTTGAATCACCTGTCCTCTGGCTCATGGCATGCACTAAATATTGCCATGCTAGTGGCACTGCAAATGTAGTGTTTGCATGATCTGTGTGCCATCCATGTGCCTAGCATGATGGCACTCACCTGGTGGTGGACACCAAATGATGGTTTAATGGTAAACAGAGATAGAGGGAGGTGAGACTGCTATCAACCACCTCAGCATGCTGAGCTTGTGAAGTAGGGGTAATTTATATACTCAAGTAATATTGCCTTTTCTGTAAAATTGTGCAGTCAGAGCATCTATCTGGCACCTTCCAAGACCCACTATAGAACAATGACATTCCTCTTGCAGGCCGCTATGCTAGGGGATACAGATATTGTGGAGACAGAGAAGGGTGCCCCTTTTTTAAGGGGAGTGGTCTATGCCAGAGGAAAAAGTAGGCCAAGAGTGTTGTGTCTGTAATCTTTGAGTAGTGTGTGCAGTTATAAGCCCATGTGCCTAGTATAGTGGTAGCAGCTATGTGTTGGGGGAGCAAATGGGCAGGGAGCAAGTGCCATAAATTTCCCTGTTTAGTGCAAACTAATTAACAGATAACAGGGGGAAGGAGGTGTACTCAGAAGTGGATCGCCACTTCTCCAAAGTGAGTGGGACACTCGTTCCTTTCCCAAATTGTGTCCAGCTCTGTACCGCTCCACCCATAAACTCTGGAAGTACTGTAAGGGTGCAAGTAAGATAGACCTGAGCTTAGGCATAGATTGCAAGAAATTGTTTTATGAGCAGGTTCGGCTCTCACGTCCATTGATGGACTCAGTTAGCTATAAGTGGGAGACGGTGGGGGCAGAACAGGCTAGCGCAAGAGCCATCAGTAATAAGAGTTTTCCCTCCTGGGATAAAGCGCTATTCAGGGTCTCCACATTGGACACAGCTGTGTTACCAGAGCATCTGTCCACAAAGGTGGGTGACGGCAAGCTTAGAGTAATTTGTAGCTTGCGAGGAGCTGACTGTCATGAGTCCATGGTCTGCGCACTGACAGTTCAAATGCTGCTTCTGGGACATTCGGGGGTGGTTTTTCTGTTGTTGTAAAGGTGGGAAAGAAAGAAAGAAGTTAGGAAAGTCTGACAGGAGGCTCCTTTCTGACAGGAGACAATATAATCTCCAGGGACCTGTCAATTCCCACACCCCTCACTTCTTACCCCTCTCCACTCCAGGCAGGGTCCCAACAGCAAATTTGAATATGAGGATGCTGTAGTGTGGTGTAGTTGGAGGGTTGCATGCATAGGAGGATCAAAGGGGGGAACAGAGAGGGACCTTATCAGCACTCCTCCCCACTCACTCCTGCACATTTCCACAGCAGAGTCATGTCACACCTACAGCGGGTCAGAATATGGGGGTCCCAACAGCATAGAAGGAGCCAGCCCTGGAGCCTGCCATAGCTACCAAATATACCAAAGCAGTAAAACACTCTCAGACAGAGAGACCCTATGAAGATAAGACAGAAGTTAATAAGAACAAGTTACATTTGGTAGAGAACACTTAGATAGTAGGGGATGGGAGGTGTATACAGAAATGTGTGTCTCTCTTCTCCCAAGTGGCTGGGACATTCATTCCTTACCTGAGTTGTGTCCATCTCTGTACCACTCCATCCATAAACAATAAACCGGTTGGTATTCTCTATATCGAAATAAGAACAATTTCACTAGTGAAGTTAAAAAATTATTGGTGAATAGCCTAATTTCTTCTATTGTTGTCTATGGACTAGTTGTCTATTCGCCAGCTTGCAATACTATTTTGGCGAAAATTAATGCAGCTGTGAACAATGCTTGTAGATTTGTTTTATATCTTAAAAGGGATATTCATAGGTGTTACTTATATATTGCACTAAATTGGCTGCCACTTTATTCTTGAATTGATTACAATCTTGCTATTATGTGTAAAAAAAGTAATTTTTGGGACATACCCCTGTTGGGGTTTAAAAACATTTTAATCATGTGCCTCAGTGGAGTCTTTCAGAAAAAGG
Source organism: Neoceratodus forsteri (assembly GCA_016271365.2). NCBI lineage: Eukaryota > Metazoa > Chordata > Ceratodontiformes > Ceratodontidae > Neoceratodus > Neoceratodus forsteri. Next base: position 728,979,749 of record CM057453.1, read on the forward strand.
TGGGTGGGGCCACCTGGGGGTACGGTTGGAGGCTGGAGGGAGGGAGACTCAGGGGGGAAAAGAGGAGACGGTACTTCACCGAGAAAGTGGTGGAGCCTTGGAATGCACTGCCTGAGGAGCTGGTGGAGATATCTACAGTGGAAGGATTCAAGAGAGGCTGGGAGAGGTACTGGTAGGGAATGAAGTGGGGGAGAGCTTATCTGGGGGGAGGAATCTTTGGTGGGGATGGGGGACCATGGGATGGGTCAGGAGGTTTGTAAAGGTACCTGTTCAAGGTGCTGACTTGAGCAGACTCGATAAACCATGTGGCCTACTCTGCTATCATTCTTAGTATGTTAGTATCTCTCGAATAGATTCGTTACTAGGAATATGGCACGTGAAAGACTTCAGGTACCCTATGGGGAAACAAACTTAGGACAAAGGTCTTTTTCTTTTAGAGCAGCAAAGGTTTCGAATTTGCTTCCACTTGAGATTTGTTGTTTAAATACTTTAAATGTTTTCAACAATTGTGTATTATACTTGTTTGTAAATAGGTCAGCTTGTAATTGTAAATGATATTGTGTTACTGTATGGTTTATACTGTTTGCACTGTCTTACTGTATATGATGTGGACACCTTTGAAAAAGGACTACGTTTAGCGCAAAGGTTTTCTGAATACAATAAACTAAACTAAAAAATTCTGTAAGGGTGCAACTCAGCTAAATTTGTGCTTTGGTGCAGTTTGCAAGAATTTATTTTATAGGCAGGTCTGGCTCTCTCATCCGTTGACTGACTCAGACAACTATAAATGGAAAAGGGGGGTCTGAACAGGCTAGGGCAAGATCCACCAGTGATAAATGTTCCACTCCTGAGACAAAGATCTATTCAGTATCCCCCCATTGGACACAGTTATATTACAAGAACATTTGTTCACAAAGGCAGGGTGGTGGCAAGCCCAGAGCAGTTTGTAGCCTACGAGGACGTGACTGTCACGAGGCTATGGTCTGTGCACTGGCAGTTCAAATGATGCTGGTATGACATTTGAAGGTGGTTTTCCCAGCTGTTACAAAGGTGAGAAAGAAAAAAGTGAAGGAAATCCGATAATAACCAAGGAACTATAAGTCTCCATGCCCCTCACTCCTCATTCCTCTGAGCAGGGCCCCAGAAGTACATCCAGAAATGAAGATGGGGGGTTGCAGGTAGGGGACGATGTGTGTAGAAGGGTTGAAGGGGGAAACAAAGATGGATGATGTCAGTACCCCTTCCTGCTAACCCCCACAGTTTCCACAGTACAGTCATGGCACCTCTTCGGCAGATCAAACTACAGGGAGGGCCCCAGCAGCATAAACTGAGCTAACTCTGGAGCCTGCCATAGCCACTAACAGTACAAAAGCACTAAAACACCCTCATATAGAGAAGAAAACCACCTCGAGGAATAAAATAAAGGTTAACAGGAACACATGACAATTTATAAAGGATACATGGATATTAAAGTTCATGGGCTCAACTCTGTAAGAGGGCTTAGAGCAGTGCAAGCTGCAGCAAAAAGCACCTTGCACCAAAGCCCAGTGTGCCAGGAATCCTGCACCAGATTCTGGTACAGGAGGGGTCCTGGCACCTAAGTACCTACATTTGCTGCAACCTCTCCCATGCGAGAAACACAAGATGCATGGGAGTGGTTTGCAGCAGGCTTCCTGCACCAAAGGCTAATGGTCCCCAATCCCAGTTCTCTGATAACATACCCAACATCTCGACCCTGATGGGCTAGTGCATCCATCCCCAATGCCACCCATAATACATATATGTAAGAAATCCCCCTTCTCATTCCCAAATACCTCCCATTATTAATATATGTATATATATATTAAAATCCCCCTTCCCTTTCCCCGATGCTGCCCGTTATTAATGTTTGTATTAAATCCCCCTTCCCGATGCAGCCCATTGATGTTCAAAATAACAAAACACCCATGCCTGGTGGTCTAGTGGACCCCCACCCCAGCAGGAAGTACCCACCTCCCTGCCCTCCCATCCTAAACCTGAGCCAGCAACCAGCACAGCCCTCCTTTCAGCACCACAGCTGGCTGCCAATTGACCTGTCAGTGAGCATGGACTGTACAATACAGTACATGCTCATTGAAATCAGTGAGCATGTATTGTATTATACAGTTCACATTCACTGACATGTCAGTTGGCAGCTGGCCATATGATGGGAGAGGGCTGTGCTGATTGCCGACTTTGGGGTTTAGGATGGGGAGCGGTTAGTGGTACTTCCCTGCCAGGATGGGGTGTAGGGGTCCACTAGACCATCTGGCATGGTGTTTTTTATTTTGCACTTCCAACGGCAGCATAGGGAGGGGAGGGGATTTAATGCAAATATTAAAAATGGAGGCACTGGGGAAGAAGAAGGAGCTTTAATACATATATTGATAGGGGCAACATCGGGAGGGGAAGGGGGATATCATATATTGATAATGGGTGGCATCAGGAAGGGAGGAAAGGATTTAATACATATATTGATAACTGGTGGCATCAGGGAGGGGAGGGAAGGGATTTAATACATATATTGATAATGGGTGGCATCAGGGAGGGAGGAAGGATTTAATACATATATTGATAATGGGTGGCATCAGGGAGGGGAGGGAAGGGATTTAATACATATATTGATAACTGGTGGCATCAGGGAGGGGGAAGGGGGATTTTAATACATATACTAAGAACCTGCGGAGGAGGAGGAAGGGGGAATTAATACATATATTTTTTATGGGCGGCACTGGTGATTGGTGAGAGGGATCACTAGATCACTAGGACAGAGGGATTTCTTACATATATTTATTATGGATGGCATCAAGGATGGGGGATGCAGTGCATTGGTGCAGCCCTCAAAACCCTCCCAGAAGATAGTTCTAAGTACCCTTAGACCAGCCATGGCTGGTCTAAGAGTACTTAAAAAAATGTCCTCTGGGTGAGTTTAGTGAATCCTGTTTTAGGAGATGTGGCAGCTTGCATCTGCCACATGGTCTATAGCGCTTGGTCACAGACCATTTTGGGGCACATCAGTGGTGCAAGCCCCATTTGGGGAAGGCAGCTTGCGGTTGAAGCAGGCTGCCTTTGTGAACAGCTCAGGGGACAGTTTTTGATACAAGGTGCCACTTGCGCCATTTATGTTTGGCGCAGGGACCTTGCGTCAATCTCAGGGCTTTAAGAATGAAACCCCATATGTATGATGAGTGAGAGGATGCCTCAGTGGAGAGTCATACACCATTATTCAGGTAGCAGCATCTTGTGTAGTCACAACAGTCCAGGAAGATGACAGTTTTTATAATGAGGCATGTCCCCTAGGTCCGCTGCCACTCTGTTTGCCCAGATGTGGTCCTTGTTGTTGCCAGTGGTTGGTGGAGCTGAGTTTGTGCAATTGGGGTAGCATGTAGTGAAGTGTTTTGTGAAGGAGAGTCAGTTTTTCCTGGGTGTCCAGGTGCTGGCTCCCCTGAAGAGTTACTGCCAATAGGGTGCCCAGAGTCTTAGCTACCAACCCTGCATGCAGTTCCATATTTCAATCTAGATTGATGCTTCTCTTTGCCCCTCCATTTTATCCTAGTGGTCTGCCAGTCCATTTTATTCTGGTTTTCTTTGTTCTCTGTCTGTCGCTGCCACTCTCTGCAGTGCTGGATAAGAGGATTCCCTTTATCTCGTGTGTCTGGGGGTTGTTGTGCAGCTTGAGCTGCAGATAGCCATTTCCTGGTTACAAACCCACAAGCTTCATCTGGACTGTTGAAAATGTGACTCCATTGTGAATGGCTTGTAGTTTAGCAGGATAAAGAAGTTTATAGGGAATGTCCTGATCCTGAAGAACTTTTTTGGTGGCAGTATATCCTTTACATTTCTGGGCCAGCTCTGCTGAGAAGTTGGCAAAAATATGAATCCTGTGACCCTGCCAGGACAGGCAGCCATGGTCCTGAGACAATGATAAAATGTTCTGCCTGTTGGTGTAGCAGAGGAATCATGCCAGTATTGGCTGGAGGCACTCCCACTTCTTGGGCACTTGTTCAAGAGTTCTGTAGGCTCGATCAGTTTCTAATTCAGTCCACCAGTTAAGTCGCAATATCTCCGGGATCACTTTAGTGAGAAAAGCAGCTGTGTACTGACAGTTCGCCTTTTTCAGAAAGCCCACGAACTGTAGATTGTTGTAGTGACTGTGGTTCTCTGCATCTTCTGCCCAGTTCCAAAGGGCACTGACCAGCTGCTCCAGCTCCTGGACACAGCTTTGTGATAGCTGTCCTTATCATCTGCATAGGACAAAAAATGCCTCTGTGTCCTGTGCCTTACATTGTAGGTTGTGTACTTTATCTTCCAGGGCAGCCAGTGAACTTTTATAAGTAATTATTTCCCACAGGGCATGCTGCAGAAGAGACTTGCTCTCCCCGATTTACTGACAGGGGCTGCCACAGCCATGTTAACCTATAGCCACTTATGACCGCCACAGTTTCTGACTCAAATCGATACTTTAAAGAGATGGGTTGCATTGGAAGTCCTTGACTTGATTGCATTAACAGAAACTTGGTTAACTCAAAATATTAATTCCAATAAAATAGAAATAGGTGGCTATTATATCTTTCACTTGGTTAGGGAAGACCGGCATGGGGAGGGGCACTCTTATATACTAAATTGGATCTTGGACCAGCAAGAGTAAATTAAACAAGACATATAGAAACAATAGAATGTTTAATGATAAACTTAAAACATTTTAATTTAACTTTAGGAGTTGTTTATGTACCCACCAAATCTAAAACAACAGAATTTGAAAAGTTTGCACAAACCTTAATGACCTACTCAATAGAAAATGAATTAGTAGTAACTGGAGAATTTAAATGCATCATGGGGGCATAAAAGAGGTAAAATATCGGAACAGAGTTTAAAACAATCGAAAGTAACACAGGTAGTCTCATCAGTTACTAGAAAAAGCACACAGGAAAGTATCCAGAATATTCAGGATTTGATATTCATTTCCCCTAAGATAGTTGCTAATTATGTTCTTGTAAACCAATCCATGCTGAGGGACCATGACTCTGATTTGTGGCCTGGAATTGTTATCAACAAGGCAAAATCAAACTAAGATCAAGGAAGGAAGTAAGAAAAAAGCGATGGTCATTTGAAGGTTATAACAGTGAGGTGTTCCAGTCTAAACTGTTGCTAGAAAATTGGGACAGACTTTGTCTTATTCCTTCTTTGAATTTAGCAATAGAGGGATTTACAAATTGGTTCACAGCAGTTTGTAATGAGACTGCCCAATTTATTACAATAGTCTAAAGGAAAAATCATGTTTCTTGGATCACTGAGAAATTAAAAAAGATAAGAATTAAAAACAGATTATGTAAAATTGTCAGCAAAACTTTGAACACAAATGATTGGAAATATTATAGGACAGAAAGAACTTTATTAAGACACAAAATTAGACAAGCAAAAAAAAAGGTTACTACAGTAAAACATCTTCAGAGACTGCTGATACAGGTCAGTATTGGTCATTAGTAAAATCATTTGAGAAACCAGTGAATATTAGTCCCCTATTACAAATGGCAAAAAATGGAGTTCTACAAAATAGTAAAGTAATGGCAAATATCTTAAATGATTATTTTATAATCTTCCAGATATTGTAATGCAGCAAATAAATAAACATTTAGATCTACTGAATGATGTCAAGTACCTTGAAGCAGGACAGGACCATACAGAATCCCTAAATTTAGGTTTAAATGTGTTACTTGTAAGGAAGTAAAATCTGAAATTAGAAAACTAAATATAAAAAAACAACTTGTGGATTAGATGGAATTGAAGCTGGATTTTTAAAAGATGCTGTGGATATTACATCACCAACCCTGACTAAACTGTTCAATTGGAGCATAATGGAGGGGAAAGTTCCCACTATTTGGAAAAAAACAAAAACAGTCCCTGTACATAAAGGTTGTTTGACCACAGATCCAACAAACTATCTCCCAATAGCAATCTTATCTGTGGTCTGAAACAATATTTGAAAGATTGGTTCAGGGGCAGCTTTCTGACAACTTGGAAGGGGGCATGCTCCTGTTCAAGTGTCAGTTAGGGTCCAGGAGGGGGCTTTCCATGGACACAGTGTTCTCTGACCTGATTGACATGATAGCAACATCATTGGGGGGGGTCATTGGCAGGGGGCGGGTCAAGTGATGGGCATGGTGTTTGTGAATTTGTCAAAGGCATTCAACACCATAGATCACTGTATCCTAATGAACTGACTGTTGGACATTGGTATTTCAGAGGAAATGAATAAGTGGTCTGGGTCCTGTTTGACTGATAGAAAACAACAAGTCACAATTGGAGATGAATTCTCAGCCATGTTAATAGTCCTAAGAGGGGTCCTTCAGGGATTAATTTTAGGTCCAACTTAATTTCTAATATATAGAAATCAAGTAATGGATGTAATACATGATTCTAAAATTAGGTTATATGCAGATGACACTGTTATGCTAGCATCCAGTATGAATAATGAGCAAATGATGGAAAATCTGCAGTTGGACTTAACGAGTCTGTGCACATGGTTCAATGAGCCCAGACTAGTTCTATATGGTCAAAAATGCTAAACAATATTGTTTAGTGAAAGTTCATTTAAAAAAGACTCCCAAAATTCTAAGACTGAAATGAAAACAAAAAGAGGTGAAGCCCTTGCTCAGGTTACTGAGTATAAGTAGCTCAGGTTACTGAGTATAAGTACCTTGGAGTATGGACTGATCAAAACCTAACATTTGAATACCATAGTAATGAAATTACCAATAGAGTAAACCACAGAATTGGTGCATTCAGATGCACTGGATACTGCATAAGTAAACAGATGCACAAAACTATTGTAAACCAATTACTGGTTCCACTCCTGGACTATGGTATCCATGTGTACAGCTTTGTAAATAAAACATTGTTAAAATAGGCTGAAACTTTAAATAATCAATTGGCATGATTCATTCCCTGCTGGAACTACAAAACCCAGCATTATAAACTATATGAAGAACTTGGTTGGCTACCGCTTGAATATAAAAGAAAGCTAATATGGGCTAACCAAATATTTAAAGTAATTAATGGATCCAAACCACTGTGTCTCTTAGAAAGATTAGGAAAAAAACAGAACATAAATATTGTTTAAGGAAGAGTAGTATTAGGGACTACAAATTGTCGAGACCAAAAAACAAATTTGGAGAAACGACCTTTCCTTATATGGCTATAACCATATGGAACAATATAAGCAAACAGGTTAATACTGCTAAAACTTCAGAATTGTTTGTGACAGCGATAAAACAAGAACTGGCCTTTCAATGCATGCGTAATGGGTAATAATACTTGAATTATGTACAGTTAGGAATTTAATCTTAGATACTCAAATGTTACATCTTTTCATGTGATGTGTATTATGTTTGCATTTTATTTTCACTTATATTGTTTGAATACAGCAGAATAGATAGATAGAATAAGGACCCAAGGCAGCATGGATTCACGATGGGAAGGTCGTGTCAGACGAATCTAATAGATTTCTTTGACTGGATTACCAAAGTAGTAGACCAGGGAGGGGCTGTGGACATGGCCTACCTAGATTTTAGCAAGGCATTTGATACAGTCCCACACAAAAGATTAATACACAAGATAGCCAGCCTTGGAGTGGGTCCCAAGGTGGTAGCCTGGATAAAAAAATTGGCTAGACAACAGGACTCAAAGGGTAGTAGTAAATGGAGTACACAGTGACGAAAGGAGGGTTACTAGTGGGGTACCGCAGGGTTCAGTACTGGGACCGGTCCTTTTTAATGTCTTTATAAGTGACATTGCAGAGGAACTGGAAGGAAAAGTATGTCTCTTTGCAGATGACACAAAGATCTGCAACAGGGTTGATACACAAGATGGAGTGGAAAGGATGAGAAGGGACTTGGCAAGGTTGGAGGAATGGTCAAATGTATGGCAGCTCAGATTCAATGCAAAGAAGTGCAAGGTAATGCACATGGGAAACAAAAACCCAGAGGAAGCATACACAATGGGGGGTGAGATACTGACAACAGTAAAAATAGAAAGGGACCTGGGGGTAATTATATCAGATGACCTAAAGGTGGGCAAGCAATGTGAGAAGGCAGTAAGGAAGGCTGGGGGGATACTGGGATGCATAGGAAGAGGCATCAATAGTAGAAAACAGGAAGTTGTTATCCCTCTGTACAGACAGTTGGTGAGACCCCATCTGGAGTACTGTGTGCAGTTCTGGAGACCCCATCTCACAAAGACATAGACAGAGTGGAGGCTGTCCAGAGGAGGGCAACAAAATGGTGCAGGTCTGCACCAGAGACATATCTGAAGAAAGACTAAAGGAGCTAATATGTATACCCTTGAGGAAAGAAGGGAGAGGGACATGATAGAAACTTTCAAGTACCTCAAGGAATTAACAAAGTCCAAGAGGGTAGCATCTTCCAGAAAAGAGATGTGCAAGAACAAGGGGCACAATTTGAAGATAGAAGGGGACGGCTCAGCGTAATGTGAGGAAGTATTTTTCACTGAGAGGGTTGTGGATGCATGGAACAGCCTCCCTGAGGAGGTCATGGGGTCAAGAACAGTGGGGGACTTCAAGAATGCATGGGACACGCATAAGGCAGTCCTAGTGGGGGGTAGGAGGAAGTAAGCTGTTGGTTAACTAGGATCCGCAGCTTATCTGTTAGGTAGGAAAATAGGCAGACTAGGTGGGCCAAGTGGTCCTTATCTGCCATCAAATTCTATGTTTCTATGTTTCTATGTAATAAGATAGAGGAAATAGGACTTTTAACTCTTAGCTATAGCATTTATATTACTTTGTTCTTACTATGACTGTAAGGGTTATGACCGTTAAGGTAGAAGAGCCAATAGCCTTTCAGTTAAACATGTCAATGTTTCTTATGTAGCATCTGTTCTATCTTTTGACTATGTATATTTGGTGTAAATTTTTCTTTTATATCTTCTAGTATTTTTAGTGTTTTAGACTACCCTGAATACAGGATTCTTGCGATGTTTATTTGTTAAACAATTGTACCAAATATAATTGTGTTTCTTATAATCTTGTACCACTCAGTTCTAATGGTGTGTAAGTGCCATCTTAATCCTGTATAAAAATAAAGATTTTTTACTACTTCTACTACTAAAAATTCAGTCTGTGAGTGGAATTTCATTTTGAAAGCTTGGACTTCATTAGATGGTGATTTATACCTTCTGTAGATGTTAGTTTGGTGTCAAAAGCCAGGCGAGATGAATTAATAATCTTCAAATAAGGAGTCAGGTGGCATGGAGCAACCTGCCTACGCTGCTGTCTACCTCGGCAGCCTGCGCATGTGCCCCAGATGCCACAATATCTTAAACCAGGAGAGTTTTAGTCTCCCTGACCACACCTCCACAGCCCTGCGTAGTTTGTGGGTACACAGTATGTGGGTATTTAAAGGAAACGTGGATGTCAGGCACCACCTTCTGATGAAGACATGGGAAAAGGCATGATAAAGGAATCCCGGGTCTCTGTTCGTTAAAGACTTTACTTTATGCCTTAGATGTGGTAAAAAATAAAATCAGCTAAATCAGACTATAATCTAGATTATGTGTGTCTACTTTTTCATTTTTTTTTTTGTGTGCTTGGCCTGGAGGGGATTAACAGATAGTACCAAGCTAAGAGATCAGAGTGCTTCTCTTTTGCTCCTCAGTCAAGGTTACTTGTGTAAATCAAGGTCCATTATACATCCTTGATTTCATGCCCCATTTGCCCTAGTCAAGCTCCCCTTCAGGCCATAACAAACTAAGGCCTGTTGCTACACAGAAGGACCACTGGGTCATCTACTCCATTCGGCTCCTCATCTGAATCTCAGGATATTGACTCAGCCTCATTCCTGCTATTGCAACTTGCATCCTTTTCTGTAATTTAAGCTTATCGGCACATTACCTGTTGTTTGCACTGTGTGTAGGCTAACCTGTAGATTACACATGTCTTCTCTGAAAAGACACAAATCTCACTTGCCTCATTCCTTTGCACTATGTTTGTAATTGGTGCTGTATGTTTATTATGTACTATTGTTGTATACAGAAGCATTGTAGTAAATGTATTCTTGTATTTTTTAATACTAACTGGTAACCCCTTATAATGCCTAGATATGAAGTCCTGATAAAATGCTGTAATAACCTGGTGAATTTCGTGATAACTTGATAGCGGGTTATTTTGATGTTTTCTTCTTTGCACTCACTTCACTGAAGCACAAATAGAAGCACAGTAGTTTGAGACTGCATTTCCATTCTGTCCCCACAACAAAGCGATACTCTACTACACTAACAGTTCTGCCTTCAGCTAAACAGTCTCCCCAAACCTTGCGCCAGTTATAAAAGAATAATGCCTGTGCAAAATTTGTCTTATGAGGATTTTTCACATGCACACACCTTGGGCGTGTGAAACTCCTCATAACACACACCTGCACAAGCATTAATTTCTTTGTATACTGTGCTTCTGCTGTTTAAGAATTCTACTTTCATTTCTAGAACCACTGTAGCAAAATTATTCTTCTATTTTTGTATAATGTAATTCTGCTGTTTCAAGAACCCTGTGGGTGAATGTATTTCTTCCCTACTAACTCCCCCCCCCCAAACTGGAAATGCATCCTCTGGGCTCTGTTTATTTACTTGGTAAATATGTTTAAATAAATAGTGTTTGTACAGATTTGGTGCTTTTATTTGAGCTGTCTCACCAGGCTCTTTTTAAGTTGTCTTGCACACACGCAAGCAACATCTTGTGGTAGTAGAAGAAATGCAGAGGTGTGTCAGTGTTGGCGAATGCAGGGGACATTTTAATAGGTGTGTCCCTCATTCCCCAATTAGCCAGCATACTAGCGCTGACACAAAAATTATGAAAAGTGACACCAAATTGAAAGAAATGTGTCACTGCAATTGGAGACAAGCTCGTCATGCAGTGGCACAGATGACGCACCTGCTGTACATGCCTTTCCTGGTGAAACATTTCAATAAACATGGCAGTGGAAGGAGCCACTGCCACACAATCCCCAAAGAAAGCCTACATCGGGGGTACAATCCCCATGTTAGCATGCCCCCCCATATTGTGTAGCACACTGGGGCCCACCCCAGTGTGGCAGCACCCAAAAGTCATGGGGCACACAGGGCCTCCAGTGTGCCCAACATTATTTATTTCACTTGTAAAGAAAAAATGGTCCCACAGTGTTCGCTTTTTTTTGTACCTAAAAAAATTAAAATGGTCCCTTGACTTATCCAGTGCCTCATTCCCCAACCCGCACCCACCCTCTGTGCACCCCACCTCTCCACACCCCCCTCACCCCATACTTGCCTCCAGAGGTCCGGTGCTGAGATCTTCGATGGAGTGGGAACACGTCTGGACTTTTCAAAGCTGAACTGCAAAATGAAGAAATGCTGGTTTCAACTTAATGGGATATCACAGCCATTTTTTTTTTTTATTTTGGCTCCAAATTTTCAACATGGGGTTCTTGAGACCCCACCTTATGAACACATGCACTGTCATCTCTTTATTCCACCCTGAAAGGTAATTTCGTGGTCATTGCAAGGAATCACCTTTTGGGACTGATTAATGAAATTGCAGTGCCACTGTTCATGAGGTGGGGTCCCAGAAAGCTTATGTTGCAAATCGGGTGAAGAAATTCAAAAAAATGACTGTGTTATGAGCGTGCATTGCGCAGTTTTGATGCACACTTGTAACTTGGCAATTTTAAATATTTTCACTCCAGATTTTCAACATTGTCATTTTTTCATACCTCCTTATGAGCAGTGCAGCTGTCATTTTTCATATCCTGCCCAAAATGTGTCGCACATCTGGTGCACAATGGCTCACTCGCCGTGGGAAATCAATGTTTGGGACAGATTAACAAAATCACAGTGTCACTGTTCATGAGTAGAGGTCCCAAAATGCCTGTGTTGACAATGTGGTTAACAAAATCCCCAAAATAATTGCACTGCGGGCGTGCGTTGTGCAGTTTCTATGCACATGTGTGACTTCACCAATTTTTCATATTTTCACTCCAGATTTTCAACATTGCCATTTTTCTACTCCTCCTCATGAACAGTACAGCTGTCATTTTTCAAATCCTGCCTGAAATGTGTTTTCACCAAATGGCACAGTCGCTGTACAAAATCACCTTTCAGCTAACGAATTGATAGTGCCACTGTTCATGCGGTGGGGTCACAGAAAGCCCATGTTGAAAATTTGGAGTGAAAATACCAACAAATGCCCAGGGAATTAGGGTTTCCAACCATAACGCTGCACTCTGTAGAGACTGGCAGGCGTCAGGGGTGTGACTTGGGATTGTCGGCTGTAATGCTCACGCCATTCCACACCCACCCCCACCCTGCAGCCAGTGACAGGTATCAAGATGTGCCTTGGACTCTTCTGCCACAAAGTTCACCCCATTCTCCTATACTGCACCCATCTCAGTGTATTTCCCTATGGAATGGGGTGAGCGTAAGTCCTGAAGACCCCAAGGCATACCGCAATGCTTGTTGGTGTCTGCAGGGTAGGGTGAGGTGCAATGGCATGAGCATTATAGCTGATGACCCAAAGGCACACCCCAATGCTTGTCAGTCTCTGCAGGGTGGGGGTGGGGGTGGGGTTGACATCTGTTCAATACTTCACTGCCATTCCTACTATGCATCTCTCTAACTCCTGCAATGCCAATCTCAGGAAGACAACATTCAGCATTGACAAATACAGTACTTGCTTCAATGGGTATGCTTTCCCCACTTTCAGTGAGCGGTTATGTGCATCTGCTATTAAAAAGTGCAGTGTCGTTTACAAGTATTTCACAGCACTTGGCAGGTATAGTGGAATGACACTCGATAGCTCAGAAGATGGGGCCGGTGTAAACCAAGGCTAGCGTCTCTAACTCAGAGGTATGCCTGCAGAGGAAGAGGAAATAGAGCAGATTTTCTGTGGTTCTATGGAATCCAAAGATATAGGTACAGTGGGAGTTAAGACTTCATTTATTCAACAGGCAAGATTAAGCTTCAAGGAGCCAATTCTATGGTATAATAATGCATTAATGCTGCAGAAATACTTACATAAGGCCTTTATCCCTCATGGTTTGAACACAGACAAACTAGCATCAACTGGCATGGAGAGACCAAAACTGAGAGACGAATGGGTGGTAGCATTAGTGAATTGCTACAGCAGTTTACTTAGAACAATTATTGCTGATGATAATGAGCTCTACAGATATGTACAGATGGAAACTGAAGAAATGAATAACAGATCAGTGTCACAAACCCACTCCACAGGGCAGGTCCTCTACTCCCAAAGTGCCAACCTCTGAGCGCAGTCTTGTGAACAGTGTAACAGACAAGGTAACCCTCTTGTCTGTTTTTGTGAGTTCGGATCAACCTTTGGTCTCCAGTTCTGGAGGGATTCAAACTGTTAACCTCTTGTTAGCATACCCAATGCACAGGCTCAGATATATATGTCTTTGGGGGACCAGATATCTTTGCCTACGGGCACCTAATCAGGTGTACAGAGATGAACCCTTTAAAACTTTAATAAAGACCTCAGATTTAAAATGCTTCTCTTTCCAGTTTGGTACCACCATTCAAGTTTATGGTTAGTATCTGCAATAACCATGTACTTTTCTTACAAAATAAAAATAAGTCAAAGACAGACCAAGTAAGTTCTAAAAAGAATTTTACTAAACTAGTTCAAAATATGTGAAACACAAAATACAGAACTCTTATATCAAAAGACATACAAATCTTTTAAAAAGAAACAAGTTTAACGGTGCAAATTCTACTTCAGCTCTTAGTCTCTAAATACTTGCTTAAGTGCTCACCAATCTTGCTTGGTCGGAGTCTAGGTCAAAATGTGTCTCTGTAAAACAAATTATTCCTTAAACAACTGTATTGGTCAACCCTTTTGGTGAGGTCAGCTAGCTCCTCCTCTGTCAGATTATATTTAAAACTGTATCTAATAAAAAACAGTCTGTTCAAAGTATCAATTTTGCAATCCTTCTGCATGACTCATGTTTCAAATGACATCCCTTTTGATCCAGGCTGCATCCTCCTCACACAGGCTTCATATGAGCATTTACAGCCTCACACCAATACATCACAACCTGCTTTTCTTCCTCTGGAAGCGTCATAAAATGGATATGCTAAACTCAAGCTTCTTAACCCTATATTTAGCTTCAGGCTTTTCCACGTAACACATTGTCTCTAAAATCTGTTTGTGTATAATCTCAGCATTTTTCTCCTGGCATCCATCCTTCAGCTGAAACCGGGGGGGTGGGGGCGAGTGAGGTTATTCCAAGGACACTGGCATTTGTAACAGGCACTTCAATACCACATTTCCATTATTTTAAGAAATAAAAATGATACAGCACTCAGAACATGGCTGTCTACATCATATAGCTCCCCACCTAGACTGAATTTGGGGGCTCTATCCCCTACATGGGATGAACCTCCCAAATCAGTTCACTCCTCATATACCCTAGACAGTCCATCTGAGTTTTGATTATTCGCTCCAGCCCTATGTACAATGTTTAGATACTAGGAGTTATACTAGGAGGTATAGGCATACAGAAAGCCGAGGCCCATTTTGGTATGTCTCCAGCCAAGCTGGTAATTTCCATGTTTATTTTAACAGGATTGAATCGAGTTTATGCTTAAAGATTTTGTGATCTCTATTATCAAACAAGGAATTGGGTAATGAGTTCCACAAGGTTATTATTCTCTGGGTAAATTATTATTTTTTGGGTATGTTAGAGATAATTGATATCTGTGGCTTCTTAAATTGCAATTATGTTTATTATAAGATAGATTTAATAGTGTTAGTAACTCTTCCTCCCCACATAATTTATGCATAAAAAGTACATCTCCTTTTATTCTTCTCTGCTCCAGGGAATAGATCTTTAATTCATCCAATCTTTGATCATAGCTCATGGTCGATATGTCTTCCACCATTTTGGTAACCCTCCGCTGCACCGCCTCCATTCTATTTACGTCCCTTCTCAGGTATGGATTCCACAAGGGGGAGCAGTAATCCAAATGAGGCCTCACATAGGCCCTATAGAGTGGAATAATGCATTTTCTATTTCTGGATGTAAAGCTTCTTTTTATGCATCTATTAGCCTGTTTGTTTTATTAATGATGTTATTGTAATGTGTATGAAATGTTAGATCCGAGTCTATTATAATACCTAAGTCATTTTGTTGATTTACAGGTTTTATTATTTGTCCTTTTAATGAGTAACCATGATGCAAGTTATTTTTTCCGAAATGCATAACAACGCATTTCTCATTGCTGAATGTCATTTGATTTTTTACAGCCCATAATTCTATTTTTTTTAAGTCATTTACGAGTTCTTGGTAATCTTCCTTAGTATCTACCGGGCTGTTAGTTTAGTGTCATCAGCAAATTTTATGGCTAAACTGTTTAAATTTGATGTCATATCTGATATAAATATGTTAAACAGAATCGGTCCCAAGACTGATCCCTGAGGCACCCCACTCGTCACCAATCTCATGCCTGATACATGACCTTTTATATGAACACATTGAGTACGATTTTTTTAGCCAATCAGTTACCCAATTTGTGATCTGATTGTCAATACCAAGTTTGTCCATTTTATCTATTAGTAGTCCGAGTGGCACTTTATCAAATGCTTTACATACCCTTGTAAAGCAAGACTCCATCTTAGCAGTCTCCCATTGTTCTTCCCCATCTGCATCAGCAAAACCAGGGGGCTGTGGTCAGTCGGCACCACAAAATACTGCCCGTATAAGTATGGCTCTAATTTCTTTAAGGCCCACACTATGGCAAGACATTCTTTTTCCACTGTAGAGTATGCTTGCTCCCTGGGGAGCAGCTTCCTGCTCAGGTACACAACTGGGTGATCTGTCCCTTGGCTAGACGACTGGCTCAGTACTGCCCCAATACCCACATCTGAGGCATCCATCTGAACTATAAAGGTTTTGCTATAGTCTGGCCTTGTCAAATCAGGAACACTGCACAGCGTCTCCTTCAGTCTGGTAAAGGCTTCCTCACAGGCTGGGCCCCAGATAATTTTCTTTGGCATTTTCTTCTTTGTCAGGTCAGATAGGGGGGGTGGCCAGGGCACTGTAACTGTGTACAAATTTCCTGTAGTACCCTGCTGTGCCTAGAACGCTCCTGACCTGCTTCTGAGTTCTTGTCTGGGCCATGCCTGGATCACCTCTATCTTTGTTTGATTAAGATGGAGCTGTCCTCAGTCTACAACATGCCTGAGGTATGCCACTTCCCCCATGGCCACCTGTCACTTCTCTGCTTTGACAGTGAGCTCAGCCCTCCGTATCCTGCCCAGCACTTCCCTAAGGTGGGATAGGTGTTCCTCCCAGCTGGTACTAAAGATGGCAATGTCATCCAGGTATGCCACGGCATACTCCTCAGCACCATTTAACACCTGGTTCACCAACCTTTGGAAAGTGGCCGGGGTGTTCTTCATTCCGAAAGGCATTACTTTAAACTCAAATAAGCCTATCAGAATGATGAAGGCCGACCTCAACCTAGCTCTGTCTGTCAATTCTACCTGCCAATACCCCTTGGTCATGTCAATAGTCATAAGGTAGGTCGCCCCTCCCAACCTGTCCAGGAGTTCATTCGTCCGGGGCATCGGGTGGGTGTCGGACTTTGTGACTGCATTCAGTCCACGATAGTCCACATAGAAATGATTTGAGCCATCTGGCTTGGGCACAAGGGCTACGGGTGAGGCCCAGGGGCTGTGGGATCTCTGGATTACCCCTAAATCCAACATCTCCTCCATGTCCCTCCTAATGTTCTTTTGGACAGCCTCTGACACCCGATATGCTGTCCACCGTATGGGCATCTGTGTCCCTGTCTCCACATCGTGTGTTGCTAAGGGGGTTAGTCCAGGTTTGACGGTAAACAAGGGGGCAAAGTCTGCCAAAACCTCCCTCACTTTCTGGATCTGGTCCGGGGCCAGCTGGGGAGACAATTTTACTGCTGCCACAGAGGACTCCCGCTTACTGTCTTCCAGCAAATCCAGAAGGGGTCTCCTTCATCCATCCCCTCCCTATGACTACACACTGCAAACACAATGTCAGCCCTATTTGCATATGGCTTCATCATGTTGACATGGTACATCCTTTCTGTCTGTCTACGGTCAGGTAACTCCACAATGTAGTTCACGTCATTTACCTTCCTAACCACTTTGTATGGTCCTGCCCACTCAGCTTGCAGCATGTCTTTTTCCAGACTGGAATAAGGACCATGACTTCCTGACCCACCATGTACAAGCGAGCTCTGGCTCTGTGGTCGTACCATACTTTTTGTTTCTGTTGGGCAGCTGCTAGGTTGCTCTGGGCTGTCCCCATAAGCTCCTTCAGCCTTTCCCTAAACCTAGGGACATAATCCATAATGCGAGTTCCCTGGGTGGCATGTTTGCCTTCCCAGTCCTCCTGGATCAAGTCTAGGGGGCCCACGTACCCGGTGTCCATAAAAGAGTTCGAAGGGGGAAAATCCTGTCGACTCTTGGGGCCACTGTATGCAAACAGGTGGGGAAAGTATTTCTCCCAGTCCCTCCCATGCTGTTCAGCAAATACCCTGGAGCATTGCCTTCAGGGTACCATTGACTATTTCTACAAGTCCATTGGCTTGTGGGTGATACAGTGTTGTGCATCTCTACACCAGCCCACACTTCTTCCATAGACATTTCATGAGGTCTGACATGAAGGATCCCCCTCGATCGATTACCTCCTGCGGAAACCCAACACGGGAGAAAATCCCAAGTAAGGCATCTGCCACTTTGTCCATCTTCAGCGAGGATAGGATGACTGCCTCTGGGAACCGGGTGGCATAATCCACCACAGTCAGGATGAATCTCTTCCCTGAGGAGCTGGGGGTATTTAAAGGCCCCACAATATCAATCAATCAATCAATCAAATCTTTATTTATTCAGGTGAACATCACTGAGCACAGCTCATTTGCAAGATGGACCTGATAAGGTCAAGGTTCAATAGTTGGTACATGTACAGGAATACTTAAAAACACTTATATACAGTAGTCAAGGTTCAATAATTGGTACATGTACAGGAATAGTTAAAACACTTATATACAGTAAACAAGGACAGAAGTTGTTTAAGACATAACAGGATATGGTAGGAACATATGAAATGCACACTAGGTAATCCAGTATATACATATCAACATTGGCAGTAAACATGGCATACATTCAACATGAGGTACCCAAGGTTCCAATGATCCAAGGGAAATCAATGCGGACAAAGAGAAACAGTGGTTGGATGACTGAAAGATGGTGGTCATAGACTGAGATAAGTGACATGATAGGAAGGGGTACAAATGACTAGAGCAGGGGCTGGGGCTAGAACTGGGAGGTGTATGGCATTGATACAGGCTAAGGTAGGGACCTGGAATTAATGGGAGAAGATTATAGCCAGGAGGTGAGGTATCTGTGGAGATGAATTATAGGGAAGTGAATTGCCAAGTTATGATGTCTGCCTGAGAGGGGAAAGGATAAAACTACGAATAGACTAGAACTTGTGGAAGCAATTGCATTTCTCAGGGAAGAGACTTAGGTATAGATGCTTGAAGGATGCTAAAGATACAAGGTTGATCAGCTTCAGGGTCTTCTGTATGGTGTTTTATGATATAACTAGAGTATAGCTGATAGCAGGTCTCCCATGCCGGGTGTTGACTCTAGGCACTTTGAGCATAATGAAGTTGTGGCTTCTTAGGAGCATAGGTACTAGCTGTTGCCTATGCGAAGCAGCCTAATATATAGTTTGGAAGCATCTTAGTCAAAACTCTGTATGTCCACACTGCAGCATTTCTGTTTCTTCTAAGATGTAGAGATGTCCAACCGACTACAGCATAGAGAGAGAGCAATGGTGAGTGTTAAATGGTAGATCTGTTATGAACCTCAGAGCTCTGTGGTATAGTGTATCCAATTTGCTTAGGTAGGAGATATGGCAGTGACTATAAAGGAAATCAGCATAGTCAATTACTGAGAGAAATGAGGCCTGGACCAACCTCATCTTGGAGTCTCTGTTTAAAAAGTGCCTTATTCTAAAACATAGACCAAGCCTCTGGTGAAGCTTTTTTAGAAGTTCTTCAATGTGAACTGTGTAGTCAAGTTTGCTATCTATCCACACCCCCAAATACTTTAATTTTTCTACATAATCAAGGCTTTCACCAAGGATAGTGGATAGCTGGGGAGATTGTTTAGTGATGAGGGACTTGTATGGCTTTGGGTGGAGAAAAACATTGCTTTTGTTTTATTTGCATTTAAAAGAAGCTTTTTTTTCCATTAGTTGATGTTGTAGTACAAAGAATTCCGCTTGTAGAACTTCACAAGCTGTAGCAGGCGATGGGTTGCTGACATATAAAACAGTGTCATCTGCAAACAAGTGTACAGTGGCTTTGGTAACATTTGAATCAATATTATTAATATAAATGGCAAAAAGGATAGGGCCCAGAATAGATCCTTGTGGAACTCCTCTTAGAAGTGGTTTTAATGGAGATAGGTCTCCTTCAGCTTTCACTTGTTGTGTCCTTCTCATGAGGTAACACCTGAACCATGTAAGGGAGGATGGATCCAAACCTATGGAGTGCAAGGAAGAGAGTAGCAGTTCATGGTCCACCGTATCAAATGCCTTGCTTAGATCAAGGAATACAGCACAAACACTATTCTTTTTATCCAGTTCGGTTTGCCAGTCATTTGTAACTTTAGCCAGTGCAGAAATAGTACTATGCTTAGATCTAAACCCGGATTGTGCTGGGTTTAAAAGATTAAATTCTTCAAGATATTCTCTTAATTGGATGCTCACTAGTTTTTCTAGCAGCTTGGATAGCACCGGAAGGATAGAGATTGGCCTATAGTTGTTAAGGTCCATGGGGTCCCCTGATTTCAGTAGAGGGAAAACTTGGGCTGTTTTCCAGGTTGCAGGAATAGAACCAGATATTAAAGACAGGTTAAAAGGTGTGTTAAAGGAACTGCAAGTGCATGCATTGCAATCTTTAGAAAGTAAGGGTCAAGAGTCAGCACCTGCACTTTTTGATATCCATCTGCGAGTTAGATCCTCCACTTGTTTCAACAAAATCGGTTTTGAAGGAGAAGGAGGATTCAGCTAACCGAGTTCCTGTGTACTGGGAGCTTAACTGAGCATGTAGCAGATTGGCTGGAGAGGTATCAAATGCAAGGCCAGCAGTTGTAAAATGATTATTGAATGCATCCAGTATTTCCATTCTGACTGAGATTGTTGCATTGTTGTGGTGCATTTGAGCTGGTAGTGTAGAGCTAGGATCTTGTCCTGTTATGCCCTTAATGGTGCTCCAGAACCTGGCAGGATTGTGGTATGAGGAGTCGAGTTCAGCCATGTAGTAGGCAGCCTTAGCATCCCATACTTTCCTAGTATAGCTATTTCTGGCTTTCTTAAATATCATCCAGTCATTTGGGTTCTTAGTCTTTCTTGCCTTTTTCCAATGCTTATCTCTCTCAAGCAGGGCTGATTTAAGGTCAGGTGAAACCAACAACAAGTTTGTTTTTAATTGAACTCTAGTAATTGGTGCATGAGTGTTAAGGGCACCTAGTATTATGCTATTTAACACCTGATGTGCTTTTTTCACAGAGTCTGCTAGGTAGAACTCTTGCCATCTTGTAGAGTGATTTAGATCATGAAGATATGCCTCAGTATTGAAAGATTTCTTGGATCTCCTCAGTAGGAATTTAGCTGGGGGTGTTAGTTTGCCGGATGACCTTATTCCAGCAATAAGGCAGTGGTCACTTATATCACTGAACAGCACTCCAGCGTGCGTGAAGAGGTGGGGTTTATTCACTAGCATGATGTCAAGTAATGTGCTGTTGCTCAGATTCTTTTTGTTGATTCTCGTTGGTTCATTTATAAGTTGTGAAAATAATATGTATCACAAAATGATACTAAAGGTGCCGCTGCCTTGGATAGCCAATTTAAGTTTAGATCACCTAGGATTATGGTCTCTTCAGTACCCATCTTGATTAGATTCCCCAGGTGGGTTAGAAGCTTATGATCCACTGAAGGGGGCCTGTAGCAGCCAACTAGCTGAAATGCTGCAGTGTTGGAGAGAGCCACTTTGAGGGATAGACATTTGAATTCTTTGGGCATAGATGTTGCATCTAAGCGAGTTACAGAAATATTGGATTTTACATATATAGCAACTCTCCCACCCTTTGTCTGGCGATCTGCTCTGAATATTTGATAATTGGGTAAATTTATGTCTCTGTCTGCTGTGGCGGGTCTGAGCTATGTCTCCAACACCACAAGAAAGTTTGGCAAAGTATGGGTAACCCAGGATTGTATCATTGTGAGCTTTTTTGGCAGGCTGCAGGCATTGATATGTAGAAAGCTTAGACTTTTGGTTGAGGCTAATTCTGCTGGTGAGGTAATGCACTCTGGAGGTCCTGGGTTAATTTCCACATTTCCAATGCAGATCAAGAAAAAAATTAAGAGTTTCGTAAGGGCTTCAAGAGATAAAATGAGGAGACTATCTTTGGTCTTCCTTTTCCTATTCAGGGGCCTCTGCTTTAAGCAGTGCCAGTCAGGGTTATGGGTTCGTGTCAACTCACTAAATAGCAATCTTGTGGTCAGGCATAATGGGGAACTGTATATCCAAAAGTGGAGCACCGAGCGACATGTTGATAGAACAATTTGCATCTCTACATGGAGGTTGCCCCACTGGTTGTATTGTGGCATAGGTAGGGCATAGATAAGGATCCGGTCCTTCATTAATAATGGTGAAGTAGAGAGACTAGGAAGATGGGACGCACTTTTCAATGTGACAGTGACAGGGAGAATATCCTTCTCCCTGAACACCATGAAAAACAGAGCCAGGAGTATCCAAAGGGATCCCCTTATTATGAAAGCAAGGTTGATGATTAGATCGAGCTAGGAATAGACAGTGTAGGAGTAGAGAGAACGGTAAGGAAGGGCTGCTGATCTGGCAATACAGCAGTGGCTATGAGACAGATTACTGGATAACGCGGCGCTGGGGGCGGGAATTGTAATTCAGCAGGAAGATGCCTATAAAAATAACATCCAAGGAGGGGAAGGGTGGGTGGGCATAAATTTTGCGGCTTTCCTACCTTCCCTGGCTGTCCCTCCCAGCTTTCTGGTCCCTGGAGGTGGCTGGGTGGTTGCCAACCACCCGCTGGCGGAGCGTGGCCCCGGCTCTCAAATGAGGGTTTCCAACAGGGAGCTTCGACTGGGAAGAGACAGAGGATGGCACAGAAGTTAATATTTTGGCAGGAACAAGCATTTCTGCTGGGCAATCAGACTTAAATTATCACAACAAAAGGCTGTGGGGGGGCTGGGGTGCCGTAGCGTCTGGCCCACTTTAAGTTAACAACAAGAGGCTGTAATCACTTATCCACAGTTACACATTAGAAAAGCCCCAAGGATTTCACAAGTTCATGAGTACAGCTCTTTTTAGCAGAATTTAACAAATTGATCTTGACCCAAAAAACAGCTTTTGCAGTGAAAAATCAAGTAATGCAAGTGAATGGAGCAAGAGGACCAATCGGCTGTGAGGCCACAGGCGCTAGCCTTCCGATTGAGTCGTGGCTTTCCCATTACCTTCTAGCTGCTCCCTCCCAACTTTCTAGTCCCCTAGGACGCGGCTGGGCGGTTGCGACCGCCCGCTGGTGGAGCGTAGCCCCGGCTCTCAAACGAGGGCTTCCAACAGGGAGCTTTGACTGCCATGGCTGTCCCTCCGTGCTTTCTGGTCCCTGGAGGTGGCTGGGCAGTTGCCAACCACCCGCTGGCTGAGCGTAGCCCTGGCTCTCAAATGAGGGCTTCCAACAGGGAGCTTTGACTACCCTGGCTGTTCCTCCCGGCTTTCTGGTCCCTGGAGGCAGTTGGGCGGATGCCAACCACCTGCTGGCGGAGCGTAGCCCCGGCTCTCAAACGAGGGCTTCCAACTGGGAGCTTCAACTGGGAAGAGACAGAGGATGGCACAGAAGTTAATATTTTGGCAGGAACAAGCATTTCTGCTGGGCAATCAGACTTAAATTATCACAACAAAAGGCTGTGGGGGGGGCTGGGGTGCCGTAGCGTCTGACCCACTTTAAGCTAACAACAAGAGGCTGTAATCACTTATCTACAGTTACACATTAGAAAAGCCCCAAGGATTTCACAAGTTCATGAGTACAGCTCTTTTTAGCAGAATTTAACAAACTGATCTTGACCCAAAAAACAGCTTTTGCAGTGAAAAATCATGTAATGCAAGTGAATGGAGCAAGGGGACCAATCGGCTGTGAGGCCACGAGAGTGCTCACCTTCCAATTGGTCGCGGCTTTCCCGTACCTTCCCTGGCTGTCCCTCCCGGCTTTCTGGTCCCTGGAGGCGGCTGGGCGGTTGCCGACCGCCCGCTGGTGGAGCGTAGCCCCGGCTCTCAAACGAGGGCTTCCAACAGGGAGCTTCGACTGGGAAGAGACAGAGGATGGCACAGAAGTTAATATTTTGGCAGGAACAAGCATTTCTGCTGGGCAATCAGACTTAAATTATCACAACAAAAGGCCGTGGGGGGGCTGGGGCGCCGTAGCGTCTGGTCCACTTTAAGTTAACAGCAAGAGGCTGTAATCACTTATCCACAGTTACACATCACAAAAGCCTCAAGGATTTTACAAGTTCATGAGTACAGCTCTTTTTAGCAGAATTTAACAAATTGATCTTGCCCCAAGAAACTGCTTTTGCAGTGAAAAATCAAGTAATGCAAGTGAATGGAGCAAGGGGACCAATCGGCTGTGAGGCCACGAGAGCGCTCACCTTCCGATTGGTCGCGGCTTTCCCGTACCTTCCCTGGTTGTCCCTCCCGGCTTTCTGGTCCCTGGAGGCGGCTGGGCGGTTGCCGACCACCCGCTGGTGGCGCGTAGCCCCAGCTCTCAAATGAGGGCTTCCAACAGGGAGCTTCAACTTCCCTGACTGTCCTTCCCGGCTTTCTGGTCCCTGGAGGTGGCTGGGCGGTTGCCGACTGCCCGCTGGTGGAGCGTAGCCCCAGCTCTCAAACAAGGGCTTCCAACAGGGAGCTTCGACTTCCCTGGCTGTCCCTCCCAGCTTTCTGGTCCCTGGAGGCAGCTGGGTGGTTGCCATTCCCACCCTCTGGAATGGCTCCTCCACTATGAGCAAGGGGATCGGGGCGGCTTGGGTTTTCTTGCCTGCCTTCCCTATTTCTTGGCACTGGTGACAAGACCTGCAATACTTCTTCACCTGCTGGATGAAGTTAGGCCAGTAGAAATTCTGGGCTAACCGCTGCATTGTGTGCACGATTCCCAGATGACCAGACAAGGAAATATCATGGGCAACCTTGAGCAACTGCTCACAATATCCCTGGGGAATGAAAAGCTGCCTGCCTAGCATCCCTCCTTATGTCTGTACTGCCTGTGTATACATAAGTCTATTTTCCCAATAAACCTTACGTTTGCTGTCACCTCCTTGGGTGCCTCCGAGTCTGCCCATGCCTTCAGCTTCTCTAAACTAGGGTCACTCCTCTGAGCAGCTGCAAACTCCTCACACAGTCCCAAGGCATGGGACAGGTCCCCTTCTGTCACTAAACTAGGGTCCCTAGCACTAGCATCAGGGCTGTCAGGATCACTGTCAATCCCAGCCCTCTGACAAGGGGTCACCCCTCCCTCTTCGGGGTAACCCTCTGTAGCTGTGTGGTCACTTGCTACTGGGGAAATTTCTATGCCCTTTTTATCAGTCTCCCCATCTGGAGACACAGGCTGGGGAACCAGCCTCTCAGTGGTTTCCACACTGGTTTCTGTGGGGTTCAGGGAACTACTATTTTCCCTTGCTGCTTGGCTATGGGTAACTGCACATACCATTCCCTGCTGGAGATTGTTACCCAGGATCACATCCACTGCTAATGTGTTGGCTACAGCCACCTGTTGCACAATTCCCCCTGTTTCACCTCAGTCCAGGAGAACACTAGCGAGTGGCAATGTTTTCTCTTCACCAGTAAACCCTTGTACAGTTACGTATTTATTGGGTATAAGCTGACCAGGCTGTACCAGATCCCCCTTTACCAATGTCAGGGATGGCCCTGTGTCCCTTAACCCCTGTGTCTGTACACCATTTACTATGACTGGGTGCATGTATTCCCTCATGTTCACTGGCATGCTCTCAGGGACACACAAACAACCCACTTCTTTTCTAGCACCCTGTTGTGTATTTTGGCTCGCCTTTTTGGGGCATTGTCTGGCAATGTGCCCAGTTTCTTTACATAACCAACAAGCATTTCTTACTTCAGAGAAATCTTTTCTTGGAAACCTGGGACTAACTGGTTTCTGTGGAGGCAGTGAGGGTTTTAGCTGCCCTGAAGGCGCGCTTTTCCCTTTCTGCATTGCTACACCTGCCCCATTCACTCTCAGAACAGGTCTGCTCTTGGCATAGTGGTCCAAGAGTTCAGCAGCCTCTTGCACTGTTTTTGGATCTCGGTCCTCTAGCCAGGTTTTTAGCTCTGCTGGGAATGCCCAATAAAACTGTTCTAATAAAATCACATTTTCAATTTTATCAACAGAATTTGCCTCAATTCCTTCCCACCAAAGTTTTAAAAACTGACGTTGTTTTGTGGCTAGCTCCTCATAGCTCATATAAGGGCCTCTCCTGAGCTTACAGAATTTAGCTCTGTAAGTTTCAGCAGTTAATTCAAACTTTTTTAACAGTGCAGCTTTTAGATTTCTGTAATTATTGCTGTCTTCATTGTTCATTTGACCCAATGCATCCCGAGCTCTCCCGGTAAGTAGTGGGGATAACCGGAAGCTCCAGGACTCTCTAGGAATTTTAGCCTGAATACAGACTTTTTCAAAAGAATTTAAAAAAGCATCCATATCTTCCCCTTCCTTAAACTCAGCTATTAATTTGGAGTTCAATTTGTAACCAAGTCCTGCAGTCCCAGTTAAACCCAAGCAACTTACCTGCTCTGGTGCTGCTGGTAGGAGTCGTATCTTCTCCAGGTCATGTTGCCACTGGTGCTCCTCTTTCTTCTCCTCTGCAGCTCTGCGTTCTTGCTCTGCCTCTCGGTCTGCCTCCCTCTGCTGTTGCTCTGCCTCTTGCTGTTCCCTCTCTGCCTCTCTGCATTCTCACTGTCCCTTCTCTTCTGCAGCTTGCTGGCACTCATGCTCCTCACTGTCTGCCTCCCTCTGTTCTCGCTCTGCCTCCAGTTCCATCCTGTGCAACTCAATTTGCAGTTTGAGTACCTCTGGATTCAGGATACTGGTGGCCATTGCCTGCTGCTGTGGCCCTTCACTGACAGTGGCCCTGCTGTCCTTTTCAGTCACGGTCGGTGACTCGCTGCTCTGGGTATCTGCTACCATCAGGGCCTCTATGAGGTTCTGCTTTTTGGCTGTCACCTCGAATGGGATGCCCCTGTCCCGGCACAACTGCTTAAAGTATTCTACAGTGTGCCTGCTGTAGTCGGAAGCCATCTTCTTCTTCCCTGACTATGGCTACTCTGACTGCACTTTAGAGAAACCAAATAAAATGGGTAGGAACTCGACTGTATGCCAAGTGATTTATAGTTCTGTTTCCTTTTTAAAATAAACTCTGCCTTTTTCTTTCTTTGTAAGAGAGCTTACGGTCTCGGCTGACGCAGAACAATAAAGCTTGTGATACAAAAATGATGCCACCGCTGCCAACCAATCCATCACAAACCCACTCCGCAGGTCAGGCCCTCTACTCCCAAAGTGCAAACCTCTGAGTGCAGTCTTGTGAACAGTGTAACAGACAAGGTAACCTTCTTGTCTATTTTTGTGAGTTCGGATCAAACTTTGGTCTCCAGTTCTGGAGGGATTCAAACTGTTAACCTCTTAGATATATCTGTCTTCGGGGGGCAAGATATCCTTGCCTACGGGCACCTAACCTGGTGTACAGAGATGAACCCTTTAAAACTTTAATAAAGACCTCAGATTTAAAACGCTTCTCTTTCCAGTTTGGTACCACCATTCAAGCTTATGTTTAGTATCTGCAATAACCATGTACTTTTCTTACAAAATAAAAATAAGTCAAAGACAGACCAAGTAAGTCCTAAAAAGAATTTTACTAAAATAGTTCAAAATATGTGAAACACAAAATACAGAACTCTTATATGAAAAGACATACAAATCTTTTAAAAAGAAACAAGGTTTAAACAGTGCAAATTCCTACTTCAGTACTTAGTCTCTAAATACTTGCTTAAGTGCTCACCGATCTTGCTTGGTCGGAGTCTAGGTCAAAATGTGTCTCTGTAAAACAGAATTATTCCTTAAACAACTGTATTGGCCAACCCCTTTTTGTTGAGGTCAGCTAGCTCCTCCTCTGTCAGATTATATTTAAAACTGTATCTAATAAAAAAAAAAACAGTCTGTTCAAGGTATCAATTTTGCAATCCTTCAGCATCACTCATGTTTCAAATGACATCCCTTTTGATCCAGGCTGCATCCTCCTCACACAGGCTTCATATGAGCATTTACAACCTCGCACCAATACATCACAACCTGCTTTTCTTCCTCTGGAAGCATCATAAAATGGATATACAAAGTCACACATGGATATGCTGAACTCAAGCTTCTTAACCCTATAATTAGTTTCAGGCTTTTCCACGTACCACATTGTCTCTAAAATCTGTTTGTGTATAATCTCTTATGCTGTCTCTGCATTTTTCTCCTGGCATCCTTCCTTCAGCTGAAACTGGGGGGGGGGGGGCGAGTGAGGTTATTTCAAGGGCATTGGCATTTTTAACAGGCACTTCAATACCACATTTCCGTTATTTTAAGAAATAAAATGATACAGCACTCAGAACATGGCTGTCTGCGTCACAATCAGTACAAGGAGACTGCAGAATATAAGAATAGAGATAAACTACTAGAAGCAAAAATTAAAGTTGGGTCACTGGGGGTCAGCCAGGGAGGAGAGAATCGAGCATCACAGAGACTTCTCTCCTCTCTGGGGTGGAGGATTTGTCATTTTGCTGCAGACTGCCACTGGGCAGAGGTCTAGTGCCACTGCAATTATGGAGGCATGCAGGGAGGATCTGCAGTCCAAAGCAGTGCATGTGTGCCTCCAAATGACATGCTCTGTTGTCCACTGGCCACAGCAGGGGTTGAGGAAGGAAATATGGAAGAAAGGCTGAGTGGGCTTTGTGAAGCCCTGCCCACTGTCTCTGGCCCACACTACTGCCTGGGGATCTAGGCCTGCAAAGTGGATTATTTCTTTAGGTGAGGGGATGTGGGGCACTCTACAGGCCAGTCCTCGGGGGGTGATGGCTGCTGTTCAGGGGCTGGCAGGGAAAGGGCTGATAGCCCACACACTCAGGCCTGAAGGATTAAAATCTTTATTTAAAAAAAAAGTGTATGAGGAAGAAATCATGGAACAGAAATGCAGTAAGTACCACATGGATGAAACAGACTATAAACAAGGCATTCTTTTTAAATGGGACCACTGAGCAAGATCACTGAGTAGGAGCAGGAGCTGATTGTTTAAATGAAGAGGTCAGAGTAGACAACAATTGACCCTGAGATGTAGGCACAGCCTCACTCACTGAATAGAACTGTTAGTGGTTAATCAAACTTGAGTACAGAGTGGTCACTTTTTGTGATATGCACACAGCCCAACATGGGACCGGAGAAAGAAAAAACAACAAACAAACAAAAAAAGGCTGAAAAACTTTAGGGGAGGCAGTAAATATAGGTGGACAGACAGACTGATAGAACCGCAGAGAGGCTCAGAGAGAAAGAAGGCAAACAAGTCCTGAATCTTTCCCAATGTGTGCTAACCCCTACACAAATAAATATACTTTCTAGGGTACCGTCCTCTATTCCAACTCAGTACAGTGGCACATTTATGACTCACATCTACTTATTTAAATTATGCAGGAAAATTAAAAGTCCCTGAAGTAATACTTTTCAGAAAATGGTACAAAAAGATTTTGATCTACTATTTGAACAGTAGCGTAAAAATTATTTTCAAGCCATTATCCAATTTTAGAGTTACAGACCTTACAGGAACTCAAAAATATGGATACTATAATCATTACACCTTGTGATAAAGGAGGAAATGTGATAGTGAAAATAACTGATTATGTACCTCCAACTTGTAGAAGTGCAGCCAGCTCCTCTTTTGGCCGGCTATGCCTCCACACTTCTGCCCACCCAGCTAAAGGAAAGGTCCAGCCCACCTGGGCTCCACACCACTACGGCCCGGCTCCTCTATTGGCCGGCTGTGCTTCTACAACTCTGCCCACCCACCCAGTTAAAGGAAAAGTCCATCCCACCTGGGCTCCATGCCGCTGTAGCCCGGCTCCTCTTTTGGACAGCTGCACTTCCATAGCTTCTGCCCACCCGCCCAGCTAAAGGAAAGGTATGCCTCTGTCTCTGGATTCTAAACCTTTATTATGATTGGTTCCCTGAGTTAGCAGCCACCCACCATTGGCTCATGCAGTTCATAGACTGGTCTCCTATTGGGCATTGCGCCTCTGGTGCTTAACTTTGAATTTAGGTGCTCTGCAACTATTTTCCCTAGTGGAAAAGCCAGAGCTACAGCTAATATTTCTGTGTGCCTAATTATTTGGCCCACTCACCCTGACACTCTTTAAATCCCCATTTTCCCCAAGTGACCCACCCCTAACTTCTTCTGATTGGTCAACCCAGTGGAACCTCAATCAACATCATTAAAGTGTCTATTAGGACCTTCATCTGTACTGTCACCATTCCTTAAGGCTCTCCATACTATCGTATCTTTGCCATTTAGCTGTCAAAAGACCAACCTTGTAATATGGTCATTTTAAAACTCCTGCTGAGTTCCCTCATGGCTTTCACCCTGACACTGCCATTATCATCTAACTCCATATTAAACGAAAGCAACAATAGTCTAATATTTCCCTCTGGAGGTCCGGTCCCAAACCCATCCTAGGCCCCAGCAATTTATACATTCTCTAGCAGCCTCCATTATCTTGACCACACTCCTTTCCTGCCTCCCAATGCTAAAGAACCCCCCCCATCTTAACTACTCTCCTGCTAGATGGCAGACACACAAAGCGATGTCGCAAGAGCAATAACCCCTCCCAGTCTCTAAAGCACCTTAAGTTACAGGCAACAAGGATAATCTGATTGCTTCTACTCCTATCGGGAAATATTCATCCACATCCTGGACCTGTTCCATCTGGCATAAACCCTTTTACTAACCGTGGATCTCTCTCAATTGCATCCATCAACATCTACAGAGTGCTATCCAAATTTGTTGTGCTGCAAGCCTGGATAGCTCAACACAAGCCAGATGTGCTATCAATAGTTGAGACCTGGCTCACCCCTAGGACCCCTGATACTGACATCCAGTTCAGTGGGTATACTTCTTATTAACACTGACATCTTATTGACACTGACACCCAGCTCAGTGGGTATACCTCTTTTAGACTGGATTGAAATGGGAAGAGAGGAGGGGGATGCATCACCTATATTAGAGATCATCTACAGGGACAGGACCTCCCTCCTATAAAATTGAGTAATAATTTATTTATTTATTTATTTATTTATGATTTTGATAACTGGGTAGGTGCACTGGTCCAAAGTACCATTTACAGGCACAACCTGGGCCAGAAGGCACAACTGACATTAATTACACAGTGAAAGATACAGCAGAAACACTTTAACAAAAAAAATAGTAGTGCAGAACACGCTAAAAAAAGTAGTAGTACATTTGGCCAGTGTAGTGATAGTAAACATAACAAAATACAAGCAGATTGCAGGAGGCTATGAGTACAAGAAAAAAATAGCAACTATTTGACATTCATAGTGCCTGTGATAAAAGAGGTGGCATGGAGTAACAATAACCCAATGTAGGCTAGGGTACCTCAAACCCCAATGACAGAGACCCCCCCCATCAACACCCCGACAGACCCAAGGAGACCCATCATAGAGCGGAAATGAATTCAGAAGGATACATAAGGAAAGAGACAGTAGGCCAAGGGAAGGGGGTGGGGTGAGGAACTACCTGTGGAAACAGTTGCAGGCGTCTTGAGCATGGAGCCAGGAATTAAGGTTTTGCTTAAAGGTGAGGTGCATGTTAGAGGACCCGACGGACACAGGAAAGGCATTACATAGTGTGGGGGCAGCAACCAGTAGAGCATTGCCACCCATTTTGGTAGAGGTTCTCAAAATTACCAGGGGTGGGACCACAGAGGACTGGAGACTCCTCAGCATGATGCAGGGCTTGCAAAGACAAAATAGGGGGGAAACAGAGCCACTGCGAATGACAGTGCAAATGAGGGATCCAAGGGTGAGATCAAAATGGTGTTGCAGAGCGAGCCAGCCAAGGGAGCTATATAGGTTGCAGTAGTGAGTGGAGTAGGGGGCAGACAGGGCAAAGCAGCAGACGCTGTCTTAAACAGCCGAGAGTCTGGGCCGAAGGGTGGAAGAGACATGTATATAGGTAGGTGAGCAGTAGTCCTGAATTGGGAGCAGGTTGCTGCGAGCTATGGCCAGGCAATCCTCGTCAATCAAGAAGAGTTTAACACGGTAAGGAGCACTAAGTTTTTGATTTATCCCATGAACTACAAGATTTACATGGTCAGTGAAAGAGAGGGTGGGATCGAGTGTGACCCCCAGGTACTTGAAGGACGGGATGACTTTGGGTGGGGGGGGCAGCCATCAGGCAGAAGGATATGGAGAGAGGAGTTGGCTTTCAGGGCGCTGGCTAGGTATGGTTTGGACCCAAGCAGCATATCCTTGGTCTTTTTGGCATTGACCAGCATCGGATTGGAGGAGAACCAGTTTTGGGTGGCACAGTAGTTCTGGGTGAGGACAGAGGATAAAACAGTAAGAGATTTGTCACTGTAGAAAATGATGAGGTCGTCAGCATAAAGGAAGGACTCATAAGACAGTCAGGAGAGAGGGTATTTACAAAGATGGTAAAGAGCAAGGGGCCCAGAATGGTACCTTGTGGTGCCCAGGAGGAGACAGTCTGGGGATGAGGGATGGCAGAAACCGAGGCAAATGGATTGGGAGCGATCAGTGAGATAGCTCTGAAACCACCTTGTTGTCCCCACCAGACAGTCACTACAGCAAAGCTTGGAGAGGAGGAGAGGGTGGTTTACAAGATTGAAAGCTTTGGATAGGACCATGAGTACCACACCGGTGGCACATCCCTGGTCCATATTCATGAGGATGTGGTTGGTGAATAAAGCCAGGCCAGTAGTGGTGCTGTGGAGCCTACAAAAGCCATGCTGCTTGTTTCATAGGATGTTGTGGTTATCAAGATACTCAGATAGCTGCTGGTGGATAACCCATTCGAGAAGCTTGCTAAGGTTGGGGAGGATCGATATAGGGCGGTAGTTGTCAGATGAGAGGGGGTTCCCTGATTTGAGAATAGGAACTACCTTGGCAGACTTCCAGAGGATAGCATACAAGAGGTTGTCAAGGCGAGACTGAAGATAAAGGAGAGAGGTTTGGCAATCACTGAAGAGACTAGCTTGAGAAAAATAGGGGGAGAGGCCATCAGAACCTGGGCTACCTCAGTAAGGTAGACCCCTAAGGAGTTTAAGTGTGTCCATGGGGGAGATGGTCTTAAAATAGAAAGGAGGGCAAGTAGGGGTACCAGACAAGGGGCAGGTGGAGGACAAGGGGGTGGAGCTGGGCTCTTGGTGAGGGGGCTGACTGGGTGGAGGGTAGGCAGAGTGAGGGGAAGGGGAGGAGAAGCAGGGGGAGGCACAAGTCTGCTGGCTAGGTGAACTGCTTGAGGGGATTTTTCTGAGGAGTGCAGACAGGTCAGAGAATTTATTGTTTAGTGCCATGGCTACATCGGTGGGGTCCATCAATAGACCAGAAGTGGAAGCAAGTTGGATGTTGGTGCTACCAGGGCAAGGAAAGAGAAGAGAGTTAATGGAGTCCCAGAATTTTTTGGAGGTTTCTAAAGCTCTCTCTCTACAGGTTAATATAATAGTTCCGTTTAAGGGTCCTAGTCAGAATCTTACATCAGTTTCGAAGGTGCCAGTATTATTAGGGAAGGAAAAGGGGACAGTTTTTGTTCAAATACTGCCAATTAAAGTCATCCTAGCTGCCCATGGTAAGGATATAACTGTCATCTTAGTCTACATTCTGCCCCAAAGAACAGTCCAGAGAGTTTAGGGTACTCCATGAGTATCTATCCGACCATCACCGAAATTCTGAAACCATTGTTGTAGGTGACTTCAATATAAACTGGGTGTCCAGTGACGCTGCCCCCTACAGAGATGCTATCACAGTGACTGACTATGCACAGTTAGTAACTTCCTCCACATGTACCAACTACCGGACCAGGTCCAGCACCCTGATAGACTGGGTGCTCACTAACTACCAAGGTTGTAGCACCAGTGCAATTACCCTCCCAGATGCAGTTAGTGACCACTCCTCTGTCCTCTGTACTTCATCTTGCAAGCCACCTAAATTCCAAGCAAAGGTAGTATTACGATGTATCTCAAGAAAGAGGCAGTTAGGGCTACTTAGAGTACATCTTAGCACACTAAATTGGTCCGCCGTCTACTCTGCAGTCGATGTCAACACTGCACTCAACTCCTTCATAAAGTCATTCAAAGCAGCTTGTGACATCTTTGCCCCGACAACCAAAAAGAAGATGAAGGGTACCCATAACTCATAGATAACTCCCTCCATTATCACCCAACTGAAAGCCCGGGATAATCTTTGGGAAAAGGCAAAATGTTCAGGTACCCCATGCGATATGTAAAACTATAAAATGGCCTGTAACCTCTGCACCCCTGCCATTCGCTTAGCCAAAAGACAACACTTTAGGTCTGAGCTCGCTAACTAATGGGGCGATGGCCGCAAATTCTGGGCTAATGTCAAGGCCCTCAAAAGTAACCCCAATAAATCACCGTCTACTATGCTCAGTATAAATGGGGAGTTAACCCAGGACCCCCAAGACCATTGCTGATAGATTCAACAAGGCCTTTACTGACCTCAGTGGGGCCCTCCCACCCAGCTATTTTAACCCTCTCAGCTGCAACCAATGCTGTACACCAGACCCTTGACCTTCCAGCACTGCCCCCACCATTCTACCTTCATGTTATCTCAAAAGCTGAAGCAAAAAAAAACCTGCTGAAAGCGATCGTGCAAACCAAGCAAAGCGGAGATAGCCTCGATCTGAAACTCATTACCCTTACCATCAAAGTAATCCTTGCTCCCCTTACCAGAATCCTTAACCTCTCTCTAACTACAGGTCAGTTTCCAGAAATCTAGAAGTCAGCTGTGGTAACCCCTGTCTTTAAAAATGGTGATGAGACAATCCACACTAACTACTGGCTCATCTTCAGATTGCCCCCAATCTCCAAAGCCTTAGAAAGAATCATATATGATCAGTTAATTGATCACCTCAACAAATATCAATTACTACACAGGGGGTGCCCCTGAAAATTGCGACTTCATTTTGGCAACCACTACAGTCACGATCTAATTATAGCGAATGACATCTTGGCGACCAGCATATATTGGTGAAAAATGAATAGCACCGCTGCCTGCTAAATGCTAAACCATAATTGTGACTGAACTAAACAGCACATCCTCCAGTAGCATCATAATAGTGACTTTTGAATTTAGAAAAAAAACAAGTCTGCTGGCCTGGTGGTGCTGAGGGTTGAGGCACTGGATGCCACATCTTGCGCCACGCTTGTGATCCGGGTTCAGGAACGAGCCTGGGTCATCGGGGGTTGGCAGGGGAGGACTAGGATTGAGCAGCCACAGACTGCTCTCCTAGTCCTGGGGTGGGCTGGGGACATCCACTGTGCTGTAGCAATCTTTGAGAATGCCCAGAGGTACTACTAGTGATGGTGCAAACATGGGGGAACGTGGCGGACGTCAGCATGTCCACATTCCAGGGAATAACAGAGGAGGAAAATCAGCTGGGCGTGACCGTGCAGCCTGATGGCTGCACTCTGCGCTGCCTGGAGGACTTGTGAGGAGTCCTGCAGGGGAGGGTCCTGGGGCTGTCCTGTCTGAGAGAGGAATGGGGGGTCCTTCCAGCAGGATTGCAAGATGGCCATCCAGGACCCTTCTATGTGCGGTTAGAGCCACCCAGATCTCTGAGCGGGCAGAGCCAGTGGCTGGATGCCCCACGCCGGGAGCTCTGCAGCAGGCAGAATAAACACAGTGGTGATAAAAAAAATTAAAAAAACAAGTCACAGTGACTTGGTGTGCTCTTCTGCACATATAACCTTTATTGCTGCCTTCATTAAAAATTCCTTCAGACCATTCCTTCCTCATTTCATGGTGTCAGTTGCGGGGGCGTGATTTCTTCAGATCAGACCTGGAAATGAAAACTGTAGGTGAGCCCTCTTAGGTAATCGTATCTGCTCCTCTGTGAGTACTCCCCCCACAATGGAGACGATCTGCCCATTCATATCTTTGTACTTCCTTTTCCTTACACTGGTCCCTGAACCAGAAACCATCTGCTCAGTTTTCATTTCTGTCAGTCTTTGTTCCTCCTTTAAGCACTGTATCAGCTTCCATATACTGGGGTGACAGGTTCCTAGGTGACAGTTAAATTCATGATGCCACCCCTCAACAGCATTGTTTGTGCATGCTGACCCCTTCGAGGTAGCATTGTAGCAATTTCACTGTTTCAGTGGAAATAATGGCCCCTGCGTTTTCTAACCCATATCTTCTCAAAATAATCAAGTAGAGGCAGAAGAATGTCTGCATGAGTGGTAAAAAAACTCCCATTCTTTCATGGCATCAAATGTTGCCAGAACGTCTTCTGTTGGGGTGAAAGTCAATGACAAAAGCATTCACAAGTGCAGAGCAAAATCTGGATCTGCACAGTATTTGCCCAGCATGATGGGGTACTTTTGTATCCTGTACCAAATGGCTTCCACAAAATGAAAAAAAACATCCCCGTATTTCTGTATCAGAGAAAGAGGAATGAAAAGCTCGCCAGGCTGATTTTCAAAATCCATCAATGCTGTTTCTGGATTTAAGGGGGAGCACAATTATTGCAACTGTGCATAAACCCTGGGATAGGCAGCAGTTGTTTGTGAACACATGAGGACATACAGTGCTGTTACCACTTGCCTTGACTTAATAGAGTGCACTGTATACAGCTGCTCAAACAATAATGGACAGGATTTAGAGGTCCCATCAATCATCCAATTGCTACTTTCCTGCAGCATTTTCATATTAGCATCACTAGCAAACATTAGAAATCATCCCTTTTCCTTGCCATTGTCAAACACAAGGAATGGGAGTCCAGCAGTGGCGACCCTGAACTCTGCTGGTATGTCAAGCTCCTCAGCCAAGGAAGGAGTGGTTGGACATCCATGTTCAACTTATCTTATTCTCTGAATGGCTCTCTTGATCAGTGGCACGTCAGGCAAAAGGTCAGTCACAGTGTCAGGGGCTGATGTGGTACACTGCACAACTACCTGTGTAGTTGTTTCCACACTGGTTCTGGCTTGCTCTCTGATGTTTGCCATGATCTTGCACACTCCAACATCCCCTGCATCTGGAACATGGGTATGCTCCTTTATCTGTGTTGACTCTTTGTTTTCTACAGTATGCAATCTTTAGAGGCAGCCAAATTTATGGGCGTCAGCACATCTCCAATAAATATTTTCCCCCTTTTCTTTGTCCTTTCTGTAGATATAGCTACCATAAACTACCAATGGCTTACCTTTTTGGCTCATGATGATTTCAAACTCCACAATAGTGAGCTCAGACATAGAGTAAAGCAAATGGTAAATGGGAGAAAGCACACAATAGTTGGTCAATTTAATGTATGGGGAACAGTAGAATCAGGTGAGTATTGCATTGTGGATACAAGAAAGTGAATGATGTATTGATACATTGTGGAGAGCAAGAAATAAACACAGAGGCCACAGAGTGAGTGAAGATAAATGGACGCACAATGTGAGTAAACCAGTGAGCAACATGATTTCAGGAGGTGTCATAGCACCACCACCGTGTTAGTTGAGTTTATGGAGTTTATCCATGACTCTCTCAATCATGGGCATTTAGTGGGGGCTACCTTTGTTGAGCTCACTAAGGCCTTCGACACTGTGAATCATGAGCTCCTGCTAGCCCATCTGGGTGCTGCTACTGTATCCATGACTTCTCTGAACTGGTTCCGGAGCTACCTCTCCGGTCAGGTTCAACAAGTGAAAATTGGCTCCACCCTCTCTGACAGGGGAAGTGTCTCAACTGGGATACCTCAGGGGTCCATCCTGGGCCCACTCCTGTTCAGTCTATTTCTAAAGCGCCTCCCAGAAGCCTGTCAAGGCCACATACTCCTCTACCCCGATGACTCAGTAATCTGCTCAAGCCACCTGGACATTGAAACTCTCGAACAAAATCTTCAGAGCAACTTCACCCAAGTTGAGGACTGTTCATCAACTCCCACTTGCTGCTTAATTACAAGAAAACAAAAACCATGTTGTTTGCCTCCCCACATAGCAGACACAAAGCAGATCGACTCGCCATTCGCAGCAAGCAACACGGCATCCTTGACATGGTCAATAACTTCAAATACTAAGGGGTTACACTTGACAGCTCCCTTTCATACACACTCCATATTAACCATGTTTCTAATTTGGCCAATACTAAGCTAGGGCAAAAGTACAGGCATAGACACTGCTTTACTGATGATGTGCCCAAACTCGTTCTAACAAGTACAGTTTTCTCTATTATAGATTATGGACTTGTAGTGTATAGTGCAGCCTCCGACACGACCCTAAAAAGAATTGCAGTAACCCTCAGTAAAGCCTGCAGGCTCTTCTTCGGCGCCCCATGCCTAAGCCATTCATGCAACTTGTACTTTTGTTTGAATTGGCTAGATCTGGACAACAGAATCAGCTATCAGCTCTGTCTCCTTGCTGAAAAGACCATCCTTGGCTTGACCACTCCCCGGGGTCTAGAGCCTAATAACGTCCACTGCACCATCCAGGCATACTGGAGGTTCTGTCACCAACCACTTTAAGGTTCCATTCTGCCGTACTTCCTTAAGACAGTGGTGCTTTGGTTACCGTGCCCTTCTCCTGCTTAACATCTTGCCCAGTGACCTTCTTACTGAAACTAAAATTGGCTGGTTTAAATCCAAGCTTCACACCTACCTTGCTAGTCTTAAAAAATATTCCTGCCCTGTATAACAAGTCTTGTTGAAAGAGGCCCAGCCCCTGACCTCCCTCTGCACTTATCTCACCTATCCAACCACTGGCACCTCTATCTCCACCCTAACTATCATTTACCACCTGACCTCCACACCTCCCTGCCCTTTCCTGACTTTCCACCTGTCTCCTCTACCCTGTATAGCCCCTCAACCCTCTTTCTGTCTCCTCTCTCCCCTGTTCTACCCCATCACTCCCCTTCCCTCCTCCGCCTCCCCTCCTCTTTCCTATCTCACCTCACCACCATGCCACCTTAATAACACCACTTCCCCACCGCCTACCCACCCCCAATTCCTTCTGGTTTGCTACCTCCCAACCCGTTTCCACCTTTAGCAACCCCCCCAATATCTCCCCTCTTGACAATGGGACCTGGACCATTCCAGTTCCCAGCTCCCCCTTAACCAATTCTCTTCCTATTACTTTTCTCTTTCAATTCTCTTCCAATCTCTTTCAGGCCCACCCCAAGTACTCCTGTTCAATAGTTTGGTAGCTATTCCATTCTAATGTTTATTTTAGGGGCTCCCAGTTGCTCTGACCCCATGTTCTCTTACATTACTCCCATGTTAACACATGTAACATTTGTTTTTTTTCTTTTTTGTACTATTGTTTTGCTATCTTGTATTTCCCTGTGTTGTATACCTTGAATTATTTTTTGTTTGCTGACGCAGAACCTTTGGAAATGAGCTCATAGCTCAAAGGTTGTAATTCTGAGTATTGAATAAATAAATAACTCAATAAAACTTGATAGGAATCCAACATGTATGTTTAAAGTAAAAATGATTAATTCCTTGACAGATCAAACCACAGTGGTTAGGAAAATGAATCTGAGGGGAAATATTTGAGAGTTGTTCTACCATTATGGCCTACATTACAACCATTGCTCAAAACACATAAATCTTTGGCCACCAAAACATCTGATTATCTTGGGGATAGCATCCACAATGGGAATTGTATTAAGTATTATTTATTATCTTAGGGATTATGTTTTCATGATGCCAGCCTATCTCCAAAACATTCAAAACATCCTTAACAAATATAAGGGTTTCATATGGAATGAGTCTGTTGTGTGCATTACCATACATGTGAGCTTAAATATGATTTGGGTATTATGGCAGTGAGGAATTTTTTTGAACAAAATTTGTCTCTGAATCCTTCACTATTTGACATCATTCTGTAAGGTTTAGAATTTGTTTGGAGGCATAATTATTTTACTTTTGATGACAAGTACTTCTTCCAGCTCATAGTCACTGTGATGGTTACAACAGTTACCTCACCATATGTAAATTTGTTCCTGTGATAGTGAGAGGAAACACCCCTGAGGGGGGAAGGAGTGATGAAAAGTCATTGATCACATAGAGTCAGTGGCCACATACAATGTATAGGGCCTATGGGCAGACTGGATGGGCCTAGCAGTCCTTATCTGCCAACAATTTCTATGTTTCTATTTTTATGTTACTATTTATTTTTTATTTTTATTTATTACATATTCGGAGAGTACCTTTGAGTCACAGACTCATTTACAAAGGTTCCATGTCACATAGATTGTATACAGACAGACATTACAGCAAGTGAACTCAGAGACAGATACAGATTGTTTACAAGGAATCAACCAAGCTAATATTCAGAATTCAAGGATAGAAACACTTTCCTCCAAAATGGGATCAGATGACATAGGGTCATTGACAACATCATTGTGTTTTGGGATAGTGAACTTAATCAGAAATTTGTTGAATTTTTGAATCATGGTGATGTGAACTTTTTCCTCAATTACTTTGGTTATCCAGTACAATAACAAGGAAAAAAAATAAAACACATTGTATTAAAACATAGTCACATTTTGAAGGGGGGTGAAAAACCAACACAATTTGATGACACTGCTCCCAGGATCACATTCAAAAGGGCGACAAGCCTGGAGGATCTTTTAACAGGCAGCCATTTCCACAGGAAACCTGAAATCACCTGATTGGGGTCAAATCCATTAGGTTTTTCCGGTGTGGAAATTATGAAATGTGCAAGCAGGCCAACTGAGGCAAAACATCTGTTGACCCTGGCTCCATAATCTGGTTTAAATCCAACAGTTTACTAATTTTGTGGCCAGAATCATAGTATATACTGCTTGAGCAAACGTTTATACTGACAGGATCATCAGGCAATTAAAGCAGGGGGAATCACAAATACCAAATTAGACATTCCCTAGATGCCCACTTTTTTAGAAAATCATGCTTGCAAGCCAAGTTTAATGAGATTCTTGGGCATTTAACATGTCCCCAATAGGGCAAAGGGTGAGGATCACCTGAGGGTTCTGCTTCAAAAAGAATCCAGATGGATATATTCAGTAAACTGAAAATTTGCTAGCATTTGGAATCAAATGGGGCATTGGATTTAACTACATTTTTATAAAATATCCCCGCATGTCTTACACAAACTTTACATACTACAAAACTAGAAAGTGTCAAGAGTATTGACTACTTTGAAGTGTTGCATGATTTGCTTTCTCCTAAGATTTTCTTTTTGTCTTACATACAAGTATTTCTTCATGGTTCCACCCTGACCTTTTAATGGGGCAGCTACACACTCTATTCTCTCCACAAATTTAACATTGAATTTCCTTCCTGTTTTAAGTATTTTTAATGAACTGTTCCCTATACTTTGCCTCTCTGTCAGTATCATGTTGCCCATCTCCTGTAGACCCTTTATCATTTTGTCCCACCTTGTGTGTTTTTCTTTCACTCTGTTTTCCTTTTACCCATCATCTTTTCCGTTTTTAGCATGACATTTATGACTGTTAATGAATTGCTTGTATGTATCCATGGCACAATCTTGAAATGTT
Source organism: Neoceratodus forsteri (assembly GCA_016271365.2). Classification (NCBI taxonomy): domain Eukaryota; kingdom Metazoa; phylum Chordata; order Ceratodontiformes; family Ceratodontidae; genus Neoceratodus; species Neoceratodus forsteri. The sequence continues at coordinate 729,020,736 of CM057453.1, forward strand.
TATGAAATTTAATGACAGGTTATGTAAACAAAAAGTCTTGACAAAGTGTGTGTTATCATGTAATAACGTCACTTCTGGGGTGGGTTGAAGCACAAGGCAAAGCAGAGTGCTTCCACCACCCCAGGAGTGACGTTATTACATGATAACACACACCTTGGACTGCCTTATTGCAATTATACAATGGCTCGATGTTATACAAAACAAAAATTAAAATGTTTTAAGTGATTTTTAGTCAGGCAGTATATCTTTGTTTCTGAAAAAATCCATATAATCCTCCAAAAAATCAACACAGTGATGTTATTGTGTAATATCATCACTGTCTCACGTACACACTGGCCAATCAGAGTCCAGGAAATGTTCTTGCCATTGTATAATTAAAGATGAATCACTATGAATTTTCCCTCCGATATTTAATGTGGAAATCCCATGTGTTGATATAATTTCAATATATATGATCAAACAATCTTTATCATTTTAATCAATCAATCTTTATTTAGCCAGGTGAAACTCCATTGAGCAAGCTGATTTTCAAGGAGGGCCTGGTAGGTATAAAATAAACAGTACAGTAGCACAATAGAACATATAGCACACGTGGGCATAGTAATACAATACATTGCAATAAAAACAAGGTACAAGGATAATCATTGAGGCCCGGTCGTAAGGTGAAGCCTCATCCCAGTGAACAGTACAGCAGAGAGGTGGAAGCAAGTCAGCACCAATGTGCCGAACCAGTAATTTTAGACATTGATAGCTCTAGTAGGGCAGAGTTGATGCTAGTGACAGTGCAAGCTGGCGAGGGAGGGGGGTCAGCAGCAAGTAGAAAGCAAGGATGAATCCAGGAACATGGCTTAGGGTAAGTCTAACGAGAGGATAGAAAGTCTAGAGGGTTGACTGTAAGAATAGTAATGTATGGCTATAGTTTAGTGACAGTGAGGGCATTGACAAGGCTCTGAGAAGTATCTCGAATAGACTGACTTGAATTCCACAAAACCAATAGGATGCACCAATTTTATGGATTTCTGGATGTCGTTCCACAGCTGGGGCAGCGCATAGATGAAGGAGGCTCTGCCGAAATGGGAAAAGACTTTATGAGTATTAATTTAAAATAAGATTTGATATTTAAATAGGTTTTTGATGTAGTCACTGTATTTATGTAATATATAGTTCCATTGCTGTGCTTGCGGCAACTCATGAAATACCACGTATGTTTCTATCTACTCATAGAGTAGTTCCATGCATTTATCAGGCAGTTACAACCTGCATTGTGAATACTCTAAAGGAGAAAGGGGGTGGGGTTGTACACTTTCACATCAACCTCTTGAAGAAGCACATCAACACATGGAAATGTGTCTGTCACCGCCTCTTGAAGAAGCACATCAACACATGGAAATTTATTTGTCACCATACACTGGATCGCTCACTTTCCTTTAACCACAGTAGATACTCTGATACCAAAATGGCAGCATAGAAATGCGGTATACTTAATGCCAGTGCTATCAACATATACTGTATGTATCCCCTTGAAGAAACGGTGGGATGACTGGATACTTAAATATAGTTTATGAGTAGGAATGACAATGACAGATAACGGGTCGAACATGAAAAAGAGTTAGGGTTTCAGAGATGGTGACAACAGGATTGAAAGAGTATGTCCAAATATTTTGCAATAACATAGACTTTAAATTTTCTTGTCAACCTCAGTCTCCTTTCACTTTTTTCCTTGTTGGAAGAGTTGGAGAAAATGCACCATCTTTCATATTTAACTGCGTTAATTTAAAGTCCCATTGCTGGTGCTGGATCGTTATCATTCCACGTTACACTGCCGCTGTCACTGAAAGCTGCTGTGACTTTCGTATAAACTAATTCCCCTTTGAGTCTTCTTTGTTTTGAGAGAGATTATTTTTGTTGCTGTATATGATAGTCAATGCAGCTAATATCAAACAGTACTGACCAGTTAAATTATTTAAGATACGTTATACGTATCAGTGCCATATTCTTAATAACATGTGAATATTACAAAATATTAGACAAATATTAAAAGAGATGAAAATAGCTTTTTGTACATTACATTCCTTTTTCATATTTTTACACATGTTTTAAGCTTTTTCAGACATCACTTTCATATTTTCTTGTTGATGTTGCAGATTACATATTCCTTATTTAAATGGTAAGCCATGATGATCAAAAACTGGCATACTGCTGATGACTTAACACCTTGCAACAAAAACTGCCCCCTAGCTGCTCACAAAAGCAACCTGCATCAACTGCAGGTTACCTGCCCCAAACGGGGCTTGCACCGCCCATGTGCCCAAAAATGGGCTGCGATCTGGCGTAGGGGGCATATGGCAGATGCAGTTGCCACATCCGTAAATAGGTTCTCTACACTCTTCCAGAGAATTGTTTCTAAGTACCTTAGACCAGCCAGGGCTGGTCTAAGGAATACCAAGGCTATTTTCTCAGGAGGAGTTTAACCAGTTGGCAATGTGCCACATTCCCTCAACACACACATATACACCCAGCCCCAATATGCCTGTTACTGTGAATTGTAATATTTAATTTACCCTGGTGGTGTAGTTGCCCCTCCCCCACCCTGATATACTCATTATTGTAGTTTGAATCTTTATTGTACTCTGGTGGTCTAGTAGTCCCTCCTCCACCCCGATACGCATGTTATTATGGTTTGAATCTTTATTGTATCCTGGTGGTCTAGTGGTCCCTTCCCCTACCTACTGATATGCCTATTGCTGTGGTTTTAATAGTTATTTTACCCTGGTGGTTTAGCAGTCCCACTCTTCTCACCCTGGCATGTAGTGCTCACAACCCCGCTCCCCCCCACAATCCGCACCCCAACCGGTGTCGGCACAGCCCTCCTCAAACCACCTCAGCCAGCGCTGACTGAACTGCCACTGAGTACTGTACTACAATACAGTACGCACTCACTGAGTCACAATCAATGAGTGCGTATTGTATTGCAGTACAGAGCTCAGTGACAGTTTAGTCAGCACTGGCCGAGGTGGTGTGAGGAGGGGAATGCCAGCACTGGTTCAGGGTAATGGGTTGGGGGGAACAGGGTAGTGGGCACTACTTGTCGAGAGTGAGGGCAGGACCACTAGACCACCAGGATAACTACCAAGCATCCGGGTTGGGGGCGGGACCGCTAGACAACCAGGGTAAAAGAATTATTAAAACCACAACAATGGGCATATGGGGGTGGGGGTGGAACTGCTAGACCACCAGGGTAAAAGAATTATTAAAACCACAACAATGGGCATATGGGGGCAGGGGGCGGGACCACAAGACCTCCAGAGTAAATGAATTATTAAGACCACAACAACAGGCATATCGGGGAAAGTGGGGAGGGACCGTTTGACCACCAGGGTAAAATAATTATTACATTCACATTAATGGGCATATGGAGCACTGGGTGGTGTGGGTGGGTGGGCCCTGGGTGGGTGGGCCCTGCTGGACTGGCGCACTGCTGCCCCACAGCTTGTGGAAAGCCCTCCAGCTGCACCCTTTGTTTGACACATGGCCAGGGTTGCCGCAAACCTATTGACTTTGCTGCTGGGGCCCTGCCAGTTAGAGAACTGGGCAAAAGGGTTCCTGGCACACTGGAGTTTGGCACAAGCTGCTGTTTGCTGCAGCTTGTGCCGATCTCAGCCCCCCTTTGAGAATCAATCCCAGAGAGTTTTTCTCTCTTTCCACTGGGGGTTTCTGTGTTTCCAAGAAGGGAGCCAGACTGTGTGTCTGCAGAGAGAGGTTGAGGTAACTAAGCTATTGGACAGCGTGGTAAGAAGACTCTGTAACTTGTAGGAAAGATAGAATCATTTACCTGCACAAGTGTGCAAGCTTTCTTTTGTGATCCTGTCTGTGTATTGCTGTTTTACTTTGTGTAAATAGTGTTATACCTGATTATTACTGTTCTATCTACACAACCAGTGTTTATTAATAAATTAGTTGTTTTTCTGAAGACTGGAGTAACTGGTTGTTTGTGACTGCATCTCTGAAGGAAGGGTACCTGGAATAAAGGGGTGCACAGTAAAAGATCTCTAAGAGAGTAAAGTGTGTCCTACCAAGAGCAGAGACCCTCACTATGGGGAGTCAAAAAGGTACAAGGTGGTAAAAAGGGCCATCAAAGCACCAACCTCTAAGCTCTTGCTAGAGAGGGGACTTTGAGAGCAGTGACACTGGTTCTGATCATCTCACTGGCAAAAGCATGAGCGAGATAAACAGTCTGACTAGGGACTGTGGGGTGCTCTGACATTCACATATGGTAGCAGCAGTGAGGATGACAAAGTGAAACTTAAAAGCAAAGTTTGGCTGTCCAGTGCCTAAGGGGGCAGTTACAAAATTAAGCAGTATTAACAGGCATACCACAGTAAGCATCACAACTCTATGTTCTCTAACTTCTAACTTTATTTTATTGTCTGTCCAGGCTTACAAAGTTAGAGACAGAAATGCCAGGCAAGTATGATGCAATGAGGTTGCCTGAGCTCCAGCAGCTGTGTGAGGAGAGAAGCATACCGCATGAAGGTTTGAACAGAGCTAAGCTGATTTAGGCTCTGGAAGCAGCTGACCAAGGAACCCTGGGTGACTCTAAAGGTTTCAGTGAGAAGTCTGCAGCAGCCCTGCAAGCTGAGCTGGAATTAGCTCACCTTGCAGAAGGGCCAAAGGACAGAGAGATGGAACTTGCCAGGTTAAAAACTGAAGCAGCTAAGCTAGATACAGAGAAGAGAGAAAAACAGCACATGGCAGATGTAGAGGTGATGCAGAAGCAGCAAGATGCAGAGGCAGCCTGGGAGGAAGCCAAGCGAGAGGCAGGGGCAGCCTGGGAGGAAGCCAAGCAACCAGCAGAGAAAGCACAAGCAGAAGAAAAGAAGAAAGAACATGGGTATCAGCTCGAGATGCGAGATCACGAACTCCAGATGGCAACACTTTGGCAGAGGCAGATACCAGAACAGGTTAGCAGTGGGGTAGATGGGGCAGACAAGGCTCAAAAATGGGATCAAAGTTGTTTCTGAAATTAGCAGAGAATATGGACATTGGTGATTTTCTTAATTCATTTAAGAAGTTGTGCTTGCAATATGAATTGGCACAGGAGCACTGGGCAACCCATCCAAGTGCTTTCATGCTTTGATGCCAATGATAGCAGGGACTATGTGAAAAACAAGGCTGCTATTTTAAAACATTATGAGTTAACCCCTGAGACTTATATACTAAAATTTAGACAGTTAAAAAAACAACCGGGGGAGAATTTATAAAGAACTGAGTGTGCAATTGAGTACACTGCTGGGAAGATGGTTAAATGAGAAAAAAAGCTGTAGCTGCTGAAGAAATTTGTGAAGTAATGCTCACTGAACAGTTTTTAAAATGTGTGCCTGGTGATCTTAAAATATGGTTAATGGATATGAGTCCCAATACTGTGGCAGAAGCTGCTGAATGTGCCAGTCAGTAAGAAGCTAGCTGCTGGCTGGCCCACAGGCACAGCGGTTGGATTTCCACTTGCGACGCAGATGAACTAGATTCAGGAATGGACCTGGGTGTTGGAGAGCCAGCCAAGGGAGAAGGATCTAGCATTCTGGGGACTGCTTTTCTTCTCCGGAGGGAGGGGAAGAATGCCCATTGCTTTATGGACCCCTGGCAGAGGCTGGGGTATTGCTGCGACCAGCGCAATCTTGTTAGGGGGATGGGGTGGACTCTGGACATCACTGCATGTCCCTTCCCCTGAGGGATCAAGCATCCAAAAAAGCCAACCCCTGACATGATGACCCGCTCACCCCACCATCCACTGCCTCTGACATTCACCAGGGAGGTCCTGCTCTCATGTCCGGGGCTCACCAAAAGTGTCCGTTGGGAGAGGGAGCCCCCCCCTGGTGGCCACCCGGTGGAGGCAAGCCTGGACATGGGGATGGTGGCGGGCGGGTCCAAGGACAGGGGACCTGAATAAAAAAAAAAAAAAAAAAGAAGCCGGCTGCCCTGATACATAGAAGAAGATACATGGGGAGGGGGTTTTGTTAACAAAGGGATGGGTGAGACACAAGGGGGCCTTAACCTTGCTGTACTGTGGACTGATATCAGTCCAGAATTCCTATACATTGTAATTCTGTTGGCAGTCTACACATCAGCCTTTTGATTCTAGAAGGAATACCCTGACAAAGCCTAAAAGTAATAGAGCAGAAACTCAGAAGTGTTATGTGTGCAAACATTTGGGACATTTGACTTATGATTGCCCTGAGGCAACAGGGACTAAACCACGGCAAGGGGAGGCCACCACCCCACTATGGTACCTAATGTGTCCAACCTCACACTTGCTGAGGAGAGTGAGAACCATACTGCCACAGAAGAGCAGTACTTGGCAAACTGTGTCTCAAGTGTTATTCCCAGGAATATTCAGACACACCTGAGGCCAGTCTGGGTAAACAACACCTTGACACAAGGACTGATGGACACCAGGGCCAATATTGCCATCCTCCAGCAGGCACTGGTGTAGCCAGAAAAGATCCTGCCTGGGAAGGGTGCCTCGATAAATTTTAGTCCTTATCCCTAGGTCACAGTTCGAAAGGCCAGAGTACTTCTGAAGTGGAAGGGGGAGTGAATGTGAGATGGAAATTGTGGCTACTTCTGGGTAACCCACAGATGTTTTGTTAGGAAATGACTGGGATAAGGAAGGCAAGCAAGACATGGTCTGTGCTGTGACTCATAATCAAGCTCAATGACTGGGACAGGTAGAGGTAAATGGCAAGACTGGGAGAGCTACAAAAGATCTGATCCTGTTCATAACCTTGGGTTTGTACCAGACAAGGTGGCTACTAAGCCAAAAGGGGTCACAGCAGCCAGGGAAAATATCTTCCATTGCTGAGGCACAAAGAGAGGTTGTTCAGCAGTTCACTGAATGAGGAATCAGTAGAGGGAGATCTCACTGATAAGCAGCAGCTGCAGCCAGCTACAATGAAGACAAAGCTAGGAGAGATTTCATGAGAGGAGTTGCCCATGGCTCAGTTAACAATCCTTTCTCTAGCTGCACTTAGACTGTTCGCAGCTAGAAGCAGAAGTGATTCTGCAAAGGAGCAGCAGCAGCAAATATTTTGGGAAAGAGACATTTTATATAGAGTTTGGGTTTCTAAGAATGCACCTGGGGAGTCGAATGCAAGCAGGCATATTGTGGTTCCTCTGGAATACTGAGCAGCCCTCCTAGATTTAGCCTACCAAATTCCTCTGTCTGCACATCAAGGGGTTAAACATACAGAGAGGTGTTTGTTCCAGAATGTTTACTGGCTGATGCTGTACAAAGATACACTGCGACTGGGTACTGTCGCTCATGCCCAGAGTGTCAGCTTGTGGGGAAGAAAGGGGATTGAGCAGACTCCCCTGATTTAATTCCCTATTATTAAGGAACAATTTTATTAGATCACTGTGGACATTGTGGGCTTACTGGCTGTACCTAGTTTGAGGGGAAAGAAGTAAATTCTTGTCATAATGGGTTATGCCACTTGATATCCAGAAGTGGTAGCTGTGTCCTCCATAGAACCAGTTAAGGCAACAGATGAGGTAATAGGATTTTAAGCAGAGTTGGATATCCCAGGGAGATTCTGTCAGACCAGAGAACAAACTTTATGTCCTACCTGATGACCGAGTTATGGAAGCTGTGTGGGACAGAGCCACTGCATACAACCCCATATCATCCACAAACAAGAGAGATTTAATGCACATTTAAAAAATATGCTTTGTACTTTCACAGAACAGCACAAAAGGGACTAGGACAAATTCCTACCCCACTTGCTATTCGTGTGCCGGGAGGTCCCACAAGATTCATTGGGCTTGTCACCTTTTGAGCTCTTGTATGCTAGATGAGTAAAACGACCCCTAGATTTAGTTAAAGAGGAGTGGAAAGGCTTTACTGCCACTCAGAGGGAGTCTGTTGTGGACTATGTCCTGAGTTTCTGGGACTTGTTTAAGGAGTTCATCAGCCTTGCTAAGGATCAGTTAGCTGCAGCGCAACAGAAGCAGAAGACTTGGTACGATAAAGGGCCAGAGCTCAATCATACACCATGGGGCAGAAAGTAATCCTACTCACCCCAGTGAGGCATAACAAGCTGCAGGCAACATGTGAAGGACCCTATGAGGTCATATGCAAGGTGAATAATGTGGATTATGTTATTTTCTCTTCAGACAGGAGAATTTCCCAAATATTGGAAAGTGGCTAAAGTTGTGCCAATTTATAAAGGGGACTCTAAATCAGATATGAACAATTACAGACCAATATCTTTGCTTTATCAAGCATCAAAAATGATGGAAAAAATGGTTTCCTATCAATTAAAGTATCGGGAGGAGGAAGGACTATTGAATAGGCATCAATCAGGGCTTTGAACAGTACATAGTACTCAAACAGCTTTAGCAAAGATTGTAGGAGACATCCAAATGGGCCTGGGTAGGATAAATGCAGTAGGAGCCATATTTATTGATTTATCAAAGGCATTTGACACCTTAAACCATGGCGTTCTCCTGTCCAGGCTCTGGGAGATGGGGGTACAAGTCTTGGAACAGAATTGGTTTCATTCATATCTGACGGGTCGAAAGCAGTTGGTGGAGCTGGGTCCCACCACCAGCCTTTGCTCGACTGCCTCCCCAGATACCTCGACCATAACCCATGACTTATCCCCTGTGGGAAGGACCCCCTGGTTCCCCAAGTCAGGAGAAGGAGGAGGATACCTCCTTTGATGGTTGGGACCTGCAAGGAGGAGTTGTCAAGGTGCAGAAGGAGTTGACGTGACCTTGCTGTGGCATCGGGGGGTGGCTCAGCTTCATCTGCCCAGCATTGCTGCTGGTATTTTTGTCTTCTACTAGCCCTCCCCTTTTCCCACCCCAGGGCATGATCCTGAGAGGTGACCCAGCGATTTGCCTATCAAGGCCATCGAAAGGGTGGGTTAGCCCCATCCTACATTGGGTACTCCCCTGCCCACCCTCTCTGGGTGGGTGACACCTCTGCATCATGTGCCAGGTGAGTGGGTACATGCTGACATGAGGTCACCCCAGAGGGACCACTTACTTCTTCTTGCACATCTTCCTCTCCCTGGGTCACCAAGTGGCTGTCATGCTACAGAAGGAGGTGCCCGCCCTCTCTGAGGCAGGAGGCATCCAAGAGGAGCACAGCCCTACCTCAACAGTCAATACCAGACATCCCAGACTCAGGGTGCAAACCCGGGTTGTCTGGCTGGCAAGTGGTAACTCTGCCACTGCACTGGCCAGCCAGCTGGCCCACTAACCTTTCCTTTAACAAGGTTTTTCATTAATTTTCCCACCAGTGATGTGAGACTGACTGGTCTATAGTTGCTAGCCTCCCTGCTGTCCCGCTTATGGAACAGGACCATGTCTGCTCTCCTACAGTCCTCTGAAACCATGATTGTTTCTGGCAACCTGTTGAATAAGGCTGTCAATGGTGCAGACAGCATCTCTCTGAGTTCCTTTAGTATTCTTGGGTGTATCCTGTCTGGTTCCATAGCCTTGTCCACTTTCAGATTTGGAAGTCCATTCAGGGCTCTTTTCTCTGAAAAAAGGACTTGTCTCCCCCATTTGTTTCTGCTGCTTCCAGATGGACCTCCACCCCCCCAGTGTGAAGACTGAGTAGAAGTACCTGTTTGGGATGAAGCACCAAGAGCTTCCTCATAGATTTATGGGTTAACACTGGTGCCAGTAGGGAAGACAGTAGAGCCCTTCAGTACAAGTGGGCAGAAGCAAAGACCATACTGTGCTGTGTCAGAGTGGGGGACTACCTGGGGACCAGCAACCACCATACATTGTGGTTTGAGATAAGGACCAGGTCAGAATCGAATCATTCAAGGGTGAGGGTCCTGGACTTCAGGAGAGCAAATTTTAAGAAAATGGGTGAATGCCTCAGGGACACCCTGGCAGGGATATGAAATGTGGAGGGAGTACAAGTAAAGTTGGCAAAAATAAAGGAAGGCATTAAGCAAGCCACAAACCTCTGTGTAAGGGAGGTCAGCAATGGCAACAGAAAAAGGAGACCACTGTGGCTCTCTAAGGAAGAAGCAGAAAAGGTGAGAGCAAAAAAAGGCCATTTAGAATGTATAAAAAACACAGAAGGAAGGGGATAGGGAGGCTTACCAAGACAAACAAAAGTAGGCAGGGAAGACTGTGAAAAGGGCAAAGGCATGGGCACAGGAAAGAACTGCCAAGTCAGTGACAAAGGGAGATAAACATTTTTTTAGATACATAAGCAAAAAAAGAAGGACAAAGTGGGGATAGTAAGACTGAAAGGGGAAGGAGGGTGCAGTGTAGAAGAGGACCACCAAAATGTGGATTCATTAAACAAATATTTCTGCTCAGTATTTACGGTGAAGGGGAAAGGAAATGGACCAAGGTTAAAGGGCAAGGGTATAAAGGGACAGGAAGTGGACACAAAGGCATTTACAGAAGAAAGAGAGTTTCAGGAACTATCAAAGACAAAAGTGAACAAAGCAATGGGATCAGACAGGGTGCACCTCAGAATACTGAGGGAACTAAAAGAGGAGCTGGTTGCACCTCCGATGGCCCTTTTAAACATGTAATTAAAAACAGGGGTGGTACCGGGGACTGGAGGAGGGCAGATGTAGTCCCACTCCACAGAAGTGGAAATAGGGAGGAGGCAGGAAATGACAGGTCTGTCAGCCTGACGTCGGTGGTAGACAAGGTAATGGAATCACTACTAAAGGAAAGTATTGGGGAATATAGTACCTTGTTACCAATAATCTACAGGATCAGAGGCAGCATGGGTTCACAGGGGGAAGATCCTGCCAGACAGACCTGATCGAGTTCTTTGATTGGGTAACCAAGGAAGTGGATGAAGAAGGAGCAGTGGACATGGCCTACCTGGATTTCAGCAAGGCCTTCAACACTGTTCCACACAGAAGGGTGTTAAGCAAGCTGGGGAGCCTAGGATTAGGTCCAAAGGTAGTAAAATGGGTGGAACATTGGCTGGACAATAGGAGTCAGAGGGTGGTGATAAATGGCATTCACTCCAGAGTAGGCAAAATGACTAGTGGAGTACTACAGAGATCAGTACTAGGGCTGGTCCTCTTCAATATCTTCATCAGTGTCATTGCAGAAGGGCTGGAAGGGAAAGTATGCATGTTCGCAGATGACACAAAACTCTGCAACAGAGTGGACACACCAGGAAAAGTGGAAAAAAATGAGAAATGATCTAGAAAAATTGGAAGAATGGTCAAGGTCTTGGCAGCTGGGTTTTAATGCAAAGAAGTGCAAAATAATCCACTTGGGGCATAAGAACCTGGTTTCAACATACCAATTGGGAGGAGAGGTATTAACAGTTACAAACAGGAAAGGGATCTGAGGGTAATAATTTCTGATGACCTGAAGGTAGCGAAGCAATGTGACAAAGCAGTGGGGAAGGCTGGCAGGATGCTGGGTAGCATAGGATGGGGAATCACCAGCAGAAGGAGGAAGGTAATACTACCCCTATAAAGGTCACTGCTGAGATTGCATCTCAAGTACTGTGTACAGTTCTGGAGGCCCCACTTCCGTAAAGACATAGAGAGGGTGGATGCATTACAAAGGAGAGCAACCAAAATGGTGCATGGCCTGCAACAGAGTGTGGAAGACACCTGTTTGTCAGTCTGAGAGGAAAATAATTGTTCTTACAAGGACCTATTTATTGAAGCCACATCAAAGACAAACTACTTGTATGAATTAACAAACTTTAGGCCCTGTCCACACTACACCGCTTGCGCCCGGTAACGGATGCAATCCGTTACGGCCGTGGAGCGGTACAGTGCATCCACACCTCGAGTGGTGTCCGTTGCGGGACCGGCACCGCCAGTCCACACATCAGGATCCCGGTGACCGTTACAGCGGCGCCCGATCCCACAATGCAGCTCGCGCTACGCTTGGTGCCCTGCAGGGGACCGTTACCGGCAGTCCATACTACCGCTGGTAACGTTACCAGGGTGGGATCGGTTTCATAACCATTGTTGAAACCACCTCATATGTAGTTTCAACAACGGTTACGAAAATGTCTCCTGTAACATTACAGGTGTAAACGCGACCTGTTACGGTAACATTTTACGCCCTCTGTAACGTTACAGAGGCATAGTGTGGACAGGGCCTTAGAGTTATTTTGTATCCATTAAATAAATAACCCAGTGTTAATAAAGCTAGAAAACAAAACACTAAGGCCCTGTCTACACTGGGCTGAAAATCTGTAATGTTTTGAAACCAGTACAGACTGAAAGACCCTGTCTATACTACCCTTGGAAATCCCCTCTGTAATGTTACAAAGGGTCCAAACCATAACCATAACTGTTTGCGTTTACATTGGTAATGTTATAGAAACCATCTTCATAACCGTTACAGAAACCTGTTTTGAGGTGGTTTTAGCAACAGTTTCTGTAATGGTTTCAAAGCTGTTTAATCCTGTCCACACTACACAAATAAACTCCTGTAACATTTTCAAAATGTTTTCAGTGGTAGTGTGGATGCACTGTAACATTTTCAGTCTGTACCTGTTTCAAAACATTACAGATTTTCAGTGCAGTGTAGACAGGGCCAAAACATCACAGTGCATCCACCCTACCACTGATAACATTACAGGATTTTACTTATGTAGTGCAGACAGGCCCAAAATATCAGTTTTCAACAACGGTTTTGAAACCACTTTCTGTGACATTACCAGTGTAAACGCAAACCGTTACGGTAAAGGTTTGGCCCTCTGTAACATTACAGAGGGAATTTTCTGGTGTAGTGTGGACAGGGCAAAAGTTTTGATGGGACAGAACTCACAGCTGTGATACAGACAAGCTGATTTCTTAGGCCCCATCCACACTGCACCGCTCAGACCCCGTAATGGATAGAAACCGTTACAACCGGGGAGCGGTGCAGTGTGTCCACACTGCCGCAATGTCCGTTAAGGGACTGGTACTGTCGGTCCACACTTCGGGAGCCGGGCAACCATTACCGTGGCACCCAATCCCACAATGCAGCTCGCGCTGTGCTACGAGACTGGTGCCACGCACACACACTATGCCCAGTAACGTTACCGAGTTGTGACCAGTTTCATAACCGTTGTTGAAATCACCTCATACGTGTTTCAACAACGGTTATGAAAACACCTTCTGTAACGTTACAGGTGTAAATGCAAACCGTTGCAGTAATGGTTTGGGCACTCTGTAACGTTACAGAGGGGTAGTGTGGACAGGGCCTTAAATGTATACCACTTCAGTTCAGCACTGAAACTAAAATGATTAGCTTTTTAGAAGAACAAAATGATAGATTTTCAGCTAATTCATCTGAACACATACCAGAGACTGAGTTAGTAAAAGCCCTGGACAGCAAACGGTTAATTCTACAGACTGCTTTAATTAGGAAGTTTACAGCTCTTCAGTCAAGCAGGGACTTGCACTGCTGCAGCAGTAGTTTAGTCCAATATGATGTCATCACTCTCCAAGGCTCAGTCAGAAGGATAGAAACAGCCTGTTTCCAGTTAGTAAAGAACAAGTTAACAAATGCTGATTTAAAGAAAACCAAAAAGCCAAATGGCATGACATTTTCGGAAAACGCTACTCATGACACAGGGACTTGAATTCAGGCTTTTTTTAATGTGTAGAATGGTTGCCATTGATCTTTAATACTGCCTCCTCAGTAGTGGAAGAGTGGGACATCCCTGAAGGTATGCTTAGGAGTGAAGCATGCTCTACTCACCCACTTGCCTCAGCCCTCTCACTGGCACCACTGGACTCTTCTTTTGCCCTCACCCTAATGGCAGGCCATCCTTGAAGGACGGCTCAGAGTGAGACATGCTCTACTCTCTTGCTATCACCTAACCAACTTACTGGCACCACTTGACTCCTCTCTTGCCCTCACTTTAACAGCAGCAAGTCTCTCTTTTTTTTTATTAGTTTAGTTGTAGCCTGATCCAGACTGGTCTGACACTCACTTAGCCGGCCTCTCCTGCTTAGCTAACTTCAATTAAATTGGCTCACCAGACTGTCCTGCTGCTGCAATTCACTCTGCTGCTTGCTGCCTGCCAATCTGACAAAGACTTTCATCCAGAGATAAGGAACAAAGAGGGTGGGCTTCATTGTCCTTGCCCTTTTTATATCCTCTTTGTTTCTCTCCTCTAGACCAAGCTTCTCCACCCCTATGTGGCCCTAATCTCCTCTCCTATCCTCTCCCCTTTTCCCCATCCCTTTGCCAGTCACCTCAAATCAATCCTCTGCCAAGCATTTGGGGTAGGGCCCACAGACAAATTATAACCTGCTTCAAGGGATCCCCCTTCGCAGGCTGTCTAGCTCTTGCCACACACCATGATTTTTGTCTTTTCTATGTTTATAACATGCTGTAGTTCTCTAACTATTTTATTTAAAATATCTAAGCTTCTCTGGAGATCTACAGCAGTGAAATATAGTAAAGCCACATCATTTGCACAGGAATATCTTTCTGTTCCATTTTAGGGACAAAACAATCCTCATAAAGACTGATATATAAGGGATATGTAATGTTGTTCTGTATGATAACTTTTTTTATCTGAATGAGTTGCGGTTTGATCTCCATGTTCTCATGGTGGTGCAGCCGCTATTGGGAACATGGAGATCAAAACACAATGAGTTCAGATAAAAAAGTTATCATACAGAAGAACATTACATATTCAGTGTATGCAATAGCCCCCCCCCACACTTGTTTTTATTTTATATATTAGTCAGAAAGTCTTACATTTTAATGTAATTGTGGCATACTACTTTGTCATCTGCTCATTAATTCCACATTTCTGGTGTTTGTTTAGTATGATTGGTCAGGGTGCAGATAGTATGTGGTATCTGATTGCCCTGGAGCTCTTTACGTACATGTCACTTCTACACATGCATGTAGTCAGTTTGAGAAATTCCGCGGAACTGAAGGAGTGTGCTTTCAGGGCCTATCTTTTTAAGTCTGTTCTGAGCAGCAGGCTCTAATCATGAAGACACCCTGCAGTTTTCTGATGTGCATCTTCTGTTGTTTAGAGTCGGTATCACAGACCCACATACAGTTCTTCCGTAATGATGATGGCCTTTTTTTGTCACACAGATATTGATTTTAAGGACCTTATCTGTGGTTCTTCTTATCTTATTTGTCACCTTTTCTTTTTCTTTTTAAAAATATTTGGATTGCATGAGCTGTGCAGTCTGGTGAGTTTTCAAACATGGGAAAGCTGCAGTTGTTTTATTTTACCACGGACACATCTTCTACTTTATTATTTGCAGCTTTTTGTGACAGTATTATTTATGTCCTTGTGTACAACTGTTTGAAGTGGGAGGAATTTTAACTATCATTAAGTGAAAATACATGCTAGATATAAGTGCCTTTTTGCAGTGTGATGGGGGGGCGATTTTGGAACACTTGGGAGATTAAGTTACATAATCCGAGGTACATAGCACGCAGGCTAAGGCTACGGGATTCATACAACAGTATGCTGATTGTAGCTAAATTATTGGCAGAGTAATGCACTTATTTACATTTTTTCAGTAGTGTGCTGCATGTAAATAACTGCATGACTTTCTCCAATAATTTAGATGCGATCAGCATTCTGTTGTTTGAATACCAGAACATTTACCTGCATGCCGTGTACCTTGAATTTCATTATTAAAACTTGCATATATTTTTTCTCTTGGAACTTTTTTTTTTTTACAGATCGAGTGGTGGAGCAATTATTACTTCATTTGCATTTAGCACTTTAGAAACCATTTCATTTTTTACACACTTACCTTTGCTAGAAAATCCTGCTAGTGCACTGTGAATACCTTGCATTTCTTTACATTATCCCCCTTCCCTACTCCAGTGACCAACAAGTTGGTTTCCAGCATTTTCATTTCTTTCATTTATTCTCACTAATTTTCTCAAACCGTCAACCACTAAATCTTCAGTATCCCAGATAGTTATGACATTTTTATGGACTACTGGTACATCAGTAAGCATTAAAATACTTATTTTCTCAGTTAGACTGCTAGTACTGTTGGACAGTCAATTAATAACTCATAAACAACTGCTTTTTGTTTGCTAGGATGAAGGGAGAATAAAACAGTCATTACTTTTTTATGGAACTTTTTTTATTCAACAGAATTTGTGGTGGTACAATCAGTAATTGATGTACATTTGCCACTTTATAAATAGATACACTTTTTACACATTTACATTTGGCAGAAAATGTTGCCTTTTAAAAGGTTAATAAAATGAATTTCATTACAATATATCCTCCCACTCACCCCCCACTTCCAGAGTCCATCCGTTTAATTTCCCACAGGTTTCATTGCTTTATTTTCATCATAATCATTTCTAAATACAGATATGACTTATGTTTCATTTGACAAATTAGTTATGCTATTTTAAAGGAAACCAGTAGTGCAGTAATAGTTCAAATACATAGGTTAACAGTTACACTTTAAACTTTGCTTAACAACCCACCAATAAATCATCACTAACTTTTACTATTGTTATTAAGAAGATATTCATTTTTACTACAACGTTAAAGTAATAAGAAACCAAAGACTATTTGAAAACGTGGAATGTTTTAACTACAATAAGTTTTTTTTTTCCTTCAACAACTACATTCAGCCATAATCAGGAAACTTATTTTAACAAACACAAGAGGGCAGCTACTTTATAATATGTGTATTTAATGTAGCCACTGATACTTTTTATTAATTTAATATTTAGTAGTTCTAAATTTAAATGTTACAATGAAATGATTGTCCAGTGTTAACCACAGCAACAGAGTTAGGATAACGCATGCTTTCACTGTTTACTCAGTTTGGTGGGGAAATTTATCTGACTGGTATACTGCTATCCCAGGTTATACATTATTTCAAAAAAATTGAAATAATGAAAAGGGAGGAGGTGTCTGTATTTATATTAAAAATAACATTAAGGCATCCGAACACCCACTGTCATATTCAGGGACAGGATTATTGGAAGGTATATGTATCCATATAATTGAGCAAGATGGAAAACATTTCCTCTTTACAAACTACTACAGACCTCCATCATCTAATCTAGAGCAGGATAAATTAGTGATTGACAAAATTAAACAGCTTACCCAAAAGTCTGACAGCATGATAGTAGGTGATTTTAATATGCCAGGTATTGATTGGAAAAATGTCACAGTTAAAACTAATCAAGAGGGATTATTCCTTGACTCAATCATAATGTCAGGATTAGAACAACTAGTTAAGGATCCAACTAGGCTAACTAACATACTTGATCTGGCTCTAGTCAATTTCTCCCAGGAGTCAATTATGACTAACACTATTGGTAATTTAGGAAGCAGTGACCATAACAGTGTTCTAATTGAATTTAATAAAAAATAAATTGTTAAATAAGTATACTGATTTTAGCTACAACTATAATAAAGGTAAATATGATCAAATCAATAAAGCACTAAATGGGTATGATTAGATCTCCACATTCCAAAATCTAAATATCAATGATTGCTGGTTATTATTTAAATCTATTTTTTTGTTGTTGTACTTTTTCTCCCTAGGGGCCACCAGCCTGCCTTACCTCTACACGTCTGGCATCCTCCAGGTATTCAGGCCGCCATCTCCTGGGACTACTCTCTGGCTCCACATTCGGGTCTGCAGCTACTCCGGGGCTTACCCCCCATGGCGGGGTGGTGTGGAAGCTCTCCCTTTAGCTCAACCCCCCCAGATCAGGATCAAGTAATGCCGCACGCCCTCGGCATCGATCAAGTCCCCTCTGGAGACAGCCATCATGCCGCCACGACTAGTGCCCCTAATTTTCCACTTTTTCTCCCCATCGGCTGAGGCGTGCAATGATGCCTAAGGCCCTGAGCGTGCGAGCGTCCACATGCACACTGAGCCACGCGTCTGCCCCAGCATGTTCCCTCCATGTCCCCACCAATGCTCTACAGCCACCCCCAGCCACCTCCAGAGGCTGCTAGAGCACCAACGGCAACCCGCCCCCTTCCCAGAGAAGGAGAGCAGTCCCACAGATGCTCCATCCTTCTTCTCCCCTGCTGACCCCCGATGACCCAGGCTCATTCCTGAACCCGGGTCACCGGTGTAGCGTGAGGTGTGGCATCTGCTGCCTGAACCCTCGGCACTACCGGGCCAGCTATTTAAATCTATTTTAATGGAATTAGAAAAACTATACAACCCCATAAAAAATACATAATAACAAAGGCCAAGTCCCCTTATGGTTGACTAACTCAATTAAGCAACACATCTCTATCAAATAACAAGCATTTAAAAATATGATAAAGTTTCCTAGTAGGTTAAATCAAGAAGAGTATAGGAAGCAACTGAAAAAAACCAAAGTATGATTAAAACAGAAAGAAAGAAAATTGAAATATGATTGGCAGTAGCTAAAAACCCAAAAGCATTCTATGCATACATCAATAATAATAAAACTAAGGATGACTCAGTCAATAAACTAGTTATTAATGGAGCAGAAATTAATGACAATGAAGCCATATCTAATGCATTTAATCAGTATTTTTCTTCAGTCTTTTCAAAAAAAATTAAATCTCTTAATATAATAAATGATGACCAGAAGTACCCAGATATTAGCCTAAGTGAGAGTATTGATGCAATTAAATTATTAAAAGAACATAGTGCCCCGGGGCCCAATGGTATCAGTCCGATGTTCTTAAAAAGGACTCTTACATCAATAGCATTTCCGTTAACACTAATTTATAACCTCTCACTCCAAACAGGTTCTATTCCAGAAGAATGGAGGGAAGCCACAGTGAGACCAATTTATAAAACTGGTAGCAAAATGGACACAAACAATTATCACCGTATAAGCCTGACCTCGGTTAGTTGCAAAGTTATGGAGAGAATTCTGAAAAATAGGTTAGAGCTTTATTTGGAAAATAATAATCTAAAGGACATTAAACAACATGGCTCTAAGTCAGGTAGGTCTTGTGCCACTAGTCTTATTAGTTTTTATGAACAAGTAAGTAGCCATCTTGAGAAAAGAGAACCAGTGGATGATCTGTTTATAGATTTTAAAAAAGCATTTGACAAAGTTGCTCATGGTGTCCTCCTTGACAAATTGTATGACTTAAAAATAGAACCTCAATATATTAAATAGATCTATGCATGGCTGCTAAACAGAACACAAGTCATTAAGCTAAATAATAACATTTCTACACCACTTAAGGTTACCAGCCGAGTCCCCTAAGAATCGGTGTTGAGCCCCATTTTATTTAGATTATGTTTCTGATTTGTATAATGGCATAGTGGGAAACATTGGCAAATTTTCAGATGACACCAAACTTAGCCAGGTAGTTGATACTGACTTAAACATGAAAAGCTTTAAGAGGGCTATATTAACCTTGAAAAATGGACTGATCACCATAAAATGGAATTTAATATTGCCAAATGTGCTATTATGCACTTAAGGGGTCACGAATCCTTGTACACAATATTATCTAAATGGATTCCCCATAAAACAGGTTAAGACAGAAAATGATTTGGGAGTCTTAATAAATAACTCTGTCTGCAAGTGATCATTGTAGACATGCAGCTCTGACTGCTAACAGAATCCTTTCATCTATTAGAAGAGCCTTTACATCTAGGCATGAATGGTGTATCCTACCATTATACAAACATATGTTAGGCCGCATTTGGATTACCATCTTCTTACTGAGCTCCCTCTCTTGTTAAGGACATAAAATGTATTGAAAGTGTCCAAAGAAAAGCCACCAAAATTGATTACCAATATAAATCATCTATCCTATCAGGATAGATTAAACAAATGAAATCTTTTCAATCTGGATACAAGAAGACAAAGGGGAGATCTGAAACTTTTATTTAATATATTAAAAGATCAGGGCTTAATGATGGAGTGTAAATTATCATTTGCACACAAACCTAGAAACCTAAGATGCAATATCAAACAACTAATTGTACAGAGGGCTAATACAAACAAAAGGCAAAATTACTTTACAATTAGAATGGCCTCACTGTGGAACAACCTACCACAAAGCATTGTTGAGATTCTGTAGCTCAGTACCAGTTCAAAAACGGACTGGATAGGTGTATTATGGGATTAAGCATAATATAGCCCACGGGGATGGGAAGGTGGACTCGATGGGCCTAGTTGCCTTCTTCTACTTTTTGTACTGAGTAAACTGAGTAGTTCTAAATATAAATGTTACAATGAAATAATTGTCTGGTGTTAACCACAGCAACAGAGTTAAGGTAACACATGCTTTCACTCTTTGCTGTTGAAAAAGTCCTAGATGTACAGTCACTTGTATTACCACACCATGTTATTTTTTAAACATTTTTTACTTGCGTTATTCCCCCGGTGATTCTGTTAGCAGGTTGGAATATCTTAAAAGCCTTTATCAACTTGTGAAGCTTGGCTGTACGACTTTACAGACCTTCATTTCTCCTCTTATTTTCACATTCTATTTACTGTTAAGTCATGTGGTTTTGTGCATCACATCATGTTTGACATAGTTGGGACAAAAAAACACACAATAAAACCACCAGATAACAAACTACTATGATGTGTGTGTCTTTCTTCCTCTTTTCTTTTTCTTTTTTACTTACCAGAAAGCTTATTCTAGTCCGAGTCACTGTCAATTACATTTATTTTTCTTTTTTTCTGTCCTTGATAGTGGTTGCCTGGATTAAGTTGATTGCAATGAAGGAGAGAAAACACAGAATGTTAAACCTTAAATTGTTATCTTAAAATACACTTTAAGCTTATGTACAACTTATAACTGTTGTGGCTTGCTCACCTTGAATGACGTTAAAGGTTATTTTCCTAGCCTTAATTACTGGCTTATTGAAACATGCACCTAGAAGGTCATCAAGATTTTCTGAAATGACTGCAGCCTGTGTAGGTACCTTTACTTGTGAGTGTATACTCTGACTTGATGGTCCACTAAGAATTGCTGAAATGTCTTGCTGCTTTTTCTCATTCAATCAAGAATAATCATTTACACTCTGGACCAGCTTATGCCCAGATATTTGAATGATTTCCATGGGCGCCACACCAGAATCAGTCAGTTTCCGGATGAGGTGTTTTCTTGCTGAGTGATTGGTTAGTTTTTTTTTTCCAGCACTTATCTCAGCCTTTATGATCATTGCCTTGACAATTTTAGATAGTTTATTAGTTCCAACAGGCTGGTTCTTATACCATTTGTTGGGGTACAGTGGTAGAGAGGCATTTACATTTACTGACCGAAAAAATGGAGACTATGGCGTCATGGATTTTGCTGGCCTCTGCTGCAAATAACATGTATAGTTACACACTGGACATCTTATGGCATTGTTTTTCACCTTGCAAGCTCTTGGTTTGAGCTTTCATGTGTCCTTTGGGTTGCACCTTGTATGTGTTTTGGTCTGGCACTCAGTTGCATAAATTAAGCATTTGATGTCATTGTCATCAGTTCTCAGTTGGGCATCACCCCATTGTACTGCCCTCATCTCTGTCTTACCTTGCACACCAAAGAAGACACTTCTGAGGAGCCACATGGTATTTAGCAGTGAATCAGGTGAATGGGGGCCCCAGCTTCTGCTTTTCATACAGCTTTGATATGATATCATCCATCAGCTCATCAGCTGCGTTGGAATGGCACCTGAGACCCATCACCTTTAAATGTTTCTGCCTACTTTGTAGGGCTTGACGGGCTTTTTCAAATGGTCTGCATGAGGACAGGGAGGTGGGGTAGGCTTTCCATATTATGTACTGCTCAACACTCTAAAATACTGACCGCAGAGTGAGGGTTACCATCTTTTTTTTTACTTTTGATAAAATAGTGGCACAGGTATTTGTTTAGTTCCTCGGGTGTTAGGGTTTCTAGATGTCTATTTTCATTGAAGTTTTTACTCAAATGAAGTTTAAATAAATTAAAATTCCCTATGATTTTTCTGAAGGGGTTCTGACTTCTTGCACTTTCAATGTAGCTATCTATCATGCTCATATCAATGGAATTGGCCATACTGCACTGTGGTCTGGCACTGCTGCTTTCTGCAGGTTGTAGACTGTTCTATTGGCTGGGAGGCATGCTGCTGATTTTCACCTGTTGTGGTATTGCTGGTATCTGACTCTTGCAAGGTCACTGTTTCTGACTGTATATATACTTGCTGACTCATGTTTTCTTTACTGTTGCTGGGAGGTAATGCTACAGTATCTGTCATGAGGCTATTTTCATGTAGGTGGACTGTTGTGCCTGATGTTGCTGCATCAGCTAAAGCACTTGATGACACAGAGGGATTTATGTTATTAAGTGGCACTGTATAACTTTCAGTTGTAATTCTTTGTGGGACACCAGAATTAACTGTTACATTAATCAATTGACTACTGACTTCTGATAACTCTTGGTCAACATCTAAAAAGGGCCCTTCATCCATCTTGATCTGTGTTAATATCTCCTATAGCTTGAGATCAAAACTGTTGTTGTTGACGTCCTAAATACTCATTTTTATAAACACTGTTTATTTAGTAAACGTCAGGCTGCTTGAAGAATGTGTCTCTCTTATTCAGCTCGATGTGTGTTTGTTAGTGCTTGTCACTTTCAAACTGTAGTTGATGGTCATGTGCTGCTGTTGCTGAAGGGCAGGGAAGAGAGATGAGGCCTTGCAATTTGATTACATTAAGCAATGGTGTTAAGGTAGCTAGGAATCCAAACACCAAGTTTTACTGCCCACGTGCTGGAGTGTAGAGAGCCTGGTCAGAATGCCGCAGTGCGCTAGCAAGTTACCTCAGCTTAGGGTGTATTGCAGAATAATACAAAGACAACAATTACTTATAGCAGTTTATTTATTTACATTGATTTGGCAATTTAAGGAGCTGAGGTTATCCAAACATTTATTAATTTTGAACAATGTTGTTGTCGGTTTGTTCGCAGTGTGGGTGGGGGGCCGTTCTTGGTTGATGCACTGTTTAAAGTGAAGGGTTGCCACCAGCTTGGCTGTATTCAGGGAAACTTTAAGCTCAGATCATGATTATTGCATTATGTAGGCAACAGGTTTAATTGAAAAACGTACTACGGTTCCAGCGGTGGGTGGGATCGGCTGGTGTTGCGTGGACTGGCAACACCAGTGCTGCCACTTTATTTTTATTTAATTCAGTTGCTCGAGTACCACACGATGAAATTTTGTTTTTGCAAACTGTCATTGGACTTGAGTAGGTAAGGGTTGCTGACTGGAGCTGGGAGGGCACTTTCACAAATCGGCAGGCTCTCTGTCACAGAAACTGTATTTCATCTGTTCAGCAGGTGGATTCCAAAGTAGGGCCAGCAGAACATCCATACGTGACAAGTTAACTGTTTGAATAAATGCTGTGATGAGTTCACTGTTTAGATAAATATGAATTCTCAACACTGGACTCCTCATAGCTCCAAAGGTGGCTGTCATTTCATACTTTGAACACTCACACCTATTGCATTCACATAACTTGATTAATATCATAATTGAATAGAAAATGTGCTAACAAGCAGCCTTGTTTCACTCCCTTCTCAACAAACAATCAACTTGAAAGATGCCCATTTCTGTCTGTTTGTATCCTAATAACAGTTCTACAATGCAGAATCAATATCTCCAACAGCTTCAGTTCAATGCCCACTTCTAAGATCTTCCACAGAAATTTTCTATCCACTAAACTAAAGGCCTGTTCAAGATATATGAAGGTTATATAGAAATGATTAGTATTAGTTACTGTAAGGTATATTTTGGGAGGCAGTATAGCACAGTGGGTTAAGGCTCTGAGTCTCAGATTTGGAGATTTGGGTTTGAATCCCACAGCTGTCTAGGTGCACACTGTGTGATCCTAAGCAAGTCACTTAACTTCTTTGTGCTCCCAGGTTGTATCTGGAAGCAAGCTCTGGCTTAGTGTGCTACTCCTGGTTAAACACAGCCATTGAAGGTACATTCCAGCAGGACTTCCATAATGTTCTATGCTGGTTTCATGCCAACCAAGTCTGGTTTAACACCAAGAAAGTGGTGTCCATGACTTTAAGTACCAGTTAGAAATTGCCCAGACAGTCATACTCCCTTGTTTTCTCCACAATGGAAGGCACTCCACTTGACCTAGTCCCTGCCTTTAAATACATCGGTGTGTGGCTAGATAGCAACTTGACTTCTTTGCCCACATTAATGCCATCCATGCCAAACTCTGCCCTAAACTAGGTGCCCTGTAGCACAAGGACTGCCTGCCCCCTCAGGTCCATTGGTAGCTGATCATCAGAATGGTTTTCCTGGTCTTTGACTACGGATATGGTCTATGGCACTGCCCCTTCCTCCTTTCTTGTTAGACTGGACACCCTCTGCAAGGCTTTCTGCCACTTAACTGCAAATTAATTCCCTTGCACACATCACCCCTTTCTCTATTCTTCCCTTTCCATCCTCCCTCTCTCCTCATTATGTCTACACCACTGAACGTCTTTCATATCTAAATTTTGGTTTGGATCCCTCTCCTCCTGTCTTTCCTCTCTCCTCTTTACCATCCCCTCCTCCAACCACTCTCTCCACTCTAGGGACTCATGCACCTTCTTCATACTTCATCCTCACACCTCTGCTAGGCATGCTGCCTTCTCCTGCCACCTCCCCTATCTCTGGAACATGTCCCTCCCTTCCATCCACCATTCCTCCTCTGTCTCAGCCCTTAGATACCATCTAAGGTGCCTTCTTGGTCCCACCTGTCACTGTCAACCCCCCTCTTGACTCTTCCCTCCTCCTCCTATCCATCCACAGAAATCTTCTCCTTATACTTGGCTGTGACAGAGGCAAGCTTCTCTCAGGCTACTGCACTATAACCATCTTCTCAGGCACAAAGCACTCTACTCAGTAATTGTATGATTATATGGTATTTACCATGTCCTTGTTATGCCCAATTGTACTCATTGTTGCTTGTTGTATTTCCTCCTGTTGATGTTACCTGCTAGTGTGTCTGCAATCTAAGCTGTCATGGATTAAAATCAGGGGTGGAAGCCATCTCCGATGTGCAGGGTGGTGGTGGGGGTGTCATGAAGCAGTCCTCTAAAACAGAAGCTGAATTCTGCCTATTTTGTCAGAAGCTTTACTCCTCGGAGTGCAACTCCACCCTGCAAGTACTGGATGCTTTTTCACACTGCAACTATTTGATAGCTTACATCAGAGCTAGATACCCTAATCACCTGGGAAGAGGTCCAGAGGACTATATGGGTAGTGGCAGGTGGCAAGACACTGGGCCCAGACAGTCTATCTGTGGACCTCTGTAAGATGTGTGGAGAGGCCCTCTGAGATCCCCTGATAGGAATGTTCTCTGAAAGTATGCAATATGGTCATTTCCCACTTCCATTCAATTAGCAGCCATTTTAGTTCTTCCCAAATCTGGAAAGGAAACTTTACTATGCATCTCCTACCACCTTATTTCCTTGTTAACAGCAGACTACAAGATTCTTATTAAACTTATGGCCTCTCACCTCAAGAAGGTTCTATCAGAGATCATCCACTTAGATCAAGCTGGTTTTGTAAAGGGCAGACAGGGGAAAGGGAACATCTGTAGAACCCACAATGTTGCATGGCAGTGAAGGGGCATGGTGGGTAAGAAGGCATTATAGTGCTTGATGCAGAGAAAGAGTTTGTCTGCATGAAGTGGGGGGTACCCCCAATAACACTTAGAGTGTTTTGGGCTTGGGGATCAATTCAGGGGTAGGTGCACCTCCTCTAGGCAGATCATCTAGCTCACATTATGATCAATGTCTTCCTCTTTCACTATCCACAAGGGGACTCAACAGGGATGCCCCAATTCCCCCCCTTCTCTATGTTATAGTGCTGGGATCCCTGGCGACTGCCCTCAGATATAACACACAGTTTGAAGGACTTAGAGTAAATGGTGAGGATCATAAACTTTCTTTGTTTTCAGATGACTTGCTCCTCTATGTGAGGAATTTCCAGTCCTCACTGCCTCTAACAGCCTCGGTACTGAGCCAATATGGTGCCCTGTCAGGGCACGGCATAAAATTAATTTGGGAAAGTGAGATACTATTACTGGGTAAAAGTAAAAAAGAATGAGGGTACTTTGGGCTTAACCTAAAATAGGTGGAGACCCGCAAATATTTGGGGCTCTATGTCCCCAAACAATTATTATTTATTTATTTATTGAAGGAATTGAATTACAACCTTTAAATCAAGGACTATCCAGATTGTATGAGCTTAACTTCCTGGCCCTACTTAAAACTATCAAGGGAGACCTAGAGAGTTGGGCAAAGTTACCCTTGACTTTAACTGGGATGATGAACTCTCTCAAAAAGTGTACCTTCCTGAAAATCCTTTACTTGATCCAAAATGTCAGGACAGTAAACAGCCTGTTCCATAAATTCTTATGGAGAGATAAGCCAGCCTGAATCAGGGGATCCACACTGCAAAACTTTGATTAGGAATGGGGGACTGGCTTTTCCTTACATTGAGCATTATTATTGGGCTGCCCAGCTTGCCTTTACAGGAAAGGCCTCACAGGAAAGAGGCCTCAATGATTGCAACTGGAGGAGGCATGCCTGAGCACTGATGACCTAGTGGGGAGTCTTCTCAGCACAACCCTGCTGGGGAGGGCCCAGAACTGGATGATGAACACTTTCTCAAAACTCTCATGGGAGAAATGGAAGAAAATCCATAAATATATTCTCCACCCTCCGGGGAGCTTATCCCCAAGCATGCCTGGTGGATGTTTTTAAAAAGTAGAGGGATTACACAGTGTTTGTGCACCATGGCCTGTTGCAGTGGGAGAAAAAGGGTATCATTACAATGGGGGACTTTTTCTGGGGAGGGGCTGTAATCTCTACTTTTACAGAACTTAAGAACCAGTTTCATAGTCTTCCAAACTCATACTTGTCTAACTGTGTATCAGAGGGCTGCTGATGGATGAGAATAGTAAGGACCTCATGCTGGCTCATTCCCCTGTAGAGAACATCTACTTATCTGAGCTCTCTTCTGTTAAGCCACTAGTAGCCCACTATTGCCTGATCAGAGGCACCACTCTTCTTATATCCATGGACTATAGAGAGGTCTGGGGGAGGGACCTGGAGATCCCAATCTCTCCTGAAGTATGGACTAGGGAGATCTGACATGACCACCTGTGCTAGATCAAACAAGATCTGGCAAATATAGTACAACTACTTATATAGAACATGCTTCTCTCTCCAGAGGCTCAGAAAGTTGAAGCCCTCACTCAGCCATGTATGCACCAAATGCAAGGTCACTGAAGGGACCTATTTTCACGTGGCACTGGATTGCCCTAAAATGAAGCCCTTTTGATCTGAAATGCATAGGTACATGGAAGTGGTCTTGGGGTTGGAGCTTCCAAGCTGCCCTATGGAGTTCCTACTGTGGGCAGTTGAAGAGAAGGTGGGAGAAGCTGGGAGGGCACTTTGGATTCTTGCTTAGATCAATGCATGACAAACAATAGCACAGTACTTGGGGAAGGTGGACCCACCCCCTGTGGCAGTGTTGTTGTCCAACTTACTAGAGTGCCTTGAGATAGATAGAGCACAGCTATACTCCATGGAAGAATGTGACAAATTTGACAGTATGCTGTCCTTGCTGATAGCTGCCATGGAATCAGGCAAGGTGCCCTGCTGACTTGCTGGTCTCCTTTGGATCCATGCCCCCCTTTCTGGGGGGGGGGAGCAGTGACTATGCTGGGTAAATGAGCAGTGGATAGCTTTCACTTTGCAAAGCTTTGAGACTGGGGGAATAACAGTGCAACTAAATCAAAGTGCTTATCCAGAAACAGCATGCATTCAGTCTGATAGCTGTGAAAATCTTATTCATGTGTCAATATATTTTTCATCAATTTATCCATTATTTATATATGGTTTCAGATGTACTGATCGTGATTACAAATTGTATTCTGTGAAATTGTTTAAAATGAAGTTAACAAAAAAAAGAATAGAAAAGAAAAAATCTGTTGTGCGCTAAAGGACTTCAATTCACCCAGGTTAACATTTGTAACTAAAATATTACACGAGTTGGGGTTCTATGAATTCTAGAGTTACACACTGCAAGGACTAGTCATCTCAAGAGGTTATAAGACAGTTTTTAATCAAACATTATAAGATATGTATTCCCAAGATATCATAATGAACATAAGGAACTAAATATTCCTCTTGGCATCAAATGCACAGCTACTCATTTCATACGGAATCTTATTTATATCAATGACAGGATCAGAAGGTCAGAACTTTTTTTAAATATGTATAGATTAGAATGTTTTCCCATTAACATATATATAGATTTACCAAAAATAACAGAAAAATAAACATTACTGATCTGAGCTGTCTATGTAAGATAAAAAAAATGTACTTTTTTGAATGTAGCTGGTACAGAGAGCCTAAGGCAAAATACTTGCCATGTTATAATTAATGTGAATATATAAATAAAAATGAACTCTTAGAAATCTTAATGTCCACCTCAGATAAAGTCACCCTGCAAATGCTGGTAAATTATTTTGAGATGTGTATAAAAATTAGGAAAAGTAAGCTAAGAAAAGGGATTGTGCAATCAGGGAAAATATTGTATTTGTTTAGTTTTCAGTAACCAGGACTAGAAATCCTGTGGGTGCCAGCCATAATGAGAAATAAAAGAAAAAAAGGGTGGTATACAGACCTCCATTTCAAAACCAGGAAGTAGACGAAATTGGGGAGGTCATCAGAAGACAGCAGAACTGAGGGGGATTTGCGCTAAGTGATTGATTCACTCTATGGCATCTAGCTCCCAGACACAATAATTGAACAATTACACTTGATGTTTAAATTGTAGTGAATATAGTTCTACCTTGAAAAAGTCCTTAGTGCTGGACATGAAAAGTGTCATAGTAGGTTGCTGGTTCTCCCATCTGTTTGGTGACAATACAGACAGGGGTCCAAAGTCTTTCTGTTCCTTCCAGGATAGTCTTCAAAAGAAAGGTTATGTCTGTCTCTCTGGCAAGTTCTGCATGCTCTTTTAAGAAAGTACAAAAGTCCTGCCTCTGGTGTTCCTAGCTGAGACTGGCTGCCCTTGTCAGATGCTGAGAAAGGATCAACCAGCACCCATGTTCAAATTTTAAAAGATTAACTGAAAGTTTCCTCGCTGGAGACATCTTCCTTTCACCCTCCAGGTTTAAAAAAAAACCAGCACAAGTGCACACAGGCCTGATTGGAGTCAGCATGTCTCATCCCCTGCTGGTTTTGCTAGTCCAGACTCTTTTGTTCCCAATGAGCCACTTGGCCATTAAGTGGCTTCACTCAAGTTGCAATTTCTCTAGCCCATATGCAAAAGTCCTCAGACAATTGGACTCTAGACTCCATGGTACCTTCATGCTGACTTTTAAGCCAGGGCCCTTTGTTAAGGCCAACAGTTCCAGTAACCCAGGCTTCCCTAAATGGCCCTGCTATTAGCTTTAAATGACCCTCCAGTTTAACACAGGAGCTCTGGAGGTTCAAATCTCTTTTACAATTTAAAGAACTACTGTTTGAATTAAAAAGACATGTCACCTAGTAAGCTACAGGGCTGTCCACCCAAAACACAGGGACTTGTACCACTCTAATAGATCACATTTGAAATCAGGCTTATGCAATGGGGCCTTTTTATAAATTACATAACTAACAAATATACCTCTGAACTCTGCAGTGGGACATGGCATAATCCCACCACACACCTCGTTCCTTAAACAGAACCTGTTGGAAGACACCCTTTTTATGACAGGGTTTTCATCAGTTCTGTTCCTTTATTCTGACTGGCAGGATAAGCCATCCACATTGGCATTTACAGACTCTGAACTATGGGTAGTGTCCATGTCATATGCCTGTAGTGCAATACTCCATCTAAGGAGTCTCCCATTTGTCTTCCCCATTGGGTTCAGCCATACTAAAATGTTGTGATCAGTTTGTACCTCAAAGCTCCTCCCATAGAGGTATGGCTCTAATTTCTTAAGTGACCACACCAATTCAAGGCATTCCTTTTCCACAGTGGAGTATGCCTTTTCATGGGGATGCAACTTATTACTGAGAAATACTATGGGGTGATCTTTCCCATGGTTGGATGCCTGGCTGAGGACTGCTCCAACCCCCACATCTGAGGCATTTGTCTGAACCACAAATGGATGGGTGTAGTCTGGGTTAGCAAGCACCAGGGCACTGCACAGCACAATTTTTAGCTATGTGAAGGCCTTCTTGCATGCTGGGTCCCATTTCACTTTCTTTGACCGTTCCTTTTTCAATAGGCTAGATAAAGCAGCTGCCAGGGTGCTGTAATTGAGTACAAATTTTTGATAAGTACCCTGTGGTCCCAAGGAAGCTCCTTACCTGCTTCTGGGTTTCAGGAGTGTGCCATGCCTCAATCGCTTCTATCTTTGCCAGGTTTGGCAGAGTTGCCCCTGCCCTACTACGTGTCCCAAATAGGATACCTCTGCCATAGCCACCTGGCACCTCTCAGCTTTTACAGTTAGCCCTGCTGCCTGTTTCCTGCCCAACACTTCCTTCAGATGGGTCAGGTACTCTCCCCAGTTATGACTTAAAATGGCAGTGCCATCTAGGTAAGCCACTGCATATGCCTCTGTACCTTGTAACACCTGATTTACCAACCATTGGAAGGTGACAGGGGTGTTCTTCATCCCAAAGGGCATCATTTTAAATTCAAAGTGGCCTATTGGGGTGATGAAGGCTGACCTTTCCCCTAACCCTGGCAGTCAGCTCCACCTGCCAGTACCTCTTGGTTAGGTCTATGGTAGTTAGGTAAGTCACCCTCCCCAACTTGTATTTTTTTTTCTAGTCTTTGGTAACCAGGTAAGGTCCAAGATTATTCACAGCTTGTTATTGTAACCTCTAGGCTATACTGCCAGCCCAACGTGTCCAGCAACTCATCTGTGTGGGATATCAGGTGGGCATCTGACTCCATGATGGCATTTAGTCCTCGATAGTCTACACAAAAGTGGGTAGACCCATCTGGCTTGGGAATGAAGACTACAGGTGAGGCCTAGGAACTGTGGGATTTCTTGATCACCCCATATACAACATTTCTTCCACCTCCCTCCTAATGCCTTTTAGGACTGCCTCAGACACATGGTAGGTTGTCTGCCTTATGGGCACTTGCATCCCCATGTCTAGATCATGAGCTGCTAAGGGGGTTCATCTTGGCTTAGATGTAAACAAGGGAACAAAGTCCACTAAGACTTCCTTTACTTCCTGGGTCTGTTCAGGTGTCAACTGGGGTGACAGCTTGATGGCCTCCACCAATGATTCCTGCTTACTTTCTGCAAGCAAGTTGAGAAGTGGGTCCTCCTCATCCATCCCCTCCCCAAGACTGCAAACTGCAACTACCATGTCAGCCCTATTGAAATAGAGCTTTATCATGTTTACATGGTACATCCTGTGGGTGTGCCTCCAGTCAGGCAACTCCAGAATGAAATTTGCATAATTTACCTGCCAGACTACTTTATATGGTCCCACTCACTCCGTCTGCAGCTTGTCCTTCTCGACTGGGATCAGAACCATTACTTCATGCCCTACTCTGTATGAGCAAGCTCTGGCTCCATGATCATACCATGTCTTTTGTCTTTGTTGGGCAGCTAAGAGATTGATCCAGGCCACTCCCATAAGCTCCTTCAGCTTTTCCCTCAACCTCAAGACATACCCCAATATGAGAGTCCCCCTAGGTGGCATGCTTGCCTTCCCAGTCCTCCCATATCAGATCTAGGAGCCGTCACACCCTATGTCCATATAAGAGCTCGAAGGGAGAAAATCCAGTTGACTCTTGGGGAACCTCCCTGTAAGCAAACAGGTGGGGAAAGTACCTCTCCCAGTCCCACCCATGCTGTTATGCAAACATTTTTACCTGTAGAATACCCTTTAAGGTACCATTACATATTTCCACAAGCCCATTGGCTTGGGGGTGATAGGGTGTCATGTGCCTCTGCACCACTCCACACTTCTCTCACAAACATTTCATCAGGTCTGACATGATGTTACCCTTCTGATCAGAGATAACCTCCTGCAGAAGCCCTACATGGGAGAAAATCTCTAGCAATGTGTCCACCACTATGTCCACCTTAATGGAGGAAAGGGTGACTGCTTCTGGGTAATGGATGGAAAAGCTGACCACCGTTAGAATATACTTTTTCCCAGAGGAGCTTGGGGTACTCAAGGGACCCACAATACTCATTCCCACCTTTTGGAATGGTTCCTTAAAAACTGGTAAGGGAATTAAAGTAGCTTTTGTTTTTCCACATGCTTTCCCTATTTGCTGACACCAGTGACAGGATTTGCAGTACTTCTTCACCTGCTGGGTAAAGTTCGGCCAATAAAAATTGTGGGCTAATCACTGCATAGAGTGGGCAATACCCAGATGTCAAGACAGGAATATCATGAGCTATTTTTAGCAATCTCTAACAATACCCTTGGGGAACAACAAGTTGCCTGCCCATCACCCCTCTCTCTGTCCTCATGTCCTGCGTGTGTAACAGCACATTGTCCCAAAATACCTTATGTTTTCTGTCACCTCCTTGTGTCCCATTAGGCTCTGCACAGGCCCTCAGCATCTCTAAGCTAGGGTCAGTCCTCTGAGAAACTGCAAAGCCCTCACATTTCCCCAAAACATGGCACATGACCCCTTAAGCTCCCAGACTTGAGGGGGGAATCAGAGTCACTGCAACTCCCAGTCCTCTGGTTATCTTTTACCCCTCCCTCCTCAGAGGCAATCTCAGTAGCTGTCTGGTGAACAGCCACTTGGAGGAGTTCAATCTCCCTTGCAGGATACACAGGCTGGTGAACCAGCCTCTCATGCTCCCTTTCATCAGCTTCTGTAAGGTTATCACATGAGGTCCTAGCCCTCTGTCTCTGGGTAATGGCACAAACTACCCCTTGTTGAATATAATTTCCTAAAATAACTTCCACAGTGAGGGTGTCTGCTGCAGCCACCTTTTGCATCCTTTCTCCTGCATCACCCCAGTCTAGAATAACACTGGCTAATGGCAGGGTTTTCTCTCCCCTAGTGAATCCCTTCACAGAAACAAACTGATTTGGAAGGAAACGTCTTCAACTTCGGCACACACTTATGTCAGACAGTGCATAATAAAATCGTAGATAGTCTTTATTCAAAAGTTCAGCAGTCCCACACAGCAAATTCTCTTGACAAAGTGCAGGTGCAACTGCGTGAAACATTGAGGGTTTTTCTGGCTACATGGTTTTTGCTGTGTGGGACTGCTGAACTTTTGAATAAAGACTATCTGCAATTTTTTATTGTGTACTGTCTGAGCATAAGTGTGTGCAGAAGCTGATGACTTACACTTTTGTTTAATACTTTGTGCACCACATACCGAGTAGCGGCTCTGTTTTTGTTTTATTTGATTTAGAAGGAGTTGCTCAGGTCCTACCAAATCCCCTTTTACCAGGGTAAGAGATGCCCCAGTGTCCCTTAACCCTTGGATCTGTACCCCTTTTATTGTAACTGGATGCATGTGTGCCCTCATAGTCACAGGAATAGCTTCTGTACAATTACGGGCCAGTTCATCTGGATTAACACCTATTCATACCGTGTGTCTTTTCAGGACACTGCCTGGCAATATGCCCTGACTTCTTGCAGAGCCAACATTCATCATTTTACTTATCCCCAAAATCCAGTTTTGGTACACTGTGGTTCCCCTCTTTTGGCAGAGGCAACGAGGGTTTTAACTGCCCTGAAGGAGTGCTTTTCCCTTTTGCCCAAGCAGTACCTGCTTCCCTACTTCCCTTCAAAGCAGGCCTACTGCTGGCATAGTAATCAGCAAGCTCAGCAGCTTGTTTTGCTGTCTGAGGATCCTGGTCCCATAGCCACGTTTTTAGCTCAGATGGACATGCCCAAAGAACTGTTTCAACATCACAACTTCCTCAATGGCCTCCACTGAATTAGCTTTTAATCAAAAATCAAGTCAAATCAAACTTTATTTGTAAAAAGGCACCTTTCCAAAACCAAGGCACCTGTTCATAATATAATACAATCAATGAATAATGAAAATAATAAAATTAATCCAGGCAGCAACATTAAAAATCATTATATGCAGGGCTAAAAAGATGTGTTTTTAATGCCCCTTTAAAGATTTGGACAGTTGGGCAATCTCGTACCTGACGTAGTAGAGAATTCCACGGGGTTGGGGCCATAAAACTAAAAGATCTAGCCCCAGAAGTCTTTAAATGAACCCTGGGAATCCTCAGCAATCCCTTGCCAGTGGATCAGAAAGAGTGGGAGGGACAGTACTGACAAAGGAGATCTTTTGGGTAGCCAGGTCCCTGATCGTGTAGGGCCTTATAGGTCAGGAAACCAACCTTGAAGGTGATTCGCCAGCATATTGGCAGCCAGTGCATTCTGCGGAGCACAGGCGTTATATGACTGGCCCTAGAAGAACCAGTCAATAGCCTGGCTGCCACATTCTGCACTAGCTGTAAGCAGTGAATATCAACCCCCGGTAGCCCAAGATAAAGGACGTTGCAGTAGTCAAGGCGGGAGGTAATGAAGGCATGGACCAGAGTAGGAAGGTCGTCAGGAGGAACCAGGTGCTTCACTTGGGTGATGTTCCTCAAATGGTAAAAAGAGACTTTGACAACTGCTGACACCTGGGATTTAAGTGTCAAACAGTCATCAAACACAACACCCAGGTTCCGCACCCAGTCTGAGGTAGTTAGCCGAACACCACCAAGCCATAAACCCAAGGGTGATCCCGCCAACAAACCCTCCTCCTGGTGACCTGGGTCCACAACCAACACCTCAGTTTTCCCTGGATTCAACCGCAGCCAACTCACATTCATCCAGTCCTGGATTTCAGCTAGACAGTTGTTAAAGACCGAAATGGCAGCATCTTGGCCGGGCACAAAGGACATGTACAGGTGAGTATCATCTACATAGCAGTGAAAACTCAAACCGTACTGCCTAATAATCGCTGCCAATGGCAGCATGTACACCACAAACAACATGGGTGCTAAAATAGAGCTCTGTGGCACCCCACAGGATAGGGGGAATGATGCCGAGGAAAAAATGCCAGACACCACCCTCTGAGTCCTACCCTTGAGGAAAGATCAAAACCAACTGAGGACTGTACCAGACAGACCACAGATAAACTGCAAATGCTCCAACAGCACACCATGGTCCATGGTGACAAATGCTGCAGAGAGATCAAGACGGACCAAGATGGAACGAGTCCTTCAATCTCTTGCTATTAGGAGGTCATTTAGTACCCGGACAAGAGCTGTCTCGGTACTATGTCACTTCCTAAATCCAGACTGGAGAGAATCATAGATGTTGTGGCTGGTCAAATGATCATCTAGCTGCGACAAGACCACCTTCTCAATAACCTTAGCCACAAAGGTCAGGTTAAAGACAGGCCTGTAGTTAGCCAGACAGTCCGGGTCCAAGGAGGACTTCTTAAGAAGGGGCTGAACCACAGCCTCTTTCAGAGGATTTAGAAAAATCTCCCTCTCCAAAGACCTCCAGACTATCTCAGCAAGGACCAGACCAATTTTATCCACACAGCCCACTAGGAGATGTGTGAGGCCTGGGTCCAAACCACAGTTGGTCGGACGCAATAACTGGATGACCATCACAATTTCACTGATTGTGGTAAGGCTGTAGTCAGACCACACAAACTGGGTGTCCAACATTTTCTGACCATCGCAGCTCCCATTAGGGAGGGTCAAGCGGATATCAGACCTGATTGTGGCAACCTTATCTGAAAAGAACCGAGCAAACTCCTCACACCATTCTTGAGAAAAGGCTGTTCTGGGCTGAAGACAGATTGGATTGCACAACCTGTCCACTGTCCAGAAATGCTGAGCTGGTTTATTCTGTGTAGCAGCAATCTCTCTGGACAGTAATTTTACCCCTTCCCACCGTTTTAAAAACTGATGTTGTTTTGTGGCGAGTTCCTCAAAGCTCATTTCAGAGCCTTTCCTGAGCTTTCAAAATTTTACTCTGTACACCTCAGGAGTTAAATCATACTTTTTTAGTACAGCACTTCTGAGTTTATCATAATCTTTACTGCCATTCTTTTCCATTTAACCCAGCACCTCATGCCCCTTGCCAGTAAGCAGCAGGGATAAGTGAAAGCTCCAGGCCTCTTTGGGTATCTTGGCCTGAATGCAGACCTTTTCAACTGAATTTAAAAATGCATCCATGTTCTCTCCCTCTTTAAATTCTGCAACAAATTTAGAATTTAACTTATACCTCATCCCTGGAGTTCCATTTTCACCCCCACCACCTATCTGGTCCGGCACTTGTTGAAGTTTCAGTCTCTTCAGCTTAAACTCCCACTGGTGCTGTCTGTCATGCTGGTCTGCCTCATGCTGTTTTTCTTGCAGAGCAAGCTGTTTTCCCTGCAAGGTGAGTGCCCTTTCACGCTGTTTTTCTTGTATGGTGAGCCCCCCTTCATGCTGTTTGTCAGCAAGCTCCAATCTCCTCAGCTTTAGTCTCTCTAACTCTGTATCTGTGGTGGACTTCACTTGGTGCTGTGGTTCCAGGTCCATTCTAGTCTCACTGGCCTCCACCCTGGATATGGTCACTGCGATTCCCTCTGGCACCCCCATGCCTAAGGTCTGGTCCTCTGCAGTCACCAACTGTGACTCAAAGTCCTGGGTAACTGCCTAGTCATTGGTTGCAATGAGGGCTTCCATGAGGTTATTTTTAGTTATCCCCTCATACAGGACTCCTCTATCCTGGCACAGCTGCTTCAGCTGTTGTACAGTGTAGTCATTGTAGTTGGAAGCCATCTTTCTACCCTACTCTACCACTAGTCTGACCTACACTTGCAACCAAAAATAAACAAAACAGGGTAGGGAAGTATATTCTGTAACCAGTTTTCCCTTTCCAATTTCTGCCCTCCTTACGTGTGGCTTGTTCAAACAATTACAATTCCATATACTGGCACCAATCTGTCACAAGCCCACTCTGGTGGGCAGGATTCCCTGGGCTACAGTGAATCCTCTTGTGATCTGGGTCAGGAATACTCACCCACCTGTCCTTTAAGAATGCTCGCTGTTTCACAACTGAACATTTTCCAAGGAGGTCCTTGGGCTTCCTTTCTCTGTGTGAGGGGTGCAAATACAGTCTCAAGTCTGCGTTCCTGGGAGAGAACTGTTTTTTGGCCACTGCACAGTGACCCGAAAAAAACACAGGCATGCATAGGCCTCAAGGATGCCCTATACACACTATATATTTTGTTTCCCAGAAAAAATACGGAAACTGGTTCAACCCCACAGACCCCTTTTGAGAGACCTTTTGCATCCCCCCTCCTTTTGCTCACAGAGTCCCTTTTTGGATTCTAATTTCAGTGGCATCTGGCCCTTTAGCGTTAGACAGGCATAGATTCATTTGAACAAACTTTCCCAAACCAATACACAACAGACACTGGCAGAATTAGTTTAAAATAAGCCAGAAGCTTCACTAAATTGTCTATAAGGATGGTAAATAACATACAAATAAAAATTATATACTTTTCTTAATATTGGTTACAGGACTTGGAAAGAAAGTTGGAAATACTATATGCAAAAAAATATATACTTTTTAAATTCTAATGAATATAGTTCTGCCTTGAAAAAAAAAGTCCTTAGTGCTGGAAATGAGAAGTGTTCTTAGCAGGTTTCGGGTTCTCCCATCTGTTTGGTGGCAATTTAGATAGGGGTCCAAAGTCTTGTTTTGTTGCTTCCAGGAGAGTCTTTGAAAGAGAGGTTAAGTCTGTCTCTCTGGCAAGTTCTGCAGGCTCTTTTAAGAAAGTTCAAAAGTCCTGCCTCTGGTGTTCCTCGCTGGGATTGGCTGCCCTTGTCACATGCTGAGAAAGGACCAACCAGCACCCATGTTCAAGTTTTAAAAGAGTAACTGAAAGTTTCCTAGCTGGGGGGGCTTTTTCCTTTTGCCCCCCGTTTGAAAAAACAAGCAAACAAGTGCACACTGCCCTGACTGGAGTCAGCATGTCTCACCCCCTGCTAGTTTTGTTAGTCCAAACTCTTTTGTTCCCAATAAGCCACTTGGCCCTTAAGTGACTTCACTCAAGTTGTAATTATTCCAGTCTAGATGCAAAAGTCCTCAGACAATAGGACTCTAGACTCCATGGCACATTCATGCTGACTTTTAAGCCTGGGCCCTTTGTTAAGGCCAACAGTTCCAGTAACCCAGGCTCCCCTAATGGCCCTGCTATTAGCTTTAAATGACCCTCCCATTTAACACAGGAGCTCTGGAGGTTCAAATCCCTTTTACAATTTAAAGAAGTATTGTTTGAATTAAAAAGACAGGTCACCTAGTAAGCTACAGGGCTGCTCACCCCAAACACAGGGAATTGTACCACTTCAGTAAACCACATGTGAAATCAGGCTTATGCAACAGGGCCTTTTTATGAATTACATAAATAACTAATATACATGGGAGCACAGCAATGGGACATGGACACATTGAACATACTCAGTAGTGTCTATTAGGTAGACATTTGATACCCTACTGAGCATGCACAGAACTGAAATTTCAAATCCTTATTACTTGGGAATGGATTAATATTTTTTCACTGAGCCAACGAAAGGCATTATTCTCTGGCAAACCCTTTCTACCCTGAAAATTTCAGACCACATTTCCAAACTATCTGGACTGTAGGTGATGATAAAAAACCGGAACATTTTTTTCCCGTAATAATGTACTATCCGGATAATAAAATCCACACATTTGACTGGAACAAAACTTGGCAAATCAAGACACCTTGCCCCCCAGGACTGCACATGCAAAATTCTATGCAATTCTTCTGAACAGGGACAAAGCTATTAATGTATTTATATACAGTGGCATCAGCTACGAGGAAGCACAGTAACTGGTGGTAATGGCATGTCACAAAATCCTGCATGACAAAAGGACTTAATTGCAACTGACTTACAATGGCCCCTGCAGTAAACTGCAGCATTCTGTGATATTCTTCAACATTTTCATGCTGCATCCTGGCTGTCACATCTGTACAGTATATACTGTATATCTACATTTAGTATTATAGTAGAGGGGTAGTACCACTATAGTTAGAGTTGAGTAGGCTGTTTAATGTTAAACTTATAACTTCCAACCTTAATAGTGTTGCTCCTGTTCAATGGAATTGTATGAAATTTTGCATGCATAGTCTGGGGGAAGGTCTCTTGATTTGTCAAGTTTTGTTTCATTTCAGTGGGATGTGCAGATTTCAAGATTGCTGTTTTTTTGTCATCACCTACAGCCCAGACAGTTTGGAATTTTGGTCTGACATTTTCAGTGTAGAAAGGGCTTGCACTAGAATGGTGCCTTTTGTTGGCCAGTGAAAATATGTTAATCTCTTCCCAAGTTATAAGGATTTGAAATTTCAGTTCTGAGCATGCTCAGTAGGGTCTTTTGGTTAGATGTTTGACACCCTACTGAGAATGCTCAGAACCAAAATTTCACATCCTTATAACTTGGGAGTGGATTAATATTTTTTTCGCCAAACCAATGAGAGACACCAATTCTAGAGCAAGCCCGATCTATCCTGAACATTTCAGACCAAAATTCCAAACTGTGTGGGCTGTAGGTGAAGACAAAAACAAAGCAGCAAAAAAAAACCTGATTCTTCCTAAAAACACACTATCTGGGTCTTGGAATCCACACATCTGACAGGAATGAAACTTGACATATGAAGACACATTACCCTCCAGACTGTGCATGCAAAATTTCATGCAGTTCTGTTGGGGCAAAGCCATTGATACATTTGTACACAGCATATTCTTTGCAAAAACATCATTAATGCACTAGTTAGGGTTGAGATGACAAAAGCAGGGAAATGCGGTATTAGGATTTCCAAACCTAACACCTCACACCCACCCTGCAGGCAGCAATGTACATGGGGTGTGCCTTGGGGTTGTTATCCTAAACGCTCTCCCCATTCTGTGAGTAAATAAGCTGAGATGGATACAATGTATGAGAATGCAGTGAGTGTTGGGGATGATGACTCCAAGGCATGTTGCTGCCTACAGGGTGGAGCTGGGGTGTTAGAGATGGAAACACTGATGCCACATTTCCCTACTTTTGTCACTTCAAACCTAACAAGTGCATTAACAAAGTTTTTGCAAAGCATTTCCTTTGAGATAGTATAATGGTATCCTCATTTGTCTGTGGAAGGGAGTACAGGGCCCTTCGGGCCCTGCCCTCCCATGTCTCCTTAGATGTGTACACATATGTTGCTGTGGAAGTACAGGGCCCGGAGGCCCCTGCACTTGCATTTGTAGTAAAACAGGTATTAATTTATAAGCATAGCCCTCTTATTACCCTATCTCATGAATCCAATAATGAAAATGTTGAACTCCCTGCCAAAATGTGATTTTGTGCCACTGCAATGCCATTGAGTGCCACAGGTGCAAAAGCACAGATTGGCCAGGGTTTTAAAAATGACAGCTGTCACGTTCATGAGGTGGTGTAAAAAGATGTTTATGTTGAAAATCTCAAGTCAAAATATTTAAAATGGCCAAAGTTAGAAGGGAGCATAGCAAAATTTCAATGTATGTGCATAACTTTGGCATGTTTACATATTTTGACCCCGAAATCTCAAAATAGCTTTCTTATGACCTCACCTGATGAACAAGGGCAGTGAAAATTTTGAAACTGCACCTGAAAGGTCATTTCACCAAAGGAACACAAAATCACATTTCGGGCAGGATTTGCGAAATGACACCAACATTGTTCATGAGGAGGGGTCTCAAAAAGGGTATGTTGAAAATTTGATGTCAAAATAGATCAAGTTATACACCAAAGTTGAAAACTCCATTGAAATACATTGATTTCCCATGTGGAAAAAGATCTTTTTTTGTGGCTCATGATACAAAGCAAGATCTTTTTTTGCATCACGCGATATGAGAAAAGAATTGATAAAAATTGTAAAACAATTGTTGCAATGTTAAAAAAAAGCCACTGACTGTCAAACAATGAGCGCCATAGTGCAAAATGTACTCTCTCATTCACAGTTCAGTTGGCAGCCAGCCATGGTGGTGTGGGAAGGGCTGTGCTGGTCGCTGGCTGGGTTACGGGATGGGGGGAACAGGGCGGTAGGTCACTTTCTGCTAGTATGGGAAGATGGGGGTTCCACTAGACCACCAGGGAAAGGGGACAGCTTCCTTATTGTCCACATGAGTGGAGGGTACACTGGAAACCAATTATATATATATATTATATAGGGGCACAGTAGCGCCCCTATAGTTAGGGTTGAGTAGGCACTTTAATGTTAAACCTCAATTTTTGCATGTTAATAACTTTGCAACCATTCAACGGATTTGCATAAAATTTGGAATGCGTGGTCTGGTATGGTAGATTTCTTGATTTACCAAGTTGCATTTTAGTTGGATTTACGGTTTCTGCGTGGCAAATGCTAAAACAACATGTTTTTCGCCACTTTTGACATGTTTTTTGCCCATGGCACTGCAACCACACTGTATGGTCTTTTGGTCTGAAATTTGGAAAGTAGAAAGAGGTTGGGACAAGGAACAATCCAATATTGGTTTGGTAAAAAAATATGAATCTGTTCCAAAGTTATTGGATCTTTAATTGTTGGGTTCTGAGCATGCTCAATTCACTCCAACATTTATATGGTTATTTTTCAGACAAATATTGGGCTCACGGTCAAGGATTTTGTAGCTCGTGGACTAGGACCCTGGTCTGCCAGAAAATTCCTTGTCTGTGAGCCACCATCTTGTTTTTCTGTTTTTTCCCAAAACAAAATGTTGTAGCTTTCTCCACGGGTGACTTTTGGACCAAATGAGGCATGGGTTTTGTTCAGGGTAACCTCCTCTACAACACCGTGCCTTTTGTTTGGCTCAATTTTGGTCAAAAAATAGCTTTTTAAAATTTAGAAATTCTTTGACCATGACTCGCTAATGATCCTAGTCTGTGAGCTGTCAAAATCCTAGTCCATGACCTTGTGGTAAAAGATTTTGCTACCTTGCAGACTAGGATTTAAAAAAACTTTATCATTGCATTGCTAATGAACGATTTGGTCTTTTTAGTTGAAATTTTCAGGGTATTGAGGGGATGCCCTACAGGTGTGAATTATGCTATTTAGGTATTGGGGAATTAAGCAGTTCCATAGATATGCCATCACGAATTTGAGATTTTTCCCATAGGATAACATTGTGGTGCCCCATTGCACTTTTCGGTGCCCATAGCTCGTAAATGATGTAAGATACAAATTCAGTCAATCTTTATGCCATGAGCAGTGCTCATTGTCATGATTACAATGACACTAATTTTTTTTCTAGCTGCTACGATTCCCGAGATATCTGCAAATTAGTGTTACAAGGGTTCCTTGCCCTATAGGGATGCTGTATGGCTCTGTAGCTATGTGTAAGTAGGAGCGCAGGGCCCAGAAGGCCTGCACTCCCACAGATGCATATTGTTATGCAGAAATGGGAAACTTTGTGGGAGCATGGGGCCTGAAGGGCCTCGCACTCCTACCAAAACATGTTATTTACTAGTTATATTACACTTTTCAAAAGTAAGAAATTCATGGTAAAATCAGATTTAATGCATCAGTTAGTTAAAGGAATGTGCGGGAATTGAATGTTAGAGTTGAGCCCCTAACCCCCACAACCCCATCCTTACAGACTGACAAACACCGGGGTGTGCCATGGGGTCATGAGACCTAACTCTCACCCCATATTCCTTTACTGTAGCATGTCAACCTGCTTACACATGGAATGAGGTGAGAGTTGGGCCACATGACCCATGGCACATTCCGGCATCTGTCAGTCTTTGGAAGATGGGGGGTGGGGGTGTTGGGAGCTCAACCCTAACATTTCATTTCCTCAGTTTTGTTGCTTTAACTCTAACTGATGCATTAAATTTATTTTTTTACCATAAATATACGTGTGTATATATATATACACACACACACACACACACACACACACATATAGCCACTCAGAGCTCACGACCGCTGGCAGGCACCTAGCAGAAGCAAACCCATGCTCTCTTGCACCCCACTCCCACTCCCACTCGGAGCTCATGACCACTGGCAGGAGCCTGATAGAAGCAAATACAGGTATAGAGCAGCAAGCGGCCCTCCTAGTTACAACAGTTAGTTTAACTAGTGTAGCACAACGACGTGCAAGTGCACCCCTTCACCCTGGCCTGACTCTAAATTTATAGGTCTTTACATGTCATGTGATGGCCCGTGACCCACTTCTCTTGAAGGGACACTGCCCCTTGGTTTTCAAGCATATCTGAGTAGTGTGCAATTATCAAACAAGTAGTGCAGAATGCCTCTGAGTATACCAAAAGTAATAATTTGTACCTGATTTCTTCATTTTGGCCAACTATTGAAATTAGATATAAGAAAAGCCTCAGGTCTAGATGGCATTTCTACTTTACTATTGAAATTTGAGGCACTTGCAGTAGCACAACACATTTCTTACATTTTTAATCTGTCTATGATTACTGGTACATATCCAAGCGCCTGAAAAAAGGTGAAAGTAATTCCAGTATACAAGTCTGATAAAAAAAATGAAATTCAGAATTACAGACCAATATCCCTACTTCCGATAATATCCAAACTTTTTGGAAAACTTGTGGGG
Organism: Neoceratodus forsteri; assembly: GCA_016271365.2. Classification (NCBI taxonomy): domain Eukaryota; kingdom Metazoa; phylum Chordata; order Ceratodontiformes; family Ceratodontidae; genus Neoceratodus; species Neoceratodus forsteri. The sequence continues at coordinate 729,064,267 of CM057453.1, forward strand.
AAGCAGTTACAGAATTACTTAGAGAAAAATAAAATATATAATTTGTATCAGTCAGGTTTTCATTCCAGCCATAGTACAACAGCAGCTTTGACAAAGGTAACTTCTGATATTCAGTCTTCACTGGATAGGGGCCCTCCTGGTTGGGGCCATATTTATTGATTTGTCTAAAGTGTTTGATATGCTTAGTCACACAGTCCTGTTGAATATGTTGAAGGGCATTGGCCTCGACCAGGTGGCCCTGAACTGGTTTAAGGAATGTTTGATTGGTAGGACCCTGTAAGTTACATTAGGAAAGTTTACATCTCAGTTCGCACTGGTTAAATCTGGGGTCCCTCAGGGATCAGTGCTGGATCTGCTCTTGTTTAACCTGTATGTGAATGATGCTGGTGTCCTCCTAAGGGAGGTAGGGTACCACTCATATGCAGATGACGTGATTTTGTATGCAGAAGGAGCTTCCCCTGAGGAAATTCAGAAAGTGCTTCAAAGGGACTTTGATATTTTACAGGAGTACTATAAGTCATGAAACATAATATTAAATAACAAAAAATCACAAGTTATGCTCTTCAAAAACAAGCAGATAGTTGCAATAAACACTTTTAATCAAAACATCTACTAAACAAATACTAACACAGGTGAACTCGTATAGATATTTGGGAGTATGGCTGGATATACATCAAAAATGGGATATGTGGACAGCTTGATAAAAAGATTACATAGTAGACTAGGAGCGTTATACAGACTGAAAAGATGTATACCAGATAAAGCCAGGGAACATATTATCAACTCTACAATAATTCCACTGTTTGACTATGGGGACATAGTGTATGCCGGTGCATCAAAAATCCTACTAGAGAGGTTGGATACAGCCTTGAATAGATTTGCAAGGTTTGCATTAGATGCTCCTCGTTTGATGCACCGGTGCACTATGTACAGTGTTCTAAACTGCAGTAGTCTTACGGAGCATAGAAACTTGCATATATTGTACCTAATTCATCAATGCTTAAAGAAAAAGTCCCAACCTTACTTGGATGATTTGTTTAAAATACATACACCTAAAGCAGGTTTGCATTCAGCACAAAATCTGGAATTGGAAATCCCAAAAACTAGAACAGCAAAAGGGAACTCTGCACTGAAAATTAGTGGGCCCAAGCTTTGGAATGGGCTACTAGGCTACATGAGAACAAAAATAATTGTACCATGCAATAAGATCAAAAGGTAGCTATGTCAAAGTCCTATTCAACCAACTAACTGTGGCTGTAACTAAAAGTTTGCACTTTTTATGGTCACTGTTCATTTCCTATTATTATTATTGACTTATCTCTAGTCATTCTATATAAGAAGTATGGTTAACACTAGGACTTCATATTTTAAAACAAAAAAAAGAAAGAATGAAAATCTTGTTTTTTGTGTTATGGTATATCAATAGATAAGTTATAGGTGTGTTTGACATTGTTTTATTCTGTATTATGTGGATTTTACAGAACTATGTGTGTTTATGAACATGTTTTGTATGTTATGGACCCCATTCTAAATGAGTCTAAAACTCAATGGGATATCCTTTTCCTTGTGCCTGTAAGAAATAAACTTTTACAAACACAATTATAGAACTGGGACCCACACCCTAATAGAATATATTCTCAACAAATGGCCTGATAGAATTAAGGACACAATGATACTACCTAACTCCCTTAGTGACCACTCCCCAATCATGTTTCGCTGATCGAGTCAACATCCCAAACACCCTAATAAGTCATCCTACTAGTGTGCGCAAAGGTGAGGGCAACTTGAGCAATTTCAAGAATACCTCTGCCAGTGTGGCTGGTCATTAATTGACACAATAACATGTGTGGACCTAGCACTGGGGCATTTCATCTCCCTTTTTAACAAAGTTTGTGATATCTTTGCCCCTTTCAGAAAGCAGAAAAGCAAATTGGCAGGCAACCCCTGGATCACCACACCCCTCCTAGGCCTCATGGCTGCCTGTGACCACCTTTGACATGTAGCGCAGGCCACAAAGAAGCCTAGTGGCTGGCAAAGCTACAAGGAGGCCAGGAATGCCGGCACTCATGCAGTACACCTAGCAAAAATTACCTACTTCCAAGACCTATACTCAAACTCCTGGGGCAACAGCAAAACATTCTGGAAGAACATAAAAAACCTCACTGGCAAGCCCAATAAATCCCCTACTTCCGTAATCAATGTAAATGGTGCTATCACTCAGGATCCAAAAGAAATTGCAAATATATTCAATACTGCTTTCATTGACCTGAGTGGAGTACTCCCTCCCAATTTGTTTAATGACCCTCCCTGTCTGACCAATGACAAAAATGTGAATCTAACCCTTAAAACTCCCCCTTTCTATTTCAAGTCAATAACTACTGTGACAGCTAAAAAATACTGATGGCGGACCCGCAGCAGTTCTACATTTAGTAGCAACACCCTTGATCTTAAAATACTCTGCTTCACCTTAGAATCAGTCCTGACACTTCTGTGCAAGATCCTTAACCTATCTCTCTGTCTAGGCCAATTCCCCTTGATTTGGAAAGCAGCAGTGGAGACACCTGTTCACAAGAGCGGTGACAGGGCCACACACTCTAACTACCATCTGATTTCCATCTTGTCACCCCTCTCCAAAGCATTACAGTGAATAGTTACTGACCAGTTGACTGATTACCTAGCTACCTATAATATACAATGTGCCCAACAACATGGATTTAGAAAGGTGCATAGTACCACCACTGCCCTTCTTGAACACACCGATTTCATTCATAAGTCTTTGGATTGTGGTCACCTTGTGGGGTCAGTCTACATTGACATCACAAAGATGTTTGATACTGTTAACCACACCCTATTACTCATGTCCATACCCACCCTCGGACCCTATCATGATGTCACAGTGTGGTTTGAAAGTTACCTGGAAAATAGAACCCAAAGGGTAAAAATGTATGATAAACTCTCAACCAGCCACCCTGTATGCTCTGGAGTTCCCCAAGGCTCAATCCTGGGTCCTCTCCTATTTAGCCTTTACCTTAATACCCTTTCCCAAGTATGCCCCACTAACCTGCTCCTGTATGCAGATGACATTGTGCTCTTCACCAGCCAGCCTAATCCTCTACCCCTCGTCAGTAGTCTGCAAGAAAGTTTTCTGCAGTTGAGGCCTGGTTTTCCAAACATAAACTAATTATGAATTATAAAAAAAAAACTCTTTGCCAGCCCTCACAAGAAGTATAAAAATGCCCAACTATTTATCACTAACAACCTCAGCTCACGACGTGAACAAGTCCACAACTTTAAATATCTAGGCACAATGCTCGACAGTAACCTATCCTTTAATGAACATGTAAATATAATTTCCAGAGCTGTGAGCATCAGACTAGGGCTTCTGTATAGACACAGGCACAGCATGTCCCAAGAAGTGCTCCGCTTAGCCATTACTAGTTCCATCCTCTCAATTATTGACTTTGGGCTTATAGTCTGTGGGTCTGCCACCAACACCACACTTAAAAGAATAACTGTTGCCCTTAACAAGGTATGCCGCCTAATCACTGGTGCCCAGCTATACACTCACACCTATGACCTTTATGCCTCAGTGAACTGGTTGAACCTCCAGGGCAGGATCTCCTACCAAACCTGCCTGTTCATGAAGAAAATTAGCCTTGGATTAGCCCCACCCTTGCTACTGCAGCTCCTCAACAGGACAAATAACCGCCACCGCATTAGAAGCACATCCAACCCCACCTACCAGGTTCCTTTCTGCCGCACTGCACAGTCTCAGTGAACATTCATGTATAGAGCACCCAGCTGGCTAAATAGCCTCCCACCTGACCTCCTAGCTGACATAAAAATTGGACCCTTCAAAACTAAACTTCGGCAGCATATATTAAAACACAGCAGCTGTGACTGCCCAACCTAATAATTTTGAGTCCTTTTCCCCTTCCAACCTCCTCCAACTCGCACTACATATCAATCTTCTCTATTCCCTACTACCCTTATCTTTTCCCCACCCCCCAAATAACCTTGCTTTGTCTGCACTTCAGCTATTTCAGCTATTTGATACCACCTCCCTTTCCCACCAACCCTGGCATAGTTTTGTTTCTTTCTTGTCTACTTCAAGTTGACTCCTCCATCTTTTCCTTGCCTTACCTCCCCCTTTCAGCATTAACACATCCCACTTCCTTCCACAATCTCCCCCTTCCCATCACCACCCCAAGTCAATCCCCTCCCTTCACATATTTCTGTGTCCTACTCCTATTTTTTCCTCTCTCTATCTCTGCTCTTAAGTGCTCGGTTTAGGATGTCCACAACCCCTCTCTATACAATGCCTGCCTGGGCTGCTCACAACTATACTCTGTATGGGTCCTAACAACTATCCTACTCTCCTACTCTCCTACTTCTCGACTCCTCAGTTTCTGAGGTTCATGACAAGGTCATCCCTTTGACCGCTTATACATAGTGTATAATACTTGTAACCTTGTAACTCATGTAACTTATGCAGCACTTACTCTGTATCATATGTAATCTGTATACTCATTCAGCCTCCTGTACCATGTGATTTGTCCTTTTCCTTCTTCCTTCTATGACGTGGAGCCTTTGTAAAAGAGCCCCTGGCTCAAAGGTGTTGTAATTCCAAGACGTCAATAAATATATAGGGGATACATGATGGGCAGGAGTGCGATATGGAAAATATCTTCACTCCTGCAGAGTGAGCTCTGGATACTCACGAGTGCTGAAGGCACAAGTGAGGTATCCAGAGCTCACGATGCAGGAGTGAAGATATTTTCCATAGCACACTATCTGTACGTCATGTGTTCGATTTATACAATAGGGGTACGAGTTTCTGAAGTATTGTTTGATATTTTGTGTTCTGTTGCTGTTTCTGTGTTTGCTGTTTTTGTGTGAGATTTTCTGAATGGGCTGGCAGTGTTACAAACTCTGTGTGAAAAGATGAGTGTGTTTTACAATGCTAAGTAAGTTAGCTTCAGGCAGCAGTGAGAAAGAAAATGTTTTGTGAAGGTGTCTGTTTTAGAATTCTGGTTGCAGTCAAGCTGTGAGGATCACAGCAATGGGTTGGGAGTGAGTCAGAGTATAGGAAACACCTGAGAATGTTTTGCCATGGTAACTGAGTGGGCTGCAGGCAGCAGTGAAATATCACTCACAGTGGTGATGTCACGACATTATTTATCTCAAGCCGTGATGTCATGACATGAAATATCTCATGTGGTTATGTCACCACAGTGAAGATACATGTTTTTATCACACTCATTTATCCTTCACCCCTATTGTATAAATATATTTATGCAATAGGTGTGGAGATAAATGGAGTGTGATAAATCCATTTATCTGAGCCACTGTGTGTATAAATTTAATAATAACTAGTCAGCAATTTTTTCAATGGGCTGAGCCAGTTATAATTTGCCATTATAACTGGGGTTATAACGGCAAACACGCCACATAAGTAAATGAAGTTGCATCCCAATTGGTTTCCCGCTTAGTGGGCGGCTAATACCGACACAAACATGGCGACTCCTTTGTCCCGCTTAGCGAGGAGCCACCACACCATGAGCATGAATACTGTTTTTTTCACTTTTAAACTATTTGTATCTGGCTGATCCTGCCATTCACAACCTACATGGGCATTTCAGAGCCCCACTAGAGAAAAGCTGATGGGAATGCCTCGTACGCGTTCCGCCAAGAACAACTCTGACTTTGCTTCTTCAGGTCAGAAGATTGCGATCGCGATGTCAGTACACAAATCTGCCCAAATGAAACAAACCTAAAAAAAAACTGTAACAAAAGAAAAAAAGAAAAAATATGAATGGAGAGACAGAGTGTGTGTGTGTGGTTGTGAGAGAGAGAGAGAGAGAGAGAGAGAGAGAGTCAGTGTCTGTGTATATGTGTGTGTGTGTGTGTGTGTCTCAGACTCAGGGCTGGAAAAAATTGCTGCCCAGCAATTATAAATAATAAAAGATGGGGAAGTGTGCTTAAATTTGAAATTAATGGTTGCCCTTGGTGTGGGATGCTTTAATAAACCCCTCGGGCTTCACCCTCGGAGTTTATGTAGCATCCCACACCTCGGGCAACCATTAATTTCTCATTACACACACTTCCCCATCCATTATTGTATATATAATAGCTAGTCAGGCATTTTTCCCATAGCCTGAAGTTACAATTTGCCGTTATAACCCGCATGCATGAGCCAAGTCACTCAGACACAGCCACTCCCTCATTGGCTGTTCACATCCTGTGGGCGGCCTAAATAGTTTTTGAAACATGGCAGCTCCTCACTCGTTTGCGTGAAGCTGCCAGACCGAGCTGTCATCGCTTTTTCTTTCTTTCTTTTTCCAAAACACGCATGTTAGTGTTTCTAATTCTACCTGGTTGATCCTACCATTAGGAAACCTCAGCACTGAAAAACCCAGACTGATGCTCAGTACCTGATTAATCCTGCCGTTCAGCAGCCACACAGAACAGAAAGTGGCAGCGGGAAGGGCTCTGAGGTAAGATCGCAACTGCAAAACAAATCTAAACAGAAAAATGCCTGACCAGCAATTATATTTAATAAAGGATGGGGAAGTGTTACTAACTTGGATTTAATGATCGCCATCAGTGTGGGATGCTGTAATAATAATAATAATGTAGCATCCCACACCTCGGGCGATCATTAAATCCTCGTTAAGAACACTTCCCCATCCATTATTGTATATTTTATGCACACAGCTACTCATTTATACACACAGTTACTATGTCACAAATCTCTTTGGAATTCATTTAGAATGTTCGGCCTCACAAGCAGTACTAACCATATTCAAATGGGAGTAACTTTAAAATAAAAAAAGATAGCATGGTACTGTGAGCATGAAAATTGTTCAGCACAAAATTATGTACAAAATGAGTGGTGCTTCATTTATAGATACCTTATAGATTTTTTATAATTAGCAAAAAAACAGAAGAAAATGTAATTTTTGTGTTCACTTTTTTGACAAACAAATGTGAATAACTTTAAAACAAAAAATGATAGCATGGTACTGTGAGCACGAAAAATGTTCAGCACACAAATATCTACAAAACGAGTGGTGTTTCATTTATAGATACCTTTTAGTTTTTTAATAGTAGCAAAAAACAGCATAAAATTCCATTTTCTTTTCTCTTTTTTCACAAACAAATGAGAATATCTTTAAAATTAAAAAGGTTGCATGGTACTGTGAGCATGACATTTGTTCAACAAGAAGTTTTCTACAAAATGAGTGGTGTTTCATTTAGTAGCAACCACAATGCTAGGCAGACTTACTCTAGGAAAGTTAACCAAAACTCCCAGAAATTATCATTTAAAACAAAGATAAACAGTCAAAACCAAATGTCCCTGGACTGATAGAAAGCACCCCTGTTGCATAAATGAAATATACAATGGTGAGCTGTCAGATAAATTATTTATCTACACTTGTGCTGTTTGACCTCGGACACCTCACTCATGGCTTATGCCACTCGTGAGGTTACCCGAGGTCAGACAGCACTTGTATAGATAAATCATTTATCTGACAGCTCATTGTATATCCTATATATATATATATATATATATATATCTCATCCTAACTATGGTAGCACTACCGTACGATTATATATATATATATGATATATTTATTTGGCATGTGATCAGGTGGGGGGAGGGACCAGTGGACTGCAAGGGAATTCATTTTGTACGGTCAGGATGGCGATTGGAGAATGGAGAGGTAGTGGGACCAATAGACTGCCAGGGTATTTTTTAAACATACAGGGATGGTGACTGGAGACTAGTGAGGGCTGAGGGGCCATTGGACTAACAGGGATGTTCTGTTTTTTTTAAAATGGGGACTGTGATCGGGGAGGGGGGGATGGATGACTACACTTCCAGAAATTTGTTTTTTTAATGGGACAACAATCGGGGAAGGTGAGAGACCACTAGATCACCAGGGAAACTTTCACCATTATCATGACAGGGACGATGATCGTCAGTACCTCTGGCAGCTACTAGGGTTGCACAGAATGCCACCAGGTTTCAGTTGGCAGTATTTTCTTCAAGCATTCAAGCAAAGGTGCCTTACAAATGGCCTTTGCATGGAGAAAATCTTTGGTGAATGGGATTGTGCCCATATGCAGCTCTCCTCCCCCTCATTTGCACAGCAGCCCCCTCCAAACTTTTCCCCATTGCAAACCCAGTTTGCATACATGCAAACTGGGCTTTGTGAATACCACTATTGGATGGTGCAAACTGGGTTTGGGTTTGCGCTGGGGCAAAGTTTTGTGAATCTGGCCCTTGATCTCAAAATCTCTTCAGACATCCTCCAGCGGTTGGCACAGTGGCAGTGGTGGCTGCAACAGCTGGCATGGCTTCAACCCAGCAATCTGACATTGAAGAAATTAAAGCCATGCTTCAAATGCTTTTGCAAGACATCCCTCAGCTTTGAGGCATTGTACAAGACCTTGGCAAGAGGGTAGAAGCAGTTAAATTTTAGGTAATAGACACAGAATACCAATCTATGAGACTAGATACTCTGGTCTCAATTCAATCTGACAGGATGTTATATCTGGAACAACAGATCCAGCTTCTATAGTCCAAGGTTGAAGACCTAGAAAAGTTGGGATGATGCAATAATATTCGTATTGTGGGGTTACCTGAAGGCATGGAAGGCAAGGACATGTGTGCCTTTTTTAAACAGTGATCCCAAAGCTGCTGGACTATGATTGGGATGGCTAGCAAGAAACTGAACGGGCACATCGCACCCTAGCACCAAAGCCAGATAGAGGAGCACCCCCCCTTCCCCGTCCCATACTGGCTTACTTTCTACATTTCATTGTTAGGGAACAGATCCTGAGACTGGTGAGAGAAAAAGGAGAACTTAAATGGAACAGGCACCATATCCATATATTCCAAGACTTTTCTAGAGATTTAGTGGACAGGCGCATAGTGTACGGCCCCATTAAGAGAGAGCTTTCCAGTAAGCACATTCCTTATTTTCTCAGATATCCTGCAAGACTACAAATTCAACATGAGGGGAACTAGCACTCATTTAATTCACCATAAGAGTCCAATCAGTTCCTTAGCTCCCCTTCAAGAACTTTAGCATTCAGTCAGCGCTCCTCGGCTTCTGCAACAGCTGCTGATTAAGGCCCTCAAAAGTCACAAATCACCAAAGTGGGTACCATGGAAAAACAATCCAAAATTATGGAATTCCAGGATGCTGGTCAGCAGTAAAGCCAAAATGTCAATGATCCAGAGGCATGGATGGAACAACCCCCAGATCTAACAATAGCTCACAGAATAGTTCCAGAAGCTGTGGATCCTAAGCCTCTACTCCAGAATCCAGCCCACCTACATTGGAGATGGACCCCTTCCCCATAAAGTGTCCAGTGATCTCCCTTCTCAAACTCAGAGAGTCCCCTGCTAATGTCCAGCTGGACAGGGATAAGCCAGATGTTGAGCAAATGGACACAGCAGTGGCTCCCGTAAAAGACTCTGAGGTTTCTCTCCGCCCAGCTGGGCAAGTACGGTAAAAATGTCTGATGGACACTCCAAAACTCTTCATCAGCCTGCACCCCCTCCATAGACCTTACCACTTCAGAAAGATGAATGGACTCAGCTGTATCCTTTGATGTTTTGTAGTTAGTTTCTTCCTGGTATGCAGTTAGAGTGTGCTAGCTAACCTGTTACATAGAAATGTAGACGTTGACGGCAAATAGGCACATCCAGTCTGCCCATGTTTTTCTACCTTATGAATGTGCCATAATCCTTTACTCTGTCAATGGCCTATTTATTCATACTCATCTGTATTGCTCCCTTATGCCTATCCCATGCCTGTTTGAAGCTCTGCACTGTATTCATATCCACCACTTCCTGCAGTAGGCCAGTCCATGCATCCACCACCCTTTCTGTGAAAAGAACTTCCTCACATTACCCTTTAATCAGTCTCCCTCTAATCTCATGCTGTGTCCTCTTGTCCTGCTATTTTTCTTATATTGAAACATGTTAGCCTTTTTCACCTTAATGCCCTGAAGATATTTGAATGTTTCGATCATATCACCTCTCTCTCTCTCTCTCTCTCTCTCTCCTTTGCTCTAGGGTATACATATTGAGCTCTGTTAATCTGTCCTCATATGTTTTTCTGATTCAGTCCCTGCACCATTTTGGTTGCCCTTCTCTGGACTGCCTCCATTTTGTTAATGTCTTTATGCAGGTGCGACAACTGGTCTATTTACTATGCAGATCACGAGAGTCCTTAGCGTGCCCATCTTTTTGCTTTCCCATGTCCCTCCCTTTCTCATTGGATTGGAGGGATCAGGGCTCACCACATATCCCTCCCATTAAAAATGGGTGTGGTTTAGTATTCCCCTTCCCCAGAACACCCATGCTTTCTCTCATTCTCAATTGTAAGTATGTGTTGGTCATAGTTATGGGGACCTCTCAGAAATGGAATCTAATGTTCCTAATTTGTGCTTCTCTGCAGTGTTTATGACTGGGCAAGCTAGGACCCCTAGAAAGGGTTAAATAGTGTCATTGTGGGGGGGGGACAGTTTAACATCATTGTGACTAAGGTAAATTAAGGTTGAGGTAACTGGAGGAGGGAGCAAACAAAAACAAATTCCTCAGGTTTGTTTTATTCAGGGGCACAATACATGTTAGGACTGGTTACTCCTGATATCTTTCTTCTCACTAACTGGGACACAGAGTAGTGCATTTAGTGAAAAACTGTCAGGGAATGACAGTACTGTTTCCATGGTGATGCTAGTGGTGGGAAATCAGGCAGTCCACATGTTCGTGCAGTTTGGAAATGAACCAAGAGAAATGTGAAATCAAGTGTGAAGGGACTCGAACTTGGCTCGTATTCAGAGGGGCCCCTCTCTCAGTTATGTCCCAGCACTGTGCCAGATTAAACAAGCAGGAAGGCAAGAGGAGATAGGTGCACTTTACAACACTTTGATTTCATTTGTCAGATATGTATCTCACATTTAGTTCACACTCCCATATGTTCATCGCCTTATTATTTTTCTCCCCCTCGCATCACTGTGTTCAGCTTGTGGGGGACAAGGGAAATAGATGTCCAATGTATTGTTACAGATTTGGCAGTTTTGACCCCCCCATCCCCCCTTCTCTCCCTCACAACAGGGGTAGAAAATAGTTATTCATTCCCGACACCTCATCCCTTTAATTTTACAGTGGATAGTATTCCTTACCACACATAAGTGAAGAGCTAATGGTGCTGCAAGGGAACACTCCCCCCCCAACCCCTTTCCAAATGTAAACTTAGCTGGAAATGGCTCCTTTATGAGAAGGGTCACTTTTGAAGACTTTTACAGGAAGGAGAGTGAAAACCTGTTGTTTTGAACCCAGTAAAACAGTAGGCAAGAATTGGGAATATAAGAAGGAGCATGGTCTCCGTTCCATAATTTGACAGTTGAGATTGGCCACATACTTTTGTGCCCATAGAGGGAAACTCAAGGGCTCACCTGCCTGCACAGCCAGGTCAGTAGTCATGAGTGCAAGTGCCACAACTATACAGAGCAAGTAATTTAAATCTACCTAGCACATAACTTGTTTTTCTCTGTTTTGATCCCGTATAAAATAGCAGGTTGAGGAAAGTTGTAAATTAGTCAGCCTCCAAATTACTCTTGCATCTTAGAACAAATTCTCCTCACCCACCATTTGCTGAAATGCATAATCAGTCCCTTGATGTGAGATTGACTTCCCCGATGGTTATCTGGGCAACGGCATGCACCATACCCTTCAGACATAATCATGTCCCTCAGAGATGGAGGAGGTGTGTTGCGAGTGGCGGAGGAGTGAACCACGGACTCTACTGTAGCCATAGTTCCAAAACCTGCATTCTTTTGGATAATGCTGCACTGTGCCTTTACCTACCTTCACTGTATGCGAACATAACCTTGCTAGTGAGGTTCTCTCACAGTGTAATCATCTTTTACATTTCAGCATGAACAATTACTCCCCCCAACCCTCCCTTTCCCTCCTTGTGAGGACTTAGATTATGGAGCCCACCAACAAGAGGGCCTGCACAACACATTTTAAGAACAGCCAAGCCATGCATTGTGATGCTTTCAACTGAGCACCCAAGGGGGCTATGCACCAGAATGTAGGGAAGTCCTACAAGGGGAGTTAGCCTATATTCACAAGCCTGGCATATGTTAACTGGTTAAGAACTACTACTTGCCCATCAATGTAGGGGTCTTGACTGACACTCTTGACATAGGTGGGAACCTGTCTTCATAATCTTCCACAGGAGCAGCTTGGAACACTAGCAGGGGAAATATTTTTTACTAGGCACGCAGGTTGGAGTCTGAAAGCTCACATCTGTCTCCTACTCACACTCCTGCAACAGTGAGTCAGCACCATTAGCTTGATAAATTATGGGACGTTGTATGCCCCCTCCCCCATCTCGCTATTGACAGATCATGTTTATTATAACCTAATCCCATTTGTAACTATTGGCTTCACCTCCATACACCCCCTTTTCCCCTTATCCCCATTCCCCTTCCTTTTCCAAACCATTACTCTTGTTCCATTCACCTTCTTTCCTATTAGTGCCCCTTAAACCTGGGCGACTGCACTCATGAGATTTAAGAGTCTTGACTATATTTAACTGGGTGACTCCTATATATTTTGTTTTTCTAGTTTAGTTAGTTACTGAGCATAGAAGTTAGTGTTCTGTTGCCAGAGTAGTTAGGTAGGGCAGAGAGGTGAACAGAGTGGGCAGCCTAGTGTTGCTCCTCACAGATGCACTCCTTCTTGCCATCCTCAAGGAAGGGACTACTTTGTTTCAAAGTCTTTTTGGTAGTTTTTGATATAAAACAGCCCAGAATTTAAAAGGTAATAAATTTTCTCTCACAGATGCTCAGCCTCGATGAGAAGAACTGGAAAGGGATCCAACTGAAAGGTACATTTATCCCACCCTTTCTCCCACAGGTGGTCTTATTTGTTCTGTTCCTTACACTTTTTCAAGACTTTGACTATCCACTATCCTCTTTATACATCAGCCAATGATGCTTCTATGGCCCTCTTGGCCTGATTCGAACTTCCCACATGAGAATCATCTACCACAGAGATAAGTGCAAATGACAGAATGCAAATGCATTTTGAGGAACATGCAAGGAGTTAATTACCCCATTAAAAGAAAGAAAATGTTGTCCACTCTCAAAAAGTTGCAATGTGATGTAACGATGCTGCAAGAAACACAACTACTAGCTACGAAGCTGCTAAACTGCAACAAGAGTGGGTGGGGGTAAGGATTTCTAGCTGCTTCTTTACCAAAAAATGAGGTGTGTCTGTCCTCATAAAGAGAGGCTTCCAATTCCAAATAATGGCCACAGAAAAAGACAGAGAAGGCAGCTGAGTTCTGGTTAAGAATAAAGTACAACTCAGAGATATACTCTTAAACATATATGCCTCCAGTGAAGACAGGCTGAATTTCTTCCATGCACTGTCACAGAAAGTAATAGACTGCATGACTTCTGATGGTCTAATCCTTATGAGTGGGGACATCAATTTAATGGTTGACTCTGTTCTAGACAGGGCCCCACCAGAGCTGGGCCTGCCATCACACGGGAAGGTTAGACAGGCACTCAACAAAATGTGTAATGATCTAGCATTTCAAGAGGTGTGGAGAGTCATGCACCCCACAGAGTGGGATTTCACATACCGCTTTCCATGTTTTTCTTCTCAAAGTAGACTAGCTAACTTTCTCTAGAGTACAAATGCCATGTCAGAAATCCTATGGGCAGATATTCATTTTCTGATAGTGTCGGCACTTATCCCCAAATGCAAAGATGGAGGGGGAACCCTTTATTATTACAATTGCAAGACTTCATCTCCTAGCTCTGAGGAGAGTTACAATCATATTTCCAAATCGATAGACAACCAGGTGCTTCAGAACAAATGTTTTGGGAAGCCTTTAAAGCCACCATTAGAAGGCAGATAATTGGCTATTCCACAAAACTCAATAAAAAACAGAAGGCAGAGTTCACGTCTCTGCAACATCAGTTATTAGCGGTGGCGAGAGCCCTTTATGCAGGTTTGGAACAAAAACAGTTGCTGCTTTATAGAATAAGGCATCTCAAATACAAATTCAACAGAATAATACACCAACAAGCAGAAAGGTCATTGTTCTTTCTCTGTCAGCATTACTGGAAGTGAGGTGAAAAGTCTTCAAGACTTTTGACATACAGGCTGAAGCAGAATGCTGCAGATATTCAAATTCCAGCCCCGCATACTTCCATGAACCAAACCGTCACTGATCCCCTACAGATCAGTGCCATGTTTAAAGAATTTTTTGCAGATTTGTACACAAAAAGATTGACCCACCAGGAAGTGAGAGAGCCAACTTCTTGCAGAAAGTAAATACGGTCAGCATCACACCAGCCAAGCAGGCTGCCCTGGATGCACCCATTACAGTGACAGAAGTTTTAGGGGCTATTCAAGCTCTGATGAAAGGGAAAGAACCAGGTTTGGATGGGCTTTCTGCTGACTTCTATCAGGCATTAGTGCAGAAACTGGCTCCATAACTTCACGTTCTGTTAACAGAGATGGCAGCTAGTGGAACACTCCATTTTGCAATGCAAGAGGCCACAAGCACTGTACTCCCTAAACTATGAATAGATAAACAGGTGTGTGGGAATTATAGGCCAGTTTCCTTAATAAATGCAGATGCTAAATTATTTGCCAAGATTTTAGCCTCGTAAATAGAGACGATGATACTTAACTTAATTCACCCCTTGCAGATGGGATTCCTAAAAGGAAGGCAGGCCTCAGATAATATTAGAGCATTGGCAGACCTCATCTCACTAGCTCATGAAAGATCTTCTTTAGCAGTGTTGCTGACCATCAATACAGAGAAAGCCTTTGATTCCATTGAATGAGACTACCTGTTCACAGTCATGGAGGCTACAGAATTCGGTAGTCCTTTCATCTCATACATCAAGGCATGTTACTCTGCTCCCACAGCGATGGTACTGAAAAAGGGCATATTATCAGGCAGGTTTTCTCTCTATCAAAACATGTGACATGGTTGCCCCATGTCACCTTTGCTCTTTGTATTGGCACTGGAACCTCTAGCAGTGGCCATAAGGCAGAATCCCAAAATAACAGGGATCTCAGCAGGTCAAGACACCCATAAACTCCTTTTATATGCAGATGATATACTCCTGACTCTGTCTGACATAGACAGATCCCTGCCTGCTACCCTCTCTATGGTAACATTCTTTGGCACACTATCTGGCCTGCAGGTTAATTGGGCAAAAACAGCTTTTACCACTGAAGGGTTGCTCTCCCCTCTCTCCCTCATTATGGTATCTCCAGGTTAAGTGGGCCACGCATGAAACACATTATTTAGGGATGCGTATCTCCCCTACTACTGGGGATTGGATTGCCTTAAACTTGCAACCATTGCTCTCTGAGTTGCAGATAGACTTTGACAGGTGGCATAAGCTGCAACTCACTCTCCTCGGTAAGATTGCTGCCCTCAAAATGGTGGCTCTTCCCAAGATCAAGTACTGGATGTCTTACTTGCCTATGAAAATTTTAGCCTGCTGGTGGAATAAGATGAACAAGCTGTTCTCCTCTTTACTTTGAGGTCAATGCTCTCCTAAATTTGGAAAAAAGAGTCTCAGAGGTCCTCTCGGGAAGAGATGCTGGAATGCCCCTTGGCTGTGGGCCCACCACACAGTACAAGGAATCAGGAGTGCACTAATATGGATACAAAAAAACACTTATTCCCCTTTGTGGCTTCAAATTGAAGTGGCCCTGAGAGGTGACCCACCATTGCAGTTACTATGTCATGACACTCCTTCCCAGATGGCTCTCTCACTCTGACCATGGAATTCACAAGGTCCTCCTTCCAGCAACTACAAAAAAGGTTGGCTTGGCAAATATTCTCCTTAGGACACTCTGAAACCTTGTGGCAGAATCCTAAACTGTGTATTAAAGGCCACATGGTACACTGGATCCTTTGGGACAAACAAGGAATTAAGGCACTGGGAGATGCCATATGTCCCTCCTCAGGAGTGCTGAAGTCCTTTCAGCAGTGAAGAGCAGCATTCTATCTGGCAGTCTCTGACCATTGGTGATATTTACAATTCAGGCATGTAATGTTTCATTGGTTAGGTAGATCCCTCTCCTACCATCTCCCACGTATAGGTGATACAGTGGACAGCTGAATTCGATGCACCTGTAAGAGAAATCACGAAGTGTATGAACATTTTCAGGAGCTGAAGCTTCTGAAATGGGAAGCTCATGGATTAAAATGGGAAGTGGATCTGCAAGTTATGATAACACCAGACACATGGCAAAAGTGCTGGGAAATGGCACACTGGGGGTCTTTGGACCCCAAAACGCAGCTCATAAAGAAGAAAATTCTAGCCCGATGGCACCGTACACTAAACAGGCTAATTAAAATGGGATTCAACATTCCCAATGAATGTTGAATATGCCATCAATCACCTGGCAATATTGGTCATATACTTTGGTCTTGTTCAGTATTACATACAACCCTTCTAGCCGGCCCGGTGGGGCTGAGAGTTGAGGAACTGGAAGCCACACCTCACACCACACTGGTGACCTGGGTTCGGGAATGGATTTGGGTCATTCAGGGGTTGGCTGGGGGAAGTAAGGATTGAGCATCTGGAGGACTGCTCTCCTTTCTCAGGGAGGGGGGTTTGTGCTGCATGTGTCAGCACAGCAAGAAGGGGTTCAGTCCTCACCCAGAGTGCTTGGCTGCCTCTGCAGAGGTGGAGACAACTGCTGCACCCATTGCACAGGTGCAGGTGTGAGGGAGAAAAGAAAGAGAGGAAAATACCAAAATACCGGGGCCCAGCAAGATCCATGATGGCCCCGATGAGCCGGAGGACGTACCCCTCTGGGGGGGGTTGTAGCCCCTGCTGGATCCATGGAGGTGGTAAAATAATGTCATGATAAAAAAAAAACATATATCCCTTCTGGCTAGAGGTCATACGCACAACAGAACAAAAATCTGCAAATGACACTACCCACTTCCCCTGCATTTTGGATACTTGGACACTACTCCCTTCTTCCAGAAGAAAAGGCATATCTTAAATGACAAATTCATACAGTAGCGATGGAGGTGAAGTGGCATTTAATAATGCGGTGGTGCTCCTCCATGGTACCTATAGTGGTAGAATGGTATGCAGAGGATATGCTTACATTTTCCTTAGAGTTCTATACAAAACAAGAGGTGGGATTGATGAATTTGGCAAAATCTGGACTGTTTGGCTGACTAATCTGAACTTGGGGCTTCATAGGGGAATCAGATAGTGGATGAACTTAGATTCACTATGTGAGAAGGTCATATTAGTCTAAGTCCCCCCCCCTTTACACATTTACATATACCTCAAACCAACCTAGACTAACTTGCTAACTAGAAGTGATGATTTGAGCTCTCAGGATGACTTCTATATCGCATACGGGGTGACTGTAGGCTAATGTTAAGTATATGATTTGAATAAGTAAACTGATTAATAGAGCATCAGTGAGAGGATTCGTTAAAGGGATATGCTGTTGATTATTTTTAAAGGACTTTTTCTAATAGTGATGTATGTGGTTATATTTGGTTAAAGTTAATACAAAATAAACCTCACATCTTGAGACTGACTTCATGTAATCACTATCTATGTCTTTAGGTGGGCTTTTTCATTGCATCTGGTTATCTTACAGGGCTTTTGTTTTAATTATCTGCATATGTATTTCTCTTTGCTCTCCCTACATACTTTTTAGAGTTGTAATTCCATGGGGTAATTTTTCTGAGGCCAGGATGGTTTGTCTGGTTATGTATTGTGTTTGTGTTTTATGGATTTCTCTTATTTTGGAAAACTTCAATAAAACATTTATATACATTTGTGTGAAGAAAAAAAAAGGAAAGAAATTTTGGTCCTGAGCATGCTCAGTAAGGTCTTTTGGACGGACATTTGATAACCACTGTGCATGCTCAGAGCCAAAATTTCAAATCCTTATAAGTTGGGAACAGATTAATATTTCTTCACCAAACCAATGAAAGGCACCATTCTGGGACAAGCCCTTTGTACCCTGAAAATTGCAGACCAAAATTCCAAACCAGCTGGGCTGTAGATGATGACAAAAAAACCCCAACAAAAATCCAGATTTTTCCTAAAAGTGCACTATCCAGCTCTTGGAATCTGCACATCGAACTGGAAGAAAATTTAGCAAATCCTCCAGACTGTACATGCAAAATTTTGTGCAATTCTGTTGAACAGGGGTGAAGTTATTAAATAAAGTGGAATGGTAGCACCACTATAGTTAGGGTTAAGTAGGCTGTTTAATATTAAACCCCTAACTTTGCACTTTAAAAGCATCACCACCATTCAACAGATTTGCACAAAAGTTTGCATGCATGGTCTCGGGGGCAGGGTCTTTTGATGTGGCAAGGTTTGTTCTAGTCAGATGTGCTGATGCTGAGAATTGGATAGGGAAAAGTGAAAACATCAGGGTTTTTTACTGTTTTTTGTCATCACTTAGTGCCCAGATGGTTTGGAGTTTTGCTCTGAAATTTTCAGGGTAGAAAGGGCTTGTGCTAGAGTGGTGCCTTTTGCTGATTTGGTGAAAAAACACAAAAAACATTAATCCATTCCAAAGTTATAAATATTTGAAATTTTTGTTCTGAGCATACTCAGTCTGGTCTTTTGGATGGCTGTTTCATATGAAAGAAAATTTGGCTCATATGAAAAAAGACTGTTTTGTATGGGGGTAATCTTGTTTTGTGAGAACACATTCTTTTGTCTCATGGCCGTCATCTTGTTTCCATTTTTTTTTTCCAAAATAAATTCAGAATCCATAAAAATGGTATCATGGAAACACATCAACACATGTATCTTGATAATCAGGATCCTATTAGGTGGATTCTGCATTTACATTTCTGAAAAATGACCCAGAAATGTGTTTTTAACACATTGTAGAAGTTTTTTTCGTGAGCTTATTTTTTTTTTTTTTTGTGTGGCTATTTGAAACAAGAACTGGCCATATGAAACATGATTTGACCTTCATATGAAAAAAGAATTTGAACTTAGTGTTTTTTTTCACATCTTTTTTTTGTATGAAGGCATTTTTTGAGAGTATGACACAATCTCAATAAAAAACATTCCACTCATATGAAAAAATAATTTTGACTTAATTTTTTTTCACATTTCAACTTTAACAAGACAAAACTGCATCAGTATTTGCAGTTAATGGACAGTCTACATATTAAAAGAAAGGTCTTAATGAGTACAACAAGACAAATGCATAACCCCCCCCCAAAAAAATTAGGAGTCTTATAAAAAAACATAATAAAAAAATCTAAATTCCCATTGGATAACACTGCAGCTTTAACAAACCATAAGTCATCAACAGTTGGAATTAAGGACCAATGTACACATATTAAAAAATGGTGTTAATAATAATATATAACAATTTTTATTTATATAGTGCAATTCAGAATTTATCAATGCGCTTAACAATAAAACAATAAAAACAGAATAAAAAGATAAAATACAATAGAACATACATTAACAGAGTATGCATTCAGCGATACTTCTTACAGTTAGTCCCCAAAAGCATGGCTAAATAGGTCTGTTTTTAAGGACATCTTAAAGCTCTCCACAGTTTGGCACTCTCGGATCCGATGAGGTAGAGAGTTCCACAGGGTCAGGGCTGCATACATAAATGCTTGAGCACCAGAAGTTTTCAATATAACCCTGGGGACCTCTCGAAATCCCTCATCAGCTAAGCGGAGGGGGTGGGGGGCAGTAAGGAACCAGGAGTTCTTGCAGGTAGCCTGGACCCTGTCCATGTAGGGCCTTATAGGTCAGAAAACTGACCTTGAAGGTGATCTGCCACTGTACAGGCAGCCAGTGCAGTTCATGCAGCACAGGGGTGATATGACTAGCCCCAGAAACCCCAGTCAGTAGCCTGGCCACAGCGTTCTGCACCAGCTACAAGCAGTGGATATCAACCCCTGGAAGCCCTAGGTAGAGGGAATTACAGTAGTCAAGGTGTGAGGTCACAAAGGTGTGGATCAGTGTTAGAAGGTCGTGAGACAGAACAAGGTGCTTAATCCGGGTGAAGTTCCTCAGATGGTAAAAAGAGAACTTGACTACTGCCAACACTTGCATATGCAGTGCCAGCCCCTCATTAAAAATCACCCCCAGATTCCACACCTGAACAAAGGGCAAGAGTGGGTTACCTCTGAGCCAAAGCCCTGAGGCAGACGGGGCCCTGCCTCTCTATCCCATGACCCAGATCCACCATCAACACCTCAGGTTTATCGGGATTAAATCTTAACCAACTGGCTTGCATCCAGTCCTGGAGTTCTACAAGGCAGCTATTAAAGACAGAGACTGCACTATTCTGGTCGGGTGCAAAAGACAGGTAGAGCTGGGTGTTATCTGCATAACAGTGAAACCTCAGCCCATACTGTCTCACAATGTCTCCCAATGCAGCAAATACACCGCGAGCAACATAGGGGACTGCACAGAGCCCTAAGGAACTCCACATGACAGCGAGAATGATGCCAAGGAATAAATCCCAGACTCCACTTTCTGAGTTCTGCCAGTGAGGAGGATCTAAACCAACTGAGGACCATGCCTGACAGGCCTCAGATATCCCTCAGGCACCCCAGCAGCCCCCCATGGTCCATAGTGTTGAAGGCTGAGAGATCAAGAAGGACCAAGATTGAATGATAAGTCTAACTAAGCTGCTCCTGCTCTCCTTGTTCCCCTTTCTGCTGTATTTTCTCATCTAGGTTTTATGTGAGTACCTAGGTGGGCAAATTTCTTGCCTAGAAAATATTGCACTAATACAAATCACGAGACGACTCAATCTGGGACCATGGCTCTCCTTATTGTGTTTTTATTGCTCCTAAGGTACAGAATTTTCAGCCATACAGTGCAATTCGAAGTACCTCAATGCAATTCAGTTCTCCAATGTACCTTATCAATACCTAATGTTATAACAGTCTACCGTGCAGACACTATGTCATTCTCCTCTCCCCTTTTAGCCTATTCCCCCTGGTTAGCCTACACCCCCTTGCTACTGTCCTCACCTATGTCTACCCAAGCACTTACATTGATCACGATCAACTGTCATTACAGTGGTGCCGCCTCTTGCACAGCACGATATGGGTTGCCGCGAAGAAATAAAAAAGCAGTCTTCATTCTTATAAGCTCCTTAAAGAAAGTTATACTTCTGCTTCTTCTCTGCTCAGGAAATGTGGAGCTCAGCCCTGGCCCCCCTACAACTTACCTTGCCTATCGATTTTGCTGAGGCCACAGGTCTCAAAATGATGATGGTCAACATTTTAAGCCTGCCTAAAAAACTTGTACAGCTGCAAGCCTGGGCTGCACACGTTAACCCAGACCTTATCATAATTACTGAGTCGTGGTTAAAAAGACAAACACTGATCAGCAAATATCACTGCAGGCTACAATTTATTTAGAGCAGATAGAGAGTCTAGAGGTGGGGTGGTTATTTACGCCAAATCTAAGTACTTGGTCACCAATATTAGTTGCAAATCTCTAGCCAAGGAATTTGAGTTAGTTTCGCTGAGCCTTCATCTCCTCCTCGGAATGTATCACTATCCTAGGTGGCTATAGACCCCGTCTGGTGGTGATGAAGTCCTTAATCTTTGAATTCCATGTTCAGAGATGCAAAAACTGAAACAATATTTCTAGGAGATCTAAATATGGACTGGCTGTCACCTAAATCACACAGCCTCAAATCCCTTTGTGACGAGCTAGGTCTTGGGCAATTAGTCAGTGAACCTACTAGGAACAACACTCTAAATACTGCCAACAGTTCCATTCTAGATGTGGTACTAACCACCCATCCACACAAAATATCTCATTTGGCAGTGTTTCACAATGACATGAGCGATCATGGAATTGTTGCTTGCATAAGATCTCAAATTAAGGCCCGTCCGCAACCCATCTTTATAACAAAAAAGATTCTTTCGCAAATTCAGTGCAGTAAACTTCCTATCTGACCTGAGCATGATCAGATGGCAAGATCTTTACCTAACCAAAGATGTCAACAAGGCAGTTTGCATCCTTAATGATAAACTCACTACAATAATAAATAAGCATGCCCCTTTCATCAAAGTAAGGGTACAGAACCCTGGTTCACCTCTGATCTCAAGGCAGCCCTTATGGCTCGAGATAAGCTCTGGGCTAAAGCTAGACATTCCAAAGAATCTTCTGATTGGCAGGCCTTTAGAACAGCCAGGGAATAACTGTGTGAAACAACTTCACTCTGCTAAAGCTAACTATTATATTTCTACTCTCGAACAAGCTAAAGGGAACCCTCATAAAATATGGAAGACTATCAAAGCTATAGAAGGACGGCCCATGGCCCCCTCTGTCCCAACAAAGATAGTTGCAAGTGGCAATATTGTGGAAAACAAGTCCCTAATCCTGTAGGAACTTAACTCCCACTTTGCCACAGCTGGATTAGCTTTTGACTCGTCACCTTATGCTGGTGCTGCGGTAAGCCAGCATACCCTTCCCGCCACATCTAGTCCTGCACCCAGCCCCTTACAACTGCGCGAGATAACTTATAAAGAAGTAGAAGATTCTCTTCTTAACTTAGACACCAAAAAAAGCGCAGGGGACGATGGCTTGGAACCTTTTCCCAAGGTCAGGCTACGCCATCTCACTGCCCCAATTCTCACATCTTCAATCTTTCCATTACATCTGCTACTGTGCCGTCCTGCTGGAAATCAGCACATATCCTCCTCTATTTAAATCTGGTGACCCATGCGATGTAAACAACTATAGGCCTATCTCCATATTGCCTATCCTTTCTAAAGTTCTCGAAAAACTGATCCATATTCAGTTAAAATCTCACTTGAAACCTTCTCTCTCATTAACCCAGCTCAATCTGGCTTCCAGGGCTAATCATAGCACAATCACTGCACTAGCAAAAGTAACCAATGATTGGATCTCTGCTATAGATGCTAAGAAGGTAACTGGTGCAGTCTTTTGGACCTCAGCAGCTTTTGATACTGTTGATCACAAACTATTAGTCAATTGCCTTGCAAAGTTGGGTGCCACATACCATACCACCCAGTGGTTCTCTAGCTACCTAACTGGAAGATTCCAAAAAGTAAAGGCGGAAGGCTTTTTTTCTGCTGCCTTGCTAGTTGCAAGAGGAGTCCCCCAAGGATCCATCTTAGGCTCTATCTTGTTTTCTCTGTACATTAATGACTTAGATGCTAACATATCTATGTCCAATCTGCACTTTTTTGCAGATGATACTGTGTTGTATAATTCTGGCTCATCGTTATCTGAAGTCAAGGGAGTGCTTCAAGTGGACTTCACACAACTTAAGCAAAATCTAATAAAGGCATAGCTTCTGCTCAGTGCTAAGAAGACTAAAGCGATGATATTCTCCCGCAGTGCTGTCTCAGGCCCCCCCAATACCCTTGCCCAAGACTTCATTGTCACCACGCTAAACGAGCCTCTGGAAGTTGTAACCAAATTTAAATATCTAGGTATCTGGATCGATAATAAATTATCTTTCAGTGACCACGTCGAAGATGTCTCTAGAAGGTTAAAGCAAGGTTAGGTTTCTTCTACAGAAATAGACCCTTTCCCCTTGAAACTCGAAACAAGCTTGTACAGGCCACTTTTCTCTCCTACTGACTATGGCGATGTAATCTATTCCTCCACCACTCTTGCAAATCTAAGTAAACTGGACATCCTTTATCACCATGCATTACGGTTCATTACCAACTCCTTACGCTCACACCACTGTGACTTATATGCAGCTGTTGGTTGGACATTCCTTATTACTAGACGCCTGCTCCATGCTGGGCTATGGACTCTTAAACTGCTCCTGCAGAAATTGCCAAGCTATCTCGTCCTTATTAGTATCTCACATAGTGCATACTCATTAAGAAAATCTGACTTTATTATGCTTGACATACCAAGGACGCTGGACTTCTTTGTAAACGTATATTGCATATGCCCTCCCTCCATTTGGAACCAATCTACAAACCGCATTGAAACTAACTAGCACAGTTTCAATAAACTTCTACAAATCGCTAAGTTCAGCCAAAATAAAAGACACCTGTAACTGTCATTAAGTCTCTTCCTTCCCATGTGTGCCATATTTATCCACTGGTAAGGTATAATTGATTTGTCATATTAACTGCTTTCCTTCCCCTTCTACTCCTGGCTTTATCTTTGCTTACACTCCACTGCTACTCTATCAAATCACCCTCCCCCATATCAGTTGTAGACTATTGTTTGTTCTAGCTGCCAAAATACTGTATATGTATTGCACATACCAGTCATCATGTTTCATTTATCAGTATGCAACCTGTAAGTTGCTTCCTGTCTCATATCAATGTTTACCACCTGCGGTCACCCTATGTGGTACCCTTGTATGTATATCCAGCCTGTATCATGTAACGTGCATTTCATGTATATACTGTTATTACCTATCTGTGTTTGTACTTTAAGTGTTTATGTCACAGGACCGCCTTGTGAATGAGCTTGCTCAATGGAGTTTTCCTGCAATAAACTTGAACTTGAAACTTGAATGGTGCTTCTGATCTCTTGCAATCAGGAGATCATCGAGCACCTGAACCAGAGTGGTCTCAGTAATTCCTATGCACGCTCGTAAGTTTGCAAATTTTCAATATTTTCACTCCAGATTTTCAACATTGCCATTTTACCACACCTCCTTATGAGCAGTGCAGCTGTCATTTTTCACAACTTGCCCAAAACATGTTTCCGCCCATGTAGAGCACAATGGCACAGTCGGTGTGCGAACTCAATGTATGGGACACATTAAAAAATCACAGTGTCACTGTTCATGAGCAGAGATCTTAAAATGGCTATGTTGAAAACTTGTGAAAAAATTTCTAAATGATCTGTTTTAATGAAAGGCATTGTGTAAGTTCCTATCATGACGCCGTAGTTCGAATCTTCAATATTTGCACTCCAATGAGTTCCAAATACCTAAACAGCACATAGAAGCAAGCAACATCAGCATTGACAAATGCTTGTACCTCTTTGTCACTGATTTTTTAAGCATGTCCAAGTGCCAAATACCACTGCAAATACCTGCAAGCTTAACATTCGCACTGACAAATGCTTGTTAGAATTTTTTCACCAAATTTCAACATAGCCATTATAAGACTGCTCATGAACAGTGTCACTGTGATTTTTTAATGTGTCCTATTACATTGATTTTGTACACCGATCATGTATTGTGTACTAAGTATGGGTGAAACACATTTTGGGCAGGATGTGAAAATTACAGCTGTACTGCTTATAAGAAGGTTTGGTAAAATGGCAATGTTGAAAATCTAGAGTGAAAATATTGAAAATTCGCGAACTTACGAGTGCGTAGGAACTGTGCGATGCAGGCTCTTAAAACAGTCATTTTTAGGAATTTTTTTAACCAAATTTTCAACATAGGCTTTTAGAGAGCCCAACTTATGAACACTGGCAGTGTCATTTCATTACTTCGTCCCGAAAGGTGATTTCATGCAGTGACCACGAAATCATCCTTCGGGCCTGATTAACACCATGACAGTAGAAGAATTCATGAGGAGGGGTCCCAAAAACCCCATGTTGAAAATTTGAGCCCACAATTCCCCAAAATGCTTGAGATATGCAACAAAGTTGAAAAAACTCTATTTATTCCATTATACAGCTTACCGGCATTTCCTCAGTTTGCGGTCGGCTTTGAAGAGTGCAGACGTGTTTCCGGCCCACCAATGATTGTCACGCCAAGCTCCGGAGGTAAGTGTGAGGGGGGTGGAGGAGGTGCAGTGGTGGGTACGGGATTTAGGGGAACAGGAGATGGTGAGGGAACATTTTCTTGTTTACAGGGTTTTTTTTTTATTTGGACTATGCGGGATGTTTGCCACGCTGGGGTGGGCTCCCAGCATGGCAGCTGGAAAGGCTGTTTTGGGGGGGCTGGAGCTGATGGAGATTGGGCACCCCTGTCAGCTATAACAAGATTTGCCACGCTGGGGTGCGATCCCAGCGTGGCACCTGAAAAGCTTTTGGGGGGGGGCTTGCAGCCGTGGAGCCAACGGGGGATTTGGCACCCCTGGTCGACTATAATATTTTTGCCATGCTGGGTGGGCCCAGCATGGCACCTGGACAGCTTTTGTGGAGGGAGAAGGCGGAGCTGACTGGGATTGGGCACCCCTGGCCGCTACAGTACATGGGGATGGAGTATCATCACGCAATGTGCGGCTTATGCAGGGGAGAGTTTGCCCAATGAAGCAGAGCTCTCTCAACTGTATGCCACTGCATTTTCGACTGCTGTGATAGACAGCTGCAACAGTCATTGGAGAACTGCGGCCGCGCCTGCAAACTCACTGACTGAATTGAAAGACGGGTGCCACACCTCCGAAAACGTGGATGATGGCACTATGTTTCTTGCACATGCATGCATGCAAGCAACATAAAAATGATTAAAACAGGGTTATTTTTTCTTACAGTTCTTTTATTAAATATTGTTTGTGGTACATCTTTCCACCATGTGTGTTAAATAGTTCCCTGTTGCTAGGCAGAATATTGAGAAGCTCCCTCCAAATTCAGAGAGATATATTGCTGCAGGAATAGAATATATGTTTTGTATTTACTTTATTCTTAATTCTTTATAACAGAGAGTGATAAAGGAGATGTATGCTGGCAGAGATGAGATGCTGGGAGAGTGAGGTGTGACGGGGAGACACATGGAGATGCTGCATGAGTCTGAGTGTCATTTAGTAGTAGGATTGCTGGTGAATATGCAGCTGAATCTACAAATAAAAGGTTCAGTTGGGGGCTGATTTTTTTTTAATTATTATTACTTTTGTGACGAGGCAGCATGAGTGCCATAGGGAAGTATGGGTGGGGGTTCCTTGGGTCAATTCTCCAACAGAAGTGGAGTGCAGGTGGAGGTTGTTGGTAGACAGTAGGGAGATGGAGAGACTAGAGATCTGTGGGATTGACTGATTTCTTTTTTTATTATTAATAGTTTTGCAATCACCAGCACGAGAATCATAGAGGTGTGTGTGTGTGTCTGTGTGTGTGTGTGTGTGTGTGTGTGGGGTGGTGTTTTCGGGTCTGTTCCAGAGATTCAATAACTGAGGGTGTGTGTGTGTGGGGATTGCTCATAGCTGGAGAGAGCTACAGAAAAATCTACAGTTTCTCTTTGGCCTGTATTCCCGTTTCATGGTCCATTACTATTACAATAAAATAAAGAAGATTAGAAGTGCTAAACTACGATCATTTATGTACTGTGGTATTAGACAAAATTTTCTTTTTTTTTTATTTTCATGAAGCTGCTTTAATGTTTAGACTGAGAGCTGCACTCAGAGTTGTGGCTATACAAGAATCAAGATGGTGGCAAAAACAAAACCTTTTGGAGTGAGCAATGATTTTTTTTTGTTTTGTTTGTGAACGAGTTTCTTGGGCTACTGGATCATTATCTGTGAGTAACTGTAGGATTTACCCATGGGTAAAGACCTTAGGTAGCCAATGAGATGTCTGGAAATTTGGACCCCATTCTATAACATCTTGTGGCCCATTTCCCACTAGAAAGTTTACTATCTGCTCTCTAATGATAGTTTATTGCAGGGTACCTACTGTAGAGGTCAAACTGACTGGTCTAGAGTTTGGTGTCATCCTTGTTTCCACTTTGCTCCACGTCTGCAGCACTCCAGTCGACTACCCCTCCCCTGTCTGTAGAAAGCAGTTGAATAGATCTGCTAGGAGGGCTGCCAGTGATGGACCCAATTCCTTAAATACTGTAGGTTGTAGTCCATCTGAGCCCAGAGACATATCCACCCCCAAAGCCCTTACTCTCCTGAGTACCCTTTCTCATGGAATTAACCCTAACTCTAACTTTTGCATACCCTCCATCATGGGCTTCAAACCACATTCTACATCACAGCTATATCAATATGAAGATAAAAAACTGAAAAGTGCACGTTTTGTAACAGCAATAAGTTGCGTACAGCAGCATGGTGTAGTGTCACCTGCACGTAATTACCTTCGGTGTCAATTCTGTCAACTCCAGGCAGTGCCAATTGTTTTCCACCTGCACAACTCCTCCCTTTGTTTTTGATCATGTCAGAGAGCTTCAAACACCAGATTCTGAAATGTGACAGAGATTCTGAAAAATAAAGTGGTTAGTGTCCTCTCATCACAGAATAGCTTAGTGTGGCCACATAACTTGCAGTGCAAGAGAAAACACAGTTGGTTATTTTAACCCAGGTCTTGGAAGTCATTTCAGTACATGTGGTTGAAAAAATACTTTCTATTCCTAGTCTTCTGAATTTAGAGTTCAAACACATGCCCTAGGGATAATAAAATAATAAAAAAAAATATTCCTGTCCTAACCCCAATGCTCTTCCAAGGAGGAATAGTAGATTTTAGCTCTGAGTCATTTCTTTGCTTGTTTGTTCGGCACAGAGAATTTATACGTTTTGGTAGCCTCAGCCACTCTTAGGTTACCCGTTCTAAGTTTGGTGTGTACATCAAATTATAGCTTACAGACATTGAATTACTGTTTGGATGTCTGCAGGGGTTCCTGTTTTAGATAAACTGTCATTTTAAATCCTTTATATAAGCATACCGAAGAACTGCAGGCCATGTTTGAAAAAACAGAAGTATAAGAAAGCTTTAATTTCTTATTGCCACTGGGTAAACTAGCACATAGCTATGCGTGATTTGAAACACTAGTCACCATACAGTTGTGATTTTCTGTGACAAATGGGATGATGTAATACATCTTTTTACATGTTCTTTTACATATGTATGTGTCTAGTGCATTTATAGAAAACTGATGAACAACAAAGTATAGAAAAGACTGTGAAGAAATCGTACAACAATATAAGTTTATGGGGGGAAGGCTCAGCCACAGTTGGTATCTTTTTAAAGATACCAAGTTATATAATTTTATGATAGATGTCATTTACAATTGGCATTACTTAGACAGTGCCTTAACTACTCCATGCACACTGTTCCGATGGATTTCTTGGTTATCTGAAAACTACCCTCATCTACACTGAGTCAGATTTTCTGGATATAGTTTCCTTATCTGGGGTTCAAGATTTGTTATATTGGTTTTGTCAGTTTCAGCCAAACAAGCCACAAATAAACTAAAATAATTAGTAGTGAGTTTTATTTTTGGTAAAGAAAAAATCAAATTATGTGCTCTCCCACAGTTACTATAGGTTGTTTTAAAGAAGTATCGTTTTAAGTTTCCACAATTGTTGTAACATTGCCATAAAAGGCAGGCAGGTAGAGTAGTGATATAGTAGTGTGAGAATACTGTTGTCAGTGCAATGTGTTGTCAGACAAAGCAGCTTGGAAGGATGAGTAATAGAGTTCAAAATTAATTGATATCTTTGAAGAAGTGGAGTACGTTGGGCACAGTGTTATGGGGTTACTCAGACTGCTTCAAAAATAAACTTCTAAATTTTCTGGACTTGGGAATGTAACTCATCAGGACCAGAAATCTGGCAAATAGGCAAGCACATGACACTACATACATGCTGTAAATACAGAGTTGCCAGCAGATTAGGCCTAACAGTCAATCACATCTGCCTGACACAGCTTGCTGGTAGTGTTCAGTACCTGCTTTGCCTCCCTTCCTCCCTTATATCCCACTCCTTAGCACACTCCCCTCCCTGTATACCTCTGGTGTTCACCATACCTCCAGCCTGTGCCATACCCCTGTGCCTGTCCCAACCCATCTTGAAACCTCCCACAATTTCTATTTTGATCAGGTCATCTGGCAGCACATTCCATGGTGCCAACACCCTCTCTGTGAAAGAATGCCCCCTCGCCTCACTTCTGTACCGCCCCTTGCCAACTTAAGACTATGACCACTTGTAGTCCTCTCCCCCCCCTTAATGTGAACAGCCCCTCCTTGTTCCCTCTGTTGACCACCTTCAGGTATTTGAAGTTCTCTATCATATCCCACCAATCCCTTCTGTTCTCCAGTGAACACATGTTCAGCTCTCTAAGTCTGTCCCCATATGACAAACCCCCCAGTCCACTTATCATCCTTGTTGCCCTTCATTGGACTCTCTCCAACAGAATGATGTCATTCCTTAAGCAAGAGTGCCAGAATTGCACACAGTATTCTAGATGCAGCCTCACCAGCAAGGTATACAGGGGAAGTATAACCTCTCTTCTCCTGGATGTTATTTCCCTGGCTATAAACCCAAACATTTTGTTTGCCTTAGCCGCTGCTCTACTGCACTGCTCTGAGTGATTCCATTTGGCATCAGTCATCACCCGCAGATCCTTCTCTGTTGTTGCTACAGTCAGCTGTACTCCTCCCAAGTGGTAGCTATACCCAGGGTTCTTAACACCCAGGTGCAGAACACTACATTTGCTTGCATTAAACTCTAGCTGCCATGTGTGAGCCCAGTTTTCCAGCCCACCCCCCAAGTCACCCTGGAGTGCCCTCCTTCCCTCCTCACTGTCTACCTCAGCCCCCAATTTAGAATCATTAGCAAATAAACTCATTTTACTACCAATCCCCTTCCTGATACATGCAATGAACACATTAAAAAGGATGGGGCCCAACACTGACCCTTGTGGGACCCCGCTGATGACACCTCAGGGTGTTGAGGCTTCACCCCCTACCACCACCTCTGCTGTCTGTTCATCAGTCAGTTTGCTACCCACCCCACCAGTTTATCACCCACCCCCAGTTTCCTCAATTTCCAGATTAGCCTTTCATGTGGGATTGAATTGAAAGCCTTGCTGAAGTCTAGGTACAGAACATCAACCAGCTTTCTCCCATCCAGGGGTCTTGTCACCCAGTTGAAAAATTTGACAAGATTAGTTAGACACGATTTCCCCCAGACAAACCCGTGTTGGTTGCCATCCTGAAAACCATTTATCTCCAGGAACTCCACCATCCATTCTTTTAAGATGGTCTATATCATTTTCCCTACTATGGATGTCAGGCTGATTGTTCTGTAGTTCCCCAGTTCATCCCAAGGTCCACTCTTATGGAGGGACACGAGATGGGCCCTCCTCCTCCTCTGGTCTAGAGGGACATATCCTGACTGGAGGGATTAATTGAATAGTTCCATCATTGAAGCCACTAGGACATCCGCCAGTTTGCTCAGAACCCTGGGGTGGATGTCATTCAGTCCTGAAGCTTTATCCATCCTCAAGGACTTGACAGCCTCCCTCATCCTCCCTCCCTCCCTCCCTACCTGGATCTCTCCATCGGTGAGTGCCTCCCCCCACTTTGCCCTTTTTCTTTCCATCTCCCAGAGCCAATGGCCCATCCCTTTCCTTGGTAAAGGCTAAACTGAAATAATCATATAACACTTAGTTCACACAGCACAGGCCACATAGGAGGACAGCGATGGGGGTGGATGATGTGATATAACTAGGGGTGGTACGGGACAAGCCCTGGCCACCTGGAGAAAGCTAGATGGCTTTTATGTTTTGTTTGTTTATTTTTGATGGAATAATTAGTTATTTGGGGCTTAAGTACTTGCCATGAATGGTGAGAAAATACTTGCATACCTCAAACAGGAGACACTTATTTTAGTTATTGTTTTATTGTTCATGTCATAATGAAGCACTGCTTTTCACAGAAAAGGAATAAGTACATTATGCAATATATGGTTGCTGCTTTTTTAACAGAATGGTCAGCCTGTTTGGAAGTCACAATACCATCATTCTGATGTTAGAAATCTGTAGTACTATCGAACCAACATCAAAACAATTACAGAATCAAATGGCAAGGTCTCTCACTCTCAGCTGTTCACAATGCTCGCTCATGTCATGACTTTAAAACATCACTTCAAAACTGACAGTAGCTAGCCGGCTGCTGGAGCAGTGGTAGGGTTACCGGTCACGGCACCAGCGACCCGGGTTCGGGAATGGACTCGGGTAGCTGGAGTGCTTGGGGGGGGGGATCAAGCGCCCAGAGGCTACTCTCCTCCTCTGGGTGGGGTGGGATGCGGGTCCCGCTGCGATACAGCCACCTGGGTGATCACGGGTGGAGGTGCAGCAAGGACTGCATTTAGCAGGGAGGGAGGATGTCTGCCGGGAGCTGGAGTGTTAGCACGCTGTGATGTGTGTTGCTCCTATGCTCTCCTTGTGTGCAGACATCCTATGGGGAAGAGTGAAAAAGGGAAATACCCTCCTGTGCTTCCTGTAGATGGAGCTTCAGGCCCTGATCCCAGGGCCCCTGCCGGCATGGACGATGGATCCCCAATGAAATCACAGATGCTTGGGATGGTGGAAAGGGGGGGCCCCCCCTTGTACCTGCCTGGGGGTCAAACCAAGGCAGCGTGGGGGGGGGTAAATGACTGCACCTGATGCTGTCAGACGAGCAGGGATGCACGACACTGTTGAAGACTCCTGAAGGTGAGGAAGCACTGGGGTGAGAAGGGGGTGTAAATAGAAAAAAAAAAAAAAACTGACAGGAGCAGTATCGACAGCTGAGATGGCAGGAGTTCAGTCACAGAAACAAATCTGTGGTAGAAAAACAAAATGGCTACCATTTATTACAAAAAACAACAGATGAGCATCCATCTGTTGTGGTTGCTGTTAAATCCTTCTTAGGATTCATGTGACAGCATAAACCTCCTGAGCTGTGCATTAAAAGTTTACAATGTCACAGGAATCCCTCGATGAAGTTACAGGTTACCAAAATGATACCTAGCTTAAGGGAAAAATTGTATCAAGATAGACATACTTGTACCAGACTACACTCATTGCAAGCATGTAGACAGAGGGGCAACCTATTACTCCTTTTTAAAATACTATAATCCCTGCAGGCCCAGTGGCACTGAGAGTTGAGGTGCTGGATGCCACACCTTGCACCACGCTGGCAACTTGGGTTCGGGAACAAGCCAGGGTCATCGGAGGCCAGCGGTGGGGGGGGGTGGAGAGAGGATGTGAGAAGCTGCTGGCAGGCAGTACTCCACCTTGGGAGGAGGAATCCAGTTCTCTTGGAGCTTGGCCACCCACTGGTGGAGGCCAGAGGGACACTGCCATGAGAGAGCTTTGACATAGGTCAATAGAGAGGGTTGAGGGGACTTGGTCTCGGCCGCGGTGTGCATGTGCACCTCCACATGCATGTGTCACTGCTTCCAGGGGTCCCGGTGTAGCTCAAGGGGGAAAACAGATGGAACTGTGGGGGCTGTCATGGATGATGCCCCTGGATCGACTGTGGGGATCTGCCAGGGTGTGTATGGCACTAGAAGCCCTCGAAAGATCCTGAGTTTGGTAGGCTCGACAGATGCTGTGGTTGACCTGCCACAAGGAGGATAAAAATAATCTACAAAAAAAAAAAAAATGCTACAATCCCCAGAACTCATGGCCGAATGTGAAATTCAATTTAATAATGTGTGGCAAAATATTAGATCACATAACAAAAAGCTTCTAGTTCCAAAAGCTACTACTAATAAGAGAAATAATTTTTTTACTGTACGTACTATTATGGCCTGGAATAGGATACTACAGAAAGTAGTTGCTATAAAGAGCATTGACACCTTTAAAAACAAACTAGATGAACTTTTTATACTCCAAACAAAGGATGGTTTAAATATCCCCCCTTGAGCTTCTGGTTCCGCTTTCACCCAATGTAGACGTGAGTCAGCTCAGCTTCTAACCCCCGGGAATGAAAAGTGATCAAAAATCAGCTATTTCACTCAGTGAGGCTAGTTTAGAGACAATGACTACCTGCAGTGAGCGATGGGGTGTAGTCTGGCTCAAGGATGGCAGCTAAATACAAAGTTAAAGGAACGAAAACTGATACGCAAATGGCCATGCAGAAAATGGCTCCAAATGAGAGGGGCCGAGGATCCAGCTGTTCCCGATCCAAGCAGTTGGGCTCCATAAGTGGTTTCAGTGAGAAGAAGTACAGGAGGGCCCATTCACCATCACTTCTGACCCTTTTTGCTCAGTTACAAAAAATCAGCGCCATCACTGAACAAACAGAGGCCAGGCTGGCAGAGACCAGCCAGCATCTTCAGGACCTGAACCAACGCACCAGGGACCTCAAGGAGGGCCTCACCATCACCGTGTAGACTGTTGACCAACACAGGGCTGCACTCATCTACCTTCACGGATGGAAGAGGGAACTCACTGACTAGATGGATGATCTGGAGCTCTGTTCCCATTGGAAAAACATCAGGATCCATAGTCTCCTGGAGGGAACAGAATCGGGAAATATGGAACAATTTATGGAGTCCTTCCTCTGTGAAATACTGGACTGGACCAAGGAGCAGCAAATGCAGATTGAGCGGGTGCATCAAGCTTTGGATCCTCAGTCCTCCGACCCTCAGGCTTGCCCGAGGTCCATTGTAATGAGACATCTGGACTACCAGGTCAAAATCAAAATTACTATACACTGCCTGGGGGAAAAAGGAGATTCCCTTTGGTAACACAAGAATCTATTTTGGGCATGACTTCACTCCACTAACCTTATTGAAACACAAGACTCTGCTGGCAATCAGGAGGCACTTAGCAGGGAAAAACATCAAGATGCAGCTCCTGGCCCCAGCCCATTTAAGATCCATACATCAGGAGGCCCGAAGTTCTTCAGAATCCTTGCGGAGGTAAAGCCACTTCTGCAGCAGCTTGGGGTACCACCTGAGCTCACCGCTTCTCCAGAACATGTTCTCCCTGGCCTGACAAAAGGAACCTTGGCAACAAGCAAGCAGAAAGCAGGGAAAGCAGCAGACTCCTCAAGTGTCCTCAGAGAACCCAGGCTGTAGATCCCCAGTGCCGAAGAAGAACAAGGACACCACGGGAATGGCGAGGGGCAATGCCTAGAGGAAGAAATGCTAACTACGGAAGACCATGGACTATTTTCATTTCCTCCATGGACATATCCTTTATTGACTGAGGGTTTTTCGTAAAGTGCTATTGGAGGGTGTGATGATATGGGGGGGACAGAGGTGCAAATTCAGGCACTGGTTGGTGGGCCTGGTTGGTGGGGGCGGGGTGGACAAAAGGATTAAATCCATGATAAAGTACTGGGGGGAGGATGGGGGGAGCCTAATAGGAAATAAAATAAATTAAGGAGGGTGGGGATATTGGTTCAGACCGTGTGACCTAATGAACAAGAGATCTAAATTGTGGCCTTCTATTTCCCACTGCAGGTGCCTGGTGCTCTCATGTCTCTGGCTGGATCCTTGCTCTCCGAATACACAGTTATGTTGAGGAACTGGGAAGGTCATTGGCACGGGAGCGGTAAGTGCATTTCTACTGCTGATGTGGTTTTGGCAGGGGGAGAATGCTAATAAATGGCCATGGTTCTGAGATGGAACACTGAGCAGAGCTACTAACTTCAATGAGAAATGCAGTGGGGACCTGGACCGCATGAGGTAAGCTAAGATGGTGGCCACGCAGTGGGATGTGGAAGGAGATGGGGAGTAGGAGGTAGGCGCGTCTCCCTATGCCAGTCCCACGTGTGGAGAACAAACTAGTCAAAATTGGTAAATATTGCATTCCTTGAGGGGCACAGGGCATGTTAAAATAGCAGCTGCACATGGTGGGAGAGGGGTCAGTGAGGGGGAGAGAGCTGGGCCACCCCTGGTGGGCCACGCAGCTTAGGACAGAAGCTTTTTAATGAGAGCATGTTGCTGCTTGAGGCCGAGTGGGGCAGCTGGACATAGATTGTGAGCCCCAGTTTTCCATGAGCTCTTTGAAACTGCTACCTTGCATTCCAGGCCTCCAGGGGGGAGGATCCTGTTCAGAGGTGGGCTGGATGGTCCTTCTAGGAGCAGACATTTGGTAAATCACATAGGAAGAAAGGTCCTCAGGGGCTGGGTGGTCACGGGGGGAAGGAAGATTGGGGAATAGAGGGCATGAAAACAAGATGCACATGTTAACCGTGGTCATTTGAATGATAAGGAATGACTACTGCCACGAGAGTGGTGAGTGTCTTAGGCCGGTTCTGGGCTCAGGTTGCTGGACCTGGTTGGGGGGAGCAGCATTTTCCCCAATGGACGATGGGGGGATATCCCTTCTCCCCCTATCTTCCAGTTAGGCTACACTTTTGCCTCCAGGGTGCCCAGCCTCGGTGGGATTTGACAAGGCCACCCTCTCTCCACTGGGATACCCAGGGGCATAGGGCCTGGGGGTGGAGGAAGAGAAAGGTATCTGTGATCATGGAGCTCAGAACAAAGTACAGGCATTCAACATTATCGCCCACTTGGGAGGGACCATTGGGGCTCTAGGCTGGTTTTCTTTTTAAAAATGTGGATACACACAGTGTGTATTTCAGCAATACAACAGCATATTGTATTGGTAAAGTCACCCAAAGGGTTGGGGGGGAAAAGAGGAGCAGTACAGTGGCACCTTCTCTGAGTCAGAAGCTACTGAGTGGCCCCTCTGGGAAACTTGCACTTTTAGATCTGAGAAAGGTCATCTAGGTGAATCAAGGAGAGGGCCACCTCTGGCTAAGAGGGAATGGGGAGTTATAATATTAAAAAAAAATGTGGGGGTGAAGAGGACGATAGATAGCTCCCACCAACATTAAGTTGATTCAGTAGCCAGACTTGGAGAGTAATCCAAGAAAATTTCAACCTCTTGGGGTACCCGAAAGATATCACACAGTACCGCCACTGTCTAAGGGACAAACATTGTCTCCGGGAGACCCCCCCCTCTCTATGGGGGGGGACTTGATTAGCAGAAGATTCAAGTAAATAAGAGTCACTATAAGGCTGAGATAGGAGAGTGACTCATGGGACATGCAGTGTCCAGTGCCAGAGAGTACCACGCACACAGGAGCAGCTCTGTTGGGATTTACTGCCCACCAAGAGACAGAGCACTTTACTTCTTTCCTTGAGGTCCTTGAATTTAAGGGTTCTACTGTATTGAATGTTTACATGATGTTTCATGGTTATACCAGTTTTTGCACCCATAGTTTAGGGTGTGGTTTATGGGCTGTCTGTCTGGCTAGGGTGTGGAAAGGGGAAGGGGTTAGAAAACACAATGGTAGGTAGGGTAATAACATATAACGTTAAAGGCCTTAACAGCCTAATCAAGAAGACACGAATACTGCAGGAACTCAGGTGAAAGGGGACAATGGTCACTCTCCTACAGGAGACACACCTAACAGAAAAAGGGCATGCCAAATTGAAGCGGTCCTGGGTGGGCCAGGTCTATGTGGCCTCCTGCACGGCCCACCCACACAAACGAGGGGTGGCAATTCTGATACATAAGTCGTGCCCCCTAGAGAGGACTTCAATAAAAACTGACTCAGAGGGATGCTACATATGTATTAAAGGCACATACGGTTCAGTCCCTTGCACTATCCTCAATGTTTACGCTCCTAACAATGAGAGGGAGAATATCGTTTTCCTGAAAAAAAAAAAACTCTCCTATCTTGTTCCCCAGACCCAGGGGCCCTCTATTTGATAGGTGGGGACCTCAACGGGGTCATAAAATCCCAAGTGGATCAATCCAGGGGGTATACCATCGGATCATCCGGGGGGGGGTGTCAGTGTATTAGGTGGCTGGCACAGGAGCTAGGACTGGTGGAGGTAAGGGACCTCCTACACCCCAGAACAAAGGATTACACATTCTGGTTGCCCCCACACCAGTTATACTCCCATACTGATTTTTTCTTGGTCTCAACAGAATGGGTGCATGCAGTGGAACATTGCATTATTGACCCTATCACCATTTCAGACCACTCCCCAGTTCAGTTGGACCTGACAATTATCCCTAGAGCCCGGTCCAATGGGTGGAGTCTGAATGTCTTCCTCCTTTACCAGGAGGAATTCCAGCCCATGATAAAAACAGAGATCAAGGGCTACGCTGCTACAAACTCAAGTGGGCAACTGACTGAAGCCCTTTGATGGGATGGCCTAAAAGCAGTGCTCACAGGTCATATCATCATCTATGCCTCAGCAAAAGAGAAGGAGAGATTATGAGAGCAGCTGGACCTTGAGAACCAGCTGTTTGACTTAAACGCAGAACACAAAATTACCTTAAACGAGGATGTGAAGAGACGTTTGGAGGGCTGCCGGAGAAGCTAAACGAACTGCTGGAGAACCAGATTGAAGGAAACCTCAGATACTCTAAATAGAGGTCTTATGAGTCAGGCCAGTAGGCCAGATGGCTCCTAGCCCGGCAACTCCAAAGAGAGGCAGCCAGTAGAACGGTTCTTCAGGTGCGCAACCTGGGATCAGGGGGGCTGGTGGAGGCAGATCCCATCCGAATTGCAGCACTTCAGAGATTTCTATAAAGCACTATATGAGCAGGAGCCAACTGAGAACTTGGAGAGTAAGATGGATGAATACTTCCTGAGGATCCAAGTTCCAAAACTAATAGAAGAGCAGAGAGAATTCATATCAGTGCTTCTTACACTGCTGGAAATCTTGGATGCAATCAAGAGAAGCAAGCAGGGTAAGCTCCTGGCCCAGACAGACTAGGGGCAGAATTTTACAAAGCAGTCCAGGATACACTGGCACCGCCGCTGTTGTTGGTATGTCAAAAAATCCAGGAGGGGTCCTGCCATCCTGGCACTGTGCACAAATTTACTGTGCTCCCGAAACCAGGGAAGGATGCCACCTTACGTGACTCATACCAGCCTATCCCCCTCCTGAATACAGACCGTAATATTTTCACATCAATCATGACACGGCGGCTGCAGAGCTGTGTGGGCTCCTTGATTCACTCAGATCAAACAGGATTTATCAACAGGAAATTAATCCATGATAACATTAGACACCTGCTAGATGTCCTCCCCAGGGCACAGTGGGGTGAAGAAGTAGCCCTGGCTGTCTTCATGGACACAGAGAAGGCATTTGACTGGGTGAACTGGGGTTTCTATACAGGACACTGGCAAAGATGGACATGGGGTATTCATTTCTAATGAGTGTTAGGGAGCTTTATGTGTCCCCTCAAGCCATGGTGAGAATCAATGGAGTGTCCTCACAGAGATTTCATCTCACGAGAGGCACCAGGCAGGGATGTCCACTCTCCCCATTGCTTTTCGCCCTGTGCATGGAACCACTAGCGCAAGCGGTTCGGGCAAACACAGAGATCTGGGGAGTAGAAGAGCCAAGTAGGCTGCACAAGATATCCTTGTATACGTATGATACACTGTTCTTCTTCACACAGCCCCTTGCTTCACTCGCTGAACTAATCAAGGAACTCTCACTATATAGCTCTATTTCAGGATATAAAATCAATTTTTCAAAGTTGGAGGCCCTCAAGTTACATGGAGGGGTTCATCCTGAACTTCAATGAGACTTTTCATTCCAATGGACCAGTGGTGGGGTGGTGAGATACTTGGACATACAGCTGTCGGCCAAGCTAAGTGATCTTTACGTCTTAAACTACGGGAATATGGAGACAGAGGTGCGGGTGGACATAAGCCATTGGGACCTGCTTCCATTGGGGGTGGAAGTGAGAATAGCCACAGTCAAAATTAATGTTCTCCCGAGGTATCATTTCTTGTTTCAGGCCCTTCCAGTTTCTATTCTGGAAACTTTCTGGAAGAAATTACAGAAAACAGTCCTCTCCTTCATTTGGGTGGGAAGCAGACACTGTGTCTGCAAGCGCATGCTCTCATATCCCAGGGAGAGTGGGGGCTTGGCACTCCCAGACACGTGCATATTCTATATAGCTTCCCAGGTGGCTCCAGTGGTCACTTGGCTCAAGCAAAATGAAGAGTCGGGATGGTTGGACATAGAGGTGCTCCTCTCTCTCCCAGTACCTCTGTTTGTCCTTCCCCATGCCCTAAAATCTGAATGCTTACTGTCTTCAATAAAGAATCCCTTCACAAAGCACACCATGGGTATACTGCAAATGGACAGGCAGTTCTCAGGCACCCCAAATGATATAGGCCCCCAGATAGCCATCATCGATGAACCAGGCTTTATACCAGCCATGGGAGATAGGGGGTTTAGAAGATGGAACCACAAATCGCTCATCCGGTTCAGGCAATTTGGTCCACAATGGAACGGTGGTATCCTTTGCAGATCTTCAACAACAATTTGACCTACCTAGGCAGGATTTTTTCAGGTTCCTACAAATCTGCCACTATCTCCAGATCCCAGTGAGGGTGGCACTGGGCACAGGGCACCTTACAGCCCTAGAGCAATTTCTCTATTGGGCTGCTAAGTTAGTGTGATGCTGAGGCAACATAGCATAGGTCTATAGAATGTTGCAGGGTTCAGCTCAACCAGAGTTTCAAGCAGTCTGTGAGGCCTGGGCACAGGACGCTCAGATCTCGATAAGTACTAAGGAGTGGAAGGGCATGTGAAAGATGGATTGGCGCACCATATCCTCCCCATCCTGGTGTGAATTCCACTGGAAGTGCCTAATAAGATACTTCCATGCACCAACTATTACTAAACACATCCAACCAGGTAGTTCAGAGTTATGCTGGAGGAAGTGTGGACAGGTAGGCTCCCACCAAAACATCTTCTGGGGATGCCCACTTCTGCAAACGTACTGGTCCCAGATACATGATGCACTAGAGGGCATTTGGGGGCAGCCCATCCCAGGCACCTTCCAACACCTGTTCCTGGGCAAAATTGTACCAGGTCTAGGGGGGCTGGCACAACAAAGGATGCTCATAACCTTCTGCCTGGCCGCCATGAAGGGGATTGCCACTCACTGGTTGAGTGAGATGCCACCCACCCTCAGGGGAATCGTGAGCCAAGATGAGGGAGATACAGGCCCTGAACTGCAGTGAGGGTGGGGGGGAGGGTAGACACTACGGAGGAGGAGGAGGTCTAGAAACCCACGTACTAAATTCTGCGTGAATTGGGCTGGGCTGGCCTACGTTATCCACTATGAGGAATGAATTTGACTTAAGATTCCTGACTCTGGGGAGGGGGGCAGAGCTAGCCAGCCAAGATGGAAGGTGTATAGCTAATTTGCTGCAGTTCCAGCTTCATCCATTCTATCACATCCGGAATTTCAGCACCTATTTCCACAGGATATCTCTTCGGATTTGCATTCTGTACATCGAGCTGAAGCCTAAAGCCTCTATAGTGAACAAATTGAACAAGGGATTGCAATTATATTGGACTTTGAAGTTTCCACCTCATTGCCACTTCAGGCTTGTAAGACACTCACAGGCCTCCAGGCTCTAGCTGTTAAGCATCCTTGCAGACTGAAGATGGCTCATTGTTGGAATGATCCTCAGATCCCCCTTACTCAAACAGTGGAACAACAACTGGGCAACAATACTTCCATGCTAAGCAAAGTGTTACTTGATACGGCTGCACTTATTTCTACTACATCTACTACCAAAAAGGATGTGGAAAAACTCACTTCCAGAGTGGGGGATACTGAACTTCAAATCAAGCGACCGGATCAGATTTTACACGACCAATTTCTACAAGTTCGGGACCATCATAGCCAAATACAGTACTTACTGGCCAAGGTCGATGACCTTGAAAATCGAGGGAGAAGGAAGAACATTCGGATTATGGGACTACCAAAGGGGGCTGAGAGCCCCAATATGATTTCCTTTTTACAAAAAGCCCTTCCACTTATGCTCACATTGGATCATCTTTCTCCCTTGGAGCTGGAAATGGCCCATAGGTCACTAGCCCCAAAACCACAGCTTGGAGATCGACCCCGGCCAATACTCTGTAAATTCTTAAGGTATCCAATTAAAGAACAGTTCCTGAAGGCTGCATGGGACATTAGAATGCTCAGATGGGATGGGGCATCTGTTCAGATTTTCCAGGATTATTCTTGCGATTTGTCCCAGAGATGGAGAGCCTATAGGCCAGTAAAGCAGTCCCTCTGCAAACTCAACATACCTACATCTCTAAGATATCCCTCGCAGCTCTGAGTATTATACAAAGGAGAATATCTTACCTTCAACTCCCCTGCCGAGGTGGAACTTTTTTTGGAGGATATTGGAGGTGATCCAAGACCTTGCTCCACACCCTCATGGTGAAACTGCGCCACCCATGGAGACTTCAATTCCACTGGACTGCTCTCCTGGCCATGTTTGTACGCTGCCCCCCCCCCCCAGCACCAGCCAAAAGGTCTGAATGGCAGTTGCACCACAAGAACAGACAACAGAAGAAAACGCCCAGTAAATCAGGAAGGTCCCTTCCACCGGTGGCAGAGAAGCCGCTTGAGGAGCCGGCAACGGGTTCAACAGTTCTCAGGAAGTGATGGCTCCTCCACTTACTCTGTGCCTATTAAATTGTCCAATCGCTATGAGCTGCTTAGGGAGCTGATACCGGGAGCCCTGGATTTGGCCGAGAATAGCAGTAGCCAAGAAGAAGCTGTTTGCCCTGTCCAAGTGGATGTGGTGACCAACTGGTCTCCCTTTGACAAGGACTGGTCAGCTGAACCGAGGAGACCTCGCGAAGACAAAAGTGCCAGGAGTATGTTGCTGACCACTTCGGAAGGGTAAAAGACCCGGGACTAAAATACACGCATGGTCTGCTGAAGAAAGTGGTGTGGTTGTAATCTTTGGACCTCCCCGCTTATACTGATTGGGATTTCTTTAGTTTAGATTTCCCTGTGTGAGGTGCCTTTTTACCAACTGTGAGGCCCAGTGGTCGCTGTGGTGAATGTTCACTGAGCTTTCCGGTCTCCTCTCAGGGTTGAGTGCACCCTGATTTTTCAGGAGTCCTCAGTCGCACCGCTTGCTCAGTATTGACTAATAATACAGTCCAGGACCCGGGGAATCCGTGCTGGTTTGCTTTTCTTTTTCTTTTGGGCAGTTCAGTCTCTGCAATTGTTAATGTGTTAGTGTCTTCAATTACCCTCTGGTGAGGGGATGTTATCGCTAACAGGGACAAACGAGAAAGTGGTATTGCTGCATTACTTTAGAACTTACTTGCTTGCCCACCCCCGTTAAGATTTTGTATCTAAACACTGTAACCTTAATTGTCTGAATGAGGGATTGTATTTCAGGTTCAAGATTTATTAGCCCCAGACACAATACCTTGACCTAGCTTGTTTGCTGGTACCTGACGTCATGTTAG
Organism: Neoceratodus forsteri; assembly: GCA_016271365.2. Lineage (NCBI taxonomy): Eukaryota > Metazoa > Chordata > Ceratodontiformes > Ceratodontidae > Neoceratodus > Neoceratodus forsteri. The sequence continues at coordinate 729,107,232 of CM057453.1, forward strand.
TAATTTGGGGCTGCTGCCTTGTACAAACAAGGTGTCTGGGTAACCAGGGGATAGCTCCTATGGTTGTTATTGAAATAGAGCCTGAGAAGGCAGACTTGTAGGCAGATTTCTACCTCTGGGGATAAGGTTATTTCATATTAAGCTGTTGTTTAGCTGGGTATATTAAGTGTTTAATACAGTTTTGGTTACAATAATGATTATGGACACACTATACATAATCATAGTCAATGGTGTTTAGTTTCTATTTGTAGTGCCCCTAGCCTTTGATGTCTAGCGATGTTCATGCATGCCATCAGACTCATCTAGGGGTGCTGATTTAAGGGGGTTAGCACTATAATGCCTGACACAGGGAAAATGAGCAACTATAGGCGACTCTTAGTTTCACCTTTTAGGTACAGGTATAATCCTTTATGATATAGTGAAGGAACTTTGTCACATTTCACTTAATACAATTGCATTATGGCCCTCCTTTTTCGAGTATCTCTACGGGCATAGGCCAGCCTAGAGTGATTATGGGTGCATTTATTTCAGGATATGGATAGCTGGTAACCTCCATACAACATTTTTGATGGTCAGTGTTGCATGTAACATGCTGAGCAAGATGTGGGGCTTGGTACCCACACTCTATTCGCAACCCCCCCCACCCCTGGGCAGAGTTTTGGGCCATTGGGAGGTGCTGAACTTCTTTCCCCCTCCCTGGCCGATAATAGACTACAACCCCTATGAGAATCTCAGAGAGACCTCTCAACATTTCTTTGGAGTAGCTCAAGTAGTTATTCCAACGTCTTGCCTTTCAGTTGAGGTTTCCCTCTCCATCTTACATATCTTAACCCCTTGGGGTAAGATTTCATTCTGGACACATCTGGCCTATACCAAGGTGGTATATCAGTTTCCTTGTTCCTTCGGCATCTTACTAGAGATAACATCAGCTGCAAAAATGATTTCTGGAGTTGCTAAGACTTATGTTGGGCATTTTGTGGCTGTATTCATGGTTGCTACACTACTTGTTCTAGGGTGGGGACCCTTTCTTATATATTGGAGTATCTATGCTAAAATTCAACTATCTCTTAGGATGGTTTCAGTGTTTGTTTATAGTTGTTGGCATGCAAAATGGATCCATCTTGATAATGGCTAACTTTCCGAATATCACAACCACTACTTGGAATGTTAGGGGTTTGAACTCTCCCATAAAAAGGAAATCGGTTCTGGCTCAGCTGAAGAAGCTGGGTACCCAAATCACCTGTTTGCAGGAGACTAAATTAAGTTCCAAAGAAGCTTCGAAACTGGTGAGGGATTGGGCGGGCACCGAAGTACACTGTATGGCCAAATCAGCCAAATGGGGTCTCTCCATTTTGTTGCATAAATCGCTGCAATGGCAATCTAAAGAGGTTTATGGGGGGTGATGGTAGGTGAGTCATCATGAAGGTTTCTACCCCCTCAGGTCCTCTGATCCTGGCAAATATATAAGACCTCAATGAAGATTCTCCAGAATTTTTCCATGCCATTTCTCAAAAACTCATGGACATTTCTTATGACAATCTGGATTTGCTATTAGGAGGGGACTTTAATCTGGTGTTGGATAGCCTTCTGGACAGATTCAATGCCAGACTGAAGCCCCATTGTAGAGGCCTGCAGGCACTGTAGGAGCTTATGTCTCTACGCCAGCTGTCAGACGTGTGGTGGGTTTTGAATCCCTCAGTAAAGGACTTCACCTTTTTCTCTGCTCCACGCCAAATGGCAAGCAGGTTAGATTTTTGGCTCACTTCCCTTAATCTATCTACGACTACCTCTGGGGTAGAGATCTTCTAAGTCTATATTTCCGATCATGCCCCGTCTCCCTTACCCTCTTACCTGCCATCCGAACCTCCAAATCATTATTGTGGAGGCTCAACCCTCTCCTATTGTTGCACAAAGACTTTGCTCAGTGTCTTTGAACAGCCACAGAAGAATTCTTTCAGCACAATTGCCCTTCCTCTGCCTCTGCAGCAAGCATATGGGAGGCCTACAAGGCCACCATTAGGGGAGGAATTATTAGCTTCGCCTTACACAGACGAAAGATGAGGGACCAGGAACTTCAGCAGTTAGAGAACACTTTAAAAAGTATGGAGGCTAAATACAAAGAGAAGCCCTCATTGCTTCAGTCACCATTGGTTATATCTGCCCTGTCTTCCATACAAATAAAAATTAACACGGCAGTAAGTAGGAAGACTGAGCTCTAGATTCAAAGAGCCCAACAGCGATACCAGGCTGAGGGTGAAAATGCTAGTAAGTTATTGGCTTTTCGGTTAAAACAAAGACAAGCTGAAAGAACTATTATCAGTCTACGGGACCAGTCAGGGAAGCTCTCCTTAAACCCCTCTTCAATTAACAATATTATGACCAACTTCTATAAAACACTTTACTCCTCACATGGGTGCTGGAACGAAAACTCTTAAGCTCAATTTATCGAGCCCTTACCCCTCCCTAAGCTCTCTGCTCCACAGAGAGATATACTGGACCAGCTCATCACGGAGGAGGAATCCGAAGAGCCATTAATAGGATGGCTCCCCACAAAGCCCCTTGGGGGGGTGGTTTTTCGGTGGACTTTTACAAACTGATTCAGCCCTTGATTATAACCCCCCTGGCGAATATGTTGAACGAAGCGTGCTCCTGTGGACAACTTCCTCCCACCCTATCTGAGGCCTTAATTACCATACTTCCCAAAGAGGGTGAAGATCTCTCCCTTCTGGCTAGCTATAGGCTCATTTTGTTAATTAATGCTGATGCGAAAATTCTGGCCAAAGTCCTCACTACCAGACTGGAGGAATTTCTTCCAGAGATTATTCATCCATCACCGTGGGTTTTGTTAAGGGCAGAATCAGTTCAGACCATATTTGGGCCCTAGTATCATTAATGCAGGTGGCGGCTTCACTTCCTACCCCGGCAGCAGCAATTACCATTGATTTCAAGAAGGCATTTGATTTGGTTAGCTGGGAATATTTACATGTTGTTCTGAACACTCTTAACATTGGCCCTTATTTTTCCACTTGGATAAAAATACTCTATGCATGCTCTACCGCCAGGGTTCTTACTAACAATGCCATATCTGATCCGTTTCACCTGCACAGAGGCACCAGGCAAGGCTGTCCACTGTTCCCTTTACTTTTTGTGATTGCTATTGAACCTCTTGCAGCTGCCCTAAGGAATTATCCACACATTTGTGGTATTCTGGTTAAAGACAAATGCTACACCACCAAGTTGTATGCTGACGATTGCCGGATCCTGACCCGTGACCTACCACAAAGCCTCCCACACATCCTGTCTACACTAAAAACTTTCAGTGAACTCTCTGGCTTACACACTAATGTGGCAAAGTCAGAAATCCTTCCTCTTAACGATCTATCCTTGTCGGTTAGTGTGGGAATTCAGGGATTAGCCTGGGCTAAATCGGACATAAAATATTCGGGCATCCGGCTTACTTCCAAAGTCTCAACACTAATGGACATTAATTTAAAACCCCTTCTGGCCAAACTTTGAACTGCCACGAACAGATGGGCACATCTGCATCTTTCTATGGCAGGCAAGATCACCACAATTAAAATGCTGCTTGCCCCTAGAGTATATCATTTAATATCTCGCATTCCCTTCCTCTTGCCCAATATATGGAACCAAAAGCTAAACACGCTGATTAGTTCCTTTCTCTGGTGTTCTACCAGGCCCAGATATAGTAGGGCCAAGCTAAGGGCTCAAAATCTAAGAGGGGGTGGAATTTACCAGATTGTTATCAGTACTCCATTGCATTTATCATAGCAAAGACGTTAAAAGATGAAGGCTTCCAACACACCAACCACCCTCCAGCCTGGGTCCAAATAGAAAGAGACCTTATGAAGGGCCCCTCGGTGTCCGCTCTTGTGCCATATCCCCTACCCAAAAGACATAAGAGTTGGCTTTCCATCCAACAGGCTCATTTGGCATGGCAAAAACTGGGGCTTAGATCCTCCCACTGTCTTGATTTGGAGAATTACATTCCACTCAGGCAGAATCCCTACCTCTGTATTAACAACTCCCCCTTGAACCGGATGGGATGGGCTTCTAAAGGGATAAGGAATATTGGGGATCTAGAATCCCCAGGACACTCCGATACGGACTCATTCCAAAGTTCACAAGTCAGGTACGACCTGCCCCATAATGACTTTTGGAAATACCTTCAAATGAGAAGCCTCTACCAATCTTGGATCAGGAGGAGATGCACCTGTGTTTCTTGTAAAAAATGCAAAACTGCTAAATCTCCTTCACTTCCTCTTACAAAATGGCTTACGCATTCCAAAGGCAGGGCTGGTCTTATACAGAGGTTCCTAAGGGATAGTGCTCCTAATCCCTCTCTGCTGGCCAAGGTCAAGTGGGCTACCGCATTGGACACTACCATTATGGATTTACAATGGCGACAGTGCTGGCTGAGAACTCACCAGGCCTGCTGCATCCTCCAAAGCCTCTTTCTGCAGAACAAAATACTGCACCTTTGGTACTATGCTCCGTCCAAACTGAAAAGGTTGGGTCTTCTTTCCAATGACTATTGCTGAAAGTGTGAGGCCCCAGAGGCAGAGCTGCTCCACATCCTGTGGTCATGTACACTTCTGAAGCCCTATTGGGAGGCAGTAATACAACACTTCTCTACCATCCTAATGACAACCCTCCCAGCAGATCCAGGTCTAGGGGGTACTGGGCCTAACCTCTGAAACTCTTACCCTGCCCAAAGCTTCTTTATTATGGCTCACACAGGCCTCAATTGAATGTAAATGACTTATTATACGAGGATGGAGAACTGCAGAGGTCCCCCTCCATTTCAGAATGGCTTAGTGCTTTGGAAAGGATGGCCACTTTGACTAGGATATCATGCTATAGAAATATTTGTCTAAAGAAATTTGCTGAGATATAAGGCCCCCCTACATGCTGTATATTGACTCTAATAAGCAAGCCTTGCCTTCCAGATATCTGAAGGACAAACTGAAACCCCCCTGACTTCCTAGTAAAATGGTTGCTTGGTTATTAAACACTGTTACTGCTTCTCTTTATATAGCTATCATAAGGGCTCCATTTCCGGATGATCAATCTGTGGTCCCCCCCCCCACTATCGGTTTCTCACTGTATGGGAAGACGCTCAACTACTATTGTTTCCATCCTTTTGAACAATGAGTATGTAAGTGTCTCTTATGTTGCCTCTTATTATCTCCGTTGTACGAGTAACTAGGTATATAATCATCCTGTAGAAGATGTTTGAATAACTAGATGTATTACTTATAGATGTGCCTGTCCTGTGATGTAGTCCTGGAGCTTCGGCTGTGTGTAGTGAGTGGTAATGTTGTAAACCACTTTGGCAGCCATGTGATTTAATGGTTAAAGTTCTGAAATAAAGTCTGAAATCTTCCAATAAACAGACTAACTGCAAAAAAAAAAGTTTCCTTACTCTAGGGGATGAGGAGATTAGAAAGGGATTAACCTATACTCTAAGACATGCAAAGGCAGACGGACAGCTATGTTATTTACCAATTTCTGTTATGTTATTACTACAGTTCTAGTTAGAAACAAGAACCCGAGACAAGAAGGGTGTCTGAATAATATGGTTTATTGATAGGAAGTCTTTCCAATAGAATCTATGAAGATGCCAGAACACTTGCTCCACACATGCCCAGGCTTGGTAGCATTACTTCATGTAAAAGAACATGTATATAGCAGGGAAGCAGGTTAGACATTGTTAGAAATGATTACTTACATGAACATTATTTTTATGCGGCTTAAGGACTAATCTCATGCATATAACTCAACTATTATTAATGTACTTGTTACATATCCTGATTGTGGATGTAATGTACCTGACATTCCATTCAATAAAACTGAGTTTTAAAAAAATATATATATATCCCACCTTTTGTGGGGGACATACTCGATGGGCTAACTGGCTCCCTTATGTCCTATTCATCGAGTAAACAGTGTCATAACAGAGTGATGCCCATCTATTATTCCATTTACTCTGCTAGCTGATATATTAAAGGTGATGTAAGAATACTCACCTATCTTACTAGTAGTAGTATAAGTAGCAGTAAGTTCTAATACCACTCTAGTATGGTATATGTTAAGACCTTACTAGTAGTAGTAGTCGTAGTAAGGTCTTAAAATGTATCATAATAGAGAGGCACAGTAGTGCCATTATAGTTAAATGCTGAGAAGGCCATTTTCATACAAATGCCAATTTGTGTTCACTTGTAACTCCTCTGTCTTTAGATATAAAGATCTGAAAATTGACATGCTCATTCTTTGGGTAAGAATCTCAAGATTTGTCGAGTTTGGGGAATTTGGTTCAGTGTGTAGTTGTGCTAGAGGGTGGCAAATATAATCATTATGGGAAAAGGGGCTTATTTGCTCATCAATAATTAAACAAGCATTTGCCAATGCCGAATGTTTGCTTGCCGGTATTGGCATTGGTACTGCAGGAGTTAGAGAGATGCATAATATCCTGATTGTGGATGTAATGTACCTGACATTCCATTGTGAAGTATTGAACTAATGCCAACCCCCACCCACTCCCTGCAGGGACTCACAGGTATTGGGGTGTGCCTTTGGGTCATTGGCCATAACGCTCATGCCATTCCACCTCACCCCACCCTGCAGACACTGACAGGTGTCATGGTGTGCCTTGGGGTCTTTGATCCTTAAGCTCACCCCATTCCATAAGGAAATAAGCTGAGATGAGTGCAGTATAGGAGAATGAGGTGAACGGTGGGGCTGAAGACCCCAAGGCACACCTCAATGCCGGTCAGTGGCTGTAGGGTGGGGGTGGAATGGCATGAACATTACAGCTGATGACCCCAAGCCACCCCTCCGATGCCTGTCAGTCTGTACAGGATGGGGCGTTACAGTTGGAAACACTAACACCCCGGGCATTTGTTGCTATTTTCACTCCAGATTTTCAAGATGGGCTTTTTGGGACTCCACCTCATGAACAGTGGCAGTATCATTTTGTTACTCCATCCGGAAAAGTGATTTCGCACAGCAAATGCGCCATTCAGTGTAACACGCGCAAAAATACATTTTGGGCAGGATGTGAAAAATTACATCTGTGCTGTTCATGAGGAGGTGTGAAAAAATGGCAATGTTGAAAATCTGGAGCAAAAATATGAAAAACTGGCAAAGTTACGAGCATGCATAGAAATTGCATAACGCACGCTCGTAATGCAGTCATTATTTGGAATTTTTTTCACCAAATTTTCAACATGGCCTTTTTGGGACCGCCCCTCATGAACAGTGGCACTATGATTTCATTAATCTGCCCCAAAAGTTGATTTCACACAGTGGCTGCACCATTCTGTGCCACTGGTAGGAAAACACAATTTGGGCAGGATGCAAAAAATGACAGCTATGCTGTTCATAAAGAGGTGTGAAAAAATCGCAATGTTGGAAATTTGGAATTAAAATATTAAAAATGGGCGAAATTATGAGCATGTGTACAAACTGTGCATTTCACGCTCGAAACACAGAAATTTTTTGAAGTTTTTTTTACCAAACTTGCAACATGGGCCCCACCTCATGAACAGTAGCACTGTTGTTTCATTAATCAGTCCCAAAAGCTGATTCCATGCAGCAACCGCAAAATGACATTTTGGGACTGAGAAACAAAATGACAGTGCCACTGTTCATGAGGTGGGATCCCAAGAACTGCATGTTGAAAATGTGGGCCCAAAACTCCCAAAAATGGCTGAGATATCAACCTAAGTTTAAACCCCCCCATTGATTGCCATTATTGAGCTTACCGTGATTTTCTTCAGTTTGTGGTCGGCTTTTGAAGAGTGCAGACGTGTTCTCTGTCCACAAAGATTGCAGCGCCAGACCTCCAGAGGTAAGTATGGGTGTGGGGAGGTGGTGTGCACAGAGGGAGGGGTGGCGAGGACGACGTGGGACCGTTATCTTTTTCTTTAAGTTTAAAAAAAAAAAGACCTCGGGGGATGGTTTTCTTTTTTACAGGTGAAATAGTATGAAAAATAAATTTCGGCACACTGGAGTGGGCTCCCAATGTGCCAGACTAGTGGGGGGGGGATCAATGCTGACTTGGGGATTGGGCACCCTGAGGTCGGCTGAAAAAAGGGGTAATGGGAGGAGCACATCCAACACTGGTAGTGGGCATCCCGGTGTAGGAAAAAGATAAAAATTATTCTGGCACACTGGGTGGGCTCCCAGTGTGCCTGATAATGAGGGGTGGGGGCATGCCAACACAGGGATTGGGCACCCCATTGTCAGCAAAAGACATGTTCGGGCTTTGGGGGGGGGGGAGTCATCCAACACATGGAGTGGGCATCCCAAGGTCAGAAATATAATTACTTTGGCACACTGGGGTGGGCTCCCAGTGTGCCACATTAATGGGGGGAGGAGAAATACATGCTGACAAGGGGATTGGGCACCCCGATGTTGGCTTTGGGGGGAGTGTGTGGTGGGCGGCAGGAGCAGCCAATTATGCAAAGCCATGGTGGTGCTAATTTATTATGTTTGCTTGTTTATTTATTAATATGTTTCACTGGGAAAGGCACACTGAACAAACAAGTTGCTCGTAACTCCAGCCATGCACATTACCGTGTACTGTAGTGTACATGGCTGGAATGTGCTTGGTTGCTGGGAAAAGGGGGGGGAGATCTACTGCTGCAATGACGAAACTGTTCCTGATTGGAGCAGCAGATTTCTTTCAAGTGCTGCACTTGCTCTGAAACTGCCATCATCGGCAGCTTCCCTGTTGATTGGTGACTGAGGGACATGCCCATTAAAGCATCCTCTTCATTGGCCGCAACACTGCCACACCTTTGCAATGCTCTGCTAACCTCAATATGTTCTTGTGTGTTATGTGTGCAAGCAAACATAAAAATGACTATGACCAATTTTTTTACAAAACAAATTGCAGCTTCAATATCTGAAGTATGGGCGGCAATGACATACTATGTGAAAAAGGCATCTGCAAAACTTGGCACAATCACTTTAAAGTTGGGTATCAGCACAGTGGAATACTGCACCAATCAGATGGCAGCTTTCATAATGCTGATGACATTACAACTACCTACAGCAGCTCTGAAACCAGCAGTGGAATTCAAAGAGAAACAGTTAACTCTTCAAACAAACAGCAGATTTGAAAGCTGTAACTAGTAAACTGATACTGTATAGATCAATAGTCTAACTCAAAATGTGTAATTTATCACTTGTAAACAGGCAAGACTTTCATAACTCTCCTGTGGCTGTGCCACTCATGAGTTATGGTCCTGCCCCCTCACACTTGGATGATAAAACTGCATATTTTGAGTCAGGTCACTGCATACCCCCAATTTATGTAACTATGTATAAAATCGAATATGCAATAGTCTAACTCAAAATATGCAGTTTAGCACTTGTAAGAGTGCAAGCCCTTCATAATTCACATGTGATTCTGCCATGCATGCATTATGATTCTGCCCCGTCATACTTGGAAGCTAAATTGTAGTCAGGTCATTGCATATCCCATATGTACATAACTATGTATGTTTGTATACCTCTATATACATAAATACATATGTAACCCCCCTGTTACCCGGGGTTACAAGAATCCCAGTTAGACCTAGAGGTAGGCAGGGAAGGCAGCTTGTGAAACTCCAGTTAAACTCTGCGCTGAGACTGAGGGATGACATCATTTTAGAATTGTTGCAACTGCATAATCCACACTGGAATGTTGCAGCTAGAGAAGTTAGGATAGAATGTTGGGGAATTTGAAGTCAGTCTGTTGCAGTCTGTAGCAGAGGAAGGAGGTGCTCTGCTGTAAGCAGGCACTCAGAGTCCTAAGCTCTGTCAAAGAGCTATTTTTTTGTATAGGTGTGTGTTCTCACCTGAAGAGGAACACAAGAAGAGTCAAGTGAAGTGGTTCAGGGCACCATCCCTGCGGGGATGGGGGAAGAAATCAGCCTGCTTCCAGGGGCAACTCCCCTAGTCTGGCTAGGGAAAAAGAAGCTGCCTGAGTTAAGTTTGTGCTGAGGCACCAGAAGTTCTGGACGAGATTTCTTTGCAGAGAAAATGCCTGTGGGGCACCTGTAACCAAGGGGTGAGTTCGCTCTGCTAAAGGGCCAATGTGTTTTCACCTGAAACAAGATGAAACTAAAGTGAGTGTTACTGTGGGGTCAGGAAAAGACAGCCAAGTACAGTTTGGAAGATGTGGGGACTGGACAGCTTAACTTCTTCATGCATCAAGTAGTTCCATGTCAACTAGTGTTTTCTTGTCTTTTCTTAACTGCTTTGACTGTTTATACACTTTCTCGATCATCTTTATTACTGAATTTTCTGACTGCTTTTTTAGGTTTAGCAATGCTAGAAATACGCGTTATGATCTTCTGGAGTTTAAGGGGGCACTGTCTTGATAAAATGAGGCCCCTATCACTGTATAAGTAAATGGCAGTGGTACTGAATGAATTATTAATGCTCAGTTCAAACCTAGAGAGGGCCGAGCCGCTGTGATCACCCTCCATCCCAACACTGAGTTTAGGGACCTTTCAACTGTGTTGTTATCAGTGTCTGGTTGGCAGTACAGCCTACAGGTTAGACTCAGAGTAACAAGCTGTGAATGAGCTTGTTACATCCAACATACATGGGTTTGATTCCCACAACCACCATTTGCATACTGTGTAAGTCTGAGCAAGTCACTTCACCACCCCGGTGCTCCCTGGTCACCCCTGAAAACAGGCACATGTGCCTAGTGGGCCTTACCTAGTTACCAAAGAAAAAAAAAAGTTGCAGAAATCAAGTTAATACAATGTCCCCCAAAAAAGAGAGAGAAAAGAAAATCTGCTGGAAAATTACAATCACAACAGGAGTTATAAGTTACCCCTTACAGTCAGTACATCTTATAATATGTGAGAGTGTATAGAGCACTACAGTACTTGCCTCTTCCGCCTGAGCCCACTTTCTTCTCTTCCTCTAATATTTACTGATCTGTATGGAATGCTATGACGCTGCATGAACAATGGGCAAACCCTGCATGCCTATGATTACCATCCTCCTACATGATGGAAGAGAATTATGAAATAAATGACATAAATCTAGAAACATGATTTGCTGAAATCAATTTTAACCCCAGATTATACTGAACCAAAAATAATGGGCCAAAAGCGGGCCTAGACAATGTTTTTTTGCTCACAAAGAATCTGTCTGCAAGTCCTTCATTCGGAGCTGCCCACCATGTATGTGGCTACCCTTGCATTAATTATGTCAGCATCTAAAGAATCTGGCAAGGCCTCAGCAGAGCTACTCCACTCTCCCTGTAGGCTCCTTACTTCTGTCTACCTTCCTACAATCACTTGTTCACAAATATATTCATTTTTTAAATTGTATGTACTACAGTACCCTGACTTTGTGCTTTGTGACTCCTGGCGCTTACTCTCTGCTCCCGCATGACTCACTTGCACCTCAGTAGTACTACTTGTTGTGGCTCATGACAGTGCCCCTGCTCGGTGCTGCCAGTACTGCCGCCGACTGCACCTTAAGTCCTGCTGACTTCAGCTCTTGTTCTCTCCCTTAACCACACACAGTGCTCATACTCTATAGTGTTTAAATAAAGCCCTTTCCCCTAGTGTTGCTCAGGTAGTATCCTAGAAGTTAGGATACCAACAGATACCTCCCATTTGGTCTGATAGTTGCTGTGGTAGGATAATAGTGCTATCTGACCATGGATCCTCCCCTCTAGGATCCAGTGCATGGATTGTACAACTGTTGTGGATCCTGTGGATCCTAGCAACACATCCAGCTCGGACCCTAACTATCTGACCTAAGATCCCTGAATCTGACCTAGGATACCTGAATCTGACCTAGGATCCCAGGATCTGACTTAGGATCCCTGAATCTGACCTAGGATCCCTGGATCTGACCTAGGATCCATTGCCTCACTGTCTGACCTAGGATTCCTGGATCCTAACTAGGATCCACTGCTATCTGACCCCGGGTCCTACATCTGTCTTTGGTAGGATGTTTGGTAGGATCCTTGGTAGGATACCAGCACTTTCTGACAGATAGTGGTAGGATCCACAAAAGCACTATCTGATCAACACTACTTTGCCCACTTTAGCCTACACTACAGCTGGCAACCCTCACTCTCATGAACTCTGGTAGGCCTCACTGAACCCCAGAGCTTTATAATAATAAAAAAATTCTCTTCAGTCAGTAGCTGTTTCTACATCAACGGCATCCTACATAGCAGTGCTATCAATACATGCATCACAATAGCGCAACCTATTGTCTACAAAAAAAAGTACAAGCATTAAAGGGGAACAGTCAGCACTAAGAGCCTCACACCAAAATGTGGAACTGTTCCCAATTTGCACTTTGTGTGCAAAAGCATTTTGTTTACTTACTGTTTACTGCAATGTAGTAGATTGTATCATGCTGATTTTGCTTACTTCCAAGCTGACATGTTCTGTAACCAGAAATATCAGAACCCCCAGCAGCTGACATCAGAGCAGGGCTGCCGCAGTGACAGGTTCAATAGCCTGCAGTGCATGTTAGAAAATCTACCAGCACAAATCAAATGTTTGCTGGTCCAGAAGAAAAAAAATTGGTTTAGTAACAGAGTTGTCCAAATATGGAATAATCTCCCACTTGCTGTAGTAAATTGCCCTGATATGGAGTCTTTCAAATTAAGCTTAGACCTAGCTATTGCAGATGATGAGAAATGTTGTTTTGGGTAATACACTGGCAAGCACCACAGACTTATTGTCCATTTTTTGCTTGAATCTACCTATGAGCTGTTCTCCCAGGGCCAAGTACAGTCCTTATCTGTCCTTAGCCATGGGAGGACAGAATGACCAGCAAACAAATGATCAGTGCTTATAAAACCTCTAACATGCACTGCAGACTACTGACTCTCCCACTGCTACAGCCCTGCTCTGATGTCAGCTGCAGGGGATTCTGGGATTTCTGGTTACAGAACATGTCAGCTTGGAAGTAAGCAGAATCAGCCTGATACAACATGCCATACTGCAGTAAACAGTAAGTAAATAAAGCAAATTTCTGAACACAAAGTGCAAATTGGGATCAGCCTCACCCATGGGTGTGTGGTTGTCTATGCTAAATGCTACATTTTAAGTTATTTTGTAATTATGCTCCTACACATGAACAAAATTTATTATTAAGATATTTTAAAAACTTCTTTTTTTATTAATACATGGTGGTTCCATTTGATAATCACAATAATACACTCCAGAGTGTGGTATATCATGGATATTGTCACTTCTCAGATGGCTGAAGGCACCTAGCTGTGCCTTGTGTCTCACGATGTAGCTGAAGTGTAACAATATCCTGAGTTCAAGGGGGCCAGTTATTTGAAACTGAAGATCAAAATCTGAACACCGACAGTGGAGATTCAGTCCTGTCATCTTTCTTTGCTATCCTAGGATATACCACACCCTGCCGTGTTTTACCGCTCAATTGGCCTCTGCCGTTACCATGAACTATCATGTACTGTGTCAGCAACTGGCACCTGGAAACAAGCCTCGGCTCAGTGTGCCTTTCCCAGCTACCACATTTTAAGTAAATAAATAAATAGAATAATAGATAGGTTGCAGTGAATTACAAGGCTATAATTCCATCAAGAGGTTCTCGGGACATAGATAACCTCGAGGCGGAAAAACAAGAGAGGTTTCTATCCAGAAGGATGGGGTACAGCCAAGTAGTTCACTGTAACCTATTTTATTTTGCAATATATGGATGCAAGAAGGTGGTGATCTTACTTGTTGGAGTGTTGTGTAGGCTGAGGCATGGCTTGAATGAGGAATCTGGAAGCTGTTTGAAGAGGTCATTAAGAAAGTGAAGGAAACAGTTCGTAGTAAGAGTAACAGCTAAAGGCTGTATTTTGTTTTTTTTAAGGTATTTTGATTTTCTTGGTCAGAGATGAACTGTAGCCTGTTTTCGGTAACTGTTTGTGGCTTTCAAAGAGATATTATTGTTGCCGACGGAAAGTTTTATGGTGTTTGTTTCCCACGGAGCAGTTTTTTAAATTCTTCGTGCTGACTGTTGAAGAAGCTGACTCGTGGTTGAGCACGAGGTGGAGGGGTGCACTTGCGCTTTTCTGCAGGATGATAATACTATCGTTCTAAAGCCTATACGATAGTATTATTGGGAGTGGTTTATTGGGAGTGAAGTGTGCTATTATGGGGAAATGGTATCTATTACAAGGATTTTTTTGCACCGTTTTCGATAGTATTATTTTCATGATCCATATATTACAAATAAATAGCATGTTATATCCTTTTGGAACTAGCACCCATATATCCCATTAAACTACTCTATAACTTAAGCACTCTTTATACTTTGCTGCACCAAGGGACCCCCACAAAAACCCAAAACTGTATCTTATGGGGCCATCCTGCCATATGTTTGATGCAAATCTCTGATAAATAAATGAGTCAGTACAACATGAGGCACATGGAAAGTACATTATTTGGAACAAAATATGAAATTTAACACTCAAGTAAGCAAAAGTAATGTCAGTGATGTGTGTAAGGTTTTTCTCACTAGTGGAAAACATACTATCTTACCTGAAACGTGCAGTTCTGAAAAAGAAAAACAGCTGTTTAAGCATTGGTTACTTACAGCGGGGTACTGAGGCAACATCCCAGTGTAATAATATGCTGCAAGGCTTGATAATATATTTATGGGCTTTTCTGGAAGTACACTTGCATTTTTCCCCATAGAAAAAAAAACAATGCGTTTATTCCTACATGTTGCATAAATCTGAATCCTTATTTTGTACTTTTAAAACAAGTTTTAATATTAAGCCATTGATTGGCTAACCTAATGTATTGTATAGAATAGAAAAATGCAATGTGCTAGGGAAATAATAATAATACCATCAAGGGGGCTGAACAACTCATAAAGTCACTGCCCTTCGGGCTCATGGTTTACGAGCATGTCTCTTTGATGGCATTATTTTCTTATACTATATAACTAAGGCCAATAATTAATCCACTGTTTGAGATCGACAGGTAGCAATAATCCATTTCTAAGTGTGGATTATCGCTACCTGTCAATCAAAAATTGGATTATCGCAAACTGACAAACAAGTGCACTTGTGCTACATTTTAAAGTGGCAAATTGTTCATTAACCTCGTGAGTTCTGTTTTTCTCTCTTCCTATCCCTGGCCATCATCCCACTGATCCTTGCCATCTGTACTGGCCATAGGTCTCGGGTCTCATGCGCAGCTAGCACTACCAGTTCTAACCAGCGGAAGCAGGATTCCAGCATGCTACAAGGCACGGCATGATTGGCTGCTGCTCCATACTCTCATGCAGTCCTCATTCAGGGCTACGCAGACTGTGGACAGGCTACTTCATCCGGCCTACAGCCAAAGAAGGTTTTTTTCCAATGCTGAATGCGAAGAGTTTGCTCAGTTATTTTCAGACAGGGTGGCTGATATCCAGTAGGGAATTCCTTCAGTCAGCCAGACCAGAGCTGACAGTGGTCGTCGGAAGTGTCCTGAGTGCGCTCCATCTTGTTGGGGAGAGTTTAGACCAGTGGAGGTAAATGAGGTCATTGAGGTAGCGACCAATCTGAAGCACACGTTTTGTGAACTGGACCCGGTGCCGACGCGTTTCTTGATGAGATGCATCAACACTGCTGGCCCGGTGTTTGCCTTGATTATCCGGTGTTCCTTGTCAGAGGGGGTCTTCTGACACCTTGAAGGAGGCGTTGGTGAGACTGCTCCTAAAGAAACTATCTTTGGACCTGGAGGTCAAGGCAAATTACCGTCTTATCTCCAACCTCCCATTTTTGGTGAAGGTTGTGGAGAAGGTAGTGCTGCTTAACATAGAAACAGAAACATATAATTTGATGGCAGATAAGGACCGCTTGGCCCACCTAGTTTGCCCATTTCCCTACCTAACAGATAAGTTGCAGATCCAAGTTAACCAACAGCTTACTTCCTCCTACCCCCCCACTAGAATTGCCTTATGTCTGTCCCATGCATTCTTGAATTCCCCCACTATTTTTAACTCTATGACCTCATCAGGAAGGCCATTCCATGCATCTACAACCCTCTCTGTGAAGAAATACTTCCTCACATTACCTCTGAGCCAACCGCCCTCTATCTTCAAATTGTGCTCCCTTGTTCCTGCACATCTCTTTTTCTGAAAGATGCTACCTTCTTGGACTTTGTTGATTCCCTTAAGATATCTGAAAGTTTCTATCATGTTCCCCCTCTCCCTCCTTTCCTCAAGGCTATACATCTTAAGCTCCTTTAGTCTTTCTTCATATGTCTTCTGGTGCAGAACCTGCACCATTTTAGTTGCCCTCCTCTAGACAGCCTCCACCCTGTCTATGTCTTTGCAGAGATGGGGTCTCCAGAACTGTACACAGTACTCCAGATTTGATCTTACCAACTGTCTGTACAGAGGGCCAACAACTTCCTGTTTTCTACTGGTGATGCCTCTCCCTATGCAACCCAGTATCCCCCCAGCCCTCCTTACTGCCTTCTCACATTGCTGACCCACCTTTAGGTCATCTGATATGACTACCCCCAGGTCACTTTCCATTTTTGTTGTTGTCAGTATCTCACCCCCCATTGTGTACACTTCCCCTGGGTTTTTGTTTCCCAGGTGCATTACTTTGCACTTATTTGCATTGAATCTAAGCTGCCATACATTTGACCATTCCTCCAACCTTGCCAAGTCCCTTTTCATCCTTTCCACCCCACCTTGCATATCAACCCTGTTGCAGATCTTTGTGTCATCTGCAAAGAGACATACTGTCCCTTCCAGTCCCTCTGCAGTGTCACTTACAAAGACATTAAAAAAGACTGGCTCCAGTAGTGAACACTGTGGTACCCCACTAGTAAACCCCCTTTCTTCACTGTGGACTCCATTTACTATTACCCACTGTGTCCTGTTGTCCAGCTAGTGTTTTACCCAGGCTACCACCCTGGAACCCACTCCCAGGCTGGCTAATTTGTTTATTAATCTTTTGTGTGGGACTGTCAAATGCCTTGTCCATTTCCTCCCCTTGAGACGGGGGGAGGGTCTGTATACAACCCCTGTGTGGATTGTGGTGCCATTTCCAGTCTCCAGGGTGACCCACAGTGCCTCCTCTCCTCCCTGTTTACTCTATAGTTCCATTGCTTTGATCCCTTCCCTTACATAGAGAGCTACTCCTCCTCCTCTTCTTCCCTCCCTGTCCCTCCTGTAGATTGTGTACCCTGGTATGTTGACACCCCAGTCATGGTTCTCTGTGTACCATGTTTCTGTGACTGCCATGATATCTAGGCATCCCTCTTCCATTAGGCCACCATTTCAGGGATCTTTTTACCTAGACTACGGGCATCGGTACTCATTACCCTCCATTTTTTTATGGCTTTATTTCTTTTTGCCCCATCTCTGTCCTTACTGCCTTCAGTTGGAGGAGCACCTCGTGACCTATGAGTATTATGAACCTCTCCAGTCAGGGTTTCAGGCAAGGCATAGCACAGAAACTGCGCTTGTTCAGGTGCAGAATGATATTCTCAGGGCTAGAGATCGAGGGGAAGGACAATTCTTGTTCTCTTCAATCTCTCTTCAGCATTTGACACTGTGGACCATTGTGTGTTGCTGGACCACCTTAGGGAATTCTGCGGACTCACCAGTACTGTCATCTGCTTGTTTAAGTCATTTTTAACCAACAGGAGGCAAAGGGTTTTGGTGAGCAATTTCTCCTCCATCCATAGTCTCCAGTTGTGTGGAGTTTCCCAGAGTTCAGTCTTGTCCCCAGTGTTGCACACAGTGTACATGCTGCCCGGGGGGGGGGCTTTAGAAAGTATGGTTTGGGGTTTCTTTGCTATGCTGATGATACCCAGCTATACTTGTCCTTTGCCCCAGGAACATCCCATGTGGCAGACGTGTGAAACAGCTGCCTTGCCTAGATCAATGACTGGACAGCCTTCAGCTGGTTGTGGCTGAACTCCAATAAGATGGAGGTATTGGTGGTGGAGTTGAACAGAGTGTAGGATAGGATGGCCTCTGGTACAGAGACTGGACTTGTTCTGGGATTGGTCCCATTGAAGCCCTCCTTTAAGGTGCAGAATCTTGGTGTCATCCTGGGCAGGGATTTGACAATGGAGGCACAAGTATCTTCCACTGTCCACTCCTGTTTTTTCCATCTCAGGAATGTTACCAAAATAAAGCCCCTTGTGCCACCTCTGGACTGCCCCACTTTGATATATGCCTTGGTGACATCAAGGCTCGACTACTGTAATGTGCTCTACCTCAGGGTCATGGGAGGTTCTCTCTGCAGACTGAAGTTGGTGCAGAATGCAGCTGCCAGGTTACTTACAAGGCAGCCTAAATATTCCCATATTACACCATTACTGTGTGAGCTGCACTGGCTGCCAGTCAGGTGGAGGATCCTCTTCAAGGTGGGGCTCCTCTCCTATAAGGCCATACATGGCCAGGTCCCTGGCTACCTGATAGACCTTCTTACACCTGCTGTCTCAGACCACCCCCTCCTCTCCTTCAGTAGGGCCTCCTGGTGATTACCAGGATGAGGTTAAAAATAGCTGGTGACAGGGCTTTCAGTGTCGCCAGCCCCATCCTGTGGAATTTGCCACCCTCCGGGGTTAGGGAGGCCCCATCTTTGGAGGTATTCAAGGTCCACCTCAAGGCCCTCCTGTTCACCCAGGTTTTCCCTGGCTTAGCTTTATAAGTGAGATCCCTATGCTAAGGTCTTGATCTCAGTTTCCAGCCACCTGTGTTTTTACATTTTTTTAGGCACATTTATTTTATTTTATAATCTATGAAATATTGTTATTTATTCTGATTTTTGCTGTGTCTCTTATTTGTTTATTCATTTTGTACAGCACCCAGAGCCTCTGGGATTGGACATCTTTTTTAAATAAAAATTGCCTTGCCTTGCCTACATATGCTATACATAAGCTAACCACCAGAGCACCTCAATCACTTAACAGGGCTCCCTCCCTGATTCCACAGTTTTACTGCCAGCTCTCCATCTGCCTGCTATTACTGGTATTTACTGCCTATAATTCTGTGTTTGCTACCCTGCATCCATCTCCAGTTCAGTGTGACACTATAAAGGGCCACTACACTGCTACTAAAATGTTGAGGTACTAATGTTCCCCCTAAAGGGACTTGGAGTTGCATTCTATCTACATACTGTAGAATTGTTGGATTGTCCTTATAATATAAAAAAAAATAAAACAATGGGAAAATGTGAGTTACAATGTGACAATTCAGTCTTGAGCTTATGGAACGTCACAATCAACTCAGCCTTTGACCTCATAGATTATTATGTTCCTAACCCCCGACTGTCACTTTGCTGCTCACACATGCCCACTGTTTATTCTATATGTACCAACAGTTTTCTATCATTATACATAACAGACAAGTGCATACCTATATTAAGATGCACTACAAATGTACAGTGTTTTAATGCAGAGTGCAACTTACTATTTATTTATTACAATAATTGGAAATATACCTTTGAGTCAACGACTCCTTTGCAAAGGTTCCACATCAGAGATACAGAGCATAGCATAAGTAGATACAGAGGGTAACATATGCACATAGAAGTTAATCAACTAAAATGAAAAACACAGTATAGGGCAGCACATGCCCAGCGTCAAAGTGTTAAGAAGCAAAAATGCAAAATTCTTAGGGTCAGGTAGCCAGACACCGACGTTAAAGGAGAAGACTCCTGTATATTTATTATTTGGATATGTCTGATGTATTTATTATACATTACATCAAATGCTGTACATATGTCAATAAGAGATCAGTCATTATTCTGTTGCAACACATATCTACAGTCTGAGGCTCTGACACAAGGTAGTAAAGTGTCAAGCAAGCCTCCATGTACATGCAAATGAGTCACTTTGTAATACAGCCCCTTCCATTCCTTGATGTCACTGCAGCAACAGTGCAGAAAAAAAACATAAGGGTATTAATGCTGTCTATCCTGATTTTAGTTTAAGTTTGCAATGGCTTAAGACAGTTCTGTCATGGAACTCACACAGGGAGTAGTACTTGTAGCCTTAATACTGTATGTGTAGAGAAAATAATACATCTAACAGTATTTCATTCACAGGAAACAAAATCTGTTGATTTATACTGCTCATTTCTCTTTGTGAGACAGTTGTAACATTGTGGAGTGCAGTAGATTGAATCAGTCAATCAGTCAATCTGTATTGAACCAGGCGAACACCCTTGAGAAGATTCATTTACAAGGTAGGCCTGGGCAGTTTCCCAAAGGATCACACAAGACTGAATTCCTCCTTTGCGCAAATGATACACACCCCCTTTCAGCAGCCTGAAAGTGGAGAGCTAGATCACTTACTTTATAAAGTGTATTGTTTTACATTGCAAATGCTCCTTAAATCTGAGTTTCTGACTGGAAATACCAAGACACAGAATGCATATCACATGGGAGGAATGAGCTAAGCAAATACAGAGCACTACACACACTGAGACTGATTAGTTTCTTTACCTACAACAGCTGAAGTGTAGCATCTGATTTGTGAGGAAATCCTACTTAAAATGCTGGCATTATAAAGTGTGGGGGGGGGCTGCCACAGCTTGTCCTCAGTACCTTTAAAGTGAAGTGCTGTAGCTCTCACATCACTGCTAATGATTTATAATGGGAATGGGGCACTTTTAAAGTCATGGACCTGAGGGTCCATCACAGTTCCCAAGAAGGTTAGGGGAACTTGTTAAGGGTTAGAGAGTAAGGGTCTCTAGTAGGATTTGAACCAGAGTCTCCCAGTTCTTGTGCCTGTGCTTTAACCACTAGATTACCCTTCTTCCATATGCTGCTGCTGATGCTTTCCTGGTAACCTTTTCCTTGTTATAGCTGAACTCTTTATTGCCTTAACGCTGCCATCCACTCCCTGACTGCCTAGTTACAAATGGAAAGGGGCATATTTGTAAGATTGTTTCTCACTGCTGGTGTCAATCAAAACAGAGAATGCTAACACACACATAATATAATACAACAGCTGTATAATATCACTTAAAACTCTTGTTGCACCCAGAGTCATTTATTGGATAAACCGTTTTTGCTAACAGAAACTGTAACACAACACACACAGGCACTTCCTTATATGAATACTGTATATACCTCAAATCAGTGCTGCATCACAGTCACATGGTCCTAGTCGGTATTAGACCTGCACTTCAGGATGTGCACAACAGTTAAAGGGTCCCTCCATTACTCAAGTGGGGAACCAAACATTGTGGGTTTGGTTTACTGGTGAAAATGCATTTCATGCAGCACCATTATCTGTTGCTGTGATGACATCATCCTCCAGCAACATTGATGGTAAAATGGAGGACAAACACATTGATAACTTCTGGGGGCTGTATATTTTTATTTACAATCTAGATTTGGACAGCAATAGGACTGCTGGTACCTGGAGGAGGCACACAACAGTTACACATAAGGAATTGGGAAAATATTGGTGTGAAGCGATGGGAGATTTCCCTTTAAGTGAAGTGTGACTAAATACAGTAGTGGACCATGAGGGACCATGCATATTGCCTATGCATGGATAAACAAGATATTTTCATATATGGGTGTACTACACATTTACAGAAACCTGTACATACCAAGAGATATGCAATATATAACAGGCATGCACTGATGGATACAGATTTATAACAACATGTGTATATGACAGATTTTTATGTGCAGGACTCCAGATAAGGTGAGTACCGGTCTGTTTTACTCATCTCATTTTAGGAAATACTCTTCAGAAACATTTTTTAATAAGTGCCAATACTTGTCCAACATTTGGAAATACATGCTTCAGAGAATAATGCTTCATAACATAACTGGTGACTTTAAAGAAGCCAATTTTTCCAGATTTACAGCACTCATGTGCATCCCAATTTTCTTTTACTCACTATATTTTAAAAATGGTGAGCAAATTACTCCTACCCGCCAAAATTATTTGGAGCATAGTTGGCAGCTGATCAGTTCTTATCTAGGAAAAAAACTACATTCTTTAAAAAAAAGTACTCCTCATTCCACTCTATCCAGACATTTGTATGCATCTGAATTTAGTTTTACTCACCGCACTTTCAAAAGGAGGAGTGCAGTACTCATCCCCCAAAATCTTATCTGGAGCCCTGTTTATGTGTATATGAAATATTGTTATTTTTCAATATGCACATATTTGTATAGACTGACAGCAAGGGCAGCATGTAGTATACATTTATATAGGCATTTTATATGATATACACATCTGACTTACAGTGTGAGTAAGAAAGTGTTGAAATGCAGCACATCTAATACCGCTTATTTGCACATTTCATAAAATTATGTTATATGAAGAGAAAGACATGTACAGTCATTCCAGTGGTCAGAGGCATTTCTGACACTGCTCTATGCCTCTTTCTCTTAACACATGTACAATTTCCCATTTATTTTTATCCTCTTGAACATTTCCCTGTAATAAACCACTTGGATTGAGTTCCATCCCCTCCTTATAAGTCTTCTCTCTGTGCTCCCCTGCCCTCATTCCCTTTGTCTTTGCCTCTCTCTGTCAATTCTCCCTAATGCCCGTGTCACTGTCACTGTCATCTGTCTCCCCTCCAACAGTCTGTGCTCTCGGACACTTCACTGCATATGTATCTCTATCAGGAGGACTTCTTGCTTCCTTACCTTTTATTCATTGCCCCACTTCCTCCTGTTTTCCTTATTTAACCCAGTTCAACCCCTGATCCAGAGTGCTGGTTTTTTGCTCCCTCTTGCTGATACTGATTGTTTTTCAGTTTCTTTTCCATATTTCTCTTTCCTTCTCTCTAAAATATCAGTTTCTCTCACTTCTTCATGTCTCCTCACTTTGTATCTCTTTTAACACAACAACCCCCCTTGTCTTTTCTTCTTCCTTATCCTATCCCCCTCTTCGCTTCTCTCCACCTCTTTTGTCTAATAATGAATATACATCTCTTCTCTAATTGCAGTCTCCTCCCCTACCCCCTCTCTTAATGAGCTACCATGCAAAACATAAGCCCTCACCTTTTTTTAAAACAAAAATGAAACCCTTTCAATCAGATCTCAAATAAATTAAACAGCAGACACATCAAAACAATTTTTCCTTCCTCTTTCAAAGGGAAATGTCCACATGCTCCAAACAGCACTGTTCTGTGTCTAGAATGAGCGCAATGACAATCGCATTGTAAATGATGTGAAAAACAAATGTTTATCAGCTATTTTGTTTCTTTCTCTGATAAGTCCTTTCCGTCCTCCATTTTGCATGCTGCTTGACCCAGATTGATGTCTGCTGACCCCCACTGGTCCGGAAGGGATGTTCTGTGTGAGGAAGCAACTCAGGAGTGAATCCCTTATCATACATTGATAGTGACATTCCTTTTGGATTTGGTACATTTTGGTACACTCACATACAGTACATGTTTTCATACTGTTTTCTGTTCATATAGAAGATTTGGGGAAAGACTTGGCTGCCTCATGAAAACTTTTCTACTGAAACTGATGTTTCTCAACTTGATTTACCTCCCTCAGAACTTTAGTGACACTTCATGAGGGATGCTAGACAGATGTGCAGATTGCAATTTTACTCTTTTTCTGACTCTGCCTCCCCATTCACTTTCCCATCAGATACGCACAGCTCATGAATTCTGGACAAAAATATGAATGTAATAATTGAGCTGCTGCTAATGTGCAGTGTTACCATTTGTTGCTGTTCACTTTCTCAGGCTTGCATGGGCACATAATGGGTCATTGGTATTGTAAGTGTTCCATTAGCCTGCTCTGTATCATGCCCCAAGCTTGTCATTTCGTGAAAGGGAAAAGCCTCTTTCACCAGCGCACTTCGTGTGACACTTATAATCAAACCAGAATATACTTTGCAGTGCCATTTTCTGGTCATGTCTTGAATCAGTCTATATTTTGGGGCAAGGAGTTTTTAAAATATCCCATGGTTGTTCACTCTGTAAAATATTGCAGAATCTATAACAATTTCTGGTATTCATGTCTTATGTGCTGCTCTTGGGACACATGTAAATGTTATTGGATGTTACTACGTGTTCATGGGGGGGGTGAGGAGCGGTTGAAATAATCTGGTAAGATTTTTTCAAACTAATATTCCATTTGATGACCATCTGAGAGCTGCGGGGGCCGGCAGTTACATGGCAACAGTACAAGCCAACACAACCTCCCCACAGCAGCCCAATATGTGATACCTGTTTAACACCCAAAAAATAGAAAAAGTTAAATTGGGCAAATAACACTTGAAAGGCAGAATAGGCAAAACTGATATGAAGCACGCTAAACACAGAGTCTGGCCAAACTCCTGTCAGTTTGGGAAATGTTGGCAGGCAGATATCGTGCATAAGTTCAATTACATGCCTAACTTTTCCTTCATGTCATGCTTCTACACAAAATGAATAAAAAATTTCAAGTGCACCGACAGCCTGAATGAACTACTGCAATGTATGCAGGCAGTAGTACATTTCTCACTTGTGTGGGTCTGGGTTTTTTTTTTGTGGGGGGTCACCAAGACTTACCAGTGCACAAAATAAGCACTAGCTATTATTGTCTCTGGCATAATTTGTGATCCCAATCAATATTGTACACCTTGCATGTCATTTTTGGACCTGGAAAGGTCTTGTTTGTTCTGCTCACACATTGCGGCATTCTTGCAAGCAATAATGCAACTCGAGTCATCTGCTGACTGCTGGCAGGGGCACAGAAGGTTACTATTACTTTCATTCGACAGGGAGCCCAAGTCGCTCAAGCAAATCAGCACCCCAGCTTGGGCAGTATTACTTTCATGGGGGACATTGGGGTTCATCTTTATTGCATGAGTTACCATCACCTGTACAACCTGCTTGTGAATTTGTGAACCATGAAAGTCCCGCTGTGTCTGTCCACACATTGTGGCAGCCTTGTATACTGTACAGCATCTGGAGGCACCAGCCGGCTGCTTGCCAGCGTGCATAATGTGATCGGTCATATTTTTGACACAGAACTTTTTTGTCAATTAAATTGACTGTCATATATTACCATTAGTTGAAAGCCTTCTTTAGTTTACTTTGATCTGCCTCAAATCTTACAACTTTGCTGTAATTTGTCAGTCTCTTACAGCACACATAGAAACACAGGAAGTTGACAGCAGATAAGGACTGCAAGGCCCATCCAGTCTGCCTATTTCTTTTTCTACCTTATAAATGTACCATCGGCCTTTGCTCTGTTAATGGCCTATCTATTCATATTCATCTGTATTGCTCCCTTATGCCTATCCCATGCCTGTTTGAAGCCCTGCACTGTATTCATATCCACCACTTTCTGAGGTAGGCTGTTCCATGCATCCACCACTCTTTCTGTGAAAAAGAACTTCCTCACATTACCCCTTAATCGGCTTCCCTCTAATCTGATGCTGTGTCCTCTTGTCCTGCTATTTTTCTTTTATTGAAACATGTTAGACTCTTTCAGTTTGTTAATGCCCTTTAGGTGTTTGAATGTTTCGATCATATTACCTCTCTCCCTCCTTTGCTCTAGGGTATACATATTGAGCTCCGTTAATCTGTCCTCATATGTTTTCTGATGCAGTCCCTGCACCATTTTGGTTGCCCTTCTCTGGACTGCCTCAGTTTGGCTAATGTCCTTGTGAAGGTGTGGCTTCCAGTACTGCATGCAGTACTCCAGATGGGGCCTAATCAGTGTCTTGTAAAGAGGGATTATTACCTCCCTATTCTGACTTGTGATACCCTTACTAATACACCCTAACATCCCCCTAGCCTTACCTACTGCTTTAGTGGTCTGCTTGCATGATTTCAGGTCATCGGTGATGATGATGTGCAAGCCTCTTTCCTCCCTTGTGACTGCCAACAACTCCCCTCCCAGCCTATAGGTGGCTTCAGGGTTTCTCTTCCCTATGTGCATGATCTTGCACTTCTTTGCATTAAACCCCAGTTGCCACTCTTCCGACCATTTTGCTAGTTTATCTAGATCTCTTCTCATTCTGCCCACCCCATCTGGATCATCTACTCTGTTGCAGATCTTAGTGTCATCTGCAAACAGACAAACCTACCCTCAGTCCATCTGTAATGTCACTGATGAAGATATTGAAGAGGACTGGCCCCAGGACTGATCCCTGAGGTACCCCACTTGTGACTTGCATCTCTTCTGACTGTATACCGTTTACCACCATTTTCTGTTTTCTGTCCATCAACCAGTTTGCCACCCAGTTGACCAACCTCTGACCCACCCTAAGCCTACCCAGCCTATTAATCAATCTTCTGTATGGAACAGTATCGAAAGCTTTGCTGAAGTCAAATAAGGCAACATCAACTGCTTCCCCTTAGTCCACCACTCTGGTTACCCAGTCAAAGAAATCTATGAAATTAGTTTGATAGGACCTTCCTTTTGTAAACCCATGCTGTCTTGGATCCTGTGCTTCTATGGATTCCAGATGTTGCAATATCCTTTCCTTAAGGAGTGCCTCCATAACCTTGCCCACTATTGAGGTAAAACTGAGTGGTCTGTAGTTCCCTGCCTCCTCCCTGCTACCACTCTTGAGGAGCGGGATCACATGAGCCCTTCTCCAGTCATCTGGGACCTCTCCTGTGCTCAGAGACTCACTAAACAGTTCTGATAATGGCTCTGCTAGTTCCACCCTTAGCTCCTTTAGTACCCTGGGATGTATGCCATCAGGTCCCCTTGCCTTGTCTACCCTGAGCTTATCGAGCTCTTGTAGGACCCTTTCTTTTGTGAAGGGACTAGTGTTCACCTCCCTCCCTCCCCCTGTGTCCATGGTGCTGAGATGTGGGCCCTGCCCTACCTTCTCTTCAGTAAATACTAAGCAGAAGTATCTATTTAAGATAGATGCTTTTACATGGTCCTCCTCCTCACACGTCTCCTCATCTCCTTTGATCTTAGCAATACCCCCTCTGGACTTTCTCCTTTCACTAATGTATCTATAGAAAGTCTTGTCACCTTCTTTTACTGTTTGTGCTAGTGTTTCCTCAGTTTGGGACTTTGCCTGCCTTACTGCCTTCCCTGCTTCCCTTAGGGAAGTTTGGTATGCCTCCGTGTCTTCATCACGCTGTGTTGCCTTATATTTCCTGAAGGCCAGGCTTTTGGCTCTGACCCTTTCTGCTACTGTTTTTGAGAACCAAAGTGGTTTCCTTCTTCTTTTGCGCTTCCTTTTCTCTCTAACACAATGGGATGTTGCTTCAAGTATTGCATCCTTAATGCTTGCCCACTTTGCCTATAACTCCTCATCTGTATTTCTTTTTGCCAGGGCTAGCTTAACTCTGTTGGCCATTTTATCAAAGTCAGCTCCTCTGAAGTCCCATAGTTTTGCCTTGGAATGGGATGATTTAGTTGTAGTGGCCAAATTGAACCATACCATGTGATGGTCACTGGCCCCCAGGTGACCTTCTACCCGGAGATCTGTGATCCTTTCCCTGTTAGTCAGTACTAGATCTAGGATAGCCCTGTCTCTTGTGGGTTGTTGTACCAGAAAGCGGACACTATTTTATCATGTCATTATTGCCTATGTTGTGCTTCTTGGGACACATGCACTACTGCCTGTATACGTTTCCTGAACTGACAGCTGTCTGGTCAAACTATAACATGCTTAGCATGCTTCATTTCCATTTTGCCTATCATAATTGAACTCCCGCTTTTATTTCAAACCTATCATGATCTTTTACTGTGTTGTATTTTTGGTCTATTCTGCCTTTCAAATGTTATTTGCCCTACTTGAGTTATGTGCCTTACATAATTCCTTCTACTCGGTGGTTGTGCCCCAGAATGTGATTTGGGTAACTACTGTAACACTGGCATGTCCCTCTATTCTGGTCCTCATAGCTTCCACTCTCCCCTAGGCATCTCCGTTCAGCTCCTCAACCCTTACTCCCCAGTTTTTTGTTGTACTACCCTATCCCTCTGCCTGCCATTCCCTTACCCTCTTTCTGATATGTCACCACCCTGAATCTAGTAAGTCTTTCACCTGTTCTCTCTCGCCTCTTTTTACCCTCTACCAGACTTCCAGCAGGCTGCCTTTTCTCTATTTCTGCCATTCGCATGCTCCTCTTTCACTCTCTATCTCCTCATCCCTGCTTTTTCAGCCAATCCTCACACAAAGGGCAATGAGGTCCAGCGGTAAGAAACCAGCCTTTCCTTTCTTACATCGTTCTAACCTGAAATAGCCTCTACCAGGGTTTAGTTTGTTACCCTGGCTTTTGCAAAAACAAAATCCTTTCATGCATTAAAAAAATAATAATAATAATTACAGCAACACACAGACATGCAGGATTTGCGACATTACATGAAACAATTTGGAACACAAGGAAAACTAATACAGTAAAGGCAGAAGAGAGTGGCATTAGTACAGCCTGTCTGCGATTGTTATACTCTCTCTCTTTCAGATTCAAGTGGCAGGCCCAGATTATTGGATGTGGGGGCCCTACTCTAAGTTATATTTTGTGGCCTGGGGGGCCCCTAAATGCCAACATCCCACTCTTCTGTGTGCAGCATGGTGGCATAGTGGAACCCCCATCCGCACTGAGTTGCAGTGCAAATTGTGAAGTTGAGAGCACTTTTGGTGTGGCAGTGTCCCCCACCCAGCCAGCAATGACAGCATACTGTTGCAATTTAGAGCCCATTGGTGACCAATGGGCTTACATCATGTACTGTATGCTGTCATTCACCACACCACATTCCACCATACACTATAGAGGAGTTTAGGCTTAGCTGGGGGAGGATTGGGAAAGTAAGAGCAGAGCAAATCAAACTGGTGAAAATAGTACCACAGGAGGCGGGGTGAGGGAGAGAAGAGTTTAGCTGGGCCTGAGGAAAGATGGGAAAAATAGCAGAGGTAGAGATAATCAAATTAGTAAAATAGCAAGAATTATGTCACGGATTGCAGATTTGTACAACGAGTCTAAGCAGGTTGTGAAAGTGACTGCATTGTTGTTGCTTTGACCATGGGAAGCAGGCAGGCAGGACGCTGCTCCGAGTCCATCAGGCTCTCTCTCTCTCTCTCTCTCTCTCTCTCTCTCTCTCTCTCTCGCTCTCGCTCTCTCACACTTTCTCTGTATGTTGATTTGTTTTTGGTGGTGGTGCGGTGTCGCTTGTCGAATATTATTGATTGTATTTTTATTTCTCTCTTCTTTCTCTGACAGTTTAAAATAAACCGTTGGTTTGTGGGAAGCTAAAAGAAAAAAAAGACGACGCTGAGCTGGGGGGGGTTCTTTCTAATTTTGTTTGCGGAGCCCTCATCTGTGGCTAGCTGTTTAAAAGACTAAGGAACTGGACGACTGCAACAATCAGGGACCTCCGGACATTGCAGCGTCAGTTTCTTGTCTGCATGGAAACTATTCAGACCCAAAGGAGACGTGGATGGCTGATGCTGCAATGATGAGGCGCTCCCTGATTGTGATGGCCAAATTCTTTCAAGTTGGTGGTACGCGTGCAAACTAGTGTCACCACCAGCCTGCGCTTGCATTGGTGACACACAGTCAAGCCCACAAAAACAGTGGCGGCATTGACCACCACAGTGTCACACCTCCACAACCCGCTTCTCTCCTAAGCTGCCACAACACGTTTCTTGCACATGCGCTCAGGCAAACATAAAAATGGCAGGGATCTGAAACATGAACACCTATTTTAGGTGTTGTGTGTTGTTCTCAGGAAGAGTGAGGCGAAGTTGGAAAGCTGGGCCTGTTGGGGGACAGGATGGGGGTGGGCGGATTGGGGTTTTGGGGTTCAGGAGATGTCCTGGGGTGAAATGGGTCAGGATAGGGGTTATTCCTGTCTTGTCCCCATACCCAAGGGTTCCAATGTCAATAGACAGGTGCTAAGGTCTTCCTTGACCACTCATCCTGCCTTGGCGGTGTTGTGCAATGCCAGATCTATAAAAAACAAGACAGCTATTATAGTTGATCTTGTTGGATCAACTGTTCAGGCTTGCATCACTGAGACCTGGCTGGATGAAAATCCAGGCCCTATATTGGCCTTGGCAGTTCCAGACGGGTTTTCGGTGATACACCGTCCAAGGTTGGATCGTAGGGGCAGGGGTGTGGCCATTATGTTTAAGACTGAGCTGGGCCTTGTGGATGTGCCATTAGGAACTACCAGATCCTTTGAATATATCTTGGGAGGGGTGTAGGTTGTGGGATTCTCCTCATTTACTATCCACCAGGTGATGGTGGAGATTTCCTGCAGGAGATAGCAGACTTCATCGTTGACCTGGTTTTGAGGTTCCCCAGACTGATAGTTCTGGGTGACTTCAATGCCTGGGTCGAGGATGAACTCTCACATTTTGGTCCAAATCTCCTCCAGCTGATGACAATGCTGGGCCTAACACAGGTGATTACCTCCTCGACCCATGTAGGGGGTCATTCATTGGATTTGATCTTTCTTTTGGGTATGGAGATAGCTGATCTGGGGGTGGAACCAGTCAGCTGGTCTGACCATCACACCATAAGGTTCAGCTTCAGGGCCCCCAATGGGTCTGCCCCTCGGAGATGGTTCCAGTACACGCCCTTTAAGGTATTAACCCCAGTGACCTAATGGTGGTACTGGATCTATCGGGTTTGTCGGGTGAATGCATGAGTCAGATGATCTCGTATTAGCCTATAATAAGGCTGTGGGAGATGCTATGGACAAAATTGCTCCTGTTCGTGTTCGGCCTCTTGCCCTCTGTCCAAGGAGCCCTTGGTTTGATGGCTTCTTGAAGGAGTTAAGGCGAATTGGCCGAAGGTTGGAGAGAGAGTCTGGTGGAAGTCCGGCAATGATGTTGACAGGCTTAGGTTGATGGCACATTATGATGGCTATCAATCAGAAATCACCCATAAGAAGGCAGAATTCCTGTCCAGGGGGATTTCTGCTGCACAGAACTGACCGGCTCAGCTTTTTCGGACTGTGGACAGATTGTGCAATCCAATCTGTCTCCAGCCCAGTGAAGCTTTTTCTCAGCTAAGATGTGAGGAGTTCACTCAGTTTTTTGCAGATAAGGTTGCCAGCATCAGGTCAGGCATCGGTCTGACTTCTCCTTTGGATGATTGTGGTGATCGACTGGAAGTGGCATGTACTCGGTCTGTCTGTTCAGACTTTCGACGACTGGAGTTCAGTGACATTGTAAAGATCGTCCAGATAGTGCGACCAACTAGTTGTAGTTTGGATCCGGGCCCTACACCCCTTTTAGTAGGATGTGTAGAAGTTATCTGCCCAATCCTTGCTGTCAATGTCTTGAAGTCCTTGGAGAGAGGGGTCTTTCCCAACACCCTCAAGGAGGTGGTCGTTCAACCACTCCTTATAAAACCCTCTTTGGATCCAGATTGTCTAGCTAACTACCGGCCTATCTCTAACCTGCCATTTGTTGGTAAGGTTATTGAAAAGGCTGCAACTGGATGATCATCTTATGACTCACAATGTCTATGATACTCTCCAGTCTGGTTTTTGGAAGAAGCACAGCATGGAGACTGCCCTTGTCTGGATATTGAGTGATCTCCTAATGGCTAGAGATCGAAAGGCATGTACCATTCTGGTCCTTCTTGATCTCTTTGCTGCATTTGACACTGTAGACCATGGTGTGCTGCTGGAATGCCTGCGGGTTTATTGCGGGCTGTCTGGTACAGTCCTCAAATGGTTTCATTCTTACCTCACAGACAGGTCTCAGAGAGTTGCCACTGGAATTTATTCCTCTGGTGCTCATTCCCTGCCATGTGGGGTACCGCAGTGCTCCATTTTAGCTCCCATGTTGTTTGCAGTGTATATGCTGCCATTGGGAGAAATCATCAGGTGATACAGTTTGGGTTTTCACTGCTATGCAGATGATACCCAGCTGTATCTGTCCTTTCTCCCCGGCCAGGATGATGCATTCTCTGTGCTAAATAACTGCCTTGCTGAGATCAGACTTTGGATGAGTTCCAACTGGCTGAGACTGAATCCGGATAAGACTGAGGTATTGGTAGTATACCCAGGTCATCCGGGGATGGGTTTGGAAGTTGGACAACTCTCAGGTTTGTTACATGGTGGTATGCCACTCCCTACCTCTGATCAGGTGCGTAATCTGGGCATTATTTTTGATGAGGGACTGACCTTAAAATCTCAGGTATCAGCTGTCATCAAATCCTCTTTTTACCATCTGAGGAATATCGCCCGGGTGAAACACCTGGTTCTTTTGGGTGATCTTCCAACATTGGTCCATGCCTTTGTCACTACCCGTCTTGATCACTGCAGTTCCTTTTACCTAGGGCTACCTGGGGTTGATATCCACCACCTGCAGCTGGTGCAGAACGCGGCAGCCAGGCTTTTGACTGGGACATCTAGAACCAGTCATTTTACACCAGTGCTACGCGAACTGCACTGGCTGCCTGTTAGGTGACGGATCACCTTTAAAGTTGGTTTACTAACCTTTAAAGCCCTACATGACCAGGGACCCAGTTACCTGAAAGATCTCATGATTCCCTACTGCCTCCTTTGTCCTCTCCGTTCTGTCAATGAGGGATTGCTAGATATTCCCAGGGTTCGATTGAAAACATCAGGTTCATGTGCTTTTGCTTTTTCAGCACCAACCCTGTGGAACTCTCTACCTCGTTGGTTGAGAGAATGCCTAACCGTCGATAGTTTTAAAATTGGTTTAAAAACATATTTATTTCGCTTAGACTTTATTTAAATATGGTTGACATATTTTAATGTTGTTTTAATCTATTTTATGTATATGTTCTTATGTACAGCGCCTTGGCTCTGAAAGGCACTATATAAACAAAGTTGATTTGATTTTGATTTGATGAAACTTTCAAGTCCATTAGATCATGTCCCAAGGGTAGTACTTTTAGTGTTATGAAAATTAAAACATTTAAAACAAAAATGTTAGAAATTATTATAAAAAGTATTTCTGGATACATGCAAAATGGAAAAAAAACAGGTCTTGTATGGATAGTAGTAGTAGCCATCAATATAAGGCCATTTCAAGCACCACACCCTAAAACGATGGTCACAGCAGGTCTCATGTTAATATAAAACAATATTCACAGATAGAACAGAAAGTAAAACTTGCTTTTTGCTCATTATTTTACTTTCTGCTTTTATCTGCAAAAACATTTTCCCCTGATCCAGAGTCTGACATTCTAGTATAACCCTAGTGTTGGACACAGATGAAATATTAAGGCACTGGGAGCCCACCCTGGGAGCAAGCTGGTACCCTCCCCCATTGTTTCCAGCACCAGGAGCCCAACCCTACTATCAGACTCATTCCCAGTGCCATTTTTATCTCACTACCCACCTCTTTGTCACCAGGAAAGCAATCCTGGCATGGACATATTTTTTTAATCAAGTATGTGACAAGAAGAAGCCCATTTGCAGTGGCATGCTTGTCTCCCCCAACCAAACCCACTTCCAACACTTGGAACCCAACCCTGATGTTGGATGTATATGGGCAGCCCTTTGACTTACCTTGGCTGTTTCGGGGCCCATAGGTTCACCAGATACAGACATCTAAAGGGCCCAGCCTGGATTCTGTAACTGGACAATAGGGTTGCATGTTGCCTCCACCTGGGGTTGAGGCAGGGAATACCTGTAGGCAATTTGCAGGTTACCACCCCCCAGGAAATAACAATATCTGCCCCTCAGTACGCTTTCCCCACATAATAACAACCCCCACACACAGTAACTAGGAACCACAAAGTCATGGGCACAAAAATTAACATGCAAACAACAGTGAAATTTATTTGAGGGAAGGGTAGAAAGGGAAATAGTAAACAACCCAACCACTTTGAACCCCCCCCAAGCAATAATCTTACTTCCCACCTTAGGGTGCACCTGGAATGTTCTTCGATGTACCTCACTGGATGGTGATGCAGACCTGGGGTCTTTCG
Organism: Neoceratodus forsteri; assembly: GCA_016271365.2. Lineage (NCBI taxonomy): Eukaryota > Metazoa > Chordata > Ceratodontiformes > Ceratodontidae > Neoceratodus > Neoceratodus forsteri. The sequence continues at coordinate 729,141,084 of CM057453.1, forward strand.
TCGAGGCTCAGATAACTTTAAATAGGTTGCACTTTAACAAAAAGGGCTGGGCACAGCTTTTACTTGGATCAGTCCAGCTCAGGACTTACTCCCTGTAAACTAACTAGCTAGCTAGCTGATAAAGATGCCCCAAAGCCACAGCCTGAGGTACCTACAGTTCAGAGGTACACAGCGAGGATGATGGGTTGGATGGTTGAAATGCAGTCCAGCTGATAGTTGCACAGTACCATGGAGGTATCTGGATGATGTGGCACCAAGGCTGCAGACCAGAGAAAAATGAAGAAGCTGATCTTCACCTGCCTGGCCTTGCCAACTTTGCCCAGAGGCCTTTGTAGACAGTTTTCACCAGGCAGGCCTCTCATCATCTTTGGCCGCTGGTCCTCCTATTCTTCAGTCTAGGGATTAATGGACATAGTCCCCTAGATCCCTCTGTGGCACACCCTGGAAAGGTAGTTACAGCCGGGCTTTTACACAGTCCCTTGACCCACTGCTCTTGCTCTTGGTCTCTCTGGTCACTGAAATGCTGTCCCTTTCTCAGTCCCTGGCCACAGCATACTCAAGTGCTCCCCTTGCTAGAATGTTCTCTCACCACAATTACCCTGCTGAGGAGGAACACAGTAGATCAGTCTTTTTTGCAGGGGTCGAAGCCCTGAAAACACCAGGTAGCACACACACAATTTTTTTGCAGCTTCTACACAGCTTTTAGCTGACTCTCTCTCTATCTCTCCTGACTTTAGCACTCCTGCTCCTGGCTGTCTGCAGCATGCTTCAAAAACTGCTCTCTTGTTCCTAGCTGCAAACCTCCACACTTTATAACTTGTGGTTCCTTCCAGTGGCTGGATAGTTAGTCCATGGGGCCTGAGTCAACTCTGGGCTGGGAAGCCCACACATCCCCTCTCCACTTTCACTCTGGCTATCCCACCTTTTTGGTGGGCTGCCAATCCTATTTCTCTTCTTTTTACAGCCCTCCCTTGATTGTCTGCAACAGTCCTGAGCTTTTCAGAGCCCTTTGTCCCCAATCCCAGCAGCCCCCTGGTTTTTGTAGTCCTGTCTGGGCTGCCATTAGTGTTTACATTGCTGCCCAGCCCAATAGCTTTACTATTAGGCCCTTGGGATAATATTTAATGGTCCCAGCTCTGCTAGCCAAATGGGAGCCGGGACACCCACTGTAATATCTTTGGGAGACCCCTTGGTTTCACAGAAGCTCCCAAAACACATGCCCCCTAGGTTGCACCTGTTTATGTCTCTCCCATTCTTGGAGCACAGCTCCTTCAAATTTTTTGTTCTTGGCAGCTGCGCATGCACAGCAATGCACGGGCCACCATCTTCTTTATTTGCTTCTCGACGGTCTGGTTTCCCGGAGCCCACCGGACCACCAAAACACACCCCAATCACACCTGGAGGCATGAAACTATAATCAGACCTTGGCCTCTCTTGAAACCTGGGCTGGGGTCACAGGACTGCTACAGCCGCAGCCAAGGAACACCAACGGGGCCTGCTGGCTCACATCCCACCAGGAGCACTGCCAGGGACAGTGACAATGGAGCAGGGCCATAGCCCGCACAGGTAAGCCCATTTTGGGGGGCTTACACACTCCCTTTGCCAAAATGCTTGCTGCCCCGACAAGCCTTTAACCCAATAAGTGATAAACACTTTAACTCATGGCTAACTATTTACTTGATTCCTATGTAACAAAGCAGAAAATCAACATTCATACATCCAGAACAAAATTCATATACCATTGTCTAACTAGACATCGAATGCTGTCAACAAGTTACCCTTGTAATAAAACCTCTCATTTCGCAATATTAAACCTTAATTCAGAGAGGTACATAGGGATATGGGGAAGGGAATATGCTCTAGGAACAATATGTTTATGGGTAACATACAGAGGGGGTATTAGAGGAGGCACCCAGGGTATCAGAAGTCAGTTTGATTACTGGCTTGGGATGTCTTTCAGATCTCTGAATTAAGGGAGTTGGGGAAACAGCAGCTACTGTGGGTACAGGGTCAGGAAGGACAGGTTCATCAACTACAGATGCACCTGGGGCCATGTCATTAACATTGTCCATTTCAATGTCCATTAAAGTCTTTGGCACTGGTATACTGGGCCTCCTCACAGGGGTAAAAGGTACTGCATTAGGATTCAAACCTGATTCATGGTCACTTAGGACAGTGCTTGTGGAGGGCTGTGGTTGACTACAGCCCTTTTGCCATTGCACCATGACAGGATTAGGTTCTGGCACATAATATTCAATCATAAACTCTTCACTGTCGCTCTTTTCAGGAGAACTGTTCTGAGGCCACTCAAGAGGGTCAGTCAGACTAGTATTCAGGTTAGTGGTGGCCTTTTCAAGAGGCATAGATGGAACAGTTTTCCTTCTTGCGGTCCACTTGGCAGGCTCAGTTGGACCAGTATTCAGGTTCAATGTGGTCCTTTTGAGAGGCCTGAAGGTAACAACACTTGGGCTTTGCTTTTCTGCAGTTTGGCTTCTGATTTTGGGCCTTCATTCAGCTGGAACCTCACTGCCTGAACTGGGGTCTGGGACGATCTCTCCAGTGGGGAGCAGGTGATTGCGGTGCATTGTTTTCTCCACACTTCGCCCCTGTTCTTGATGAATTCTGTAAACAAGTAACTCAGGCAGCTTCTCAACCACTACATATACATCAGAGGCCCACTGGTCTTAGATTTTATGTTTCCACTGATTGCCAAGGTTCCTCATTAGGACTCGATTCCCCCTCTTGCAGCACTTGGTGATGCACCGCAGGAGGAACTGCAGGAAGAGGGGGATGGTGATAGTAGGGGACTTCAACCTGCCGGGAGTGGAGTGGGACACATCTACCACAAAATACAGAAGGGAGCAGGTAATGCTGGACACCTTCCAGGAAAGCTTTCTAGTACAGTTTATCAAGGAACCAACTAGGGAAAGGAACACCCTTGACCTCATACTTACAATTGGGGAGTGGGTGAGGGATGTGAGGGTGGAGAAACCACGGGAGGGAGCCGAGTGACCACCGGACAGTATGGTTCCAGTTACAGATGGTTAAAGAGAGGGGGGCATCTGGCACAAGGGTGCTGAATTTCAGGAATGCCAGCTTTAAGATGATGAGGGAAGTAGTACAGGGGTTCCCATGAAAAATTCAGCCAGGTATGGACACACAACAAAGGTGGGAACTGATAAGATAGGGGATAGTGGAGGCAACGGAAACTTGCTGTAAGGCCCCAGACTGAGAAGGCTAGGGGAAAGAAACCCAGCTGCATAAGCAAAGGGGTGTTACACAGGGTGAGGAGGAAAAGAGCACCTTACAGAAGATACAGAAAATTGGAGAGGGAGGAGGATAGGGAGGAATATCTGCAAGAAGCAAAGGAAGTGGCCAGGGGGTTGAAGGCAGCCAAGGCGGCAAGAGAACTCAGGCTGGTGCAGGACATAAAAAAAGGTGAAAAAGAATTCTTCAGGTGCATCAGGGAGAAAAGAAGCTGTAAGGATCAAGTTGTAAGAATTAAGAAGGGGGGATGGGTGGAAGAGGGGCGTGAAAAGGAAGAAGTGCTCAACGACTGCTTCTGTTCAGTCTTTATGAAAGAAAGGGAGGGGGTGCTACCCATAGTAGGAGGGAGGGAGGATAGAAACAGATGGGGGGAGGGAAGTGATGGATGGAGAAATCACAGTGGGGAGGGTGCTGGAGGGGGTTAAGGGCATTGAGGGTGGACAAGGCACCAGGACCAGATGGAGTACATCCAAGAGTGCTGAAGGAGCTGACAGAGGTCCTGGCAGGACCCTTGACAGAATTATTTAATTCATCTCTAGACACAGGATGCATACCCCATGACTGGCAACAGGCTCACGTGGTTCCCCTCCACAAGAGTGGACCCAAGGATGAACCGAGGAACTATAGGCCAGTAAGTCTAACATCCATGGTGGGGAAGCTAATGGAGACCTTCCTAAAGGAGAGGCTAGTGGCACTACTGGAGGTGAACAGGGTGCAAGATGGGAGGCAGCATGGCTTCGTTAAGGGCAGGTCATGCCAGACCAACCTGATGGAATACTATGACTGGGTGACTAGGCAAATTGACGTGGGCCATGCAGTGGATGTCCTGTACCTAGACTTTAGTAAGGCCTTTGATTCAGTACTGCATGGGAGACTTGAAAACAAGCTATGGGGCACAGGGGCAGGAGCAAAACTGGTAGGGTGGGTGGAGATCTGGCTAAAAGATAGGCAGCAGAGGGCGGTGGAAGGTGGGGAATACCCATCCCCTAAGCCTGTGACAAGTGGTGTTCCACAGGGGTCGGTGTTTGGCATATTTATTGCAGACATCTTGGAGGGTATCGGCAGCAAAATCAGCCTATTTGCAGATGACACAAAGATGGGAGCAGTGGTGGACAACCAGGTTGGGTGGCGGGGGCTACAGAAGGATCTAGCAAGGTTAGAGGCATGGTCTGACAGATGGCAGCTGGGGTTCAACACAAACAAATGCAAGGTACTGCACTTTGGAACCAAAAATCCAAGGAGAAGCTACCATCTTGGGGAGGGGTTTGGCTGGAGGTAACAGAAGAGGAGAAGGAGCTGGGGGTGCTCAACACGGGTGCAATGAACAATTCCACACAATGTAGAAAGGAAGTAGCAATGGCCAACAAAATGTTGAGGAGCATTGCAAGGGGCATTACCTCGAGAAGAAGGGAGGTTATTCTACTGTTATTCAGATCATTGGATATACCCCACCCGGAATACTGCGTTCAGTACTGGCGCCCATATCTACAAAAGGACATTTGGCTGCTGGAGGGGGTGCAGCGTAGGGCAACAAAGATGATTCAGGGCCTGGGGAAATTGCCATATGAGGTCAGACTAAGAGAATTAAACATGTACACACTGGAGAAAAGGAGGGACGGGGGGTATGATTTACATACTGGGTCAATATGTCATACGCTTAATAGCATATGACATGAGCGCTATACCGAAATAGCGCTGTAAATGTGAGTGAGAGGGTGCAATACCGTGAATGCTTCTGTGGGTGGTACTGCACCCTCTTGTTGTCCCAGGCAGAGGATAAGAACTCTGCTGGGAGAGGTTTCTACCAACCAGCTGTGGTGGCTCTACAAGATGAGCCACTGGCAACAGAAAACACAGGCAGAGTGTTTGGGACCAGGTTTGATTCCCAGTCCCAGATGCAAGAATTTTTTTTTGATTTTTTGCACTTTGTGCAATTTTACTGTTAATGCCACCCCCCCAAGAGTTAACAATCCTTATTGGGGTGGGGTGGGGGTTCAGGGGGCAACAGACATGCCACATGCAAGTAAGCACACTGTATTGGCAGCGCACTCTATACATGCAGCATGTCTTGTGACATTATGATCCCATGCCCCATGATTGAGACCTTCAAATACATGAAGAGGATAATCAAAACAAACACAGAGGTCTATTCAGGAGGATGGTGGGGAGAGACACTAGGGGTCATGACATGAGATTGGAGGGGGTAGATTCAGGAGGGAGGTGAGGAGACATTTCCTTACGGAGAGAGTGGTGGCAAAGTGGAATGCACTACCGGCTGAGGTGGTTGCATGTAACACAGCGGAGTGCTTCAAGAAGGGGTGGGACAGGGCAAAGGGGAGCGTAAAGGGAGAGGAGAGGGGGTAGGGCAGCTGCTGAATAGGGAGCTAGCTGCAGTCTTGAGCAGCCTAGATAGACCAGGATGGCTTTTTGCTGCTGGCAACTTTCGTATGTTCGTATATCTCTGCTTATTACTTGTGCTGGATTTAGCTGCTGCTTCCACTGCTTGTCGATAGGCATTCTGCAGTTGCTCTCTGAACGTCCCAGTGTATTCTAGATTCAACTTTTCTGAGGTGCCATTGGGAAAAACACCAAAGCACAGATCTACAGGCAGCCTGGCCTCTCCCCTGAATATCAGGAAGAAGGGAGACCACTGGGTGGCATTCTTGGTGCAATTATATGCATGGACAAGTTAGCTGACCTTCTGGCTCCAGTTCTGTTTGTCAGCTAGGTCCAGGGTACCCAACATATTGAGCAGAGTGCATTTAAACCATTTTGGTTGGGGATCTCCCTGGGGGTGGTATGGCATAGTTCTTGATTTCTTTATGCTATATGTAGCCAATAATTCTTTCACTAAATGACTCTCAAAATCCAGGCCCTGGACTAAGTGTATCTGCTGGGGGAATACCATAATGAGTGATAAACTGTTGCAGGACCTTGACAACTGTACTGGCTTTTTGATCATGTGTGAGATCAGCCTGGGCATACCTAGTGTAATGATCAGGAATGACCAGGAAGGTTGATTTGTTTGTTTTATCTGGCTCTAGTGACAAAAAGTCCATGCATACAAGCTCCAAGGGGCAGCTGGTTTGGATGTTTACCAGAGGTGCAGCTCTTGCAGTGTCTCACCACATCTCTTGTCAGGTGGGGCCAGTAGAATTGGTCTCTGGTGAGATCAACAGTTCATTTGTTCCTGAGGTGGCCCATTTCATTGTGCAGAGAGACCAGTACAGCTTTTCGGTACTTCCAGGGCAAGATGAGCTGGGTACGGACACTAGAGCCATTGCTGTCATGCACTTTCCTTACCAACAACTCATCCTTCAGGGCCAACTTGTTTCCCTCACTCAACATTATTCTGGCCTCAGGGTGGGGGACCGATACTTGCTCAAGACTGATTCTGTTTTCTAGGGCTTTAATGATATCCCTGAATGCCAGGTCCTCCTTCTGTGCCTACTGCAGCTCCAGCTTACTGAGATGAGGAAGGGAGGACAACTCTAACCCAGCAAAGTTCAAGTAGACTGCTGGAATAGCCTCTGGGGATGCCCCCATCTGGTCAATAGCTCTGTCTTGGTTATTTGAGGTACCTTCAGACTGTACAGCAAATTTGGAACATAAAACTTTCACAGTAGCACTGGAGAGTTTCACACTGGCGTCAACTGAATCATCATGTGGGCATCGGGACAGGGCATCTGCATCTATGTTGGTCTTGCCACTTCTGAATTCTAGTATGTAATTGTACAGGGACAATGCAGATAGCCACCAGTGCCCAGCTGCATCCAGCCTGGCTGTAGTGTTGATACAGGTCAGGGGGTTATTATCTGTCTGTACCATGAAAGGAACACTGTACAAGTAATCATGGAACTTCTCCATGAAGGCTCATTTTAGTGCCAGAAATTCCAATTTGTGGACGGGATAATGCCTCTCAGGGGCAGACAGGCTACAACTTGTGAAGGACACCAGCCGTAATCCTTCCTGATGCTCGTGATAGAGCATGGCTCCCAACCCATTTAAGCTGGCATTAGTGTGGAGGATTTATGGCTTGTGGGGGTCAGCAAAGGCTAGTACAGGCGCTGCACACGGCCGCTTGATAATCTCGTGGAAAGCAGCCTCGCACCCTGGGGTCCACCTGTTTCCGAAAGGCTCATTCACTTTGAGATGCTCCCTCTGTTGGCTACCTCCATGGATCTGGCACTTCTTCTTTTGATTTGTAAGTGGTTAGCCCTGTGTTAACTCATTCAGTGTGGCTGCACTGCCATTGAGTATTTTTTTTTTTTGAATATTCTGTTTATTAACAGTTTTCTAAGACAACAATAAAACAACAACTTGTACAAAGTACAGACAACAAACAAAAAAAAAATACAGTTACAAACATACAAACGTCCCGGTTATTAACTTAATACATCCTATAACTTCCATTTATTAATTCCATTTATTAATTAAGGTGCAGTCGAGTGTGCAGCAATACCTCTGTGTCTTTTATATATTCAGGACTCCCTGGACGACTACCATTATTACATGCAGTCCATACAACAAACCCCCTTCCCTCTACTATTTATATTGTACTAGGATGTTAGGACCACTACTCAGGGCAGCTTACGAACCCAGCGTTCAACTGCTGGCCCTTCTCTTAGCTATCCCTCACTGGGTAATTTCTATACTCTATCTTATGCCCTGATACTTAAATGTTCAACCTGAGCAGAGCATTAAATTTTCAGACAGACTCAACGTCACCATAAAAGGGGCTCAGTCCCTTAAAAATACCCCCTTCCTATCCCTGACTACCCATGTGAGTCTCTCTAAAGCCAATGTACAGTACGTATAACTAATTTCCACCACTCACTCAACGTGGGCCCATTCCCAGTGACCCAGGTATTGTGGATGCAATGTCTAGCTAATACTAGGGAAACCCTTACCCATCTGGGCAATATTTGCCACTCTTCTTCCCCTTCTATTCTTTCCACTCCAAATAGGCAGACTAAGGGGTCACGGGTCAATTAACCCCCTGACCCCCTATTTATCTTCTGTATCACCCCCCCAAATATCTTATCAGGACCGGACATGTCCAAAAGCAATGGAAGAAGGTGCCCAATCCCTTTCCACACCTTCTACAGTTCGGTGAAACAGCAGGTTGTGCCCAGTGCACTGCCACTGGGGGTCAATAGACTCTGTGCAAGAACTTATAGAAGGCCTCCTTAAATTTATTACATATCATAATTCCCTCTGGCATACCCAGCACTAATTCCCAGTTTCTCTCCAATATCTGCAACCCAAGATCCTTTTCCCAGAGGGTCTTCGCAGGGCCCATCCGGTCCGGTAGGCTCTGCTTATCCTGTCTAACTATTTTCCCAACAAACCCTTTTATATCTTTCCTAGACTGGCATACCATCTGCTCCATTCTATTTAGCTGCAATCCCCCCTTCCCCCCATGCTCAATCACCCTATATATGTTTTCAGCTGTAAATACCGAAACATATGTGAGGCTCCCACACCAATCTCTCTCTCCTGACCTTGTGAAACTCACTCAACTCTCCCTTGTCCAGCAGCATCCCCATACATACCACTCCTCCTGTCTCCCATTCCCGGAACCCTCTATCCTCCATCCCAGGGACGAAGAAGGGGTTCCTCGCAATTGGGAGCAAGACAGTCTCCCTTTGGGCCCGCCTTCTGTCGCCATAAGTGGTACCAGGCCTCCAGCGTCTCCCTAACTAATAGATTACCACCACCCGCGTCCCTGTATGCCCGCCGCCCTCTACTAGGTAGGTAGGCTGTGAGTCTCCCAGGAGTCCCCTCCTGTTCCAGGCCTATCCAGCTAGCCACCTCAAGTTTGTGAACCCAATCCGCTACCCCTCGGAGTTGCACTGCCTTGTAATATGCCCCTACGTCTGGGAAGCTAAGCCCACCTCTATTTCTATCTGCCTTAAGCCTTAACAAACTTATCCTGGTCTTTTTACCCTGCCAAATAAAGTCCGTGAACCCTCTCTCTAACCGTTTCACATCCCTCTGTGTAAGCCTCAGCTGCAACATTTGCATAGGGTATAAGATACGTGGGATAATATTCATTTTTATGAGATTTATTCTCCCAATCCAAGACACTGGTAGTTGCATCCATCTCTTCAAGTCTGCCAGTATCTGATTTATCAAGGGTTGATAATTCAACTTATATAGCTCGTCTCACCTCCACCTGATACGCATCCCAAGATATTTAAAGTCTGACCTGACGACCCTAAATCCCTTCTGCCGTACCTCAGGACCTACCTCTGGGAATCCCATAGCTTCAGATTTCTTCACATTAATCTTATACCCCGATAACCCTGCAAACTTTTCAATAATGTCCATAAGGCATCTTATAGAGCCATTCATGTCCTCCAGAAATAAAAACATATCGTCAGCATAGAGCGCCACCTTATGCTCTCCCCCCTCCCCATCCCTCACTCCCACCACACCCTCATGCTGTCGTATCACAGACGCCAGCGGTTCGTCCACCAAAGCAAATAGCAGGGGGGACAGAGGATATCTCTGTTTTGTCCTGCTTCCCAACCTGAACTTCGCAGACAGGCATCCATTCACTAACACCTGTGCACTCGGCTTCTGGTACATAGCCCTAACCCACCCTATGAACGGGTCCCACAGACCAACCCGGGTCATAACTTCGAATAAAACATCCCATTCCACCCTGTCAAACACTTTTTCAGCATCCAATGAGATCACCCCCATCTTGGTGTCAACCTTTTCAGCCCGCCATACAATGTTTAACAACCTCCGAACGTTGTGGTAGGACTGCCGCCCCTTAATGAACCCTGTCTGGTCCGGGTGAACCACCTTCGGGAGAATATTCTCTAGCCGAGTAGCAAGGACTTTAGCCAGAATTTTCATATCCACATTGAGAAGGGAGATTGGTCGATAGGAGGAACATTCGAGCTCATCCTGACCTCCTATCTGTATTAAGCAGATATTAGCCTCATAACATGAGTCAGGCAATAGCGGGACCTGGTCCTCCTCCCCCCCTTTCAAACACCCTCCCCAGTAAGTCCACCAATTGTCCCCCCAACATCTTGTAGTATTCGACAGGAAAGCCATCGGGCCCACTGGCCTTTCCCTCCTGTAACCTCTGTATGGCACTCAGGATTTCCTGCCTTGAAATGGGCTGACTCAGCATCCCCCTCTGCTCATCTGTAATCCTTTGCAAAGATGTCCCCCTCAAGAACTCTCTGATACACTCTTTCTGCCCTATATGCTCTGCCCTATACAACATTTCATAAAAACTCCCAAAACGCTCTGCTATATCCTTAGAACTAGTTATGATTTTCCCCCCCCTCCCCCTTAATCCGCAGGATCCTAGTTGGACATCTGCCCCCTTCATCAGCCTCACCAACATGGGCCCAGGCTTATTCCCCACTCAAAACCCTCCTCTGACAGAAGAACCATGCCTCCCTGCTTCTTCCCTTAAGAAATTAAGGGCCTCCCTTGCCACTGCCAACATCTTGGGGGCTTCCCCCCTTTCCCCTCCACCTACTCGCTTCTCCAACTCTTTCACTTGCCTTTCTAATTCTTCCCTCTTCCCCCTTTTCTGTTTTTTAATCTTGGCCACATAGGCTATTATCGCCCGCCGCATATAGGCCTTACCCGCGTTCCATAAAATGGCACTGGACACCTCACCCGTATCATTCGCCTCTTCATATAGCTTCCATTGCTCTGCCAAGTATTCCTTGAATGCTTGGTCCTTAGCTAAGTATGTAGGAAATCTCCAGGTTGACAGTCTACTCTCAGCCCCCCCCCGTGATACTCAATACAACCATAGCATGTTCCGAGAGGAAAATGGGGCTGTGGCTTATCTCTTTTATTCGTCCCACCCAGCTTCTAGGTAGGGAAAAAGTAATCTAGTCGGGACCAAGTCCTATGGGGGTTAGAGTAGAACGTATACTCCCGCCCAGTGGGGTTGACCACCCTCCACCCATCCACCAAATCCAGATCTGCGATTCCAATTGTCCACTGCCCCATGGCCTCCGTCACCCTCCCCTTATCCTCAGAATGGTCCATCTTTGCATCCATTGTCCAATTAAAATCCCCTTCCATAATGAGCCCCAGAAATTGCTCCCTAATAAGCAGGCCCAGCAAAGAGGAATAAAAATCTGGGTCATATACCGACGGTGCATAGACACAACCAAAGGTAAATGTCTCCCCCCGCCATATTCCAGTGACAAAAATATATCTGCCCTCCTTGGGGTCTCGCACAACTCTTTTCACCTTGAAGAGCAGATTCTTATGTAAGAGTATTGCTACCCCCCTTTTATGCGAGGAATAAGAGGCCGCTAAACATTTCCCAACCCAATTCCGTACCAATTTGGCATGCTCCACATCTGTCAGGTGTGTTTCTTGCAGCAGTGCCATCTGTGCACCCTTACGTCTAAGCGTAGTCAAAAGTGCGGTCCTCTTCACTGGGCTCGCTATACCTTTAACATTCCAAGATATCACATTTAAATTGCCTAAGTCACCCATTTCACTCTATGAGGCTTTCCATTTTTAAGGTTATTAACATTTGGTATTGCATTACACATATCCGCATATACATAAAACTCACCGGTACCTTTCTATACTTTTTTTTCCAATGTCTGCACACTCGACTGCCACAACCAACATACCACCGGGTAATTATCCTACTAACATAAAAACTAAACAAACTATCTATTCTATCATCTATACCTAATCCCCCCCAAGCCCCCCCTTCTGAACCCGTCCCACCCCTCTCCTCCCTTCCCTTGTAGCCTCTCCTCTTCCGCCTCCCCCCACAACACTAATTGCTAACATAGCACAAGTGTAGATTTAAAGACAATGTAGAACAAATACTCAACACCACTCCACTATAACTGAGATGCGTGTCCTGCTGCTCCCCTCAATAGCTAAATTTCCCCTTCCAGAGTTATCCCTCTCCCGGGGACCCCATTAACCTCCATCAGAGCTCAAGCAGTATCCCAGCTTCTTTTCTCCTGTCTCAGATGGCCCCCCCCACACCCCCAATCCACCTCCGCATCTCACCCAGTTGCTTCATCCTTTATCCCCTCTTTGCCCCAACCCTTGTCCCACTCATCCCAACTAACCTTTATTATCAGAACCCCCCAACCCGAGAACCTCCCCCTTGAACATGCTGAACTCCTCTCCCATTCTCCCTTTGTCTCCGTCTCAACACCAATCCGGTCTCACTCTGCTCCCCCTTACCCTACTACCACTAACCTCCTCATCCAGTCTATCCGCGGACCAGACCCACCCAAGTAGGGAGACCTATAACTCAATCTTTGATCTCTGTACCATAGCCTTTTCTTCCAATCCCTTGAACACCCCCAACTAAACGACCCGTAGATCCTAGCACTTTTAAACCTCCCCAAGAAAAAACTTCCCTACTCTAGGCTATCATAACTTCCTCCTTCCTATAACTAATCCCCAACCTCCCCCAGACCACACTTCATCCCTTCCAGTCAGACACTGAATCCATTTCTCCTTAGTCTGCCCCCATAACCAAACCCCACCCACCCTAATTAACAGCATTAGATGGACACATCATGGATCCGACAGTATCAGAGGGGGGACACGGGGGGCTAGGCCGCGCCATCTAAAAAAACACGCGCTAGGCCCTCTCCCGCTCCTACCTCACCTGCAGCAGGGACTCTCCTCATATCCACGGCTCTCTGGTTTCCAACTGCGTTCTCATACAGCACCAGTCAATAAAAGAGAGCTCTCCCCAAGAGCAGAAGGAAATGCCTCTCATGTCCCAAACTTTCAACTTCTTAGGCCCTTCTAGCCCACAGTTCTTCCGCCACGTCTGGACCAACAACTATCGCATCCGGGATCCGACCTCCTCGAGTAAAAGTGGCACAACGGTGCCAACCAGGAACAAGGAACACTCTCAACATAATTCAGTCCCAACACTGTAGCCAGAAAAACAGTCCTCTATCAGAATAATTAAATCGAGACCTCTTGAAGCCATCCTTCCAATTCTTACATCCCCCACAACCGCTCAGCTCACTCTTCTCTTCAAACCCTTCACAAACTCCTCTGCCTTCTTGAGCTCCCAGAAGGAGTAGGTCGCTCCTTCATGCTTTATTCTGAGTATGGCGGGGTATACCAAAACTTTTTCCACTTTAAGGCTCCTCAGCTGTGCCATCAGCCCATTGAAGGCCTTCCTTTTTTTCAACAGGCTAGCCGGGTAGTCCTGGAGAGGAATAATCTGCGGCCCTCATAACGCAAGGTATCCTGGGATCTGTAGGCTTTCAATCGCGCTTCTCGGTCCTGAAAGTTATGGAAGCGCATAATTATCTGCCGTGGGGGCTGATCTGCTGCAGGCCGTGGCATAACCGCCCGATGTGCACGCTCTAATTTGATCTTACCATTTTTCATTTTCAGTCCCAGCAATTCAGGCAAAACTCTACTGCAAAAGTCGAGTGCATCCTTCCCCTCCAATCCCTCAGTGAGCCCTCTAAGTCGTAACTTTAACCGCTGATGATAGTTCTCCTGGTAATCATAAGCCTACTTAAACTCCTCCAGCTCCCTCTGCAATGCACGAACTTGCCCTGGGACTGCCAAGACTTAGTCTTCCAGCCTGGAGATTCTTTCTTCGGCCTCCGTCAGCCGAGTGCTCTGTTGCGCCTGCTGCTCTAGGACCTCCTGCAATTTCCCATCCAACTTGTCTCCTAGCTTTAACAAGCACAGCTCGAGGGCTGCAATTACCTGCCCTGTTAGCTCCTTCCCTAGAGCTGCTACCTCCACCGCCGAAAGTGAAACCAGGCCCGCCATCCCCTTTTTCCCAGTTTTCCCAGTCACCCTCTAATTTCTTGAAGGCATCGAGGTCAGATACTCGTCCATTGCTCCCTCCGCCACCCGAGACCACTGTCTTATTCGCCCTGAGGTGAAAAACTCAGTTTATTAATTTATATTAACTGGCTATTTCGTCGGAGCTAGTGGGAAACACGACTACTCCGTTAGCTGCTGATTAGCGCCCCCCTGAGTAGTCTTTTAATAACCTCTGGTAATATCCACAAAATTCAAGGAAGGACTGGAGTGTTTTGACATTATACTGCTGGGGCGAGGTGGCAAAAAGCCTCAACCTTCACAAGGTCAGTTTGCACTCCATCCACTGAGATGATGTGCCCACATATTTTACTGAAGACTGACAGAACTGGCAATTATCTATGGACACTTTTAGTCCAAACTCCTCTAGCCCATCCAGGACCTTCATAAGCCAGTGTTCGTGCTCTTCTAAAGTGCTGCTGAAAACAGTGAAGTCATCAAGACATACAATCACTTCTAGCAAGTTCATATTCCCCACAGCCTTCTCCATTAATATCTAGAATGCAGCCAGGTCTCCGGAGATTCCTTGGGGCATGCACTCAGACTTGTAAAATCCAGGGGGACAGATGAAAGCAGTCTTCTCCTTGTCATGTTCTGCCATGGGGGATTTGGTAGTACCCGCTCATTTGATCCAGCACTGAGAACCACTTGCTCCCTAACAGACTGGCTAAGGTGTCCTCTACCCGGGGCATGGTGTATTGGTCTGGGATTTTATTTATTTATTTATTGAAATGTTTCACCAGGAAAACACGCCGAGTGACAAGTTGCTTGTCTCCCGGTGCATCCTGGGGGGAAGGGGTACAATAGGAATGAGACATTAAACATTCAAGTTACAAGATCAACACCAACATATAGTTGTAAAGCAGGTGTTACAAACAGTGTTACACAGTGTTGCACATAATATGTAGAAAAACTGGACAATAATAAGTGCCAGGTTAACAAATAAACAAGTGCTTACATGAAAGAAAAGGGGAAAGGGAGGGAGGGAGGGATGAGGCGGGGGAAGGGAAGAGTTGTGTCCCTGGAGACCCCCTCAGGAAGCAAGGAACCCTGCAAGGGGACTGGGGGAATAAGAAAGAAGGGGATAAGGCAGTGTCCCAGAGAGAGACCCCTTTAGGATGGTGGGGAAAGGGAGTAGATGAGAGATACAAGCCCTTTGGGGGGGTAGGAGAGGGACCCATGGAGAGCATCCAGGGTCCTTTACATTCTGTGAGAGATAAAGGGAGGTCAGTAAGGGGGAGCAATTTGGGGAAAGGGGAGGAGAGCTAGAAATTAGGGGGGTTGGTGTGCACAGGGTAAAATGAAGGTGATGGTAGAGGGGTAGGGTTTGTCCAGGGCTTAGAGGAGGGAATTAGGAGGGAAATGGCAGGAGCAGCTAGGTGCAAGGTAATTATTGAGTGCAGAGCTGATGGAGTAGGTGGAGGATGAGTGCCGGACTTGAGGGGGGGAAGGAATTCCAAATTTTTGGGAGGTGGTGAAAGTAAGTGGATTGGCCGATTGGGTGGATCTGTGGGGACAACAGAATGCTGAGGGGTCGGTTGATCTAAGGGAATGGGAGGTTGGGGGTTTGTAAAGGAGGAGGTGAGGTAGGAAGGGAACTCACCCAACCCGTGCTTGGAGGTGAATTTAGTACAGGGGGAGAGTCACCTATTTGTCAGAGAGGGGAAGGATAGGATACAATAAAGATCGCAGTGATAGGTGTGAGGGAGGACATCCAGAGCAAAGCGGCAGAAGGAATTGAAGAGGGTGTCCAGTCTGGTCAGGCAGGACTTAGTGGCAGCACCATAGACTATGTCAATGGGCAGTATCTTCTTCTGAACAAGTTCACGCCTAGCCATAGGAGGGATGCAACTACGGTTCCTGAACAGGGCACCAAGCTTGGGGTGCAGTGTTTTTCTGCATGGTGTCAATATATTCAGAGAAGTTTAGGTGTTGGTCCAACCAAATACCTAAGTACCTGAAGGAGGATGTATTCTCAAGTAAAGTCCCATCAAGGGTATGGAAAGTGGGTAGGGAGGGAAGCCTAGAGAGTCTCTGCCTTGTGCCAAAGGTCATGGAGACAATCTTCTTGGCACTGAGGAAAAGTGGATGGTTAGCAAACCAGAGCTGAACCTTGTCAAAGTCTTGCTGTAAGCTGGTTATAACCTCATCAGGACAGGAACCAGATGTATACAGGACTGTATCATTGGCATACATATGTATAGCAGAGGGTGGGGAGCAAACAGAGGGAAGGTAGTTTAAGAAGATGGAGAATAGAGGGGGCCCTAATACAGAGCCTTGGGGACTCCAGTAGCTAATCAGGAGGGGAAGGAAAGTGGCATCCAAGATCTTAACTGATTGGGTTCTGCCAATAAGGTAGGACTTGAACCAGTTTGCGGAATGGTTTTCTTATTTAAGGTATGATAGTCTATGCAAATTCTGACTGCCCCGCTCTTCTTTCTGGCCATAACAATTTCATTTCATTTTATTTGTTAACCGGGTTAGGATTCTGGTCCGAAGTCCTTTTTCAGGACCAACCCGGACATAAAAAGACATAACAAACAATGCATAACAAATATGCAACAATACAAGTTTACAGATAACATAAACAACCAGACTGTGCTAACAAATATTGTTTAAACTTAACTTTAAAACATGAATAAGACTTAATTAACCTTAATGAAACTAGTAACCTATTCCATAATAGAGAAGCCTGATGGTCAAATACTCATAGGCCATAGTTATTTTTAGCACCTTGTACTACCAACGCTACCACCTGTAATATTCTCAGATTCACCTGAACATCACGGACCAAACTCAGATCTGATAATGGAGATAAGCCATCAGGCTTGATGAACCAATTTACCTAAAGCAAATTCAAATTTAAGCTGGGGCGACAGCCATCTCAGTGAAGAATATACAAGGCAGTGAGGGGTCAGAATAGGGGCATCCAAGACAAACCTGCAGATGCTGTTATAAACAACACTTAGCATTTGTTTCTCTTTAGCACCCAACTTAACATACAACGAGGAGACATAATCAAAATGTGGCATTGAAATCCCAATAGCCAATTTTAGATGGGAATCATAAGTTAAATAAGATTTGAATTTATATAATTGGCCCAACCTACTGTGAATTTTCTTTTTCACTGACTTTACCTGAGGAAGATAAGTCAAGAAGGGGTCTAAAAGAACACCCAAGTACTTAAATTCTGACACCTGATCGAGTAAATTCCCCTGGATAGCATGTATAGTCAGGGAAAGATGTTCACCAAGTCTGACAGAACTACCAAACAACATAGCTTTGGTTTTACAAATATCTAGGAGCATCAAATTAGTAGCCAGCCAGTGACACAATTTCTGAAACTCAACTTCCAGCTTCATGTTTATGTAATCTAGGGACTTTCCCTGACAATACAAAATCAAGTCATCAGCATACAATAAACATTTACACTTATCAAAAATTAAGGGAACTTGATTAATAAACAGTGAAAATAACAGGGGTCCAAGAATAGACCCCTGAGGTACTCCACATGTTGTATAACAAACTGAAGATGTAATTGAACCAATAGAAACAAACTGAGAACGTCCCTGCAAAAAATCAGAAACAAAATCAGCCGTGGAAGCAGCCAGTCCAAGAGCAGCAAGTTTCTGACTGAGCAGGAAATGATTTATCAAATCAAAAGCCTGGACAGGTCCATGAACACCACCCCCATTAACATTCCATCATTACAACCTTTAAGGATGGTGTTCATGAACCTGACCAGGGCCGTACTGGTACCCCTGCCTTGTTGAAAACCATGCTGCTCTTCACAAAGGATCTCGGCCTCACCCAAAAGTTAATTCAGCTGACTAATCATCGATCTCTCCAACACCTTCCCCAGAGGATTTAAAATTGAGATAGGTTGATAATCCTCAATACCAGTTGCCCTAACAATTTTAGGAACTGGTACAACCCGAGCTAGCTTCCATGAAGAAGGAAAAACATTTGCAGAAATGCATAGATTATATACTATGTACAATGGTTCCATAATAAATGGGGCAGCCATCTTAATAAACCTTGCATCAAGCCCATCCCCACAGTTGCCAAACTTATCAGGCAAGGAAGTCAACAATTTCCATACTTCAATGGAGGTAACCCATCTGAATATAAACTGAGGTTCTACAGCAACCATAACTCATTCTCTCCTGGTGGCCATTTTGGGTCGGGTTCAGCAATGGATGATACCGACACCATATGATAGCTAAGGGACCGAAGGAGTTAATTTGACTATCAACACAATTAGTTAAAACATTACTAGACACAGTGGAATCAGCAGTTGGGGACTTGGGAGACAAAATAGGAACATTAATAAATTCAATTCAATTCAATTCAACTTTATTTTCATAGCGCCTTTCAAAACCAAAGCGCTTAACATAAAAGCAGAAACAGCTAATATAAATAACATTTAAAACATAGAATTTACATTAGCCATCATTAGGGAAGGCCAGATCAAATAAATAAGCTTTAAACTCAGTTTTAAATCTACTGACAATTGGGCATTCTCTCAACCGACGAGGTAGAGAATTCCACAGGGTCGGAGCTGAAAAAGCAAAGGCACAAGAACCAGACATCTTTAATCGTATCCTAGGAATCTCTAGCAATCCCTCATTGGTGGAATGGAGAGGACGGAGGGGGTTGTAAGGTACCAGGAGATCTTGCAGATAGCTGGGTCCCTGATCATGTAGGGCTTTTAAAGGTTAGCAAGCCAACCTTAAAGGTGATCCACCACTGAATAGGCAGCCAGTGCAGCTCGAGGAGCATAGGTGTAATATGACTGGTCCTAGATGTCCCAGTAAAAAACCTGGCCACTGCATTCTGCACTAGCTGCAAGCGGCAGATATCAACCCCTGGAAGCTCTAGGCAGAGAGAATTGCAGTAGTCAAGATGGGTCATAACAAAGGCATGAACCAGTGTTGGAAGATCATCCGAGGGAACCAGATGTTTCACCCGGGCAATATTCCTCAGATGATAAAAAGAGGATTTGATGACAGCTGACACCTGAGATTTTAAGGTCAAGCCATCATCAAAAATAACACCCAGGTTATGCACCTGGTCTGAGGTGGTGAGTGGCACACCACCAAGTAGTAAACCTGATGGTTGTCCAACCCCCAAACCCACTCTCAGACGACCTGGGTCCACAACCAACCCTTCAGTCTTGTCTGGATGCAGTCTCAACCAGCTGGAACTCATCCAAGATCTAATCTCGGCAAGGCAACTATTCAGCACGGAGACTGCATCATTCTGTCCGGGCAGAAAGGACATATACAGTTGAGTATCATCTGCATAGCAGTGAAAACTCAGACTGTATTGCCTGATGATATCTCCCAATGGTAGCGTGTACACTGCAAACAACATGGGGGCTAATATAGAGCACTGCAGGACCCCACAAGGCAGGGAGTGGGCACCAGAGGAATAAATTCCAGTGGACACTCTCTGAGACCTGCCTGTGAGGTATGAATGGAACCAATTTAGGACTGTACCAGACAGCCCACATAAAGACCGCAGGTGCTCCAATAGCACACCATGGTCTACAGTGTCAAATGCAGTAGAGAGATCAAGAAGGACCAGAATGGTGCATGCTTTTCGATCTCTAGCCATTAGGAGGTCATTCAATACCTGGACAAGAGCCATCTCTGTGCTGTGCTTCTTCCTAAAACCAGACTGGAAAGTATCATAGACATTGTGAGTTATAAGATGATTATCCAACTGCGATGCAACCACCTTTTCAATAACTTTATCAACAAATAGCAAGTTAGGGATGTGTCGATAGTTAGCTAGACAGTCTGGATCCAAGGAGAATTTCTTAAGGAGTGGTCGAACAACCGCCTCCTTAAGGGAGTCAGAAAAGACTCCCCTCTCCAAGGACTTCCAGACAATGTCAGCAAGGATTGGGCAGATAACATCTACACAACCCACTAAAAGGGGTGTAGGGCCCAGATCCAAACTACAACTGGTTGGACGCAATGTTTGGATGATCTTCACAATGTCATTGAACTCCAGCTGGTGAAAATCTGACCAAAGTGCCAGTCACTTCCCGTCCACCACTGCAATCACTCATAGGAGAGAATGAACCGATGCAAGACCTGATGCTGGCAACCTTATCTGCAAAGAATTGAGCAAACTCCTCACATCTTAGCTGAGAATCATCTTCTTTGGGCTGGAGACAGATTGGATTGCACAATCTGTCAACAGTCCGGAAAAGCTGAGCCGGTCGATTCTGTGCAGCAGAAATCTCCCTGGACTGGAATTCTGCCTTCTTATGGGTGATTTCTGATTGACAGCAATCATAATGTGCCATCAATCTAAGCCTGTCATCATCACAGCTGGAATTCTGCCAAACTCTCTCCATCCTTCAACCAACTCGCCTCATCTCCTTCAAGGAGCCATCAAACCACGGGCTCCTTGAGCGAAGGGTGAGACGCCAAACACAAACCGGAGCAATCTTGTTCAGAGCATCTCCAACAGCCTTATTATAGGCTAGAACAAGATCATCTGGACTCATGCATTCACTCAACAAGCCCTAGAGGTCCAGTACCGCCAATAGGTTACTGGGATTAATCCCCCTTAAAGGGCGGTACTGAACCAACTCTGTAGGGGCAGACCTATTAGGGGGGAACCTGAAGCTGAACATTAGGGTGTGATGGTCAGACCAACTGACTGGTTCCACCCCCAGATCAGCAATCTCCATACCCAGAAGAAAGATCAGATCCAATGAATGACCCCCCTACATGGGTTGAGGAGGTAACTACCTGTGATAGGCCCAGCATCACCATCAGCTGGAGGAGATTTTGACCAAAAACTCTGATTAAGCAAATTTGCCATCTCAAGAAGATCTATAACCACTTGATCAGAAGTTTTAAGAGAAGTAAGGGATGCCTTAACCTTTGGGGAGACAAGGTAATTAATTGTATCACAAAATTGCCCCGAATTCCTGGATACATTCTCCAGCTTAGCCTGGAAATAATCAATCTTAGCCTGTTTCACCTTTCTTGATAACAAATTTCTGGCTGTCCTATAGTTCTGCAGATGCCTCATAGTTAGCAACACTTTATAAGTTAACCAAGCTGACTTTTCATTTTTCAAAAGAGCTTTCAACTCACCAGTATACCATTGATGTAGCACCCGTTGAACATGAGATACTCGAAGGGGAAACAACTTATTCTGGATTTTTAACAACTGGTGACAAAAAAAGTCAACAGCACAATCCGGATCTGGTATTGGAGACAAATATGACCAGTCCAGATTACACAATTCATCAAACAAGACCTCAGGTATAACATTTTTAAAATTGTGAAACAATGGGGGAGGCATACGGGCTCCTGGATTCCTTAATGATACCAGCCCTCATGAGCTCCTGCAGGTGCCTCTGTACATACTTGATATCTCCTGGTAACAAATGCCATGACCTTTCTCTACAGGGGCACTCATCACTTAGCTGCATATGGTGTTCCTCTCCTCAGATGCACCCCATGTCCCATTCATGGAGGGAAAGCATGCACATCCTCTGAGCTAGCTTCCTGCTCAGGTTCCATCGATAGCCGTCAGGTAGGGGGGAATCCCCAAAGTCAAAAACAGCTGGATCTATTTCCTCTTCATGGTTTTCCATTGGGTTTCCTTCAGTCACACCATCTGCCCTGTAGATATGAACCAGCACTCAGCCTTTGCAGATGAGCACCAGTTTTATAGACTCATTCTTTACTTAAACTGTGATATGATGGGCTTGGGGGTCTCAGGAGGAGATAGTACTTCTTGTTGCACCATTAACCCCTCAGACAGCTGATCCTCTGCCAGGGCATTAATAATGAAGGCTAGCCCTTTGGGTGGCCTGATGAAGGCAGTAATCCCCACTACTTTAAACTTTGACTTGGGTGGCAGAATTATCTCTCAACTATCCATGCTCTGAATCTCACCCACAGACTTATCTTCCAATTCGGGTACCAGTCCTGCCATATCCATGGATTGACTGACCCTCTTCACTATGGCTCAGACAGAGGGGTACAGTAAGTGGTCCAAGCCACCCCTTTCCTTACATAGTTTAGCCAACCAGTCAAACATATTGGCATTTGTCCCAATCAAGACTGGCATGTTGTCCATCCCCTCTGACCCGGGGCATATGAGGGTCATGGTGTCTATAGTGAGCAGCTCATCAAGGCCCTTCAGGACAGAAGTAATCTGCATCATGCTGTACCCATCGTATGGACAGTTCTCAACCCCATCCCCCACTCTGACAAACCTGATAGAGGCAAGAGCAGCAGGTGCTTGAGGTACTGATCATAAAAGGTTCTGTGAATAATTGTGAAATGCAACCATCTGTCCAGCAGGGTGGAACACAGCACCCTTTTATTGAGAACTTCAGCATCAGCATGGGGTCCCACTAACCCCAGGGACACCTTACTGCCAGGTGGGATCTTTGGTTTCATCCATATACTGAAGCTTGCTACTTCTAAAGACCCAGTTTGCTTCCCCACTGTGCCCCTCTCTAGTTTCCCAATTACTGGAAATGCCTCTTCTCCTCCAATAGCCGGGGCTTCAGGGATTGGTCACATCCATGGGCTATATGGCTATCTTCTCCACACTGATAGCCAAAAATCTTTGGCAGTATCTCCCTTGCATGAGGGTCTCTGATGATGGGCCTTGATAGTGGCTGGGCAACGGGTCACTGGAGTTGGTCTGCCATCTTCTAAAGTTCCATCAACTGCTCATACACTTCTCTAAGTGTGATGCCCTCTGTAACCTGGGCCCCAGCTTCCAGGAAAGGTACAGCCATCTTGCCCTCCGCTGCCATACCAGACACCACTGGCTCAGGGTCCACTGGGGTAGTGCTTGATTTGCTCACATGTTGCACAGCGGTCTTCAGTTCTTGGATCAGACCCTGAAGTTTGGCCTTTGTGCCTGAGCCCCCACCATCTGCCACCTGGGCACTAGCAATGGTAGCAAATGTCTGTTCCCAGGGTCCAGTTTGCTCTTCAGTAGACCTAACCTCTCTCAATAGTGCACTGTGGGAGGGGGGATCAGTTAGCCTGTCTTAAAGCCTCACTTTTAACAATATCTCTGAGAACCGAGCAGCTTTCACCACCTGCTCAAGCCATACTCAGTTCATATCTTTGGCAGGTACTCCCCCCCTTCTGGTGAACCTTCTGCAGTGCTCTCTGTAGTCTATGGAGGTAGGTCAAGAGGATCTCCCCTCACTGCTGTGTAGTCATCTTGAATCTCCAGTACAAATCATCACAGGATTCTGTGCTTCCGAATACACTGTCCAAAGTGGCCAGGCAGTCTTCCACATTAGCCTCTGGATCAGTGGCCTTCAATAACAAACAGCATCCAAGGCAGGCCCCTTCAAGTTCTCCACCAGCTTCTAATGTTTTTGGCCTCTGAACATTGCCACTCCTGGAACATAGGGACAGCATGGTTGACCCAAGTTTTGTAATCATCTTCTCCAGTGGGCATGAGGAGAATGCCAGAGAAAACCCTCAATCATCTATAATAATCAGAACTGGTAGACAGAGTTAGCCTGAGGTCAGCAGGGGTTACTTAAAGAGGCAGCAAAGCCATCACATCCTGGGGAGTCTTTCCCTCATTGGCCAACAGGGGTTCAGTCTTCTCTAGGAGGCTTAAGTCAGAGGCTGGAGAAGAGAAATGCAGAGGTTGTGTACTGCCCTTGTTGAACAGTCTCCAGGTACTTTCCACCCCCTTCTCCATTCACTTATTTGGATCAACATCTTTGTCACTTTGCATCATTGTATTTATTTGTGCTAGCTTGTTAGCTGATACAGAGCTCTGTTTAAACCTCCAGGAAACGGGAAGAGGAGTTGTAGTTTTTCGAGGCAGCTGCCCGAAACTACTAACTCGTAATTGAAGTGTAGTTTTCAAACTAAATGCTCTTTCCTTGTTTCACGAGGTGAAGGAGAGCCTAACATTATACTAAATCTTTTAATTTTGCTATTTTTAACACTTTGTTAGCACTGTACCTCTGTGACCTCGGTAAGAACTTCTGGGTCAATTTTCAGCTATTTAAATCGCCCCTGCAGTGAGCAGGGTGAGCTGAGCCAGGTGAGCGCGCTTGCGCGTGCGAAGACACATGCAAAGACAAGTGCATTCCAGCACATGTTTAGCGTGTTCAGCGCATTCTGCGGTTTCGGTGGTACCCTGAAAGATTGATAGTCTGCTTCTCACTTCATTGAGTGCAAAGAGTGCATAGGGGTAAGATTACTGCGGATTTGTAACTATAGATCCTGAAAAACTAGAGCCTCTTTCATTAAAAGCAGCATACTAATTAGCTAACCATGTACAGTAGACTACTAGGAGCTGATACTAGGAATATGACTGAAGCCAATCATAGCATTTCCACTATAATGACGCTAGAGGGGAGATATTGGCATTAAATGCATATGCTGCCAAATGTGAAAACTAGTAGACATAATAGCTAATACTGACCAAAGCTTTACTTGTGAGAAATGCATATCAAATAAATCTATGGCACAGGAAATAGGCATATCTGGACAAAGACTCCTATTTCTAGAAAGTAGTCAGGCAGGCATGCTTAGACGTCACATACAAAGAAATTAGGAAATGCAAAATTCACCAGCAAACCCAAACAAATTAAAATTAATTAATCAAGATGTGACAACCCTGAAGATAATGACTGGGCCATAGTGACATCTTCTAGAGTAGCCAAAAAGGGACACAAAGCCGATCAGTTTCAAATTTCCACACAGAACCACTTTCAGGTTCTTTCTTTTGAGGCTAATAATAATACCAGAATACTACCACAAGCGCCAGATGAAAGTGGACCACATTTTAGTATTAATGATATCAACAGAGGTCCAGCATTAATTGAACCACTAATTGAGTCTGATTGCTCTACCCCGTCAATACTCGAATATAATAAAATTACAAACAAAAATACAAAAAAAAGGAATATATCAGAAAACTCATTAACATTACAGATGATACATTCAGCGAATAATAACACTATTGATACAGTTCAAACAATAGCCTCCAAAGACCCACCCAGACAAATTTTTGTATTGGGTGACTCTATGATCAAACATATAGATAGGGCTATTTGTAATCCTGATAAAACAAACCGAACATGTTCAAGTTATAGGGGAGCTAAGGTCTCTGACATATCCAATATGATAAATTCAATACTTCCAGATGCTGGACAAAATCCTTTAGTCATAATCCACGCAGGGATAAATGACATTCTAAACACTGATATCACACAAATAAAAGCAAACTGCATGGCCCTAAACAATTTATTAGTAGAAAAAGGTAGTACAGTATGTTTTTCTGAGATTCTTCTTGTACCAAGGGCTACAATACCAATCTCTAATAAAATTAAACAAATAAATAATTGGATGAGAATGTGGTGCCTAAAACAAGATATTAGGTGTATCCCTCATTGGGAAAATTTTTCTGGAAGGGACTCTCTCTTTTGCTGGGATGGCTTACACCTCAGCAGAAGAGGGAGTACCATGTTGGGGAAAGCAATTGTTGCAGCCATTAACACTTTAAACTAAATCTTAGGGGGGAGAATTGGCAAAGTCCAAATTCTCTAAAAAATAATAATAATGCATATCAAATAATCAAATCGTGTAATATACTTTCCTTCAATGCTAGATCACTAAATAACTTAAAGATGGCTGAATTAGAAGTTAAATGTAAGTTACTGGATTTGGACATTATTGCAGTAACAGAGACTTGGTGGGATCCTGCTTCTAAATGGTCAAGAGAATTACATAATTACAAATTGTATCATAAAGACAGAATGAATAGAACTGGAGGTGATGTATGCTTATTTATGCACAATGACCTCACTTCTTATGAAGAAAATGTTAGTACAAACACAGAATCACTTTGGGTTACAGTATAATTTAAGGGTCCACCTAAGTTGACAATAGGAGTCTGTTATAGACCCCCCTCATTTGATCTTCTTTATACAAATGATCTAACTGATCAAATCACCACAATGGCCAATAAAAATAATGTTCATATCCTGGGAGATTTTAACATGCCTGAAATTAAATGGGAAACATTCGCTTGTACAACAGAACAAGAGAAATTATTAATAAATTCATGTATCGATCTTGGTCTAGAGCAGCTAGTGAGATTTCCCACTAGAGAAACTAACATACTTGACCTTATTATTACCAATATAGAAAATAGAGTCTCAAACATTAATATTTCAGCCCCAATCGGTAATAGTGATCATAGCTCAATTTTGCTAAGTGTGATCACTACAAACTCAAAGTCTTCCATAGGTACTATACACAAAAATTATAATAAGGCCAATTTTAAACAAATAAATCTTAAACTTAACCAAATTGACTGGGTTAGTGAGTTCAAGGATAAAACTGCAATTTGTGCTTGGGAAGAGTGTAAACAAATTAAATTTAAATTGGAGCAGAGATATGTCCCACTTAAAGTCAAATATAATAAAAAGGGTAAAATTCCCATTTGGTTCACTAAAGCCATACACAGACAAATCAAATTAAAAGAATGCTTATTTAAGAAACTAAAAGCAAACTGTACGCTGAGTATCAGGCTCAAATATAAAACAGCAGTTTCAACTTTAAAAAAATTAATAAAACAAGCAAAATTAAAACTTGAATTTACCTTGGCACACACAAAATCTAATAGAAAATCTATTTTTTCATATATAAATAGCAAAAAGGGTGATTCAAGGAAAATTGGCCCTGTAGCAGTAGATGGGAATCTAGTTATAAATGACCAAAAAACAGCTAACATTTTTAATAAATATTTTTGCTCTGTTTTCAATAATAAAAATCAGTCTTCCCCAATATTTAAAGTTCATTCCTCACTACCAGAAATTAAAAGTCAAGATGTTAGAAAGGCTTTATCATTTCTTAAAAAATCGACTAGTTCAGGACCAGACAATGTCCAGTCAAGGTTTTTAGTGGAAACACTTGATGCAGTAACTACTCTATTAACATTACTTTTTAATAAATCCTTATCTGAAACTAGTATTCCTGATGACTGGCGTAAAGCTATTGTAGTACCAATTTATAAAAAGGGTAATAAATCATGTGTTCAAAATTACAGACCAATAAGTCTAACATCTTTAATATGCAAGGCCTTGGAAAGAATAGTCAAGTCTTATATTGAGACTGAAATTGATCAGCTGGGGATTTCAGATTTATCTCAGCATGGCTTTAAACCTGGATCATCATGTACAACTAATCTTATTTCTTTTTATAATAATATTGGCAGATATTTGGATAATCATATTTCCTCAGATGTCATACTTTTAGACTATAGTAGGGCATTTGATATAGTATTCCACTCATTATTCATAAAAAAATGCATGTTTGGTTTTTCTCAATATTTGATAAACTGGGTATCACAATGGCTACACCATAGATCACAGGTAGTTAAAGTAAACAGTTTATTTTCAGATATAGGTATGGTAACCAGTGGTATCCCGCAGGGCTCAGTCCTTGGACCAATCCTGTTCAATATATTTATAAGCAATTTGACTATATCCTTTAGTAACCACATTTCTAAATTCGCTGATGATACTAAATTAGGAGGTCGTGTGGATACAATTCAAAATGTTCTCATTCTTCAAAAGGATCTTCAAAATATCGCGTCATGGGCTAAAATTAATCTCATGACCTTCAACATTGATAAGTGCATGGTTCTCCATTTTGGGACAAAAACCCAAAGACTAGTTATTTTCTAAATAACAAACAATTGAAACAATCAAATTGCGAAAGAGATCTAGGTATACTAGTAAATAACAGATTACTATCTGGCCCACATTGTAACAAAGTGGCTAATACTGCCAATATTCTATTAAAACAAATCAAAAAAACCTTTATTAATAAATCAGAACACTGTCTGTTCCCACTCTTTAAGTCATATGTAAGACCATGTCTGGATTATGGTTCTCCGGTTTGGAGTCCATATCTTAAGCGGGATATCTACAGACTGAAACAAGTCCAGAGACAACTGACCAAAATGATACCCAGATTAACAAATGAGCCATATGAAGTTCGCCTACTAGAAACCGGACTACATTCTTTACAACAAAGGAGACTCAGAGGTGATTTGATGTTTTTATTTAAGATATTAAAATGCCCGACCCAAATGAAACAATGTGGTTTGGCCTTCTCAAACAAACGCATTGCAGGCAGATCCCACAATGAACAATTAAAACAGAATGAGCTAAAACAAACAAAAGAGATAATTTTTTCAGCATCAGGGCACCAAAACAATGGAATTTACTGACACAGTATATAATTAACCCTGACACTCTTAATACATTTAAATCAAAAATAGATATTTGGTTGATACAACGTGTAGATAAATGACCCGCTATTGAGGGGGCAACCTCGATGGGCCTCGGCCTTCTTTTGTCCCAAATTATCCAGTAAATCCAGTAAAGCTATAATACTCTGAGAGTCACTATCATACCTCAGGCCTGGTACCTTTAGGCTCCCAATATCAGGTATAGTTTCTAAAGTAGCTATAATGTCTTCTCAGGTGATTTCCTCTGGGATCCTCATCACTAAAAAGGCCTTCTCTGGGGGAAGATGCTCCCCTTAACACCAGTAAATCAACTCTTGTGACTCCATGTTAACTTTACTTTCTTTTCTGAGGAGGTGTGCCAAAAAAATGTTATGTTTCAAAAACTGCAATTTCGGGGTTTGGCCACTAGGGGGGCAATAATCCCAGCCGAGCCTCCAGCTCTAACAGCCCTTTGACTCACCTTGGCTGCCCTGGGACCCTCGGGTCCACCAGATACACACCTGCAAAGGGTCCAGACTGGGTTCCGTAACTGAACAATAGGGTTGCGCGGTGCCTCCACATGGGGCCGTGGCAGGGAATACCCGTTGGCAATTTGCAGGTTATCACCCCCAAAAAATAACAATATCCGCTCCCGGTACACTTTCCGCCACACAAAAACAATCCCCCCCCACATACAGTAACTAGGAACCACAAAATCATGGGCACTAGAATTAACATGCAAACAATAGTGAGATTTATTTGGGGGAAGAGGAGAAAGAGAAACAGTAAACAATACAACCACTTTAACCACTTTTAACCCCTCAAGCAGCAACCTTACTTCCCACCTTAGGATGCACCCTAGAATGTCTGTTGTGATGGGTACCTCACCGCACGGTAATGCAGGGCCCAGATAACCTTAAATAGCTTCCACTTTAACCAAACAGCCTGGGTGCAGCTTTTACTTGGAACAGTCCAGCTCAGGCCTTACTCCCTGTAAACTAACTAGCTAGCTAGCTGATAATGATGCCCCACAGCCACAGCTTGAGGTACCTACAGTTCAGAGGTACATGGGGTGGGGGAGCTCAGATGGTTGAGATGCAGTCCAACTGGCAACTGCAAGGTACCGCTGAGGTATTCGGATGATGTAGCACCAAGGCTGCAGAATTGAGAAAAATGAAGAGGTTGGTCTTCACCTGTCTGGCCTTGCCAACTTTGCCCAGAGGTCTTTATAGACAGTTTTCACCAGGCAGGGCTCTCGTCACCTTCGACTGCTGGTCTTCCTATTCTTCAGTCTAGGGATTAATGGACATAGTCCCATAGACCCCTATGTGGCACACCCTGGAAAGGTAGTTACAACTGGGCTTTTACACAGTCCCTCAACCTAGCGCTCTCACTCTGGGTCTCTCTGGTCACCAAACTGCTGTCCCTTTCTCAGTCTCTGGCCACAGCACACTGAAGCATTCCCCTTGCTTGAATATTCACTTACCACAATTACCCTGCTGAGGGTAACACAGTAGCTCAGTCCTTTTTTTCAAGGGTCAAAGTCCTGAAAACAGCAGGCAGCACACACACAGTTTTTTGCAGCTTCTGCACAGCTTTTAGCTGACACTCTCTCTCTCTCTCTCTCTCTCTCCTGGCTTTAGCACTCCTGCTCCTGGCTGTCTGCAGCATGCTCCAAAAACTGCTCTCTTTTCCTAGCTGCAAACCTCCACACTTTATAACTTGCGGTTCCTTCCAGTGGCTGGATGGTTAGATCCCAGCAGCCTCCTGGTTTTTGTAGTCCTGTGAGGGCTGCCATTAGTATGTACATTGCTGCCCAGCCCAATAGCTTCATTATTAGGCCCTTTCTTGGGCTAATATTTATTGGTCCCAGCTTCGCAAGCCAAATAGGAGCCAAGACACCCATCATTATATCTTTGGGAGCCCCCTTGATTGTATAGGGGCTCCCAAAACACATACCCCTCAGTTGCACTTGTTCATGGCTGTCCCATTCTTGGAGCATAGCTCCTTTAAATTATTTGATCTTGGCAGCCATGCATGGGTCACCATCTTATTTATTTACTTCTCAGTGATCCAGTTTCCCAGAGCCCACTGAACCACCAAAACACCCCCCAATCACACTGGAGGTGTGAAACCATAATAGGACCTTGGCCCCTCTTGAAACTTAGGCCAGGGTCACAGGATTGCTATGGACACAGCCATGGAACACCAATGGGGTTGGCTGACCCAAATCCTACCAGGGACACTGGCAGAGACAGTGGCAATGGAGCGAGGTCATAACCTTCACAGGTAAGCCAAGCTTAGGAGGCTTACATATATATGAAAAATAATAGGCACATCCACCAGGAGCCCATTCCTTGAGACATGCTTCCCCTTCTGCCATGTATCAGCTGGTACTGAAAACCTTTTGTGGTGCCACCAAAGATCCAGACCTTCAACTGGGGACAATAAAAAACACTTCACTCACCTCCTTGGCCAGCAACAATCTGAATAAATCATAGCTGCAATGTATGAAATCCACACTGTGAACTTCTTAAATTACAGTTGGGAATTATACAGATGGCAACCTGTCAAAGAGGTGAGTGGAGGGTTTGGGCTGACTGTCATCTGGGGGAGGGGCAGTTTGTCTTGGGATGAGTGCAGGAAGGGGTGCTACAGGACATCAGGGATGCTTATATTGGTATAGGGTATGGGAGGCAGGGTCGTTGAACATCAGGGACTCTTGGAATGGGGCAGGTTGTGAGATGGGGTGCCAGTGGATGCCAGAGATGTTTGGATTATGGCAGGTTGTGAGAGAGGGTGTGACTGGATACTAAGGATTCTTGGACTTGGGCAGGGTGTGGGAGGGGTGCCACCAAATATCAAAGATGCTTGGACTTGGGCAGAGTGCTGGAGGGATGTGCCACCAGACAACAGAGATACATGGATTGGGGCAGGGTGTGGGAGAGGGGTGCCATTGGATCCTAGGGATTCTTGGAATGGATTAGGGTGTGGTGCAATGTAAATCCCTGATCCAGATGTTAGCTGGCACTGCCAGAGGTAGAGACTGCTAATACCTTGGCAAGTTCATGCAGAAGCAGCCCTATGTAATAGGAGTGTGCAAATGCCTTAATTCCAGTACTCAGTGAGTATTCATACTCAGCACCCCCAGATACTCAGAAATCAGTCAAAATGTATAAATAATCCTGTCCCTCCCCAGGTGGCCAGGGCTCATGCCTTGGCCACGCCCTTCCTAACTAAGTCATTTTCCATCCTATCCCCACTCTCTGTTCTCCCAAAATCATCTTTAAAATATATATACACATACTGCTGGCTCCTCCCACTCCGCCAGGAGACAACACTGCTTTGAAATGGCTCCCACCTCCCTAGTCTGACCCCCTCAGTGCTAGAATTTCAGAGCTGGGCCAAGCTCTTGATCCTGTAATCCACATTTTTTTATCTCCCTGCAACCCAGCTGCCCACTCCTTCAGGCGTCCATCCCCATCCACAGTTCTCTGGGTCTTGCCATCTGCTGCCCCCACCACCTGACTGACCCGACATATCCCTTTGTTGTGGGGGGCCACCCTTACCCATGGGGGAAACCAGGAAAGGAGATTGAAGTGCCCAGATGCACTTCCTTATATCTATGCCAGGAGGCAAGAATTCAGCTTGGGGCTGCTCCAGCTTTGCAATGGGGAGGTGGGGCCACCGTCATCCGGCTGGCTCTGGGTGGTCATTTTTTCTGTACTGCCCTGCCACACCCACTCTAATTCGACCCCTGAACAGGTGGCGAGCTGAGGTGGGAACGTGCAGAGGCATGTCGAGGCTTCACACCACCGCTGCATGTCCCCAATTCACCTCCAGGTGCCAAGGGCAGTCCCACCTCACTGGGAGGTAGGCGTCCAAGGGACACTTAGGAATCACTCCCTGCTGGTCCCCACTCCTGACATCCAGGTTCAGGGCATGAAGCCAGGTTGCCAGCGTACAGAGCAAACTCAAACTTCTTCGCTCAGCGCCACAGAGCTGGCCATCCATATTTTTTTTAAGGGAGACAAGAGTAACCACTCCAGGCCAACCTGGCTGTCCCCTCATTGCAGAGTGTTATCACCCTGTGTTACTGTATCAGCTGATGTGAAGGAAGGGGGAGGAACAGTGTGCATCATTAACAATGCTAAGCATGCTGACTGATCCATACTGCTCTCCCTCCCCCAGGTTGAATACACACAGGGTGATATTGCACTGTGGGATTGGTTGTAGGAGGGGCGGATCAACTGGCTTACCTGGAGTAACTTTTATGTCCCCTACCAAATCATGGATCAGGGTTCACGAGGGGGCCTAATTTTGAAATTGTAGTATTGTGAAATTGGCAAGATTGGGCTAGCTAGGCAGGATAACATTTCATGGTGTGTGAGCTCCTGGCAGAGTTACTGGAGCCAGCAAGTTTTTGTTTTTTTTAATATCATTACAGGAAAACAGGTGGGGGGTGGCAGAAACTGACTGACTAGGAGTGGGATAGTGAAGGGATTAGCCCAGGCCACCCACTGAAGGTATTTTGTTTTCTTTGTTTATTTTGTTAGCTGGGTTAACTCACTGATATAAGATTCCTTTCACAGAAGTGCCCTAAGCTTAAAAAATGCCAACGGATCTCAACATAGATAGCTCACAAACTAACAAACATTGTGCAGTAAAAACATATCAAGGTTTTTGTTCCTATTTTTTAATCCCCCCCAAATATTTTACCCATGAATAGGGAAAATACTTAGTATTCAGCAGATATGAGTACTCTATTATTTATGGTATCCGGGAATCTTTGTTACTCATGGCACAGTCCTAATATGTAGCACTATGACATGTATCCAGGACATGTTATGATGCTATGTACTGTAGACTGTGATGCTGGGCCCACCATACTTATAACAAGCACTCACTGGTGTCGTAACCCATCATCCCTCTCCCCATCCTGTTCCAAACACTCTTAGGTGTCCTTTTGCCCCTCTACTGATTCAGGTCACCTATTCATTCAATTCATGTTCCCCCTTTACCAGTGCAATCTCCAGCTTGGGTACTCCAGAACTCAGAGCAAATCCCCCCAATCAATCAATCCCCCCCCCCCACCGTTTTCCTGATACAGAACTTCCAATCAAGTGATTCAAGCAAACCTTTTTCTGATGCAGTTCTCACCCCTTGAGTATAGTAGCTCCATCTGCTTCTCTCCACTTGTCCTCCCTCCTCTTGTGCCCCGCTTTGGACGTGTGCAGTTATGAGTATTTGCACTGAGCAAGCACCTTGCCTTAGCAGGCAGTAGCTTGTTGCAACTGCCCAAGCCTTGATACAGTTAACAATGTCTGCAACGCAAATGCAGTTAGAATGGCTGTGTTGTTCATTAGCAGTTCAGCCCCTGTCCCCAACCCATTTCCCAGATACTTACCAATGACTTTATATGCACCCAGGAAAAGCTTGTGACACTGTTGAGCTTGGGACAATGGGGCCAGAAATGCTTCACAGCTGCAAACATGGCAACTGTACTCACTGTGCGTACATGCAGACAGAGTTTGGGATACTGTTCAGCATGAGCCGTTGGGGCCACAGACATTGCTTAGGTGAAACGTGGTAAATGGAACCACTGTGCACACACCCAGGTCGAGTTGGTGACACCGCTGAACATGGCTCAGTGAAGTCACGAGCTTTGCACAGGGACAAACCTGGACATCATAGCTGTGTCCCCATTTGAGCAGTGAAACCTGGTGTTATACCTAAAAGAGGCTGTCCCGGTGTATAGAATTTTTATAAAATCTGAAAACATTCAGTATGTATACTGTATAGATTAATTGTCAAAAACAAGTTCAGATGTTTGTCACAGTTGAAATAACAAGCCTCAAAAGTAGAGAAATTTAAAGTTATGCTAAGAAAATGTTTCTTAACTCCTGGTAAATCTGTGGTGTGGTGTTCCTCAGGGTTTCAACAATGACCTGGTGCAGTGTTGCTGTTACCTTATCTTTGGCAGTGTAACTCCAGGTACAGAGATTTGTTCCCACACCAGTATTTAGAGAAAGTATGCCTAAGGATCCGGAGATTTCATTTTTAACCAAACTTCTCACTTCCTACTGTTGCGACTTTGTGTTTGAACCCTAACTGATTCCTAAATTAAGTGTTTGGCAATTCATTTCACTAAATTTTAAAAAGAAATGTAATAACAGATACACACTACCTTGCATCAAAACTCTTAGTGGCAGGCAGTATCTGGTGTCCAGTGCCTCTCCCTTCCTCAGCCCGCCCTGTGCTGAGTAGTTTCAAGAGTACAGCAACAACCCTTCCTCACCCCACTCCTGTGCTAAAAAGTCCCTGCCATTCAGTGGCTGCCTCCTCCTTCACCTGGCAAAGCATTAAGCAGCCTATGGTCTCCAGTGGCCCTCTTCTTCTTCATCTTACTCTAGTCCAGTCAGTCCCCAGCAACTGGTGGTACCCCTCACTCACTCTGCCCTGAACTATTAGTCCCTGATGCCCAGTGGTACTACCCTCCCTCACGTGTCAAAATTCATTAGTCCCTGATGCCCAGTCATACTACCCTCCCTCACGTGTCAAAATTCATTAGTCCCTGATGCCCAGTGGTACTACCCTCCCTCACGTGTCAAAATTCATTAGTCCCTGATGCCCAGTCATACTACCCTCCCTCACGTGTCAAAATTCATTAGTCCCTGATGCCCAGTGGTACTACCCTCCCTCACGTGTCAAAATTCATTAGTCCCTGATGCCCAGTCATACTACCCTCCCTCACGTGTCAAAATTCATTAGTCCCTGATGCCCAGTGGTAGTACCCTCCTTCACCGTGTCAAAATTCATTAGTCCCTGATGCCCAGTGGTACTACCCTCCCTCACGTGTCAAAATTCATTAGTCCCTGATGCCCAGTCGTACTACCCTCCCTCACGTGTCAAAATTCATTAGTCCCTGATGCCCAGTGGTTCTACCCTCCCTCACGTGTCAAAATTCATTAGTCCCTGATGCCCAGTGGTAGTACCCTCCTTCACCGTGTCAAAATTCATTAGTCCCTGATGCCCAGTCGTACTACCCTCCCTCACATGTCAAAATTCATTAGTCCCTGATGCCCAGTGGTACTACCCTCCCTCACCGTGTCAAAATTCATTAGTCCCTGAAGCCCAGTGGTACTACCCTCCTTCACTGTGTCAAAATTCATTAGTCCCTGATGCCCGATGGTAGCTGTCTCCCTTTCCCTGACCCAAACTATTACTTCTTACCCTGCCTACAAAACGTCATTCCCTGGCACCTAGGGGCATTCACCCTCCTTCACCCTGCCACAAAACATTATTTCCTAGCATCCAGTTGTACTAACTCTCCTTGCCCCACAATATTATTCTCTGGCATCCAGTAGTATTCTCTTCTTCACCCTGTTCATAGACAATTACTAAAAGTAACCCTCCACTTACCTTCTTGGCTGGCTGTGATATGAATAGCACAACTGCTTTCGGGATTATGAAACAGACAAAATTAGTCTATTTCATTATTGTGACCGCGGTAAAGAAGTTAGTGAATGTAGTCTTTTTCAAAATTTTAAAAGTGGTTCTGCTGTTAAGACAGCAGTTGGCCGGGGATGTGGCCTGACATCTGGCAAGATCAATCAATCAATCAATCAATCAAATCTTTATTTATTCAGGCAGACATCATTGAGCAAAGCTCATTTACAAGATGGACCTGATAGGTCAAGGATCAAATTGAAGGTACAATAGCAGACATATACAGAACACTTATATTTAAACAGATACAGTAATATAAACATATATACAAATGAAGGATAAGGATGATTCAACCTAACAGGACAAGGTAGGATACAGTAGAAGTACCCTAGAAGAAACCAGAATGTCCAAGATCCAATAGAGGAGCCAAAGCAAGCACGCAATACATGGTAACAGGTGGTTACAGGCTCCAGGGCAAACTAACGCAGACAAACAGATGTAATGATTTATGACTGCAAAATGATGATAAACAGCTCTGACGAATGACATGGAGGTGCTGGTGGGAGATTCAGAGAGCGGCTAAGGCTACTAGTAGTAGGAGGAGGTATGGAGGGAGGTTGGGGTAGAAGTAAGTGCCAGAAATTGGTGTGGAGGTCTTAGTCAGGTGAAGCTAAGTTGTAAAGGTATGAAAGGGCTGGGATACAAAAAGGGAGGGGCGAGGAGGGAAAAACTAAGGGAAGATTTATGGAAGAGCTGTCAATAATAATTGCTGACTGAAAGGGGGAGGGTTGTGAATGTGACTGGACTAGGCCTTGTGATAGCAATTGCACTTCTCTGGGAAGAGACTTACATAGAGCTTTTTAAAGGATACTAGAGGTATAAAGTTGGTCAACTTTAGGGTCTTCTGTGAGAATTCCATGCCAATGCTAGAGAGTAGCTGATTGCAGACCTCCCATGCTGGTGTAGGCTTTAGGTAACTTAAGCGTGATGAAGTTGTTGCTTCTTAGGGCATAGGACCTAGCTGTGGCCAGTGTAAAGCAGTCTAAAATATAGGATGGAAGTTTATTAGACAAGGTTTTGTATATCCATAGTGCAGCATTTCTGTTCCTTCTGAGGTGTAGGGATGTCCAACCAACTGCAGCATAGAGAGCAATGATGAGTGTTGAATGGAAGATCTGTAATAAACCGTAGTGCTCTGTGATACAAGGTATCAATTTGCTTAAGTAGGAAATAGGACAGTGACCATAAAGGAAGTCTGCATAGTCGATAAAGTGAGATAAATGAGGCCTGGATTAGTCTCAGCCTTGAGTCTCTGGTTAGAAAATGTTTAATTCTGAAGAATAGGCCGAGCCTCTGGCGAAGTTTTTTCAGAAGTTCTTCAATATGATGAGTGTAGTCAAGCCTGCTATCAATCCACACCCCTAAGTATTTGAATTTATCTACATAGTCCAGGCTTTCTCCAAGGATGGTGGATAAATGGGGAAGATTGCTTGGTGAGGAGGTGTTAGTATGGTTATTAGTAGAGAAGAACATAGCTTTTGTCTTCTTTGCATTTAGGAGGAGTTTTTTCTCAAGTAATTGGTGTTGCAAGAGGGAGAATTCTGATTGTAAAATTTCACAGGCCACTGCAGGTGATGGGTTACTGACATATAAAACAGTGTCATCTGCAAAGAGGTGAACATTGGCTTTGGTGAGATTAGTGTCAATGTTGTTAATGTAAATGGCAAAAAGGATGGGGCCCAGGATAGATCCTTGAGGAACTCCTCTTAGAAGCGATTTTAATGAGGATAAGTCACCTTCAGCTTTCACCTGCTGCATTCTATCAGTGAGGTAACATCTGAACCATTTAATAGAGGGTGGGTCTAAGCCTATGGAGTGCAGTGAAGATAGTAGCAGCTCATGATCCACGGTGTCGAATGCTTTGCTTAGATCAAGAAATAC
Source organism: Neoceratodus forsteri (assembly GCA_016271365.2). Taxonomy (NCBI): domain Eukaryota; kingdom Metazoa; phylum Chordata; order Ceratodontiformes; family Ceratodontidae; genus Neoceratodus; species Neoceratodus forsteri. The sequence goes on from CM057453.1 coordinate 729,178,851, forward strand.
AGCACAGACACTGCTCTTTTTCTCAAGCTCAGTTTGCCAGTCATTTGTGACTTTGGCCAGTGCAGAGATGGTGCTGTGCCTGGCCCTAAATCCAGATTGAGCAGGATTTAAGAGGTTGTTAACTTCAAGGTAGTCTCTTAATTGGATGCTCACTAATTTCTCTAGCATCTTGGAAAGCACAGGAAGAATGGATATGGGCCTGTAGTTGTTGAGGTCCATGGGGTCCCCTGATTTTAGGAGGGGAAACACTTGGGCTGTTTTCCATATCGAAGGAATAGAGCCAGAGGTTAATGATAGATTAAAAAGATGTGTTAATGGAACTGCAAGCACATGAATTGCAATTTTTAGAAAATAGGGGTCAAGAGAGTCTGCACCTGCGCTTTTTTTAGTGTCCAAATGCAGCATTAGGTTCTCTACTTGCTTCAATAAAACCGGTTTGAAGGAGAAGGAAGAAACAGCCCTCTGAACCTCAGTAGACTGGGAGTATAGTTGTGCCTGCAGTAGATTAGCTGGAGAGGTGTCAAAAGCAAGGCCAGCCGTAGTGAAATGATTATTGAATGTATCCAGTACTTCCCGTTTATCAGAGATAGCAACCTTATTAAGGTGCACTTGAGATGGCAGAGAGGTGCTAGAGTCCTGTCCTAAGATCCCTTGATGGTGCCCCAGAATCTAGCAGGATTGTGGTAAGAGGCGTCAAGTTCAGCCATATAGAAAGCAGCCTTAGCATCCCTTACTTTCTTGGTGCAGCTATTTCTGGCTTTTCTGAACAGCATCCAGTCATTTGGTTCCTTAGTCTTCCTTGCCAGTTTCCATAGTTTATCTCTGTCCAACAGTGCAGATTTAAGGTCAGCTGAAAACCAGCGGCAAGAATTGCTTTTTGTTCTGACACTAGTGATTGGTACATGAGTGTTAAGGGCACCTATGATTATGCTATTTAACACCTGATGTGCTTTTTCTACAGAATGCGTAAGGTAGAACTCCTGCCAGCATGTAGAGTGGCTTAGGTCAAGGAGATATCCCTCAATATTAAGGTTTTTCTTAGATCTTCTCAGAAGGAATTTTACTGGGTTAGCTGGTTTGCCGGATGATCTTATTCCTGCAATGAGACAGTGGTCACTTATGTCACTGAATAGCACTCCAGCGTGTGAGAATAGATGGGGTTTGTTTACCAGCATGATGTCAAGTAGGGTGCTACTACTTCTATTCTTTAAATTGATTCTTGTTGGTTTATTTATCAGTTGTGTAAGCCCATGTGTATCACAGAATGATACTAGAGGTGCAGCTGTCTTGGAGAGCCAGTTTAGGTTTAGATCACCTAGGATTATGATATCTTCAGGGGCCAATTTGATTAGGTTCCCCAGGTGGGTTAAGAGTTTGTGGTCAGCAGAGGGGGGCCTATAGCAACCAACTAGTTGAAAAGCTGCCATGTTGGGGAGAGTTATTTTAAGGGATATACATTCGAATTCTTTGGGCAATGATGTTGCACTAAGGCAAGATGCTGACATATTTGACTTTACATAAATAACTTCTCCACACCCCTTGTCAGAGATCTGCTCTGAATATTTGGTAGTTAGGGTAGATTTACCTCCCTGTCTGTTGTTGCAGGTTTGAGCCATGTCTCGGATATTAGAGAAAGTCTGGCAAAGTATGGGCGACCCAGGCTTGTAATAATGAAAGCTTTTTCAGGAGGCTGCATGCATTGATATGAAGGAAGCTTAGTCCTTTGATGGAGGCGAGATCTGCTGGGGAGGTGATGCCCTCTGGAGGGCCTGGATTGATTTCAACATTACCAATACAGATCAGTAGAAGGAATAAGAGTTTTGTAAGGGCTTTGAAAGACAGAAGATGGGACTGTCTTTGGGCCTTCTCTTCTTGCTCTGAGGCCACTGCTTTGAGGTGATCCACTTGGGGTTGCAACTTGGTATCCTGTCACAGAGTGCTAATTTGGTGGACAGGTGTAAGGGGGAACTGTGGACCCAACAATGGAGCATCGAGAGTAAAAAGTACATGACAGGTTGTGTCCCTTTTTGTGGGTTACCCACTGATTATGATGTAACATCGGTAGGGCATATGTGAGGATCTGGTCAACATCCACTGGAGGTGTAACAGAGAGGCTAGGCTGGTGGGCTGCATTATTCAGTATGGTATGGATCGGGATGTCTTCATCCTCAATAAACATCACAAATGAGAGAGAAAGAAACAGTAAGAGGAGTCTCCCCATTTTTAATGTGGGAGTTATTAGTTACCTACAACGAAAACAGGGGAAGGACTGCAGAGTAGGTGGTGCCACAGGGCCACTGACAGATTATTAGTTAGAGTAATGCTGTGGGCAGGAGATAAAAATTTCGTGAAGATGCCTATAAATGTAACACATGGGGGAGGCGGGTGGGCAAAAATTTGCGGCTTTCCGTACCTTCCTGGCTGTCTCTCCTGGCCTCCTGGTCCCTAGGTTGGCCTTGCGGTCACCGACCGCCCACTGGCGGAGCGTAGCCCCGGCACTCAGTGGGTGCTTGAGGGCAGGGAAGGCTTGACTGGAGGGAGACACAGGAAAGCACAGTCAATATAAAGAAAATAGCAGAAATCAAGTGATTCTGCAAGCAGTGTGACTTAATTTACACAACAAAAGGCTGGGGGGGGGTTCGGTGCCTTAGCATCTGGCCCACTAGAAATCCCACCAAAAGGCTGTAACTCACATTTCACTTTAACAGTTAACAGAGTCCTTAGTTATTTTAGCAAAAAACAGGAGAACAGCTCTTTTTAGACAGTTTAGACCAAAACAACACACAATCCCCGACCAGCTTCATCAGTGTAAGGTTAGTACAGAAGTCTATGGAGCAGGAGGACCAATCGGCTGAAAGGCTCAGTCAGCGCTCACCTCCCGATTGGCTGCGGCTTTCCCGTACCTTCCTGGCTGTCTCTTCTGGCCTCCTGGTCCCCTAGGTCAGCCTTGCGGTTGCCGACCGCCCTCTGGCGGAGCGTAGCCCCGGCGCTCACTGGGTGCTTGAGGGCAGGGAAGGCTTGACTTCCTGGCTGTCTCTCCCAGCCTCCTGGTCCCCTAGGTCAGCCTTGCGGTTGCTGACTGCCCGCTGGCAGAGCGTAGCCCCGGTGCTCACTGATCACTGACTAATTCCCCAGTGCTACCCTTTTTGAGGGATATATCCTACTATATCCACCACTGTCTAGTTGACTGAGGCAGAACTAAATATATAAAAGGACTGCTCTATGTTTACGGAACCTGGCGATTAACTCCTTTTTAAAAAAAAACAAACTTGAATCAAGTACACAGAAGGACATACAGTTGCCAGCAGGATGGGCATCAAGCATGGCAGCTCCCCTAGCCACATTCTGGGACCCTGCAGCAATTGAGAATATGTTTTCCCAGCTGCTGACTCAAATGGCAAGTGTAATGACTGTCATGAACCCACTCCTGGGGTTCAGGTCCACAGAGCTCACAGTGCCCACCCCAAGTGCAATATGTGACAGGGAGGGAGAAATAGGAATACCTTCCTCATGTCCTCCCAGAGTGCTCGCTGCATTCACAACTGAACACCCACTATGAGGTCCCAGGGCTCCCTCTTTACTTTACCAGTCTCGAGTCTAGTAGCCAAATGAAAACCCTTCTTGGTTGTTGTTGCACAAAGAGGGAAGATCCAGGCATTGCGAGTTCTTCAGGGTAGTCTCGTGTCCCTGATTTTGTCTTCTCCCACAGGGCATGCAATAACCTGATTCAAATCCCCACAGACTCTTCCCTGATACTTTGGTGTTCTCCCTATCTTTACTCAGATTTCCCTTTACAGATCCTTGTTCGATTGGTAGCTTATGGTGGCACCCCTTAGCAATAACAGTTTGGTCACAGTTTATTACTAAATGTCCCACAATCACACACAATATAAAAATCTTGCTCAGGCAGGTTTCTTAAAAACAAATGTTTTTACTAAATAATAAATTATCATACAGTTACAACTAAAAAATTTAGAAATTTGGTCACAGAATAACACAAATAAAAGTGGGCATGTGCAAGAAAAACACACTATGACTGTTATTTAATTTCTACTTTAAGTTTGTAGTGAATTGAAGTCCAGTAGAATAAGTGAAGTTTGAAAAGTCCTTTCCTTCTGTTTCAGCCACTGGCTTTCAGCGTCTGCTAGTAATTTGTTCTGTGTCTTGTCAGGAAGGGTGTCCTTTGAAAAGCTACAGGAAAAGAGTTTGCTTCTGATTCAAAGCACCTTAAACAGTCTGCCAAAATCCCTGGTCTGGTCCTAACTTTTAGACCAGTAGACGTTATTCTTGCGCTTTCCCAAAATTTTAAGGAATTATTATTTTTTTAATTTACATTCTTAGATCACCACTTCCTGGCACATTAATAACATTTTAAAATTGGTGCATTTGATGTCCTACTGCCCTACAATGTAACACTTGTAAGACAATTCACACCATCCTGTCAGGAATGGCTATTTCTCAGATCCTGATTCCCATGCATCCTGCCTTTGAATTGCAAAGGTTTATCTCCTGAAACTTTTTTATTACCTCTGCTTCCCTCAAGTAAGTTTACAAGGCAGTTCCACTCCATTTGGTGTGTAATTTAGCTTCCTGGCAATCAGCTGATTTCTAGATCACAGATGAATATCAGACATTTAAAAAAAACATTCTTTCTTTCTATATGACCCCTTTACTTAACACTGGCATTTTCTTGTGGCATTTAACATACACAAAATCACATAAAAAATATCAAAAATATATCTGCAAAAAATGATTGGGAGTGGCTAGCTTGCCACAACAATAGCCTCAAATAACACCATACAAAATCTGGAGGGTCGTATACAGCCAGCACTCACAAAACAGTGATCACTGAGCTCAACAACACAGTAAAGGAACAAAACCAGGCCCTCCATACACTGATGGACAAAGTAGATGACCTAGAGAACTAGGCTTCCTGAGGGAGCAGAGATGAGGGACTGAAGTGGTTTCCTGCAACATGTTCAGCCGAGTATCATCAAATGGACCTCCCCACAATCACTCAACATCGAGCAGGCCCATCGATCCGTGGCCCCACAACCTAAGGCCGGGGACAAACCCAGACCTATATTAGCTTGCTTTCTGATCTTTAAGATGACGGAAGCTTTTATGAAGGAAGCCAGAACACAGGGTCCTACTGGCAAACTTACCAGATATACTGTACATCTACCAAGATTCCTCCAAGGAATTGTCTGGCAAAAGAAAAGCCTATATGGAGGAACACAAGATTCTGCACCATCTGGGAATAACATTTATGTTGCGCTACCCAGCAGTTATGCGATTTACACACAACTTGGTCCCACTTACCTTTATCACCCCATAGTCAGCTATGGATTTTTTGTGTCACACCTGGCTGAGCGAGGTGAGTATGGTATAAAAGCAAACATTACAGCATGAGCAGCCTGGAAGGGAGGGGATGGAACCTAGCAACCCAGGAGGAAGAGGAGGAACTGCAACAGGAAGGCCCAGAATAGATGAGGCATGGTCTGTCCAACAATGAAGCCACAAAAAACAGAACTCAAAGTCCCATGAAAAAGAGGACCAACTGAAGGCTAGTGACTTTTCTGAGAGCCCAGGGGATCCTACCAACAATCTGGAGACTAAGGAATTGATGGAGGCCTACTACACAAGAAACAGATTTGAGGTACTACGGCCCGCAAATCCTGAGAGCCCAACCCATCACCCCACTGAGTTTTCACCTCAGCCTGCAACAGGAGCCCATCTGCAGAAATCCAGCACCAAAGACTCATGGGCCTTCAGAGTCACCACATAGGAGTTGGAGTGATCTGGAGAATCCCTACAGCAACCAGCCACATTGCAGCCAACCCCAGAGGAATCACATGAAGATCAGACTGTCAGCAACCCTGAATCTGGAGGAAAATAATCAGATAAGTGCTTTTGCAATAATTCAAGGGGTTTTGGGGGAAGGATGTTTGGCTCGACAGGGAACTGTACCTGAGATGAAAGACTAAATTCCCCAGAGAAGCAATGTTTTTTTTTTTAGAAGGGGATAAAGGTACAAGTGGCCTCCTTCCCTACCCAGTTGCAAGTTTAATGCTCCAGGGCCCCCCTTTTTCAGCTTCACAGAGCCCAGAGCAATGAACATATACCCCATAGATGAACTACATTGGGAACTACTGCACAGGCTAAATGTAAATGCACACAGTGCAGGGGGCTAAACTATTAATTGTTTGTGAGTGCTGAGCCGACCAGCTCAAATGAACTTTGCCACGTATGATATGTTGTTTGCAGGGGGAAGGGGTGGGAGCTAGCTGTTAATTATGAAGAAGGTTATGAGGGAGCCACAAAGCTCTATACTTAAATCAAGAACCCAGCAGTGATAAATGGTGGGGATTTTTCTCCACTATACCCAGGTCTACCCAAGTAGTACACCACCACCCTGTTGCTCCTTACCTCCCACTCACAGGGGCAAAAGGTTTGGGTAAAATGCTGCATGTGAACCAAAACTGGGGGCAGACAACCCGGGTAATGATTCCACTATTTCAGTCAAGAATGGCACACTGCTGAGCTTGCTCTAACCCCCCTCCACCAATCCCGCATGTAAATTGCAAAGCTTCAAAAGATAAGAGGTCTCCTAAGAAGCTGCAAGATTGCAGAAAGTAGGGAAATATGATGCACCAGTTATTTGATACAGGGCAGCAACAAAGGAAGCAGTCCTGGAACTCAGAGAGACAATGTAGTTCTTCTGTTGTTGATCCAGGTACCAACAGCCTCGTGAGGGTATGGGCAAAGAGTGTGACAGTGTAACCCTCTTTGCAGATGGACAGGCATGTGAATAATGACTGTAAGGATGTCGCCTATCTGGTCAGTCTAATGCAGAGAGTTGGAGTGCCCCAGGGCAATGAAGCTGGTCTTGTGCAGCTACCAACTGCCGGCTAGGAGCTTCTACTACCCTTCGAGGGATGAAGAAAGGAATGATGAAGTGAATGTAAATAGTTTTGTTTTGTCTGCAAAGTTGACAGAAGTCTTATAGAAAACTGAGGGTGATACAGAGTATATCAGGGGAGCAAGGGAGGAGGAAATCCATCAATTATTTTACAGTGTATGTTTCTGGGTTTCTGAGTGCAATGCAGGCAGAGCAGGTCAGGCTCGTAGCTTCTAGGTCGACTCAAACATTTGTGACATACAAGGCTCACTTAAAAAACAATGGGTGAAGTTAACCTAATCACCTGGAATGTTAGGGGGCTCAATACCCGATCAAGCACAAACAGATAATTTCATGACTGAAGAAGCTGCGAGCTGACCTGGCCTTTCAACAAGAAACTAAATTAAGTAAAGAAGATGTCACATGAAACTGAGGAGGGGAATGGGTAGGTCAGGTGTTGAGTGCATCAGCCCCAACCTGGAAAAGAAGGGTAGCAATTTTAGTGCACAAAGCCCTCCCATGGACAATAGCAAAGTCAGTTAGTGACATACAATGAAGATGGGTGCTAGCCCTGCTATATACCCCCAACAGGCAAATCCTCCTAGGTAATGTCTACAGTCCTAATGAGGATAACCCAAGCCTCTTCCGTGCTATACAGTAGCACACAAAATTGTATTACTGTCCCAAGAAGATACCCCTGTCCTGCTAGTGGGTGATTTTAACCTCACTCTAGTACCAGCAATGGACAGGACAGGGATGCGCACTGAATCCCACACCAGAGGCCTCCAGGCTCTGATGCAACTAATGAGTGACTCAGGGCTGGAGGATGTATGGAGATTGCTCCATCCATGAGTAAAATATTATTCTTTCTACTCGCCAGTCCATGGCACACATAGCAGGCTGGATTTCTGGCTGACATCCCCCACACCTACACAAGCGGCCATAGAAGCCAAAATACTCTTAATGTTAATCTCAGATCATGCCCCAGTCCAACTACTCATTTTCAGTGCACCCCAAATCCCTAAATCTTAATCATGGAGGCTAGACCCTCTCCTACTAAGAGACCCCGACTTTATACCCTGGGCCAAAAAGAAATCCTCTATCTTCTTCAAAGAGAACCCTCTAGGGGAGACTACACCGAGGAACACCTGGGAGGCTTTTCAAGCCACATTATGAGGGAGAAGCATAGGGTATGCTACAGTGCACAGAAAAAAGAGGGAATAGCATCTCTTCCAACTAGAGGACAAACTCCATGAAGCAGAGACTAAGTTTAACCCTTAGGCTGCTGACAGAACTTGAACGTATAGGAATTCTGGGCTGATATGTCAGTCCATGGCATAGCAAGAGTTAAGATCCTTCATCACGCCAACCACCACTCCCCTGTAGGCTGCACCATCGTTGGTCTCCATATGGAGATAAATAGGCTCCTGGCGAGAAAACAACATCTCAGACCTAATAGATGAAAGGGACATGTCTGAACTAAGGCAAGGGAGATAAACAGTATCATGGCTAAATTCTATGTCGCACTATGCACCTCCTCAAGAGCACTGTATCCCCAGACCCTGGAAACCTTCCTAAAATCCATCACAATTCCTCATCTGACAGAGCAGCAAGGCACAGTACTAGACTGCCCGATCTCAGAAGAGGAAATCAGGCATGCCATACATGACCAAAACAAAGGGAAATCTCCAGGAAGGGATGGATACCCTGTAGAGCTATGGCAAGCCCTGGCTTCAGAAATCTCCCCGGAACGCCGCTCAATATATGAGGAGGCTCTGGCCAAAGGCCATTTCCCTTCCACCCTTAGGGAGACAGTGATCACTATGCTGCCCAAAAAAGGGGAAGGATCCCACCAAAGCAGGCAGCTACAGGCCCATATCCCTCATAAATACTGACAGTAAAGTTTTTGCCAAGGTGCTAGTAGCAAGACTTTAACCCCTTACTGCTGCACCTCATCCACCCATCCCAAGCCAGGTTGGTCCAGGGGAGGTATGGGGAAGACCACATCAGATCCCTAATAAACTTAATCTACATCACCCAGGATCTACGGTCACCCACAGCAGCAGAGGCCATAGATTTTGAAAAGGCCTTCAACTCTATCGAATGGGACTACTTGCAAGGGGTACTCAGTCACATGGGGTTCAGGCCTACATTCCAAAAGTGTATAGAGGCATTATACAATCATCCGACTGCACAAGTCCTTACAAATTCACTCCTATCTGACCCCTTCCCTTTATAGAGAGGCACCCGACATTGATGTCTACTCTCTCTGCCGTTATCTGTACTAGCCACTTACAGCAAAAATCAGGCAACAGGCCCAGGTAAAAGGGATCGAGGTGGGTAACCAGTGATGCTCAATACTCATGTATGCTGACGATTTACTAGTCCCACTAGAGGACATAGATGTATTCCTCAAACCCCTCCTTGACCTATTTACACAATTAACAATACTGTTGGGTCTAAAATTAAATCATACCAAGACAGAGGTTCGTCCCTTAAATCCCACACGCACACCAGGAGTAGTTAACCAGCAAGGCCTGAAGTGGGTGCCAGAACCCATTAAATATCTTGGAATCGTTATAGCTCTTTGGTTATCCACGCTGTGGAAACTAAACCTGGACCCCATATTGACAGAATTTGAAAGGTGGAAAAGACTAAATATTTTGATGGCTGGGAAAATCTCATCTATTAAGATGATCACAGCCCCCAAACTTTTCTATATACATACTAACATACTATTTGCCAGCAGATTAGGCCTTACGGTCTATCGAGTCTGCTCGGACCTTAGATCCTTAGTTGGGTGCCGAGACCCTCCCATCCCTTGTGCTCCAGAAACCCGTATCATCCATCCCCACCCCCCTGGGACAGGCCATCATCTGATACATCCACTTTCTGTGTCTGTCCCATCCTCTCTTGAAGCCCTCCACTGTGGATCTCTGAACCAGCTCACCAGGCAGTGCATTCCAAGGGTCCACCACCCTCTCAGTGAAAAACCTCCTCCTCTTTCCCCCCTCACCCTTCCACCTTCCAACTTCAAACCATGCCCTCTGGTGATACCTCCCTGCTTTAGTCTAAAGATCCCCTCCATGTTTACCCTATTTGTTCCCTTGAGGTACTTGAAGACCTCAATCATGTCCCCCCTGTCTCTCCTCTCCTCTCCTCCAATGAAAACAGGCACAGCTCCTTAAGTCTGTCCTCATACGTCAAATCCCCTAGCCCTCGTATCATCTTTGTTGCCCTCCTCTGTACCCTCTCCAGAAGCTGTATGTCCCTCTTCAAGTGTGGTCTCCAGTACTGTACACAGTATTCAAGGTGTGGTCTAACCAGTCCATTGTACAGCAGCAGAATTACTTCCTTGCTCCTAGAGGTGATCCCCCTTACGATGCATCCCAACATCCTGTTTGCCATGCTAGCCACTCTCCTGCACTGTTGAGTTGTTCATACATGCATCCACCATGACCCCTAGGTCTTTTTCCCGTATTGAGGCCTCCAGCGCCTCCCCTCCCAGGGTGTACCTATGTTTAGGGTTTCCCCGACCAAGATGCAACACCTTGCATTTGGTGATATTGAAATTTAATTTCCATGTGTGAGCCCAGCTTTCCAGGGTGTCCAGGTCCCCTTGCAGGGCCAACCTCCCCTCTTCTCCCTCAACTACTGCTCTCATCTTTGAGTCATCTGCGAAGAGACACATTTCACACCCTATACCCTCCCTGATGTCCGATATGCATGCATTAAACAGGATCAGACCCAGGACCGAGCCCTGCAGTACCCCACTACCAACCTCTCTAGGGTTCGAGAGCTCCCCACAGACCACTACTCTCTGAGTGTGTCCAGCTAGCCAGTTTTCAATCCATCCGACCATCAAAGGGCCTACTCCTAACCTCATCAGTTTCTCCACCAGACCATTGTGGGGGACAGAGTCAAACGCCTTGCTGAAGTCCAAGAATAACACATCCACAGGCTTACCCCTGTCCAGTTCTGATGTTACCCATTCATAGAACTCCACAAGGTTGGTTTGACATGATCTACCTGGCACAAACCCATGTTGCCGACTATCCAGACCTCCCACCTCCTCCAAGTACACCCCAATCGTTCCTTTAGTATACTCTCCATTAATTTTCCCACCACCGAGGTCAAACTGATGGATCTATAGTTACCTGGTACTTCCTCGACCCCTTTATGGATTGGTACCACATGTGCCTCCTCGCCAATCCCTAGGTACCCTCCCTGTCTCAAGTGACCTGCTGAAAAGCTCTGCCAGGTGCAGCCAGTATGTCCGCCAATTCCCATAGTACTCTCGGATGAATGCCATCCGGCCCAGGAGATTAGTCTTTCTTTAGGGCCTTGAGGGCTAACCACACCCTTTTGGCGGAGATAGCATCATCCGTCCCCTTCACCTTACTGGCCTTTTTATCCTTACCCAGATGTGACACCCCTGGGGTACCTCTCTCTCCCTCCTGCTCCATTTCTGTTGCTCCCCTGATCCCACTTACTGTCATTTCTATCCCCTTTGTGCCTTGCTTTGTAGATATCCCATCCCCCTCCCTAGTGAACAAAGAGGCAAAGTACTTGTTAAATACCTCTGCCTGGTCCCTCGCCTCTTCCACCCACCCTCCTTCTGATCTCAATCTGCTGAGATGGCCCTTAGTTTTTCTCCACTCCCCAATGTACCGGAAGAACCCCTTTTTCCCTCCATGTATCCCCTGTGCCAGCCGCTGCTCTTTACTGGACTTTGCTCCCCTCACCATACGGGTGACTTTTCTAGATGCAAGCTGGTACATTTCCTTATCCCTATCCCCTCTTGTTGTTTTATATTTTTTGTAGGCCGCCTTCTTTTCTCTGACTGCTACCTGTACCTCACTGGACCACCAGCATGGTTTATGTGACCTTGCTCCTTACGTTTCAACTTAGTGCAGATCCTGACTGCCTCATGAAGTCCCCGTTTTATGACCTCCCATCTCCTTTCCACACTTGTCATTGAGGTAATCCCCATCAAGTGATCCTTGAGAATATTCCCATGCCCACAAAATCTGCTCCCCTGAAGTCCACTGCCAGTGTCCTAGATCTCACCCCCCTCCCCCCATGCTTATTTGAAACCAGACAGTATTGTGGTCGCTTCCAGTCAGGGGGTCTTGTACAACCATGTCCCTTACCAGATCCCCATCTGCCAGAACCACATCCAGGACATGCCCTTCCATTGTGGGCTCCATCACATGCTGTGTTAAGAACACATCCTGAAAGTCATCCAGCAGCCTCTGCTCCTTGGCCACCTTAGAGGACATGGTTCCCCAGTTTGTACCTGTCATATTAAGGTCCCCCATCAACATCACTCCTTCCCCTTTTGGTCCACACTGGGCAATGATGTTGTCCAGCAAACCATCCTCTAGAACATCACTCATCCCGGGGGGCCTATATGCTACACCCAGCTTGACCTTATCTCCTGCTGGGGATCGTAAGGTGACCCATAAGGCCTCCACGTTTACCTCTGCCTCTTCTACCCTAGCAATTTCTATGTCATCTCTAATGAACATAGCCACTCCACCCCCTCTGTCCTCCTTTCTATCCTTCCTAAACATAGTGTACCCCTGTACGTTTAGGTCCTAGTCATGATTTTTGTTGGCCCACGTTTCCGTGACCGCCGCCACATCCACTCCCCCCTTGAACAGCATGGCCTGGAACTCTGGCAACTTGTTTCCCAAGCTCCTGGCATTTACTAACACCAACCCCCACCCCTTATCCCTGATCCTCTTTGTCGAACCCCACCCAGATTCCTTATACTTCCATCCTCCCTCTGCTCCTCCTGAAACCTCCACCCCATATACTGTCCCTCATCCCCCTAGACCTACCTACAAAGCAGATTTCCAAATCTGTCAAGGCTGTCAGGAATTTCTTGTAGGAAAACAAAAAAGAAACAGATACAGCAGGAACAAACTGAGGATGCACTGGATGATGGGTGGGTGGTGCCTCCCCTGGTGGTAGGGGTATGAATAGGCATTCCAAGTAACCCAAACCTTGAAATGGTTCACAGGCCAGACACGTAATGCACCTCAATGGTTAGGTATGAAAAGTAAGGTGCAGAACCTAACAGTACTCCTATATGCCACCCCACCAAAACCTCTAGCGGTGCACACCACAATAGACCCACTGGTAAAATAGTGGGGTAAGCTCCACAAAAGAATAAAGGAAGACCCTAGACTAGCTAGCCTTTCCACATTATGGGGAAATCCAAACATAACAGTGGATAGGAAATCCATAAACTGGTCAGGATGGAGGATCCGAGGAATAGTTCAGCTAATGGACATATTAAAACAAAACAACCTGTGAGTAGCCACGTTCTCAGGGATCCAGAGGCAATGGGACATTCTCAAAACTGACTTCTGGAGATACCTCCAAATTAGAGATGCAGTACATACCCAAGTTAGAAGAGACTCACAATCCTCCTAACCTATCAGTGGCTAGTCATACCTCAAGGCATAGCTAGTAAGATGTATTCTAAGATCAGGGAAACAATCCCTTTACAATCTGATAACTTGAGAACTAGATGGGAAAAAGCACTGGGCCAAGAAATATCTGATCAGCAGTGGAAGGCATGCTGGAAGCTTGCACACCAGGCATTCACAGATGGCAGAAGTAGGCTCATTCAGAACAAAATTATGCACTCCTGCTACAAAAGCCCAGATGTTCTGTACAAAGCCAAACTAATAAGCAACAATCTTTGCTGGAGATGTTAGGTGCAAAAGGGAGACCTGTACCATATCCTGTGGAGATGCTCCATCATTCAGTCCTTATGGCAACAAGTACAGACTCTGAGTGCTGCTGTTCTATTCAAAGATATACCAGTACTACCAGTGCTGATGCTCCTAGGGGTGACCACAGAGGTACTTCCCCTCACTTCCATGGAAGTGAGATGGCTAACACTGCTAAGAAATATAAAAATCATACATATCCCATAATGCAAAGCATTGTGGGCTGTATATGCAAATCACCACAAAATTTTAGGCTGGTTCAGGTTTAAGCAGGAATGCTGCTAAGTATGCAAGCTAAAAGGCATATTCTGAGCACTTGGCAAACACCTGTAATTCCTACCATCTCACAAATTCTAAATCTTCTACTCAAAGTTGCCACACTCAGCCAGATCACCCATGTCACATCCAACACCCTCCTCACATACTACAGATGTTGGAACCCCTTCCTAACTTTTTCCAAACCCAGAGCAGGTATTGGATGAAATCCTCCCCCCCAACACGCACTCAAGGAAGGATACCTACAACTGCCCTGACCCTCTGAAGGGAAAGGAAGCAGGCCCCAAGGACACACAAATATCTCACATTGTATGATTTTCATCTATGTGGTATAGCAGTTACTATGATCTTACAATGTTTTATTGTTATTGTTATGTTCTATGGTTCTTTGAGAATATATCCTTTATTTCTGTCTATGGCAAAGATATTGCCACCTAAACTGTTTAACAACCTTAGTACAAGGAAGTCAACTCTTAGAGCTGGTGAACTCCAGTCCTAGAACGGGAAGGTGGAAACCCCTGTGGTTGGACATGGAGACACATATAACCTATAAAGTTTGTTAGGTATGTCATGTCTGTACCTACATATTTTGCCCTGCTGATTTATTGTCGTTTATACACCACAAACATAAAACCAATAAAAAATTTAAGCAAAAAAAAAGAGCAGTTGGCGGGGGGGGAGGTGGTATTATCAACCAACATCTGGGGTGCGGGCAGGAGCTTGTTCAGCAGCACCAGAGACGGATTCTCAGTGTTGTTGCAGCGTAGAGGTACAGGAGTTGAACATGACAGTGCCACCAAAGATTGGATCCCTGTTCCACCTTTATTCATTCATCTGACACTGGGATGGGCTTCTGGTGTCAGAACCAGATTTGGGGGATGGCTGAGCAGACGTTTACCACTGACAGTGACTCCCAGAAGCACTTTTATTTATGTTTAATTATTTTTGCGTGCTGGGCTGACACTGTGGTTATGAGGGATAAGGGGTTTCTCACAGCTACAGTTCTGAGTTATTTCAACAGTCTCGAGTGGCGTGTGAAATACCCTTATATACCCTCATTACAGTTTCAGCCTGGTGTGTGAAAACACCTGAAGGAAAATATGTGATTTTTTTTTTGTGCGCAAAAATCATCGAGCAGCACATTTATTTATGTTTATCACTTTTTCTTTTAAACTTTTTCATTCCCAAAACATCAAAAATAACTGCCTTGGGACAGTATATAACATACCACTGAGCCAGTTATTATTATTTACTTCTGTGAATCTGGAGAACCTGCCAAAAGGGTGAGCATGAAATGGCAAGCCCCTGAGTCAAAGTATTGTAATAAATATGCAGTTAATGATAGGGTTTAACGTAGAAGTGATATAGTCGACCCTAACTATAATGGTGCTACCAAACCTCTATGACACAGCACATTAAGTAACTGGATTACATGCATGCATTATATATCAGCCTACCTATCATCTATTCATGTGTTTAAACTGCCAATAAAAATGTAACCACTTCATGCAATTAATTGCTAAACTCTGTAGATGGATTGACACCAATCACCTCTCACAAAATAAGGGAGTGAGAACAGAACTTGCCTCATAAAGCCTAGCATTTGATCACATACGTCAAGGGTTGATGTGAAATAAAAGAGAGAGCAGAGTGACATGTTGCAACAGAATGGGTTATTCAGCTGCTACAAAGAATAACTTTGATGCATGTTTTCCTACCCCCTCAGGAAAGAAAAGTGCTGTTCACTTGAAAGGCAATTTTCATAGACCATGAAATCCCTGGTGAGCTGGCCTTTGGCAGCCTAAGGCCAGACCAGCTGTTATTTTGCTCACACACAGCGTAGGTGTACTTACTTCAAAACAAAAGCTACAAAAAAAAAAAAAATGAACCAGCCAAGGAAGAATTTGCTTGATCCAGATATAAAAAAACAGGGCAGGTAAAAAAATAGTGCTCTTGATTTAAACTATTCTACCTTACTGTCACTATCCATCCTGGCCTCATGTTCTATTATTGAACATGTCACTAGCTTTAAATACCTTGATCTGGTTTTCATCCACCAAGCCTGGGATATCTGGTACCAAACAGTGAGGCAGGACTCCAGCGACTAATTCAGATGCTTTCTACCTAGGGGGTGGCAGCTTCTCTATCTGCAAAGCTGCTCCCTAATGTTCCCAGAGAGATGGGAGCCATGGGGCTAGGAATATAAGGTCCAGTGAGGTGGTGCGACATCTGTGAGAACCTGCTCAGTGACATACTACAAAATGGCATCCCATGTCAAGGGCAGGGTCCAGCAGAGGATTCTTGCAGGGGGGAGGGCATTATTTCACTACAACACCCCAATTGGTGGCTGACACTGAGCTTCCTCAGGTTGTGCCTCTATATGGGAGAGATCCAGGGAGAGCTGTGGGAGAAAAAATAAATGATTGCAGCCTGACAATGTCTCCCTACCCACCACACTTGATGATGGCCCTCCAGGATCTGACCTTGCTGGCTGTAGTCCCACTATCCCCTGCGCATCAAGCAAGTGGTTCCTGGGAAGGGAATGGGGGTCTGAGTCCATCTGTATGGATAAGTCCCAAACTATAGCAGCAAACAGGTGAGGGGCTGTGCAACAAAGGCTCAATGTTGGGATAGAACACCAGTGGCCCCTCAATGGGATCAGAGCTTGGGTTTGATGGCACGTGAATCAGATGCAGGCTGAAGAAGTAAAACACAGGAATAAATACAAAGTATAAAACAGCAAATACCTCAATCTGCTGATCACCAGATTTAAATTCGCAGATTACCTCAACAGTATGTGCAAATGTATATCTTAAAAACCCAGTACTCACTGGCATGATAGACTCTGCCTTTCCGGCAGTCAAGAAAGTGGATCCTACATTCCATCATATCCTATTTTAACTTCACTGATGGTTTTTCACTGTGGTTGTTGCTTCCCTAAACAAATCTGATGTCATATATCATAGGGCTGAAAACTTTATTCTAGGTGTAAATACAGACATTCACAGGTGTACAGTCTTTCAACCCTGTGTTGACTCCCTCTCGTGACCAGTTGCTCCTTCCAAATTGTATGCGCTAGCAATGACACACGACAGGGGGTGTATTATGCTAGATCACTGCATGTCCCAGATGCATTGTGAAGTACACGGCTGGAGGCCACATACCTTCAACCACCTACAAAATGTAGCAATCTAGCATACTGCACACCCTGTAGTGTGTTATCATTATGCTTATAAAACGTTGTTCTAAAAATGTGGTTAGGAATTAAAATAATTGTGTTTTAATGTGTTAAGAATGCAAACGTAAATGTGGTTTTGGCTAATTAGCCCATATCCCAGCTGAATTTGATGGCATTACATCTTTGCTTTATGGTGTTTGTTTTAAAGTGGTTTCCATACTTTACTTGTAATGTCTGTAGCATTTTGTTTTGTTGTCTCCTCCCCATGCCCCCCAATGTGCCCCATCTTTTGTTTTAGGTGAGAGAGAGACAGAGAGAATTGTTTGAAGTGTTTGTTGTTTTTTTTAATACAATTGAAGTGTTTGAAATGGAAGAAATGCAAATGTGGGCAGTAGCGCGAGTGGCGGTGGTAGTGTTAGTGAGATTATGGGCCCAGTTTTAAAAAAGGAAATCTTTGATGCAAGGTGCCTGTGCTAAATGGGTATGACACATTTGACATCTTAAGTTAAAGTCTGCAGTAATCCCAATTTTTGAAAGCTGGCTGCTTTGGAATCTGGATGCCTTGCACCTAAGTCACCCTGTGCCATCCTTGTGGCAGACATGCCCTTGCACCAGATCACAAGGGGGCTTGCACCATGGTGGAGTTGCACCATCCTGTGTTTTGCAATTTTAGAAGCCCTACCATGGTCGCAACAGGGGGCTGACCTTAGACCAGCCAGGAGGTGGTCTAAGGGCCATGTGCCACTGCCAGACTGGGTGGTGATTGGGGGGCTGCAAAAATAGGATGGGACAGAAGGAGCATGGGAAGTTGTCTAAGGAGCCATGGAGGCATGATGGCAATGTAAGGGTGATGAGGTGGCAATCTTCAGGGGTGCCCTGCACTAGAACAGACAACAATCAGCCAGGGTACAGGGGGCTTGGCAAGAAGACACCAGGACCCAGCCTGAGAGCGACACATCCCTGGCACCTGCCTCATATGTGGCAATGCCCAACACCGTAGGTGGGCAGCAGCTTACTTGGGGGTCCAGGTACTAGGTGACTGACTGTCGCAGTCCCTGGGGAACATTCCCATCCACCACTTGCACCCCACAACCTGCAGCCACTGATGCCCACTGATGGTGCTGGGGTCATTGGCACCTACGGGGTAGGTGCCGGGGCTGTGTTCAAAGAAACAAGAAAATAATTGCACTCTTCATTATACTGTAACTGCAAAAAGCAAAGCGCTCAATAAAATGTTCAAAACCAAACAGATTTGTTAGGCTGCAGATAAGCAAATTTGTAAACAGAATGTATGCACTGGCAACAATCGCCACAGTGAATGAGCCATTAGCAGATCAAACTAATTACCTTCCATTATTATCTGATCCAGGATCAGTATTCAAGCAGGAATAGTCACATTTATTAGACTGGGCATTACATCGAAATGAAATAATGGAGAGAGAGTTACAATTTCTGTTACCGGAATTTCCCATCACACCAATGTAATACATTTTACCTAAGTTGCACAAAGATCCCTTTAATCCACCAGGACGCCCGATAGTATCAGGTGTAGGTTTGGTTATGGACAATCTGAGCCACTTTATTGATTATTTCCTACAATGCAGTGTTTCAGGATTACCATCATATATTAGGGACTCAATGGACATTTTGAATAAATTTAATGACTTTACCTGGAACCCCACTAAGTGGCAGAACTAGATCTGGGAGTCAGGGGGGACCATTCAGTCAATCAATCAAGGGCTCCACAATGGGCACAAACAGTGAATAAAGATGGTGGAGGGGCACCACTACTCACACTGGGGCGGTCAGGAGGGGCGACTTCCTCCCCAGCCCCCCTTTAGCTCCGCCACTACCCGAACTTCAGATGGCTCACAACTAATGGCTATCTGTGATGAAACTGATGCTTGTATGTATTATCTGAACACTGATCCACTTAAGGGGGACATTCCATTAGGGTTAATCAGAAATGGTTTGGAATTGGTCCTTAGCCACAGCTTTTTTGATTTCAATGGGAAGTTCTATAGACAAATATGTGGAACAGCAATGGGTGCCTTGATGGCACCCTTTTTTGCTATTTTGTTAATGGGAAAGTGGGAGGAGGACTTCATACAGAACCCCCAGGCAAATCCATACCACAGACACATAATTACATGTCACCATTTTATTGATGACGTTATATGTGAATGGGATGGCTCAGATGATGACGTATGTCTCTTTGTGAACTGTATGAATATGAATGACTTAAACTTGCAATTTACATGCAAAATTCATCCAACAGAAATTTATTTCTTAGACATAACATTTACTTCTTCCTTATCTGACTCAAAAATGACTTCCAAAGGCTACTGAAAGAAAACTGCTACAAATAATTGCTTAATGGAAAGTAGCAGTCCTCCAAAGAAATTGAAGGAATCCATTTGGTTCAGCCAGTTCTTGAGTCTTTGAAGAAACTGTTCTGAAGTAACAGAGTTTCAAGCCCAAGCAGAAATTCTGACTGACATGTTTTTTGACAGGGGTTACAAGAAAGAAACATTAAATGTTGCCTTAAAGAAGGCGTTAGAGACTGAAAGGGAAAACCTTCTGACCCCCAGACCTAAACAAATTGATGAATTAGAAAAGGTTTGTTTCAGTACAGAATACAATCATCTATCTCAGAAAACAGGGGCAACTATACAAAAATATTGGCCAGTTTTGCTTAATGATCCTGTTTTTTCCAAATCAGTAGGACAAAAACCCTTAGTCACTTACAAATGTAGTTAAAATCTTAAAGACATGCTTGTTAGAAGTGACCTAGGTAGTACACGAGAATGTATTAGACCTTGGCTCCCTGTGAAACCACCTGGCATGTATCATTGTGGTAGTTGTAATATTTGCAATTATTGCCATCAAGGCAACATCTTTACCCATCCAGACAGTGATAAAACAGTGAATATTCATCAATTTATTTCTTGTGTAACCCCTTTTTTTGTATATGCCATTTCGTGCCCCAGTAAATCTTTATACATTGGTAGGATTACACATCCTCTGAAACTTAGAATACAAGAGCATGACAGGGACATTAAGAACATCAAGACTGAAAATACTGTAACTGAACACTTTTTTTCATTTCCATCACAATGACCCTAAGGATTTGAAATTTATGGGTCTGGAACAAGTGAGAATTGGAAGAAGAGGGGTAAATAGGGTACAACGTTTACTCCAAAGAGAGATGTTTTAGATTTATATATTGGCTGTCCTGACTCCTGAAGAACTTAATATGGATTTTGGTTTCAAACCTTACCTGTAACCTTCCCAGTATACTGTTCACCTTGATCGAAAAACTCCCCAGAATTAATAATAGAAAATTAATGGATCCTTGATTACAGTAATATTGCTAAAATATGACAGCTAGTTAATAATTGCTGATTTTTCTTTTGTGCTTGTTGTCACATCTTTGTTTTTGTTTCTTTTTACAGAACTGAGCATGACTGAACACAAGATTACCTACTTATACATAGATTTATGGCTCCCTACTCTATCTGCTGCTGGTTCTAAAGTGGGCTGCCGTGTCTAACTAAGGTATCAATCTTTGGCTAAATCTCCCTCCATATTGCTA
Organism: Neoceratodus forsteri; assembly: GCA_016271365.2. NCBI lineage: Eukaryota > Metazoa > Chordata > Ceratodontiformes > Ceratodontidae > Neoceratodus > Neoceratodus forsteri. The sequence goes on from CM057453.1 coordinate 729,199,547, forward strand.
CCATGGACATTTGTTTATAGTGAATATTTTTTTTTCATTAAAAATTGATAAAACTAAGGAATTAATTGAAACTGAACAATATGAAAGCGTCCTTGATATCTGTTGTCATTTAATTGGTTATTTGATTTCTATATTAAAATTAGGACAATGATTTATGATTTACAAATATTTTTACATTGGAACTGTATAAACAAATGAATATATATGTATGTCATATTGTTTGTTTTTATTATTTTGACTTACAAATTCTTGCTTTAAGAGAAAAAATATAATGCTCATGGTAATGAAATCTATTATGGGAAATTAAGTAAAAAATAACTTTAAAGCTTTCACAATCATGAATTAGGGACTATTGTGATTTGTAACATTGCAAAAATATTAAGAGTGTAGGGAACAAAGCTGATAGGTGTAAGAGCATCAGGTGGTACAAGAGCAATAGGGCATTATGAGATGATAATGCCGTGTTGAGCTTATGAATGCACATACAAATCCCTTGAGAAATGTGGTCAGCAGTAGGTACATCACTAGGTTGACCAAGAGGTGGCACGATCAGCAGAGGAGAGAGCGCAGGAGCTCAAACGAGGTCGCCACCTATTGGTCGGAAATGGAGTCTGTGTGTGGGGGAGATGTCCTACTGAGGTGTAGCTCGACGAGAAATAGGCAGTAAAGAAAATACATGTGGCAGCTGAAATTGTGCAGTTTGGAGTGGAGTACAGCACCCAACACAAAGAGCAATACTGGCAGCACAATTGGATAGCAGAAGTGCAAGATCCTAAACGATGACGTTGAGAAAAAGAGCAAAAGTGGTTTGCTGTTGGACTAGTGCCACCTGTTGGTCAGAAAGATCAGCGGAGCTGTAAACACTCGGGTCACAGAAGTGCTGTTAGTGTTTCGGGACAGTAAACTATGCAGCCAACAGATAGTTCCCACAACACACCAGGGTAGCAATACGAGTGAAAAAGGAAGTATACGAGTAGAACAGCCAATCGGAACGGCGAGGTTTCTAATTAAGAAAATAATGTTATCTGTACCTTGCAACATTAATGAAAGTCATAACGTGTCACAAGTTGGTACACACTATGGAAGTGAGTGTTGGCAGTGCAGTGTACATACGCATTGTGGCACTTACACAGAGAGTTACAAGGAACGAGATAAAAAGCATAAATGAGTAAGTGACATAATTAGTAGCAGTGATGAGTGTGTTATAACAAGTAAAACAATAGCCACATAAAAGTAGCACAGCACAAGCCATGTTACAAGCACATTAATCCACTCTGAAAGTGGCATCTAATAGGGAATTAATGCATGGTTGGGCCGCTGTAGGCACGAGGCTGCAACGGTCTCAACCATGCATTAATTCCCCATTAGATGCCAGCTTCATCATGGATTAATGCTTACATCATATACAGTAAAGCATCATGGGTATTTCATTTGAATGTAATGTTATTATATTTTTTAATTGCTGCATTAGAGATAAAGTGCCCATTGCCACTCATTTAAGTTAAAGCAAAAAACTTTATGATTTCACATTGAATTGTATTATAGACCACTGTGATGTCATACACTGTGCAGCATCATGAGAATATTGTCTGTAATCAATGTTATTAACTTTTTTAATTTTGGGTATTTAAAGTGAGCCAGTACAGCATCCCATAAGGAAGGTCCATTGACTGAAGTGCAGGGGCTACTGCGGCGATTGTTGCCAGTGCGTATATTCTGTTTACAAGTTTGCTTATCTGCAGCCTAATAAACCTGTTTGGTTTTGAATATTTGATTGAGTGCTTTGCTTTTCTCAGTTACAGTATTATGAAGAGTGCGATTATTTTCTTGTTTCTTTCGAAGCTGGTTTGTCTGACCTTAATCTGCACCTTCCCACCAGGTGCAGTTGTTTCTCCCTATTCTCTATGCCAGGGCTGTGTCCCACTGAGGCCTGGTCCTGGTCTCTTCCTGCCAAACTCCTGGTACCCAGGCTGATTGGCTATCTGTACTAGTACAGGGCACCCCCACAGGGTGCCACCTCATCACCCTTACAGTGTTGTGGTGCCCCCATCACTCTCTAGGCCACTCCGTGTGTTCTTTCTGCCCCAGGTCCCCTCCTGGCAGGCATATTGACCCCCCCACTTTCATGGCCCCTCTAGTGCTGTGCTAGGTGGGGGGAGTTGATATATCCCTACATTAAACCCTGCAGGTATACCAAATCTTTGGTGCAACCCTGTGGCTGATGCAACTCTCGGGTCTTTGGCACAGGGACCCCCTTTTTTATAAAACTGGGCACAAGGTCCCCAAGCACCCCGAGTCTGCCACAGCCCTAGATCACCACAACTTATGACAATCCAAGGGCTCTTAGAAAACTGAGCCCTGTGTCTTTTGAACAACGTGACATTTGTTGATCTTCAGAAAACTAAGAAAGAAAGGGTCTAATCTGTAAACAGTTCATTTTTCTTGTTTATCTTATTGGAACGTGCCTTGATATTTGAAAGGCGCAAAATAAATAAAAATATTACTACTTTTATTATTATTATAAATGGAGGTGGGGGAATATCAAGGATACATTTTACAGTATAGTAGTATAGTGTGTGGTCTATGAGGGGAAAACATGGCTGACAAATTTATATTTAAAAAGGCACCTGACATTTTCGCATGTGAGAAGGGTAAATAACAGGAAGAACGTGTAGTGAGCAAAATCAGCACACGGTCACGTGGTCGGTTTTAACCACCATGTAAAAAGGTTCTCTCTACTGGCAGTGGCAGAGTCCTAAGGGAAAGAATTTACAGCTATAATAGTCGAGTGGGGTTCACGGAGTGGCGGCAATTAAGTGCTGCAGACAAGTGCGAGGGAATCACTTTGGGAGGGCAGTTCGGCATGCTCCCTCTCCCCCTTGTCCATTAAAGCCAACAGTCAGCACTTGCATCATGAAAGCAACTGCACCTAATTTTGTCTCCTTAACCACACTCAAACAGCATTGTGGGTTTACAAGGTCCTCTACAGGAGACACCCAAAGTTTTCAAGGTTCTGTACAGAGACTTTCTCCCAAGTGCAATTACCAGCTTGAAGCAAAACAATAAGACTGTTACCTTATAGCACTTCAGCCTTGTGTAAGATCAGTAAGCCTGCTAGCATTCATATATACTGAACTGTTTAAATGCACTGAGCCATCTTTCTTTTCAATAATATCTGCAAGAGTGCCATTTTTGTAAGCTGTTTAACACTATAGCCAATCAGTAATACCTGACCCCCCCCCCCAGACATGAACTTAATTGTCTTCCCTCACCTGCAGGTAGTGACAGAGCCCAAGGGGGAGGAGTTTACAGCTGTAAAAGTAAAGCGGGCTCCATGGAGTGGCACCAGATTGGCGTGCAGCAGACAAGTGCAAGGCAGTTACACTGGCAATCTCCAGATGAGTCCCAGAGTTGGGGCTTGTCATTATGGCTGTTATGACTCCTGAATCTTGGTAACAACAGAATTTGAACTGTGTCTGCTGAGAATCATAGTGAAGGTACAAAGTATAAGAAAAGACTGATTGGTAAACTATGGTAGAAGCCTGAAGTATGCAAGATGCTGTAGATAAAAGCCTCTAAACTGAAAACCTAGGGACCAGAGACATAATGTTATCTGCCTAAACTGTGAAATCCTTAAGCTTTACTAACAAAGTTTTTTTTTTGTAATTAATAATTTTTATTCAGTTTGAAAGATAATATCAGACATAGCCAGGTACATAAAGAAGATACAACATGACACATATGCATACATATTGACTGCAGTGTCTTTATATAATTGACAAAGTCTAGCCCACAGAAAAGGACATTGCTAAATAATGATACAGTAAGAAATTACACAGTGAGTTGTATTGTGGTATTGTGCCCACCCCCAAAAAAAAGTATGAGAAATTGCATGATTACCACCGCATCTAGATTAGTTAAGACATCTAATATGGGCATAATACATAAATGTTTCCTGATACCTGAAAAAGCCTGAAAAGCACAGACATAATAACAAAATACTAGCAACCTTAAGGTCCAGATCTGAATTCTTATCCTATAAGGAGAAAAGATAACAATCCTTGCAGGGAGGGGTGGGTTTTGGGGTTCCAAACCATTTCCTACTGGTGTATCTACTATGTTGGTCCAGATCATTCCACAGGGGAAGTCAGCCAATCCCTGCATGTGAGGAGAGATAAGCTAAGTAAGGGGCCCAGGTGAGATAATATTGTGAGAGAGTGTTGGTAACTAAGTGGGACTGACGATCCAGTACTGCTACATTAGAGAGGGCGTTATATAATTCAGAGATGGTGGGTACCTCTGTGGTACTTCACCTACAGAGGATAAGCCTCTTAGCTTGGAGGCTAAAAAGTGTCAGCCATCTGTGCTGTTGACGAGTGAACGCTCTCAGAACAGGAGGAAGGCCCAAAATCCAAACTAGGGGATCTAGAGTCAGAGCAGAGTCTGAGGTCTGTTGAACCAGATCCAAGACAGCCGTCCAGAATGGAATGAGATGTGGGCAAAGCCAAAGTGTGTGCAAAAGGTCTCCCTCTCCCAAAAGACATTGCCAGCAACGACTGTTGTCCATGACATGCACTCTGTACAAGGCAACAGGAGTGCGATACCAATGCTACGGTATCTTGTTTTGCATAAGTTTATTTCTCATATCTGGATACATAGAATGAGCATATTTCCAGCATAGCTTCCATTGGGCATCCGAAATGGAGTGTTGAAGAGCTTGCTCCCATTTACCTTTAGCCTGATCTGATTGTGCAGGGAGATGATTTCTCAGATCGGCATATATAAGACTGACTTTACCCCTTTTATAGGTCAGCCATTTAATTAACAAATGGGACCTTACTATATCTGTTGTGTGGTGTTGTTTAATATAAGCTAAAACCGAGCTTCTAAGCTGTAAGTACTGCCAAAAGGCCTGCTTACCTAAGAGGAACTCCTGATCTAATGTTTGAAATGTTTTGATAGTGAGACTGTCATCTGTCATCAAGTCCTTTAGTGTAAAAATTCCTTTACTCTGCCATAGGGGCCAGTGCAAAGGTTTGCCATCCACTTTTATGAGCATGTTCCCCCATATAGGGGAGGCCAGAAGGGGGCATAAATCTGCCTCCAATGTCTTTTCCACTAAATGCCATGTCAGTACTGAGCCTGCTGTTGTTTGTCAGGAAGACAAATGTTTGGGAAAGGGATTGTAAAGTAAAACTGCTAGGGATTGGGTCTGGGCCATATACACCTCCATGGGTATCCACTGTGGTTGCTCAGATGTCTGTGGAAGGAACCAGTTTAGGGTCTGAGCTGCAGTGAAGGCCCATTTATACCCTTCCAGACAAGGAAGGCCCCAGCCTTCCTGTGACCATTGGGATCTAAGTTTATTTCTACTATAACGGGGTTTGGTGCCTTCCCAAATAAAATTGGAAAAGGCCAGGTCTATGGCTTTAACCCATGAGGCCGGTAGTGTAAATGGTATACGTGAGATGACATATAAAAGTTTAGGGGCTACCACCATTTTGATCGCAGATATTTTACCTGCTAGTGTAAGTTGAAGACCACGTCAGCACACAAATTCAGTCTTGATATCTTCAAGAAGGGGTTTAAGGTTCCGATCCCATATTTTAGTAAGATCTACTGTGAGTTGTATCCCTAGATACACAAGGGAATTTGGGGCCCAATGAAGGCCAAGATGGGCTGCCTGATCTAAAGTGCACAAGCTATTGAGGGGGCGTACTTCCATTTTAGACCTGTTGATTTTTAGGCCAGGGTAGCTCGTAAAATCTGCAAGGAAGGAAAGCAGAGCAGGGAGGGAAGTAGTGACATCCACTAATGAGACTAACAAATCATCTGCAAACATAAATGTGGGGAAAGTGATATCGCCAAAGGGAAAACCTGTTATGGCTGAAGAGTGGCGTATGGCAATCGCAAGTGGCTCCACTGCTATTATGAAAAGTAAGGGAGAAAGGGGGCAGCCCTGCCTCATGCCCCGCCTCAGAGGGAAGGATGCGGACAGAGTAGAGTTGGTGAAGACCTGAGCCAAAGGGTTGTGATACAGAGCTGTCACCCAGCTTCTAAAATTGTGACCAAAGCCCATGGCTTCAAGCACCTGTTGAAGGTACTGCCATTCGAGAGAATCAATTGTCTTCTCAAAATCTATTGCTACTGCAACAGCTGGTGCCGGGCAGTTACTGGACTGATATATAATATTTATAAGGGAATGTATATGATCTCTGCTGAGCCGACCCAGGACAAAACCGACTTGTGAAGGATGCATAAGGTGGGGAAGCAAGGGGTTTAACCTGGTAGCCAGAATTTTTGCAAAAATCTTACTATCCGAATTGATAAGTGAAATAGGGCAATAGCTGGATGGTAAAGTGGCATCTTTCCCTTTTCTGGGAAATACAGTAATGATCGCCTCCCAAAGGGATGGGGGGAGGGATCCTGAACTGAAGGCCAAATTAAAAACGTCACTAAATAGGGGGCAGATCAGTGGTGCAACTAGGCTCCACATTTCAGGGGGAAATCCATCCCAACCAGGGACCTTCCTGTGATTTAAATTACAAAGTGCATCTGTGACCTCTTGAGGGGTAATGACAGACTCCAAGGTAGCAGCTTGCTGAGGAGTTAGATGACAGATAGGTATAGATGTCAGAAAAGTTCGTACCTGTACAACATTAGAAGTGCTGGTGGAAGAATATAGCTGTTTATGGAAATCTGTCATAATTTCATTTATGCATTCTGGTTGAACTTGCACAGGGCCATCTGGTGCTTTGAGTCTGGGAAAATGGCTCTCGGCCCTCTGTTTCCGGAGTCTGTAGGCTAGTACTTTCCCAGCCTTCTCTCCCCCCCTCCCAGTATTTATGCCGTAGTCTGAGGAAGGCCAATTCAGCTTTCCTGGCAAGTAGGTCCTGTACTTGATGACAGATTTTAGTTATTTCCTTGCCTATGGGGAGTGTAACGAAGTGTGCGGCATACTTTTAAATTTGTTCTCTAGTTCTATAAGACAGGATTCCAATGTTTTAAGCTGGTATTCTCTCTGCTGCCTGCGATACGCCGAATATCCCATGATAGCGCCTCGTATGGTGGCTTTCAGTGCCTCCCAAACCATTGTTGGGGGGACCTCTGTTGTAGCATGATCTTGTAGAAAATGAATGACCTGTATCCAAAACCATTGAGGGAAGTTAGGGTCCCTCAAGAGAAGCGGATCCAATGCCAGCTCAGGGATCTAGGGGCTGAGAACTACTTAGCATGTGAAGTTGTACCGGAGCATAATCTGATATGATAATTGGATGAATTACAGCATCATTGGTGCTGTTCATAATGGAAGGGGATACAAGCCAGTAGTCCAGCCAAGAATGTGAGTTATGCACCGGAGAAAAGAATGCATAATCTTTGTCCTGTGGGTGCAGAATGTGCCAGGGATCTTGCAACCTCATATCTGTGATCAGCTGCTGCAGTGAGAGGCGACATTTCTGATGATGATCTGGGCAGGCGGACGTACGATCTAGAAAAGGGTCCAGGGGGAGATTGAAATCACCCCCTAAGATTATAGGGACCTGTGGAGAGGCTAAGGAGCTAATAGCTTGGGCCAGCGAGTGAAACACTTCAGGCTGGTCATCATTAGAGCCATACACATTAGCTATCATTAGGGTACCTGTTGGAGTATCCATCAAAGCTGCCACCCATCTGCCATCTCTATCTCGCTGCACTTTTAGTTGTGTCCACTGAAGGGATATGTGAAATAAAATAGCTACCCCCTGTTTGCAGGTGGAGGCTGAAGAAGAAACAACCTGTCCCACCCAACAGCCTTTCAACCTGTCATGGTCCAACTTTTTCAACTTAGTCTCTTGTAGTAGGGCTACCTGCACACCCAGTCTCTTGAAATGATTCAGCGCCTGAGAATGCTTCATAGGGGTATTAAGGCCCCGTACGTTCCAGGTGATATAGCGAATGTCAGCCATAGTCTAGAAGTGGGAGGTCTGATTTAGAAGGGAGCGAGCTATAGAACCTAATAGAGACTGAGAGTGAAGGTCTGCCACATATCATCTGAACCAGAAAATCTGTTATAATCAATTTAAACACCGCCAGCAAGGGACCCCAAATACATACACAATCCCCCCCCAAGCATGTACTAATCACAATCTGGAAAAACCTATAAACAATTTCAACTTGTAAAACATAATATTGACTGATAACATTTAACCAACTATATACACTTATCGGCCTGTCCACAGCCATTAGGAGTCCCAAAGGTTATATGTCACCGACCAAAGTTGCAAGACCTCCTTTGGTATCCGTGGGGGTTGGCCTGGGATCAGGACAGGAGGAAATACCCTCCAGAACAGCTTGTTCATACTACGGGGTGTAAAAATACAGTTAGAGCTAAGACCACCCTGAGGACGTATGAGAGGAATCCCCCTAGGACCATGGGGCCCTAAGCACATAGCAGGATATCCTCAAAAGCATGTCCCGAAAGGAGTTACAATACTCCTATATTCCCAGCCGATAAACGAGGGATAGGGAGAGCTGAGCTTAATACTCCCAGCAATTTAGATCCCACAGCAAACCAAGGGACGAGAAGTTAACATATAGAGAGAGAACCAAACAAAAAAAAAAAAAAGAGGTTCCCTTTCCCTTATTACATACTCAATCCCCCATATTAAACTGGTACCATACAGTTTGAAACATGTCCTCAGTCTGGGGGTTCTGAGCCAGGTCTGGGAAGACCAATTGTAGCACTGAGAGTTCCATCTCATGAGTTTGCAGTGGGAAGGACGGCTGCAAGATCTGGGGATGCGGCAGCAATGTCAGCCCAGGATTTGCTTTGAGACATGGAGAGCATAGGTCTTGAGGATGTCGACCCACATATGTCCATCTCTGCCCCTTCTGAAATCCCTTGTGCAGTATCTGAGTCCTGCAGATCCAGTTATAGAATGGCAAATGGGTTGGGTGAGAAGAAAGTCTGCAGATCTATGGGATCTTGCTGATCTGAAAGTTGGTCTGAGTGAGCCGTCGCCTGTGGGCTCGGGGAGCCGGCTCTTTCAGTAGGATTTTGTCATCGATCATGACGATGAGATGGTTGCCGTTTCCTTGGCCTCGATGGTAGCATTGCATCACAAATCTGCACGCCAGACTCAGGTATGTCTTGTTTAGGAGCCAAGGAAATATTCACTGCAGAAGGAGAGGGAGAGTGTTGTATTTACTCACTCTGATTGTTAGGGTCCCGAAACTCCACAGGGTGTCTAGCCCACAGGAAGTCCATCAAGCTCTCTGGGGTCTCAAACAGAAGGGGAGACCCATTGTGAATAATCCACATGGTCGCTGGATACCGCAGTGAGTAACAGTAGTTTATTTTTTGTAACAGTCTCCGTGCCTGGGCATATTCCTTACGGCGATCGGAGAGTTCTTTAGAATAGTCCTGATAGAGTTGAATATGATGCCCATGCCAAGTAATTTCCCCCGCAGTTCGAGCAGCAGCCATAATAGATTCTTTTTGCCTAAAATCCAAAAATCTGGCAAGCAGGGGTCTAGGCCTTGCTCCAGGCCATGGTACCGGGGCAAGCGAGCGATGTGCCCATTCTATCTGAGGGTGAAAATCAGCTGGTAGTTTGAGCAGCTTTCGGAGGATTGACTGTAAGAAGTCAATGGCTGATTTCTGTTCTGCACCTTGAAAAGCCAATAAGCCATTATATGGATTCGGCGTGCGATTTTCCAGGTCATCTACTTTATTTTTAGTGTGTGGATAAGCTTGGCCTGTTCCTCAGAGTAGCAGTCATTTCATGAAGAGCTGCATCGTGGGAGGATATTTGTCTTTCATTGTGGAAAAGCCTAACTTCGATCCCTTGCAAAGTTTGCATAGTGGCATTGACTGCAATTGTGATTTGTGCCATTTGGGTCATAAGCTGGCTGAACATTGCTTCAGCTCTCGATGATTCTGCAGAAGGCTGCATATTGTAGGCTGCACTACAAATCCACCTTCCAAGAGAAAAGACGAGTGATTTCCAAAAGAGAACTTGCAAAAAAAGTCCCAAAAATTATGCCCAGGAGATTCCTCTCTGCTACGATAAAAATTCTGGCAGAAATAGAGGGTCTTAGTGACAGCTAATGTCGGAATTATCCCCATGTTGCAAGAGCTATCTCTCTATGCGACCATACTAGATCAGGGCTAGGCCACGCCCCCTACTAACAAAGCTTTATAGTTACTGCTAGTACCACATGAAACCTGTAACCTATCAGGCTGTCATTTGATGATCATTACAATGGCTTGTACTTGCTTAGGAAATTCACAGTTCAGAAAAATACCACCAACAGCTTGATCTGGTTCACGGTCAGTTGGCATTCATCTGTATCCCCCTTCCCCAGGTCGTGCCTGAAAATAAGCAGGATTTGTCTAGTGCACTTACCCGGTCAACAAAAACCTAAATAAATAAATAAACATTCTCCCCTTCCTCAGTACTCATGGAAAGAACTCTTATAAAGTAGGGGCTGGATTCACAAACCATTTTGGGACTAAGTCCCACACTACAACTCCAAGTGTTGACTGAAATCCCACAACTGTGGAGACTGCGATGCACAGCTGCAGCAGTTGTGGAAGACATCACAGCTGGTTCCACTGTCTGTAACATCTTTTTGCAGCTGCGGGGATTTCCCTGGCAACACCATCTGCAAACTGTCAGAATCATGGAGCTGGTTGTAATCCAGCTTGCTCCACCTTTGTAAATACCCACAGCTGCAGGAAACCTGCAATTCCGCAGGTGGCAGCCCACTTGCGCAGGGTTTCCCCGGAGCTGCTGGACTTTAACGAGTTTTGTGATTCCAGTCTTAGAGGTTTAAAACAATTTATAACAGGAAGTAGTGAAAGCAAAATGTTTAGCTGGGTTTAAATCAGTAAAAGATCTTCTACACATATTACAGATAGTTTTGTGTTAGTAAATAGTTTGTTTTTAATTTTTGAAAGACTTTTTGGAAAACAAAACTGAAAGCCTTACAAGAAAGGTTAGTTTTTATATTTCTAATAAGTTTTACTTACCTGTTAGGCAGCAAAATCTCAATAGGTGACTTGGATAGTGGTTTTAATAATTGTGTGATGGTTAATTCAATATGTCACTTAACCAAACAAAATACTGGGCAGCTAATTAGTAGAAGAAATAGTTTTAACAATATGTGCAGGAGCTATACAAAATGATTCATATTCACAAATCATAGAGTCATATGTGCACAGCTTAGTGACAGTAATCAATTGTTAATCCTATTGCTGCCCCTCAAAGGTGATATATGGTATGTAAACCCCAGCCCCAAACCTGAAACATGCATAGCTATTGGACATAAGAATGCTCATAGCATAATAAACAATCATTTGTCCATGCCGGATGATGATTGCTTTGCTCCGTTGAGCTTGCTCAGTTCCCCTCTCTCACCCGCTCGTTCCGTTTCTCCCAGTGCTGCAGGCTGCCCTTGTGTACTGGGCTCCTGCCTACGTTGGCACCTGTGTCTGCCCAGAAAGAAATATGCAGCAGTCCTGACAAAGCTCATTTGAGCTTGGTCACTCCCCCTCTCTCACTCGCTTGATCCTAATTTGTCCCAAACACTGATTTCCGAAAGCGACTGCGGTATTCTGCGCCAGAAATGCGAAAACACATTTCTGGCAGGATGTGAAAAATGACAGCTGTACTGTTCATAAGGAGGTGTGAAAAAATGCCAGTGTTGAAAATGTGGTGTGAAAATATTACTACTTTGCAAAGTTACAAGGGTGCATAGAAACTGCACAACGCACGCTCATAACACAGTCGTTTTATGGAGGTTCATCACAAAATTTTCAACATAGGCATTTAGCACCTCTGCTCCTGAACAGTGTCACTGTGATTTTCTAAATGCATCCCGAACACTGATTCCCCACAGCACCTGCGTTATTCTGCGTCGGAAGTGCGAAAACACATTTCAGCCAGGATGTGAAAAATGACAGCAGTACTGTTCATAAGGAGGTGTGGAACAATGGCAATGTTGAAAATCTGGGGTGAAAACATTGCAAATTGATGAAGTTAAGAGCGTGCATGGAAACTGTGCATCACACACTCAAAACACAGTCATTTCATGGACTTTCGTCACCAAATTTTCAACATAGGCATTTTAGGACCTCTACTAATGAACAGTGTCACTGTGATTTTTGTAATGTGTCCCAAACACTGATTTCCAAGAGCGACCATGCTATTCTGTGCCGGAAGTGCGAAAACACATTTCGGCCAGGATGTGGAAAATGACAGCTGTACTGTCCATAAAGGAGGTGCAGGAAAATGGCAATGTTGAAAATCTGAAGTGAAAATATTGCAAATTTGCAAAGTTACAAGCGTGCGTAGCAACTGCACAATGCACACTCATAAAACAGTCATTTCTTGGATTTTTTACACCAAATTTGGAACATAGCCTTTTTGAGAGCCCACCTCACAAACACTGGCACTTTCGTTTTGTTAATCAGTCCCAAAAGGTAATTCTGCGCAGTGACCACTAAATCAGCTTTTGGGGCTGAATAACCCTATGACAGTGCCCGAATTCATGAGGAGGGGTCCCAAAAACTCCATGTTGAAAATTTGGTGCCAAAATTCCAAAAAATGCCTGAGATATGCATCAAAGTTGAAAAAACCCTATTTATGCCATTATACAGCTTACCGGCATTTCCTCAGTTCGCAGTCGGTTTTGAAGAGTGCAGATATGTTCCTGGTCCACCAAAGATTGCCACTCCAGACTCTGCAGGTAAGTATGGGGTGAGGGGTGGGGAAGCAGGGTGTTCAGAGGGTGGGCACGGGTTGTGGGAGGGGGGCAGGGAGATGATGAGGGACCGTTTTCTTTCTTTACAGGTTAAAAACAAACAAAACCATCATGGGACAGTTTTCTTGTTTTACAGGGCCATTTGGCACACTGGGGTGGGCTCCCAGCATGCCAACAGACTGTTTCTTTTGGGAGGGCAGCTGTAGCCGATGAGGGATTGGGGACCCCTGTCAGCACAAAAGGGGGGGGCACAAGAGCCAAGGGGGATTGGGCAACCCCTTCAACACAACTGCACTCAGTGTTTGGAAGGGATGATGCTGCCAGGGAGTGGGCTCCCCCATCAGCAAATGAAACATTACTAACATACTAATTGCCAGCAGATTAGACCTTACAGTCTATCGAGTCTGTTTGAACCTCAGATCCCTAGTTGGGTGCCAAGGCACTCCCCGCCCTTGTGTTCCAGAAACCCTTATCATCCATCCCCACCCCCCTGGGCCAGGCCATCATCTGGTACATCCGCTTGTGTCTGTCCCACCCTCTTTGAAGCTCTCCACTGTGGATCTCTGAACCAGCTCGCCAGGCAGCGCATTCCAAGGGTCCACCACCCTCTCAGTGAAAAACCTCCTCCTCTTCCTCCCCTCACCCTTCCACCTTCCAACTTCAAACCATGCCCACTGGTGATACCGCCTTGCTTTAGTCTAAAGATCCCCTCCATGTTTACCCTATTTATTCCCTTGAGGTACTTGAAGACCTCAATCATGTTCCCCCTGTCTCTCCTCCAATGAAAACAGGCAGAGCTCCTCAAGTCTGTCCTCATACGTCAAATCCCCTAGTCCTCATATCATCTTAGTTGCTGTATGTCCCTCTTCAAGTGTGGTCTCCAGTACTGTACACAGTACTCAAGGTGTGGTCTAAACAGTCCATTGTAAAGCAGCAGAATCACTTCCCTGCTCCTAGAGGTGATCCCCCTTACAATGCATCCCAACATCATGTTTGCCTTGCTAGCTGCTCTCCTTCACTGTTCAGAGTTATTCATACATGCATCCACCATGACCCCTAGGTCTTTTTTCCCCTGTTGAGGCCTCCAGCGCCTCCCCTCCCAGGGTGTACCTGTGTTTAGGGTTTCCCCGCCAAGATGTAACACCTTGCACTTGGTGATAGTGAAATTTAATTTCCTTGTGTGAGCCCAGCTTTCCAGGGTGTCCAGGTCCCCTTGCAGGGTCAACCTCCCCTTTTCCCCCTCAACTACTGCTCCCATCTTGGAGTCATCAGCGAAGACACTCATTTCACACCCTATACCCTCCCCTGATGTCCTATATGTATGCATTAAACAGGATCGGACCCAGGTCCAAGCCCTGCGGTACCCCACTACTGACCTCACTAGGGTTCGAGAGCTCCCCACTGACCACTACTCTCTGGATGTGTCCAGCTAGCCAGTTTTCAATCCATCTGACCATCAAAGGGCCTACTCCCAACCCTGTCAGTTTCTCCACCAGACCATTGTGGGGGACAGAGTCAAATGCTTTGCTGAAGTCCAAGAATAATACATTCACAGGCTTTCCCCTGTCCATTTCTGATGTTACCCATTCGTAGAACTCCACAAGATTGGTTTGACATGATCTACCTGGCACAAACCCATGTTGCATCATCCAGACCTCCCACCTCCTCCAAGTACACCCTCAATCGATCCTTTAGTATACTCTCCATTAATTTTCCCACCACCGAGGTCAAACTGATGGTTCTATAGTTACCCGGTACTTCCCTTGACCCCCTTTATGGATTGGCACCACATGTGCCTCTCGCCAATCCATAGGTACCCTCCCTGTCTCAAGCGACCTGTTGAAGAGCTCCACCAGAGGTGCAGCCAGTATGTCCACCAATTCCCATAGTACTCTCTGATGAATGCCATCTGATCCAGGAGAGTTGTCTTTCTTTAGGGCCTTGAGGGCTAACCACACCCTTTCGGTGGAGATAGCATCATCCGTCCCCTCCACCTTACTGGCCTTTTTATCCTTATCCTGATGTGACACCCTTGGGGTACCTCTCCCTTCCTCTTGCTCCATTTCTGTTGCTCCCCTGATCCCACTCACTACCGCTTATATCCCCATCGTGCCTTGCTTTGTAGATATCCCATCTCCCTCCTTAGTGAACACAGAGGTGAAGTACTCATTTAATACCTCTGCCTGGTCCCTCGCCTCGTCCACCCACCCTCCTTCTGATCTCAGTCTGCCAAGATGGCCCTTAGTTTTTCTCCACTCCCCAATGTACCAGAAGAACCCCTTTTCCCCTCCATGTATCCCCTGTGCCAGCCACTTCTCTTTACTGGACTTTGCTCCCCTCACCATCCGGGTGACTTTTCTAGATGCAAGATGGTACATTTCCCTTTCCCTATCCCCTCTTGTTGTTTTATTTTTTTTGTGGGCTGCCTTCTTTTCTCTGACCACTACCTGAACCTCACTGGACCACCAGCATGGTTTATGTGACCTTGCCCCCTTACGTTTCACCTTAGCGCAGGTCCTGACTGCCTCATGAAGTCCCCATTTTATGACCTCCCATCTCTTTTCCACATTTGTCATTGATGTAATCCCCTTCAAGTGATCTTCGAGAATATTTCCATGCCCACAAAGTCTGCTTCTGAAGTCCACTGCCAGTGTCCTAGATCTCTCCTCCCTCCTCCCTCCCCCATGCTTATTTGAAACCAGACAGTACTGTGGTTGCTCCCAGTCAGGATCCCTCTACAACCAGGTCCCTTACCAGATGCCCATCTGCCAGAACCACTGCTCAGGACATGCCCCTCCCTTGTGGGCTCCATCACATGCTGTGTTAAGAACACATCCTGGAAGCCATCCAGCAGCCTCTGCTCCTTGGCCACCTTAGAGAACATGCTTCCCCAGTTTGTACCTGGCATATTAAGGGCCCCCATCAACACCACTCCTTCCCCTTTTGGTCCACACTGGGCAATGATGTTGTCCAGCAAACCATCCTCCAGAACATAGCCCATCCCGGGGGGTCTATATACTACACCCAGCTTGACCTTACCTCCTGCTGGGGTTCATAAGGTGACCCATAAGGCCTCCATGTTTCCCTCTGCCTCTTCTAGTCTAGCAATTTCTATGTCATCTCTCATTGTGGGGAAGAAAATGCAGATGGGGAGTGGGCTCCCCCATTGGCAAAATGAACTATGGTGTTAGGGCACTGAAACCGAAAGGGATTGGGGCCCTCGTCAGCACACAAACACTGTGGGGGGGCACATACTGCTGAGGGGGATTGGGTACTTCCTCAGCACGGAGGGGGGCTCACTCATATTGTTTGTGAACATGGCAGCAAGTCACCACCATGTTCACAAACAATATCACAGTACTAAGGTTCCGCCCAGCAATAACGGGTCGCCCCCTCATTGCAGCGGAATGGCTTAGGCTGCAATGATGAGGTGGTCCCTGATTGCAGCGGCTGAAACCCTACAAGGTTGTGGTATGCTGGCTGAACTAGTGTCAGCAGCAGTGTGCCACCCTATTGGTGAAAGCAGGCCAAGCCTCCAAAGGCTGTGGGAGCATTGGCCACAACAGTGCCACACCTCCACAACCTGCAAGCTGCAGCAATATGTTTCTTGCGCATGCACGCAATCAACATAAAAAGATGGACATCCTCAGAATCTGGATTGAGGCAGAACACCTGGACATGATAGGACTATCAGAAACATGGCTTCATGCAGGCATAACAGGCAGTGAAACACAAATTCAGGGATTTGATTCTATTTGTCAGGAGAGGGGCAAAAGGGAGGAAGTTATGTTATTTCTTAGAAGTAGTTTGGTACATCACAAAACATTAATATCAGACAATATAGAAGGCATAGCCTATCTCTTCAAGTCTTCTCCCTGATTCTGATAGTAGGGGCATTTTACTCATTGCCTAAAATGAATATCAAACCAATTGAGTGGAATGCAGGCAGAACTTTGGCAGTTGTAAGAGATACACAAAATTGATATTGTTTGGAGATTTCAACACTGATTGGACCCAGACCAGAGGAAATAAACTATAAGACAGTTTTTCTGTCATTGGATTACAGCAAATTATTCAAAAACCTGCTCACTGCATAAAGTCAGCAAACAAAGGTTCAATATTGGACACTGTGTATTGAGGTTTGACAGCATGAAATACTACCCTTGAATTTGGGAGATCACTAGTCAGTCGAATGTATGCTATATATGTATAAACCTAAACATTCAAAACTGACCTCCTTTTGGAGGACAGACATGAGGAAATTTAATTTAGAATCTTTTGGACAAAGCTTGCAGGCAGTTTGATAGGATAGGTATAAACTTATACCGTGTCTTGATGTTGCAATTCAGGATTTTACCTAAACATTTATTTCAATATGCACTAAACATGCACCAAAAATTCAAATGACCCACCGTAAAAATCACTTGCCATGAATATCAGATAGAATTGAAAAATTACTTCATATAAAGAACAGGATTTGGAAGGAAGCAAGGCGTACAAGTTATTAAGAAGACTGGGAAATTTTTAAAAGGTGGTGAAATAAATGTACAAATAAAATTAGGGTAGCAAAATGCATATATTTAAAAAAAACAACATTTATCAGGGAAAGGATCCAAGAAAACATTAGAAATGTGTAAGCAAACTCCAGAATCCTGTTTGTTCAAATCAACAAATTGGACTGCTTAAAAACCGGAATACTGTGAGTGCTCAATCTAAGACATCGGAAATTTTGAATCGCTACTTTACAGATTTACCCGATGCGGATTTGAGCAAACTGGCGACTGATGTTCTAAAGTGTTTAGAAAGTAATGAGGAAGATACTTCTGATGCTGGGTGCAGGGTGGACAGCAGCACAAGGGAACACAGCAATGCCCCCATAAAGCCCATATTCAGATTTACAAAAAGAAGTTCTTAAAGCATCAAATAAGTTGAACATAAATAAAGCAAAAGGACTGGATGAAATTGAAACCTTTTTTTTTAATTAGGTGTAGTTTTTTTTTTTGAAATTAGGGGTAGATATGATAGCCCTGAAACTTACATATTTTTGTAAATGGAATCAATATTATTCTGTCATTCTAGATTTTTGGAAAATAGGAAAAATGATCCCTGTATACAAAGAGGGAGATCCCTTTATCCCCTCAAATTATCAGCCCATTGCTTTGCTGCCCATACTGTCAAAGGAGCTGGAGAGGCTGACACATCGGCGGTTATACCAGCATTTGGAAAATAGGGTTTGATGACTGTAAATCACCATGGTTTCCATGCGGGGTGGTCCATGGATACAGCTTTGCTGATTTTAACAACCTGACGTCCAAGTATTTGGATGAAGGTATGTATACATGTATTGTGTTTGTGGACTTCAGTAAAGCATTTGGCTTAGTGAACCATGATGTCCTTTTGAAAAGAATACAAAAACTGGGTGTACATGATGAGCCTCTAAGGTGGTTCCAGTCATATTTGTCCAGTTGAAAGCAGCATGTAGCACAAGGAAATGTAATATCAGCACTTAAAAACATAAACACAAGTCTCCATCCTGGACCCTGTTTTTTTTAATAATTATGTGAACGATTTCCTCTGCCTACTTGTGAACAGTGAGGTCCGACTGTATGTGTATGACATAGTGCTGATGGCCTCCACATGCAGTTGGACCGAACTGGAATGCAAACTTCAACTAAATCTTAACAAAACATTAAGGTGGTTTGCTGGTCAGGTCTTTAATTAAAAGGCAAAAAACAAAAACAAAACAAACAAACAAAATAAAATAACAAACAAAACACCTCATTGTGTTAGCTATTCCTAGGGAACAAACAAAAATAAGAACTAGACCTTGGGCCTTGTCTTTGAAAAGGTAACAAACATGAACAAATATAAATACTTAGGTGTCCAAATAGACAGTAATTTATCATATTTTGAGTACATTAACATACTGGTCAAACAGTGTCTTACTGCTTGACTAAAGAATCAAAGCCAGAATTGTTAAAACAACTACTCATTCCAGTTTCGGAATACGGAATCTTGCAATACAGAAATTCATCTTAAAGGGGCCTTTTGAAAATACATCATATGCATAGTAAGCTTGCCAGATTTGCGGTGAACAATAAAATAAATACCCACATTGCAAGTTATACACAATTTTAAATTGGCTACTACTGTACCAGGAGGCAAAAGAGACTTCAACTGACTGATGCAGCAATAAGACACTCTGAAGTGTGGGTTATGGCCTGATAAGAGCTTGCCCCAGGTGCATTAGCACCTAGGAAGTGCTCTTATCAGGCCATAGCCCACACCTCAGAGTGTCTTATTGCACTCATAAAATGGACCCCAAGTAATTATTTTTTTTAAAAAAGAACAAATAAAAAGTCAGAAACATAAAAATGTAGGTTTGAATAGGTCATAGTAAAAAATAGTCCCCCTACTGAAACAAGTGTTTTTTGGCAGTAGATGGCTTCCTATGTATTCCTGAGGTAGAAAGTAGAAAAATAACACAGTGTATGTAAGGTCCTGCACAAGCCCTAAATGTTTAATGTTTTCATTTTTTTTCCACATTTATTACTTTGTCTGTGTGTCTCAGGATAGACTGACTGCCCACTCACTTTCAGTTATTGTGAGCGGGAGCAAGCATTACTAACTTCAGGTGTTGTGTGGTGTGTTTTGTGCCCCCCTCCCCCCAAGATACAGAAATTATTTTTTTTCCTTTTATTTTATTTTTTTATCTTTAGGCGCTTTTACATACAGGTTTCTGTAATGGAATGACTGTTACGGAAACAGTATTCCGTTACATCCCTTGTGTGTAAAGTGCATCTGTTCCATTCCCTTCGAAAACGTTCGTGCAAACCGCAATCTCTGTTTTTTGCAGTTTGCACCAATGTGTTCCGTTTCAACTGGCTGTGTAAAATAGCCATTCCAGTAACACTGCAGAAACAGCCTATAGAGAGGCAAACTCTGTGGGGGAGCCAAAACAAATGGAGGTAGGGGTTGCCGGAATACTCGCGAAGTTAAAGGGAACACTGAATGCAACAGAGTACAATGACACTACACAGGTAACGCTTGCTCCGTTTCTAAGCCCTGTGTGTAAAAGCACCTTTTGTCTCTTTGATTTACTTCACTCAGACTGAGCATGCCCCTTTGTGACTGCCGTACAGAGCTGTTTCCGAAGTTGCGGTTTTCAAACCTTAACTAGTGGTGGCATTGGACATTTGGGTTTTTACTTTACTTTATTTGTTGAGTTTGTTATTTCATGGAGGGGAAGTCATACAGATCAGAGAGAGCAACTTCCACAGCTGGATCAGGGAGAAGAAATGGTGAGTGTTTCATGTTATGTTTAAAAGACACAATGTAGGAGCGGCTGTGTGAACAGCTTGGATATTGCAGTTGTTTTTCTACCCTGAAATGGAGGTGATATTTTCATATTGAATTACATACATACATACATACATACATACAAAGTCACCAGCAGATTAGACCTAATGGTCTATCTAGTCTGCCATTGATGCATCTCACATTTAAAGTTTTGCTGTAGTCCCCCCCCCTTCTTATTTCCCTTGCACTCTGGGACCCCCCAGTACCCCCCAACTCCACCCCCAACCTGTACTTTGCCCATGTACCTATCCAATCTCTTATTGAATCCTCCCACTAATCCCAATTTCATCAACTCCTCAGGTAGCTAATTCCAAGGTGTCACCACCCTCTCTGTGAATAAATTTTTCCTCACCTCCTCTCTGTAGCTCACTGCAACTAGTTTAAGGCTATGGCCTCTCACAGTGCCCTCCCTCTTCAATTTGAACAGACCTTCCGTGCTTACCCTATTGATCCCTTTTAAATATTTGAAGGTCTTAATCATGTTCCCTGTCCCTTCTGTCCTCCAGGGAGTACATGTTCAGCTCCCTAAGTCTCTCCTCATAGAACAGATCCCCCAGACCATAGATCAACTTTGTCGCTGTCCTCTGGACTCTCTCCAATAGTGTAATGTCCTTCCTTAAGTGGGGGCACCAGAACTGCATGCAGTACTCCAGGTGTGGCCTCACCAAGGAATTATACAAGGGCAGTATGACCTCCCTTCTCCTCAATGTTATCCTCCTCATGATACACCCAAGCATCTTATTTGTCTTCGCAGCCACTCTCCTGCACTGCTCCGAGTTATTCATTTTGGCATTAATGACCACTCCCAGATCTTTTTCCTTCATGGACATCTTCAGCTGAACTCCCCCCAAATGGTAGTCATACCCAGGGTTTCTAACACCTAGATGCAGTACGCTACACTTTTTTGCATTAAAACCCAGCTGTCAATAGTGTGCATACCTATCCATCCTCACCAAGTCTTCCTGTAGTGCCCTCCTCCCTTCCTCACTGTCCACCACTGTTTCCAGTTTTGAATCATCTGTGAACAAGTTAATTTTGCTCCTAATTCCCTCCCGTATGTCTGCTATGAAAACATTGAACATGATTGGGCCTAACACCAACCCTTGAGGGACCCCACTGATAACTCTTCTGTGAGACAAGGTCTGTCCCCCTACCACCATCCTCTACTGTCGGTTACTAAGCCAGCTTGCAATCCATCCCGCTAATTTATCCCCCACCTCTAGGTTCCTTAACTTGCATATCAGCCTTCCACATGGGACTGAGTCATAGATGTTGCTGAAGTCCAGGTACAGGACATCAACCGGCCTTCCGCCATCCAGGGATCTTGTCACCCTGTTGAAGAATTCAACTAGATTGATTTGACAAGATCTCCCTCAGCTGAATCCATGTTGGCTTTCCTCCTGAAAGCCATTTGCCTCCAGGAACTCCACCATCCTTTCCTTCAGGATAGTCTCCATCAGTTTCCCCACTATGGATGTCAGGCTGACTGGTCTGTAGTTTCCCAGCTCATCCCAAAGTCCACTCTTTTGATGAGGCACCACATGTGCTGACCTCCAGTCCAGGGGAACACAACTTGATTGGAGGGAGGAATTGAATAGTTCCATCATTGGAGCAGCCAGGACATCCACCAATTCCTTTAGAACTCTGTGGCAGATCCCATCTGGGCCTGATGCCTTATCAGACCTTAAGGACTTGAGACCCTCTCTCACTCTAACCCCCCTCTAACACCTTTTTGGTCCACCAACAAGGGTTTTAAAGCCTTAGCGGTCTTGTGGCAGGACTTCATGCAGGCTTTGGTAGCCTCCAATATGTCCAGCTTCATTATCTCCCACTGACTTTCCATGCACATCCCCAGGATGATTTTCTGTAAATGAACTTTGAGTATTGCCACCATCTCCCCGAAATCTGCCCCCCTAAGGTCCACTACTGTAGTGTTTGACTGATTCCACTCCTTCCCCAGGTATAGGGTGAACCATACTGTGGAGTGATCACTGAATTGTTTTATGCTATTGCATTTTGCTGTGCACTTGGGACAAAATATACAGTTTGTATGTGTTTGTGGGGAGTGGGTGTTTTCCACATCGGGCACTTGGATTACTAGAAGAGTTTGAAGATTGCGGTCCTTTTTCTACCATGAAGTGCCAAGGAGCTGCAGCAGGACAGCAGTGGCATGGATTTATTTTATCGTGCTCTGTGGTTTGGTTGCCACAAATAGTGCACATTGTATGGTTACATCCTAATAAGGACACAGCTGAAAAAGGCTTTCAGCCAATCAGATTTTAGGAATTTTTGTGTCAGTTTTATAAATGAAGTTATAAATTACTATAGTCAAAAACTGAACACTCTTTCAAAAAGAGTATAATTCTTCAAATCCCCAAAAGTGATAGATACATATTAAGAACCAAAGGTAGCTATTCTCCCAGTGTTTGTGTGCACAACAAACATGGAAACATGACTTTGCAGATGTTTGTGGCAAGATCGTGGAATGAAATGCAAAATGGTATAACAGCAAAAATATATTGAATGAGTTTCATGCTGCTTTTAAGGGAAGATTGAAACTACTGTGTGAATGTTATAAGAGAAGTTTGCATTGAATGTGTTATGTTCCTTGAATAATTTTTATAATGTGGAGTGAGTTATGTCTAGTGTGTGTATCATAAATCAAATGTAATCTACAGTTGTACCATTATTGTTATGTTTTCATGTATTTTGTTGAAAATAGGGATTGTGCCTAACGAAACATTCCTGTATAAAAATAAAAGTTTTATCTATCTATCTATCTATCTATCTATCTATCTATCTATCTATCTATGATGTTGTTTTGCTTGATCTAATGTTGCATTTAGAAAGGCAGTAACCACTTTTCAAAGAAGCACTTATGAGCCATCAAGGAAATATACTCTCATAAAAAATAATCTAATTTTGGCTGGCCCTATGGCATGATGGACAGCTCTCCTCTTCCAGGAAGGGAATGCCTGTTGGCACTGCTGCGACACTGCCACCTAGTGGTGGCCTGGTGGCAGTGCAAGACAGACCTGGCACAAAGTGAAGGGAGCTGCAGTACTCCACAGCTCATGCATGTCTCCACAGGCACATGCTGATGTGTGCACCCCATCTCAAAAGAAGGGGAGACAACCTTGGTTGAAAATGGACAGTGAAGCAGGCATAAATGATGCTCTGTGCACCAGCCTCCTAACTGTGCCACTGCCAGGACCCTGACCGGCAAATCTGGATTTGTGTCATTGGGGGGAGGAATGGCCCTGCCCATCCTGGTCCCACCATAGGGAGCACTCCGTGAGGGAATGTAGTTGGTAGGATAAGTTCTGGGGAGGTGGTTGCCAGTGGAGAGCAGCTGGGACTGATGCTGAAGGGGACGTAGTCTGCCCCATCCATGGAGGATATAAAAAGTTTTGCAGAAAAAAATCTGATTTCAATAAAATATCTCTCCAAAAATAGCAGTTGTATTTGTATGTTTAGGTTAAAACCATTTATTAATGTGTACCATGTAAGCTGCTCAGACACATGAAGTATGGCCTGCAGGTTGAAAACATACATGCACTCCAATGAGATGTTCCATTTTAAAATGTACAACTCAGAAATGACAACTTTAACTGCACCAGTACAGTATATTTACTCATTAATTATATTGTGTGGGGGTTGGATGTTCTGGTTCTGCTGCACTGGGCCAGGTTGGGTCAGGCAAATTAGAACTAGAACCAAAACCAAAAGTGATGTATATAGAAAAACTGAAATGATGCAAACAATTAAAAAAAACAGAGTTAAAGTACATGGCATCTCTGGATCTACTGCATTCAAAAGTGTGAAAAAGTAGTGAAAGAGGGTCTCGGTAGCTTGGAAATGTGGTCAAAAGTATGATGGATGCAATTTAATGCCAAGAATTACAAGGCAATGTCCATTGGGATAATGATCCAGAGACAAGAAGAGTGGATTTATGAGAAGAGACTGAAAGACCTAAGCACATAGACGCTGGTTGCGAGAAGGGGAGAGAGGACATGATTGTGATATTCAAATACCTCCACAGGGTAAACAAGGTGGATAGCGGGGCAGTGCTCAAACTGTGTGGGAACATAAGCACCATGGATAATGCCATAAAACTGGCAGGAGACACATTTAAGAGGGAACCAGAAAGTATTTTCCCACAGAAAAGGTGGTAGAAGCGTAGAATAGGCTGCTCAAAGAGGTGGTCTGTGCAAAAACAGTGTTGGGGTCAGGGGGGACTTCAAACATGGGCAGGACAGATACAGGGGTTTTGTTTACAGAAGGTGTGAATAGCCACTGGTGCTCTTACAGTCCACATTAGAAAGGCGGCAGGACTGGGCAGATACCATGGGCCAAGTGGCCTTTGTCTGCTGGCAAGTTCATGTTCTATGAAGGTAGTCAAATTACAGGAGAGTGGAAGCACAATAAAAATAATGTGCAAATAGTTTTCAAGTGATGATCTGAGAGCTCTGGATTATGAGTGCATCATTGTGAGTGGAATAGATTACTTTCCTGAAGTATTTCCAAGTAAAATTTCTGTGTGGGTGGATCATCAGGGCTGAAACTGTTACTGGCGAATTGGAAAACAACGTGGGAGAAAGCTCTTTTCAGAAGTCTGTGCAGCCAAGGACATTTAGTTAGAAAACATTTTGGATGTGAGGGATAGCTGGACACTGTAGAGCTCTAGAGGATAGTGTAGGAGGGAGTTTGGATCCCTGCTTTTGTTGTTTACTTGCATTGTGAACAGTTGTTGCTAGTGCTTCAGTGAGTGCGGGGGGGGGGGGGATTTTCATTTTGCTTCCTAAATAAAGTGATCATTTGACAGACTGCAGTGAGTAAACAACTTTGTGGGTGTGTCCCACTTTTGAGTAAAGTACTGAAAGGGAAGTGAACTTTTGCACATGTAGCAGTTATTAAGACTGCTTAGTGAAGCTAAAACTAGACTTCTTGTCACGGATCTGCAGGGCATGGCCAAAACCAGAAAAGGCTTTACTGTTATGAAAAAGTAGTATACTTGTTTGATACTTAACTATGAGTAACCTTCAGTATACTGAATATATAATGCATACTGAAATATATTTTTGAAGTTATTATGTTAATATATAACGTATTATATACTTAACACAAAGTCTTAAAATGCTACTTTTAATTCTTATTTAATACTCATTTATACTTATCTTGTCCTGTTCTGGCCCAGTTCAATATATTTGAGTATAATAATTAGTGTATAATTACCGCACTGAACACATAATATCAGTACAGGGATTATTGCACATAAAACAGCAATAACATTTGACAGGGTGTGCGGTAATGATAAATTACTGCATGCTCCAGGTGGGTTGAGAGGCAAGAGGCACAGCCGAGTGCCTTCAACCACTTGGGAAGTGCAGTAATTTATGGCATTATTGCACGCCCTGGAGTGTGTTATTGCATTTATAAAATGGTTTTAAGATTTAAAAAAGCAGGGAAAAGAAAGTAAAATTTGAGCTGCACAGTAATTGAAATTAATGAAAGGTTATGTGACCAGTTTTGACCAATCAGATTACTTGTTTGATTCAAGCTATTTTATAAAGTATAATATCAATTTAGGATTGTTTGCACCACAAATGTACTATCACTATTTGATTACTGCATGGAAAGTATATTATTAGCATAGGATTATTACACTGAAAATATACTGTGTGCATAGGAGTATTGTACTGAAAATATACTATCTGCATAGGATAAATTGTGCTGACAGTATATCGTCAGTATATGATTATCAGACTTATGGTATATCGTTGACAAGTGATAATTGTACTCTAAGTATACGAACAGTATTACTTAACTGAAAATATGCTTAATAGGTGGTTGTACTATCAGTATACAGTTATTGTTATTGCAATTCTGATATGTTCAAATAGTTAAAATAAATAAATAAAATAAATTGTACTGTGAATATATAATATTAGAAGTGTGCTCTAATGAACTGGTTTCTAAAAGTGAATAAAAATATAACATTTATTTTTTTATTAAAAATGTTTACCAGGAAAGACATTCTGAGAAGGTAACATAGAGGATAATCGCTGGGGATCAGGTGATAACCACACTGTCATCACCTCGAGTGGTTGCTAGGGCAACGTGGTAAACCTCGAGAGCGCAGCTCGAGAGGTTTACTGTAGCCCTAGCAGCCACAAGAGGTGATTTCAGCATGGTTGTCACCCGATCCCCAGCCATCATCTTTTATAATGGATAGTAAAAAAAAAAACACGGTTTGCATTATTTGAGTAAGAATTATGGAACTCTGGTGCATTCTTTTTTGTTTTGCCACTGTTTGGAAGTTCTGAAGTGTGGTTAACAGCTTTTAAAATTCTAAACAGTGCATAACAAAGCTGTGTAACTGCTGATTATGGTGGTTAATAGGCACTTACCATACATTATAGTTTATTTCCAAATGCCTACTGGGGAAGACGGGAAGGGTAAGTATAATACAACTCAGAATAAGGTGCAAAAAGATAAACAAGTTACAGTTGGTGTACAAAACGGCAATATAAATACAGAATAAGCATACAGGTGCCATGACCAGTGGAACAGATTCACAGATTCAGCACTAGCACAAAGTACAAAACCCAGTGGCCAAGCACCTTGCATCAAGTGAGGGTAGGGAGGACTGTCCGGAACAAAGTTGTGTACAAGGGGGATAGTCCACGGCAAAGGCAGAAGAAGTGAAAGAGGGGGTCCAGTCTGGCAAATGTGAACTTGGAAGTTGTACTGTACACAATGTCACCATAATCGAATGTAGGATCATCTTCAAGAGATTCCTCTGTGAGCAAGAAGCAGGGTGCGTGCTTTATTCCTATATAAAGGACTGAGTTTCTGGTGAAGAGTGTCCACATGCAAGGAGAAATCTAGGTGATAGTCCAACCATTCCCCTAGGTATTTGATGGAGCATATATCCTCAGTCACCACACCATCAAATGTATGGAAGGAGGGGAAGAATGCCAGTCTGGCTAGCCATTGTCTGGTGCAAAAGTAAGTAAGTAAATAAGTAACATTTTTTTTATTTATACGACACCCAATCCTGGAGGCTCTGGGCACCTTACAGGTGCTAAAAGCAGGGTTTACAGGCAACATACAAGACATACAATACAAATAAGTTAATAAATGAACAATACTTATTAAAATCAGTTAAAGCTTTCTGAGAATGCTTTCCTAAATAGGTAGGTCTTCAGGCCCCTTTTTAAATGTCTCCACCATTGGGGCCTCCCTCAAAGATTTTGGAAGTGAGTTCCAAAGGGCAGGGCTGGGCCAACCACCTCAAAGGTGTGATCTCCTGAGGTTTTCAGCCTGGTCCTTGGAACTGCTAAGAGGCCCTCGTTGGAGGAGTGGACGGAATGTACCAGGATGGCAGGAGTAAGGATGTCAGATGGGTAACCAGGCTCAAGCCATATAGGGCTTTATAGGTGAGCAAGCCTGCCTTGAAGATGATCCTGATGTGGTCCACGGTGTCAAACACTGATGAGAGATCAAGGAGGATGAGAACTGATCATTCTCCTCCATTGTTCACCCAGAGGAGGCCATTTTGCACCTGAACCAGTGCCATCTCCGTGCTATGCCTAATTCTAAAAGCCAGCCTGGAATGACTCATAGATGTCTGAAGCTGTGAGGTGTGCCTCGAGCTGCAGAGCCACTACTTTCTTGACAACTTTTCCTAGGAATGAGAGGTTGGAGATAGGTCTATAATTTGCCAGGACATCAGGGTCGAGTGATGGTTTCTTCAGAAGAGGCCTCACCAACACCTCCTTCAATGCGTCAGGGAATAGCCCCTCTGACAGCAAGCACTGGACTATCCAGATGAACACTGGACTGATGGTCTTGGCACATCCCACTAGGAGATGAGTCGGGCCAGTGTCCAGTTCACAAAAGGTGAGCCGCAGCTTCAAATCACCTCAAC
The DNA here is from genome assembly GCA_016271365.2 of Neoceratodus forsteri. Classification (NCBI taxonomy): domain Eukaryota; kingdom Metazoa; phylum Chordata; order Ceratodontiformes; family Ceratodontidae; genus Neoceratodus; species Neoceratodus forsteri. Next base: position 729,227,586 of record CM057453.1, read on the forward strand.
GAACTCAGCCACCTCCACCAGCTGAAAATCCCCCCAGACAATAGGAGTGTTTCTGCTCCAGCCAGACCGACTGGTCCTGACCCACTGGGGAGATCCTAGTCTGAACAGAAGACACCCTGTCTGAGAAGAACAGAGCAAATTCTTCACACAGTGCAATTGGCAATGCTCTTTTCAGCTGTAGACAGATGGATGTAATAGTCTGTCCACAGTCTGAAACAGCTGAGCTGGTCTCTTCTTCCTTACAACAATCTCCCTGGTCATAGAGACCATGTTCTTGTCATAGAGGGATAGTTGATTAGCCTAGAACCAATGTTTGATGTCAAACAAATCCAGCTGGAGGTGAGCAACCAGGTCAGGGGCTTAGGCACCAGAGGTATAGCACACATTATAAAATGAGTCTTTAAAATAAAGCACTCTGATTGGCTAACAGCCCTTCAGACCCATGTCCTAATCAGGTGATATCATAGCCAACTGGCACTAACTTTCTCCTTGCAGCCTAATAACACTAACATATCACTGACCTCTCCCCTAAGTAAACCCACTACAACACACTTAAAAATCATGAAGCTGGAGATGGCACTTGAAAAATCATGCATGTCTTCTTATCATTCAACTTAACCCTAACACTTGAGCAGCGCCCCCCCCAGCAAAATTATAGCAAACCAACTTTTTCTGTCTGTAAAGCTTATTTTGTACCTTTCATTTTCCTCCATTTTCAGCTCGGCTCCTCCTTTTCAATACCACAGTTTCTCTGGTGTCCCATCCTCACCCCCCCCTTAACAGAATGAACACGCAACCAACTCAATTGAGAACACGTAGACAAAAAATATATGAGTACATTTTACACAAAAGCAAGTGACTAGGGCGAGAAATGTGACAGACAAAAACTAATTCTTCCATTCTTCGTACAGCGCGATCAACAACAGCTGCTAACTATGGCAGCTGACGCGGGACATACTTGCTCCCGCTCCTAGACTCGACTGACAACACAGAGGAAAAAATATATTCTACTGCATTTTACACAGAAGTGAGCAATTGGGGCGAGAAATCTGATAGAGAAAAACAAATTCATATACATTCTTCGTACAGCGTGATGAACAACAGCCGCTAACTATGGCAGCTGACATGGTACATGCTCGCTCCTCCTCCTGTAAATACAAATCACTGGGTATTCCCTCACCCATGCAAAAATATAGCTAAACTAAGACATGGGAGAAAAACATATATTCTAATGGATGGTATATGTGTCGGGGGGCAAACAGAAACCACAGCCTTCTATATGAAACATCTCCATTACAATAAAATGACAAGGACTACTTTTCTCCATGATACCATCCTATATTCTATCTTTTTATGTACATTTTTTTCTGTATTTTTTTAATCATTTATTTATTTTTTTTTTACTGAAGGACCCATTTTATAAGCACAATAACACACTCCGAGGTGTGGGTTATCTCCTGATAAGAGCATGCTAAGGTGCATAAGGCAGTCAGCACAAGCGCCTCATGCCTAACAATGCCCCTGGGTGTGTTCTTATCAGGAGATAACCCACACCTTGGAGTGTGTTATTGCTTGCATATTATCTGTGTGTAAGTGGATGGTTGCACAGGTTCAGGCTTTTGGGAGGCTATTTAAGAAAATAAAGTACAGGAGTGAGGCCAGGATGGAGCCTTGGGGGCATACCTAAGCAACTAGGAAGAGAGAGAGTGTGTCTTCAATAAGGAAAGCTGGGGACCTGCCCTCAGGGTAGAAGCAGAACTATCTAACAGCAAGGTCAGAGAGCTCTGTCCCTTTTAGTCTGCCCAGAAAAGGGGGCATGCACCAGTGTCAAAAGCCTTGGCCAGGTTGACAAAGATTATGTATGTAATCAGACCCCTGTTCCATTCCCGATAGGATGGAGGTTGAGGTTGAGTGGACTTCTTGAAGCCAGGCTAGTAAGGGGTGAAGAATTAAGAGGAGTCAAGTAAGGGAGAGAGTTGGGAGAGGACTAGATGTTCCTGGAGCTTGGCCATGGTAGGTGAATGAAGACTGTCCAATAGCTCCAAGGAAAGGAGGGGTCCCCTTTTGGAAAGGTGAATGACTGTTGCTCATTTCCAAGCACTGAGGACAACAGCCAAGGAAGAAAGAAATGTTGAGGACAGTAGTGAGAGGAATAGCAATAGCAGGAGCATAGGTGAAGGAGTTTAGGATAAAGGCCATTGGAGCTCTGACCCTTGAGATAGTTTAGAGCAAAAAGGACCTTGAACGAGGCATCTAGAAAGATAGGCGAGGGGGCAAAGAGGGAGCAGAGGGGTGTTAGAGCAAGGAGGTGATTTAATAGAGTACACTGAATTGAATTCTTTATTTTGGGGCCTGTGTAAGTAGGAGTCAGTGTTTTACTTCTCCATTTTTTGGGTTGACTTTTCTTAATGTAACTTTTATTTGTCAGGGAGGAAATCAAGCTGGGAGAATATTTGCTGTCATTTGTGACTAGACCTGTTACTTAAACCCTGTGAAATAGGTGTCTGAAAGGAAGGAAGGCACTCACCTGGGTGGTGGGTCAGAGTTGTAGTTAATTGTTTCTGGAGGGCATGGGCTTAGTCCCACCCGCTTATCCCTCACCCCACCCAGCCCAAGCTCATCATTTCCTTTATATCAGGGGTTCTGACATCACTTCCCCAAAAGTGCAAAGGACATACACGTGTTCATATCCTTAAAGGCACAGCACACTGACTAGGGGGTAAAGACACTCACTAACAAAAATATCTTAAACAGAAAGAGAGACAAACATGGGCAGTGGTGCAAAGCACTGGCTGTGGAGCAGCAGTCATCTGGGAGATGTTCTGGAGGCTGCATTGCTGCCCTATTTGTAGGCATCTCTCTGGACTGAGGGAGGAGGTTGTTCGTCTCCATACTGACCTGCTGAGGAGTCAGGAAACCTCTTCCCCCACCCAGGGACCACCCAGGCCACCACCACTGCCTCAGTGGTTGCCAAGAAAGAGGAGTGGTTGGACCATGGTGAGCTCAGGGAGGGTGGTGGACTAGAGGCACATCCCTCCAGTTGTGCCTCTCCGCAATCCATTCACCATTCTGGTGGAGTGTGATTCCTCTATGGAGGCACCCACAGTGGAGACCAAGTAGGATGCTAGAAATCTTTACAAAGGAGACCCACAGGAGGGTAGCACAGGATCCCACAGGGGAAGGAAACAACTCCTAGTGGGGGATTCAATCATTAGGAGGTAGAACTGGGGGAGGGAGGGGAGAGGGAGGTAAGGTGCCTGCCCGGTGCCATGGATTGTAGCGACAGGAAATGAATCCTCAGGATTGTGGGAGCAGCTGCATGGAGGAGGGAGATGGATGTCATTATCCATCTAGAGACAAATGACCTGGCTGGGAGTGTGATCACAGCAGTGCAGCAGGAGTTTGTGGAGTTGGGGAGGGATCTTAGACAAGTAGCACGCATGGTAACTTTCTCGGAAGTGCTACCTGTCTATGGCATGGGTGAGGCTAGGGTACTCCACACCATGGGATTCAATGACTGGTTGAAAAACTGGTTCAGAGCTCAGGTATTTGGCTTCATTGGGGACTGGGGGTCCACCTGGAGGAATATAGGCCTATACTGGCATGATGGTCTGCATCTGTCCGGGAGGGAAACCAGGATGCTAGGTGATAGGTTTAAATGCTTCATTGGCAAGCATTTAAACTAGCCAAGGGGGGAGGCACTCAAGGGAAGCAGGGAAATCCCAGCCCCCCCACAAAACAGGGTAGTTAGCGAAGTAGACACAAAGGTAGAGAAGTCGATAGGAAGCAGGATAGTGGTAAATCCAGAAAAAGGCAAAAATGGTAAGGACAGGGATGGGCCTAAAAGGGATAAGGCCATCAAAAAATGGAGAGCATTGAATACCAATGCCCCTAGTCTGAGTAACAAGCTCCCTGAACTGGTGGCCTTGATGGAAGAGGGATGCCTGGATATCATGGTGGTCACAGAAACATGGTACACAGAGAACTATGACTGGGATGTCAACATACCAGTGCACACAATCTACAGGCGGGACAGGGAAGGTAAAAGAGGAGGAGGAGTAGCTCTCTACATAAGGGAAGAAATCAAAGCAACAGAACTAAAGGGTAAACAGGGAGGGGAGGAGGCACTGTGGGTCACCTTGGAGACCAGAAGTGGTACCACAATCCACACAGGGGTTGTTTATAGACCCCCATCTTAGGGGGAGGCAATGGACAAGGAAATGATAAAAGGAATCCTTAGAATGGCAGAAAAAGGAGAGATATTGTTGATGGGGGACCTGAATATGCCAGATGTTAACTGGAGCACCTTTACTGCAGCCACATCCAAGAGCAGGGTCATTCTCAATGCCCTACAGGGGGCATGCCTCAGACAGCTAGTGTTAGAACCCACTCAGGAGGGAGCAATCTTAGACCTGGTACTCTCAAATGGGGATGGAGAGAGGATCTCAGATGTAGAAGTGGGTAGCCATCTAGGAACAAGCGATCACCAAACAGTGTGGTTCACAATAAACACAGCTTTAGAGTCAAGCCATACAAAAGCAAGAATATTAAACTTTAGGAGGACTGACTTTGGCAAAATGAGAGACTGTCTTAGAAATGCACTAGCAAACAGGCAAGAAGGAGGGGTGGAGGAACAATGGGGAAAAATCAAAACTGCCATCACAGAGGCAATAAGCCTTTGTGTAAAGCAAATCAACAAAACAAAGGAAAAAGCCACTATCGTTCTCAAAAGAGGTGGCAGGGAAGGTTAAGGAGAAAAGGATAGCATTCAGGAAATATAAGAAAAACATAGAAGGAGCAGGACAGAGAACTATATCAGTTAAAGCAGAAGGAGGCAGGGAAGGCAGTCAGAATAGCAAAGGCCCAAACTGAGGAAAAGATAGCCAACTCTGTTAAGAAGGGTGATAAAACCTTTTATAGGTACATTAGGGAGTGAAGAAAGACCAAGGGCTTGATACTGAGGCTTAATAAAGGGGAGGGAATGTGGGCAGTGGGTGATTGTGAAAAAGCAGGGATACTGAAAGAAAACGTTTGCTCAGTATTCACAAAAGAAGAGGGAGGGGTAACTAAACCAAACAATAGAAACACTCTGGATGTGAGGGTGGGGTGATACCAGTTCATTCACAGAAGAAAGGGTTCTGAAAGAACTCTTAAAACTGAATGTGGACAAAGCAATGGGGCCTGATGGGATTCACCCCAGAATTCTAAAAGAACTAAGGGCAGAACTAGTGACACCACAGACTACCCTCTTTAACAAATCATGGGAGGATGGGTTGGTATCTGAGGACTGGTGGAGGGCAGATGTGGTTCCACTTCACAAAAGTGGGAGCAGGGCAGAGGCAGGAAACTACAGACCTGTTAGTTTGACCTCAGTGGTAGGGAAAATGATGGAATCACTTCTGAAGGAAATAATTGTTGAGTACCTGGAGGCCAGAGGGGCACAGGACCCAAGGCAGCATGGATTCACAGTGGGAAGGTCATGTCAGATAAATCTAATAGATTTCCTTGCCTGCTTGACCAAAGTAGTAGACCAGGGAGGGGCTGTGGACATGGCCTACCTAGATTTTAGGAAGACATTTGACACAGCCCCACACAAAAAGATTAACATACAAGTTAGCCAGCCTTGGAGTGGGTCCCAAGGTTGTAGCCTGGATAAAAAATTATCTGGATAACAGGACATAGAGGGTGATAGTAAACAGAGTCCACTCCGAGGAAAGGGGGGTTACTAGTGGGGCATTGCAGGATTCAGTACTTGGACCTGTCCTCTTTAATGTCTTTGTAGGTGACATTGCAGAGGGGCTGGAAGGAAAAGTATGTCTCTTTGCAGATGACACAAAGATCTGCACAGGGTTGATACACAACGATGTGTGTGGAAAGGATGAGAAGAGACTTGGCAAGGTTGGAAGAATGGTTAAATATATGGCAGCTTAGATTCAACAAAAAGAAGTACAAAATAATGCACCTGGGAAACAAAAACCCAGGGTAAGAGTACACAATGGGGAGGGGGGGTGAGATACTAACAACAGCAAAAATGGAAAGGGACCTGGGGGTAATTATCTCAGATGACCTAATGGTGGACAAGCAATGTGAGAAGGCAGTAAAGAGGGCTAGGGGGATACTAGGGTGCATAGGGAGAGGCATCACCAGTAGAAAACAGAAAGTTGTTATTCCTTTGTACAGACAGTTGGTGAGACCCCATCTGGAGTACTGCGTGCAGTTCTGGAGACCCGATCTACACAAGGACATAGACACGATGGAGGCTGTCCAGAAGAGAGCAACCAAAATGGTGCAGGGTCTGCACCAGAAGACATACGAAGGGAGACTAAGAGAGCTTAATATGTATACCCTTGAGGAAAGGTGGGAAGGGGACATAATAGAAACGTTCAAGTACCTCAAGGGAATCAACAGTCCAAAAGGGTAGCATCTTTCAGAAAAAGAGATGTGCAAGAACAAGGGGGCCCAATTTGAAGATAGAGGGGGACAGCTCAGAGGTAATGTGAGGAAGTATTTATTTCATGGAGAGGGTTGTGGATGCATGGAATGGCCTTCCTGAGGAAGTCATGGAGTCAAAAACAGTGGGGGAATTCAAGAATGCATGGGACAGACATAAGGCAAGTCTAGTGAGGGGTAAGAGGAAGTAGGCTGTCGGTTAACTAGGATCTGCAGTTTATCCATTAGGTAGGGAAATGGGCAGACTAGGTGGGCCAAGCGGTCCTTATCTGCTGTCAAATTCTATGTGTCTATGTGTGATAGAGAGGGAGTGAGTGCAGATGGTGAAAAGAGTAATGAAAGTGGAGGCAACAGCAACAGAGTCAGAGATGGAGTTATACAACATTTCCTTTGCTTTAAAGCAGAGTGTCTGACATCCAAGTTCTCAGCCTAAGGTGTGTGTCTATCCTGCTTCGATTAGTGTTCTCAGTGCATAAGACTTTACTCACTTGCCTGCACATATTTCACTTTTGTCTAGTTCATGAGTCATCTCCTACTCCATTATGTCAACAAAGCCACTCCAACAACATCTAATAATCTCCTGCAGCCAACATCAGTGCTGTGGGTCAGCAGTGGGAGAATAATCAGTTAGAATTAACCCCAGAGCTGTCTACTGTAATAATCCTGACACACTAATGAAAGCTTGTCTTGTAAATCTCCTAATGTTAGGTACAAGTTTCATAACCTAAGTAAAGTTCAATGTCTATCAGTTTGAAGTTTTGTTGTATATGGTTTCAAAACATCCACCATTCTTGCTTTTATCTGAGCTAATGTTTCACCTGTGGACTGCAAAGTTATGAAATCTGCAAAAGTAGAAAAACATTATTTAAGTTAAATGTATCAATTAGTAGAAGCAAAAAGTTTATTTTATTTTAAGTTTAATGATTTACAGGATGGATTCTATGAGAAAAAGATCTCGTTTACAGAATGTCTCAGGTCATAAATATATCACACAAAGATATAAACAGACCAATACATAAAAGTAGTATGCACAAAAGGATATGAATGACATAAATCACAAATTGAAATTGTTGTACTTATTTTTTTTTTATTTTGCTTTATAAAATGGGGTATAAAAACTGATCAAATCGAGCAACTTCATTGGTTAAAACAAAACAACTGATTGTTGACTATTTACTTAGAAAATGTAGTTCATCATTAATCTGTCCTAATCTACCTAGCAACAACCTAACTAAAACATTTTCCCATTAAAATGAAAATATTTTCCATTTTTTAAATGCAAAAATCCACAACAGGGCATAGGTTTCTTCAAAATAAATGCATTTCCTGGGTTCATTCAAAAACACACATCCTTTTTTACCAAATTCACCTATTCTACCTAGCAACAACCTAACTAAAGGAAAATAAAACCTTTTTCATTAAAAAAATCCATTGTATAAGCACAGTAACCTATTCTAGGGCATGGGTTTCTTGAGAATTAATGCACTTCCCAGGTGTGCTGAAAGTCACTAGGACATTGGCCTTGTGCTTTACTAGTCACCCAGGTCATGCATTATCTCTCCAGAAATGCGTGCCCTGTTATGGGCTATTGTCTGAACAGTGCCATTGTTAACTTGAAGCACTTTATGATTTGAACAGATACAATGTGACATACAGAACAAAAAAAAAACACAAATTATAATACTGTGTATAAAAGATAAATCTGCAACAGATAATGTCAAATAATAAGGCCAAGGTAGGCTTGATTAAAGATCCAATTACAGATCACTTTTAAGTGGCTGTCTGACGTAATACTGAGAACATACATTGTTAAAGAGTTCCATATGACTAGGGCTAAGGACAATACCTTATCCTTAGGGAATGGGGTAGAGGGGGTAGAGGGGGAGAGAGAGAGACAGACAGACAGACACTCAGCAGTGCCTGGTACAAAGGGCTCTACTAGGGAGGTGTGTAGTCAGAAGTTCATGAAGGCAGGCATGACCTAGCCTGTTCAAGCCCTTAAAGGAGTAGTACACCCAGAATTTGCAAAAAAACATATGTTGCGCAGAATGTTTAGATTTGTGTGTGAAGTCCTAGTGTATCCTTCCCTCTGTGTGCTATTAGGAGTTCTTCCTAAATTAGTTTGCTAGCTTTATAGTAGTTTTGCGACCCCTGGGGATCTCCTCGGAGCCAGATTTACTGCTTTTCTTGTTCCTACAATACATCCTGTCTCATGAAACAGTGATGTAGCAGAGACCATAGATTCAGCTGCAAGCACTGCTTTAGAATTAGTTCACAACATTAGAACTGTGTTTTTGATTTTAAACTTGCCCAGCAATCAAATTAAATAACACACAAACACACACTTATCTTTAATAAGAAACAAATACTTTATTAAAAAATACTTCATATTTGTAAAAAAAAAATGAAAATCATGTAATAGAGCAAAATCGGCACTAACTGCCAGTTCTACCTGATAGAATGCTGGTATCTACATTTATAGTTTAGCAAATACTTGAGAGCTGACTGAGTGGGTTTTTCTGAAAGAAAACAGCTAGAATCTGTACTGATTATAGCATTTATTATCTGGGGTGATTTCTGTGCTTTTTATGGTTGTGTGTAGTTTGAGGAAATTAAAAGTTTTAAAAACAAAGCACTCCTGCTAGCTAGACATGATACACATAGAAAATAAAAATATTGAATTAGTTATGTAGTAGCTGTTTTCTTACAGAAAACCCACTCAGCTCTCAAGTATTTGTTAAACTGTACATGTAGCCATTTGTTCACACTGGATAAGAAGTTACACAGCTCTGCTGTTGTGAACTAATTCTAAAGCAGGGCTTGCAGTTGAATCTATGGTCTCATGGTCTCTGCTACATTACTGTCACATGAGACAGGATGCATTGTAGGGACAAGAAAAGCAGTAACTTTGGCTCTGATGGAGATCCCCAGGGGTCGTAAAACTACCATAAAGCTAGCAGGATAATTAAGAAAAAGCTCCTAATAGCAGACAAAGGGAAGGACACACTAGGACTTCACACACAAATCAAAACATTCTGCATGACATATGTTTTTTTGCAAATTCTGGGTGTACTACTCCTTTAAATGACAGAGCAGAGGAATCATCTTGTAATCAGTTCTGTACTTCCTTCTGGCAGAGGTAAAAGTCTAGAGCATCCCTGTGCCATGCCTGTGTTTAGTGGCCCTTTATACCCAGTAAGGGCATTGAGGATTGGGGCATAAAATGTAAAATAAGATGAGGTTAAAAAGAGAATTTTTTTTCTGTGTAGGGGGAGCTCTGGAAGAGAGATCCCAAGTAGGTTTAATGATACTAACTCCTCAGTGTGCTGGCTTTAAGATGTTGAGCATTGCGTGGCAGTTCTGACATGCTGGCAGCCTGGTTTCATGTCCTAAGTTCAGTAGAGTGGAGGCTGGCTGGGAGAACACAGAGTATCTTTACCAGCATTTTTCTCCCATGGTAAGGAGATTTTCTGGCACTACTCACTCAGTGCACCTAAAGAGGCCTGGCTGCGGTGCCACTAAGGCTTTGAGTGGCTAAGCAGTGTCTGGTGCCCCACAGAGAAGGTGGAATGTGTGCCTGTCCACATAAAAAGGTGGGTTGGCAATAACAGGGAGAAACCCCTATCTACCCCCAAATGCACATTGGCTAGGTAGACAAGGGGAGACCCTCCATGGCTGAGTGATTTTGAAGGTCAGTGTAGTCTGGAATTGAAGGGGCACTAGTGCAAATGCACACTTTTTCTCCATGAACATAAATGGGACTTGACGAAACATAGAAACATAGAATTTGACGGCAGATAAGGACCGCTTGGCCCACCCAGTCTGCCCATTTCCCTACCTGATGGATAAGCTGCAGATCCTAGTTAACCAGCAGCCTACTTCTTCCTACCCCCACCCCCTAGAATTGCCTTATGACTGTCCCATGCATGCTTGAATTCCACCACTGTTTTTGACTCCACAACCTCCTCTGGAAGGCTGTTCCATGCATCCACAACCCTCCCTGTGAAAAAATATTTCCTTAAATTACCTCTGAGCTGCCCCCTTCTATCTTCAAATTGTGCCCCCTTGTTCTTGCACACCTCTTTTTTTGAAAGATGCTACCTCTTGGACTTTGTTGATTCCCTTGAGGTACTTGAAAGTTTCTATCATGTCCCCTCTCCCTCCTTTCCTTGAGGCTATACATATTAAGCTCCTTAAGTCTCACTTCATATGTCTTCCAGTGCAGACCCTGCACCATTTTAGTTCCTCTCTGGACAGCTTCCATCCTGTCTATGTCTTTGCGGAGACTGGGTCTCAGAACTGCACGTAGTACTCAGATGTGGTCTCACCAGCTGTCTGTACAGAGGGATAATAACTTCTTGTTTTCTGCTGGTGATGCCTCTCCTATGCATCCCAGTATTCCCCAGCCCTCCTTGCTGCCCTCTCACATTGCTTTCCACCTTTAGGTCATCTGATATGACTACCCCAGGTCCCTTTCCATTTTGTTGTTGTTAGTATCTCACCCCCATTGTGTACTCTTCCCTGGGTTTTTGTTTCCCAGGTGCATTACCTTGCACTTCTTAGCATTGAATCTAAGCTGCCATACATTTGACCATTCCTCTAACCTTGCCAAGTCCCTTCTCATCCTTTCCACCCTACCTTGTGCATCAACTCTATTGCAGATCTTTGTGTCATCTGCAAAGAGACATACTTTTCCTTGCAGTCCCTCTGCAGTGTCGATGCAATGACGAGGACTAGAATACCTGTGGCCAATATCCCAACAGCCAATGATGCTCCAAAAACTTGGGGGATAAGGTAACACAAGGACAACAATGGGGTGGGTCATTTCAAAGATTAAGATGCAGACATATTTACCATGGAAACACTGCTGGCATCAGAAAGCAGCAACTCCACCAGCAGCACTAGGGCAGAGTCGATTGAGATAAACCATCAGCACAAAAACAATGAGGCCATGACCTCCAGCTCCTTCAGGCTTACCCTGTTCAACAAGCATCAACACATCTTTTTTACAATAGGCTCACATATCTTACCCTCAGGTGTAGTTCTCCCTAGCTGAGCCACATCCTCTCGGGGTGGGGTCGCAGTTACTGGGTGGTGGGATCAGAGTCACCGATTTCTTTTTCTTCTGTTCATGAGCTGCCTGGGAGCCATCAATGTGAAATGCACTTGCAAACCTGACAACTGCAGTGCCACCCTCTGACCCACCCCTCCTATCAGCACTTTAAGCCACCCAGAGTATACTGCATCTCTACTGAGGAGGCAGGCATGTGCACACATCTAAAATTGTCCTCACCCACCAGAGGTCAGTGTAACAGGAGTACAACAAGTGTTTCCTCCCAGAGTCACAAAGTGCCAGCATGAGCTTGTCTCTCTCTCTCTCTAGCCCATCAGACAAGCAGGGATCCATTCAGTCTACCTAATTATTTTAGGACTTTCACAATGTCCTGCTCAGTGAACATAGGCAGCCCCATAGCATTTTCTCCTTCATACAAAACATTATCCCTAGATTCTTTAAGGATTTCAGCTGGCATTTTGGGTGGGATAAAACTGATCCTTTCCAGTAAGTGGCCCTAGTAGTGTTTGAACCTAGTTCTCCTTGCTCCCAAGACTGCATTCTAACTAAGAGACCTCAGTACTAATACTGTGAAGGTTATGTAAGGGGGAACATTCATCATTAAAAGCCCACTCCATAATGTATGGCAGTTTACCCACTTTGCTGCAACACCCAATGGGGCAATGACTATTAAGGCAATACCAAAATGCTGATGGCGCACATTGCGCCTGGCAATTATGTCACCTGACCCCAGTTGTGTTGCATACACCAGGGTACATGCAGGCTCTTTGAGGGGGCTTTGTCCATGCACCCCCTGTAAAAAAAAAAAAGCTATATCACCTCCATGTCGGAGGTGTAGGAGGCAAAGAGCGGAACACTCCTGGGGCAGCAACCATGGCAGGCACTATGCAATACAGTCACCAGAATGACTGTCGAACCAGCTGTGGCACCCACATTGCCGTCACCCTCATGGTTTTGTTTCATCGATGGGATACCATGTGGGGCTGCCCCTGATTAGTACTCTAAGTCCAAATTTTACCATAGCTGATTGTTACGATATTTATTTCTACCTGGTGGATCCTGCTGCCCAGCTGAACCAACAGTTCAGATCCAGTGCCACTCAATGAATCTCCCATGGCTGACATCATAGCCATAGATCAGCTGTGGGAGATTCAATTAGCTCACCTTGTTATCAAAACTATCACTAGCTCAACTTTGTCAGTTGCATGTCCTACAGCTCTGAAAATGGGGGGAGCTAACCGAATCTTCCACTATGACTGATCCACAGCCATAACTTTAGCCGGGGAGATTTTGGGATGCACCCCTAGCTGCACTGTATCTGAATGTTGAGCTAGAAGGCTGGCAATATCAACTAGATAACAATTAGCCAAGGTAAAACATTTGTTTTGCACTTGCTAACTGGGTGCAGCACCACACTAAGGTGAGGGGCTTTCAAGGATAGACATTCACCTTTACATGCTACAACAGCTGCAGGACACCTGTCATTCAGTTAAAAGCCAAAGAATTATAGGGGAATATTCATGTATTAGACCACAGTTTGCACTTCAGTGTATAAAGAAAATGTTTAGTTTATTGTGTTTTAAAATCATTATTAGGTTTATCCAGCCAGCTTCCCTGGACTGATATCATTTGTTAACAGATGCTAGGTATATCTAGCCTCAGGATAAACACAGGACCATTGACTAGTGAATCACAGTCTTTCATCCTCCCCCCATGTCTCTGGTGCTAACACATCCCTAGCACTTACCTCCTCCAGTACTTCTGTACCCCCCTCCCTGTGGTGGTGCCTGACCACAGCCAGGTAGTATTGCCTGCTCCATTTGTAGGTGCTGGGGCAGGACAAGCCTCTGGTGGAGGAGCAGCCAATGGTTAGAGGCAGGACCCAAGCATGCTAAGAGCATCCTGCGTGCACTAGCATTTTTGTTTTCCATTTTGCGTGCTGGGGAAGAGGAGATCTCTTCAAAGTGTTGGGGCTTTTGCATGGTGTGGTTTGGCTTGGTTGAGTGTTTTGTGAGGCTGGTATTAAGCCTTCCATATTTTTTGCCCACTGTAACGACTGAACACCAAGTGTTCATAAAGCTGCACAGCTGCAAACAAGGGTTTGCATCATACTTCCTTTTTTTGGGGGGGGGGAAATAAAACCTTCTACCTTTGCATAACCAAGTCAACCAAGTTATGTTGTCTGGGAGTGCTTTCTTCCTTTGTTTGGTTGCTGGGAAGCCTGACATGCAAAGGGCTTCAAATCAGACAAGGCATGTCTGGTGCAGAGCTAGGCCAAGTATCCCCCTCCCTAGTGTACCTGGGCATGATTACAGTCAAGGCAGTGACCCTCCCCACCCGGAGGAAGATGTCCACTGGGATGCTCAATGCTCCTCACATGGATGTCCCTCAAAGACCCTGTCTGGTTCACAAACCCAGATCATCAGGATCACAACTACTGCAGTGACAAGTCAGTCTTTATGGACTCTACACTGGCAGCAGAATGGTGTGTGTGTTAATGATGATGCTAGGCAGAAGTCAATTTTCCTAGCATCATCAATGACATGCAACACTGCCACTCCCTCCCACTCACAGGTGCCTTCATGCTGTATTGAGTAGCTAACAGGGATCAGAGTGGAGTCATGGATGTGGCCTGCCTAGATTTTAGTAAGGCATTTAACACCGTTCCACATATGAGACTCATAAACAAGCTGGGATGAAATTGATTGGGGTACAAGAGAAAGAGGGTTGTGGTAAACAGAGTTCACTCTGAAGAAGGGAGGGTGACCAGCGGGGTGCCACAGGGATCAGTGCTGGCACCGATCCTCTTTAATGTCCTTATTAGTGACACAGCAGAGGGGATAGAAGGGAAGGTATGCCTCCTTGAAGATGGCACTAAAATCTGCAATAGGGTAGACACTCCGAGGGGTAGGCGTGTGTGGAAAAAATGAATAGTGATCTAGGAAAGTTAGGGGAGTGGTCAAGGGTGTGGCAGCTAGGTTTCAATGTGAAGAAGTGCAAAATAATGCACTTGAGACACAGAAACCCAAGGGTGGAGTACACAATGGGGGTGAGGGTAGTATTAACCACCAGCAAACAGGAAAGAGACCTGGGGTAATCATATTGGATGACCTAAAGGTGGCCAGACAGTGTGACAAGGCTGAGGGGAGAGCTAGCAGGATGCTAGGGTGCATAAGGAGGAGGTATCACCTGCAGAAAGAAGGAGGTGGCGTTACTGCTGTATAGCTCACTGGTGAGATCTCACCTAGAGTATTGTGTGCAGTTCTAGAGACCACATATCAAAAAGGACATAGACAGGGTAGTGGCAGTCCAGAGGAGGGCAAAACAACCAAAATGATGCAGGATCTGCATCACAAGCCCTATGAGGAGAGACTGAAGGACCTCAATATGTACATCCTGGAGGAAAGAAGGGGGAGGGGGTGATATGATAGGAACATTCAAATACCTCATGGGTATAAATGAAATTCAAGAGGGAAGCATTTTTCAAAAGAAAAGATGCTCAAGAACTAGGGGACATGCTATGAAGCTGGGGTGAGAGGAGACTCGGGAGATGTGAGGAAGTACTTGTTCACAGAAAGAGTGGTGGATGCCTGGAACAGCCTCCCAGTGGAGTTGATGGGGGCAGGAATGGTAAGGGCTTCAAGAATGCATGGGACAGGCATAAGGGGACCTTAGAGCTAGGAAAGGGGAGGTAAAGCTGAAGATCAAGTAGGGTCTGTGATGTTATAGTAGGCAGGGAAGACTGGTGAACTAGATGGGCCAAGCAATCCTTGACTGCATCAATTTCTATATGTTTCTATGTTTTTACCTGAATACAGCATGTGTGAATGGGGTGGGGGGGGGCTGGCTATTGGGCCATCTTGAATTTCAATATGTGCTTGCAGCCTTACCACCCTGGAACTTAATGCTGTCAAATGTTATAAGCTAAGCAGGGTTGGGCCTGATGGGTAGCAGAATGGGAAACCTCCAACAACCATCAGGTGGGGACAAGACTGAGAAACGGAAAATATTTCCTAGGACTCCTTTCCAGGCCTTAAAAATAAAGAGATCAAGCTGTTACATTTTACAAGCAGTGTGGGCATTCCATTATATGCAATTCACCCTACAGGATAGTTAGATAACTAAATATGGATTTCCTGCTCCATCTGTGTCACAGTGTCCAGAGTTGGGGTATCCTGGGTCTGGGGTATTCCAGTAGGACCTAAAAGGAAAGCACAGAAAAGGTTGAGGACACAAAGGTTCACACAAAGGGTCGGTGGTCCTAGAGGAGATACTAGGTGTTAGAATTAAACAAAATTAGATACTTATCTGAAAGGTAGACAGCTAACATCTGTCCAAACCTGCTTAAATAAGGAGAAAATAAATTAGTATAGGGAACTGTGACAGGGAGCTCCTGCCACTCTTGAGGACCAACTTTTTCTTAAATCTGTTGCTACAGTTCTTCTGTTTCTTAGCCTAATCTATCCTTTACAATTTCTAGCCCATAAGGTTGGCCACCCCCCCTCCTTTCTGGACTATGCTATAGTGTCCTCTTTAAATTTTCCTTTTCCCTCTCAGGTCCTCGTACAGGGAGGTTATTGTGGTGACCTCCGAGCTTATGTAAAACAACAGGCTGTGTACCTTTTTGTTGGATTTAGTATGCAATGGCACTATGTCGAAAAATACATTAATGTATATACCTTATGTGTATGAAACCTGTAAATGTTGAAAATATCATGGCACTAGGTGTTTTTGATAAAGGTAAAATGTTACTAGGGCACTGTATTATAAAAATTAAGCTAGTTGTGCTATTTAAAATGCATGTAAATTGTTGTAAGTTGAACAAGTATGACATTTCATGGTGATTTGCATATAGCCCATGATGCTTTGCATTATGAACGTATGTGTGATGTTGTGTTTCATTAAAACTTGGCTTATTGTCAATGCCTTTTGGGGTAACCCTTGTTTCAGTGCTTCTGCACTGAGGTTCCTTGTCTTTAGCTTTTTTTTTTTTTTATTTGAGCCCCCACCACCCAAGTAAACAAGGCCCACATAGGGCAGGCTGAATCTCAACTCATAAGTTAAATCAGAGATCAGTGAGTCAGTAGGTGCTGGCTAGGTGTATAGGAAAGATTTGCATAGTGTGTTGCTACAAACTGATGTACTAAAGAAGGGATATGCTATTGCTGAAGGTTATCGGCTGCATTTTGAACAAACATCACACAGAGAATGTATGTTGAACTTGAAGTTCAGTGCCTGGTCCATCTGTTATCCTACAACCCCTCCACAGTAATTTATAGTGGCCAGAGTAGCAAAAGAGACATACAAAAAGGGGTGCAATACAGCATAGGAGTAAAGAAAGGGAGTTTTAGATAAAAAAAATAGAGTTAAGGTCAAAGTAAGGAAAACAGAGATGTAGTGGTAGAAAAAAAAAAACAGACAGGAAACACAAGCTGCACTCCCCCAGTCTCCCAACACATTAGCTGCTGTCCCCAGGCCCCAACACAGGAGCTATGCTCCCCCAGTCTTACAACACCAGAGTTGTTGTCCTCGTGCCCCAACACAAGAGTTACTGTCCCCATGCAATGATACAAGAACCGTGCTCAAGTTACCCAGCACAACTGCACTCCTCCAGTCTCCAGACACAGGAGTTGCTGTCCCCACCCTGACACAGGGGCTGCTGTTCCAACCCAACACAGGAGCTGCACTCCTCCCCACCCCCTACACAAGAGCTGTGCTCCCCTCCCCATACACGCAGGAGCTGCTCTCACCCAGTCTTCTGAAACAGGAGCTGCTGCCCCCATGCCCTGACACAGAAGCTGTACTCCCCCAGTCTTCAGACACAGGAGTTGCACTCCCCCACTCCCAGTCACAGGAGCTTTGCACCTTCCACCTGACACAGGAGCTGTGGTGCCTCCACTGGTGTCACAGGAGCAGCACTCCCCCAACACAAGAGTTGTGCTTCCCTCACCCCTGACACAGGAGCTACATCCCCCTCTGACACAAGGCTGCATTCCTCCCACCCCTAACACAGGAGCTTCACCGTCTCACCCCCGACACAGGAGCTGCCTTCAACCACCATTCCAACACAGGAGCCATTGTCCCCACGCCCTGACACAGGAGCTGCACTTCCTCACCTCAGACATAGGTGCTGCACTCCCTCCACCCAGATACAGGAGCGTCCCCATCCAGACACAGGAGATCCCCCTATTATGACACAAGAGATCCCCCCCTAGCTCTGACACAGGAGCTCCCCCCACCACCCAAACAGGAGCTTCTCTCCTGCACAACATGGAACTGCCCCCCAAACATAGGAGCTGCTCTCAACACAGGAGCTGCGTCCCCCTACCCCAGCAAAATAATCAGCCAACTCCTCCATTAATTTTAGGCAGCAAGAGCACATTCCTGAATCAACGCACAATCTCTAACCAACAAATATCCCGCTCCCCCCCCCCCCGGGAAGGCACCATGCAGCACCAGGTTGCGCATGCAGCATGTAAAATAAATCAAGTAGAGCCAACATAAAACAGTGAAGAAGGAGAGTGGACAGCAAAGAGGTAAGCGAGAAAGGCTTAATATTTCCACCTCAGTTGCTCTCTCTGGCTTAGTTTCAGTCTACATGGCCACTAAATCTAAATAAGAGCCAAGAAGGACAGGTAGCAACTGAGGTGGGAGACCTCAATCAAAGGAAATACTCACAGTTGCAGTGTGGGAGATCATTGTGGTGCGAGAAGTAGGAGACTGCACTCACCTTTAGCCTGGTGGCTGGTTTGGGCCTTTGTGTGTCTGCAGTCTTCTTTTTCTTGCACATCTTATTACATACTAATTGCCAGCAGATTAGGCCTTACGGTCTATCGAGTCTTCACTCCTATGATTCATCTTTCTGCCAAATCAGTGCTTACAGTCACAGCATAAAACTTAAAAAAAGAGGAATGTCCCTCTTGAGGCACATACAACATGTTGCCATATTGTGGATGGCAAGATGTGCTGCCTTTTTGGGGCTGTTATCACTAGTGAGCATTGGGTGAGTTCTTTTCTTTTTTTAAAATCAATAAAAAAACTAGAAGACATGGATCTTTTTGTCTATTCCTGAGCCGAAGATGGATATTATCTAGAGAGGACGTAGATCCGCAAGTAGTGTGAACATGCATGCAGGGTGAGCGCTCATGCAGCAGTCACAGTTTTATGCATGTCTTTGAACTCAAACCGTGGACAATCATGGAGTGAGACAGCTGTCAATGAGCGCATGACAGCTGTCTCATCAGAGTAGAGGTTTGAGCAGAGGTTCAAGCACAACTCGCTAAGGCTTCTAGTTAGGCTGCTTTTATTGACACACATTGACTGCTGAAGCCTGAATATATTCTCACATATATTAGAGAATTGCATTAGGAATTATTGTGATAGGCTTTGTGGGGATTTTTTTTAGCATTTGAGAGATTTGTCTCAGTCTAATTATAAATCTCTATAATACACATCTTGGTTTTGGCATTGTGTTATATAAGGTTGTGTGGCACGTTACAAATGTATGCAGTGTGTTTACTTTGGTATTTATTTTGTTATTGAGGTTCGTGCTGAGTCTGGTGGTGTTTGGGGTGGTGACTGTGACAATATGGGCTCCATTTGTACATGTGCTGTTGACGTCTGATGTTTAGTCGCTAGATGTCAGGTTTATAGACAGGGGGCAGAGCAGTTGAGGCGGCTGGAAGCAGGCTTGCACATGTACATTGGCAACATTGCACGTCGTCGACAGTGGGGATAGAACAGAGCCAGCGTATGGCACCTGTCTTGCTCCTCATCCAGCATTCAGCTCATCTGGATTTGCTTACTGTGGGGGAAGGGGAGATCAGCCTTTCCCCCCTCTTGGCCCCACCACACCACACCACAGGGAGAAGTCTGTGGGGGTTTGCTCAGCTGGGTGAGTTGTTTGGGAGGCAGGGTTTTGGTTGGGGGCAAGCTGGTGCACAAAGGGTGCTGAATGGGAAGCTTTGTGGAAAAAAGGAAAGAAAAGTGAGTGGGGGGTTAGAACTGTGAAACTAAAACCTCAGGTCTGAATCCTATCACTCAGCAGCCTCATCACTAACCCTGAGAAAGTACGAGTGGCGTTTTAAATAGGGATTGGTGAACCTGATCTTTGAAAATACGAACTGACCCGAAAATGCCTAAGTGTTTGGAAATGAACGGCTTCTGAACACTTTTGACTGTTCAGACCGGTTTGGATGGCTCCTATCGTGGGAACTGCAGTGTGAGAAGCGCCAGAGCAGGAGTAACCCACAGGACAGACCAGAGACAAGACTGGTTCCTCATTGGATGGCCAAGCTGTACATCTATCTAAGGTGGCACCTGATTGGGTTGCTGCTCTAGCAACCCACGTGGTCCACCTTAGAGCTGTGCAGAGGAATCAGGAGTACGGAGAAGGAGCAGCAGCTTCTCTTGACTGCTCCTTGCATTGTGGATCACTGAATCATTTGTTTTCTTCTGTGCTTGTGCTGCTTGTGTTTTTTTTTTGCCCCTTGGGCAAGTGAAGAAATCCACTGCCAGTCTGCCACTCCTAAAAAAAGAAAAAACAAATGCAGAATTTTTTTAAATTAAAAGAAGAACTTAAGGAAGGAAGGAAGGGATCAGAAACTTGGGAAAGTTGGGGTATAAGCTTTGGCTCAGTGGGCAGTGCATTCCATCACATGATGTGGAATAAAGAAAAAAAATAAATAAATAAATCCTTGAAAGGGAAAAGTACTGTGTCAGAGAGGGTTAGGCCAGGCAGGGTCCCCCAGAATCTCTGTGGGTATACTAGCAGCAGTGCCTGCAGCATTGCCCTTAGCGTAGGTGATGTGTGAAATAAATTGTGCGTGTGAAATAAAATCTGCCTATACTGCCAGCCCGTCGTCAGTGTACCAGTGCCATGTCTTGCATACTGTCTGTGTGACCCCCCCCAAGAAATCCGACATCTGTCATCTTTCTTCCTGTGCTAGCTTAATGGGGTATAAGCTTTGGCTCAGTGGGCAGGGCATTCTGTCACATCACATGTACTAATAAATAAAAAAAATTCTTTGAAGGGAAAAAGTATTGTGTCAGAAAGGGTTAGGCCAGGCAGGGTCACCCAGAATCTCGTAGGTTTTCTAGCAGCAGTGCCTGCAGCATCACCCTTACAATAGGTTGTGTGTGAAATAAAATCTGCCGGCCAATTGTCAGTGCACCAGTGCCACTTCTTGCGTACTGTCTTTGTGGCCCCTGCCCCCAAGAAGTCACACATCTTTCATCTTCCTCCCTGTGCTCGCTCAGCGGGTATAAGCTTTGGCTCAGTGGGCATGGCATCCCGTCACATCATGTGGAATAAAGCAAAATAATCAAAAAAAATCCCTGAAGAGGTAAAGTACTGTGTCAGAGATGGTTAGGCCAGGCAGGGTCCCCCAGAATCTCTGTGGGTATACTAGCAGCAGTGCCTGTAGCATTGCCCATAGCATAGGTGGTGTGTGAAATGAATTTTGTGTGTGAAATAAAATGTGCCAGCCAGTCGTCAGTGCACCAGTGCCACTTCTTGCATACTGTCTGTGTGACTCCCCCCCAAGAAGTCAGTCATCTGTTATCTTCCTCCCCATGCTCGCTCAGTGGGGTATAAGCTTTGGCTCAGAGAGCAGGGCCTTCCATCATTTCATATGGAATAAATTAAAAAAATAAATAAAATCACGTTCACGGTCATCATGGTCACTAATTTCACATTTGGCAACTATTTCTAGAAGCTCAGTTCCATCCAGTATCTGAAGCTCAGGGAAGAACTGCCACTATTACACAATTCCTCATCCTCACGACGAATCACATTTATGGTCATCACGATCACGATCGCATTCACATTCATGGTCACCACGGTCCCGATTTTCACATTTGCCAGCTATTTCTGGGAGCTTGTTTTAGTACAATATAACAGCAGTAGCAAACCCTTCCAGTAGGGACAGTATCCTTGGCTCTGAGATACAAAACACTTAAATTTTGTTTTCTTAGCCAGCCCGGTGGCACTGAGGGTTAAGGCACTAGACATCTCAGCTCACGCCATGCTGGCGACCCTGGTTCGGGAATGAGCCAGGGCCATTGGGGGTCATCGGGGCAGGGAGGGATTGAGCATCTGACACACAGCTCTCCCTTCCTGGGGAGAGTGTAGGACTTTGCATCGCTTCTGAGTGACCTCTGGCGGCAGTCAGGGGTGGCTGGG
Source organism: Neoceratodus forsteri (assembly GCA_016271365.2). Classification (NCBI taxonomy): domain Eukaryota; kingdom Metazoa; phylum Chordata; order Ceratodontiformes; family Ceratodontidae; genus Neoceratodus; species Neoceratodus forsteri. The sequence goes on from CM057453.1 coordinate 729,249,293, forward strand.
AAATTGTGTCACTGCCATATGGAACTGGGGGCCGAGCTCGGTAGACACAGGTCATCATTGCATGATCCAGCTCCATGAAAGCGAGGAGGGTGGGGAGAAAAACAAGAGAAAACCCCCTCCAGGTCCTGATAGGCAATGGCTCCCACAGTGCCAGGCTGCCACACACCCATCCCTACCTCCTCCCCTTCGATCCCTTGCTGTCCCGAGTCAGGCACTCTGGATTCTAGCTAGAGTACCAGTAGTGGATGGCAGCCCTGCCCTGGGGGGCTCAGAGCTGGGGGGGATTGCCCGGCATGGGTTTGGTGGGGGGTAGTAATACTATGAGGGGGCAGGATTATAGTGGGTGGTAGAGCAGCTGACGAGATGGGAAGTCTGAGAGTTCAGAACTGGAGGTGAGAAACAAAGTTGAAAAAAAAAAATGTTTTCTTCAGAAAGAGAAAACATGCATCACTACAACTCTTTGAGTTTTTGTTGTCCCATTCAGGACAGTACAAATAAACTATCCATTCTTTAAACACATACTATGTTTTGTTCTGTTCTCATAAAAGAGACATTACTAAGAAAGTATCTAAAGGCTGCATAACAAAGTTTACCTCTGACATAGTACCGACACAGAAATCCTACAAAATTACACCAACAATACCTGTTCCACACTTCGTGATTACAGAAGAAACTGCTTTTTTTTTTGGTGCAACCATGCTTTTTTTTTGTTGGTTTTTAATCTTCAATTTCATCGTGAACCAGGACACCCAGTTATCATGTCACGTCACTCACAAGCCTTGGTCCAGTATGATGCTTCTGTTAGTATTCACATTCTGCATGATGCCCTACTAGCGGATGGACTCGAATCTTTGTCCTCACAATCCAGCTGTACTTAATCCAGTAGCTACTGTATAATCTCAGAGCGAGCATTGTTTGTAGCATGTGTGTTTCTCATTCAGACAGTTGAAGTAAGTACAGCCATAGGTATTTCAAATTTTTTTCCATGGCAACTCTTTGTGGAAGCTCAGTTCCATCCATTTTCTGGTGCTCTGAGAAGCACTGCCAGTGCCAACACGACTCACATCACATCACGATGAATCACGTTCACGGTCGTCATGAATCACACCACTTCAACTTTTTTTGGTGCAACACTTTTTTTTTTTCCTTTTTAATCTTCGGTGTCATAACGAATCATAACACCCAGCTTTCATGTCATGTCACTCGCGAGCCTTGGTCCAGTATGATGCTTTTGTTAGTGTTCATGTCCTGCAGGATTCCCTACCTCTTTTGTTCCATACCGAGAGCTGTTGCTGAACATAATTAGTGACATACATTACAAACACATTGTCCCCTTCTACAAAAAAGTCAGACTCAGGGGATTGGTTTTAAAAAAATAGAAATATGGGACTTGCCTGCCTTTGGACCATATCATCGTCATCCTCCACTAGGTACAACCACAGTCACATTATTCACTCCTCATCTCATTTCACTAATTGTGCATTTTAGTACTACTGAACAGTGGTTTAATTGTCTTTTTCTATAGATATGCTGATTAAAAGCTGTTTAAAATGATTTTTTTCACATACAGTTGCCATAAAATAATAAAGGTTGTAAAAGGTTCAGGTAAGATTCGGATAAGCATCTAAACTTTTTTTTGCTGATCAGAATCTTTTAGAACCTCAGAACCTTTTGAGATTCTCCCATCCCTAGTTTTAAAGCTTATAGCTGTGAATCTGCAGCACCAGATTTGAATCATATTGTGTGGCCTTGGCATTCCTACAGCAACCCAAAGCACGTTTGAGTTAATCTTTAAAGCACAGAACTAAGCCGGAACCTACCACTGAATCAAGCAAGGATATCTGATGGGGCATGAGCCACCCCATTTACCTCGCCCTGGGGCATATGCTTGACTCTAACCATTTGTGGCCTTCCTGGTGGACAGCATCTGACAAAAGAAAGGAGCCTGCCCGCCCACAAGCCCACCAACATTTGTGCTACCAGCAGCTCATTGCAGTAAAAATAAATCATGTTCTAAGCCTCAAATGTGCTTGCAACATAAACTGAGGTGCTGGCTCCCTGCTAATAATCACGCTCAAACTGGCATTCACTATTTGTGCACTTCCTGATGGAAGTCCCACCTACTTGTGTCTAGCTCTTCACTGGCTTTTCTGGGGTGTGGACGACTGTCAATCACCCCTTCAGAGACAGCTGACAGCCTTTTCAAACATTGTCTTCAACTTTGTCCAATCCAGGAGAGGGAGAGGAGAATTTGTTGCCAACATTGGAGCACGGGAAGATTACATCCTACAGCACAGTACAGACGATTAAAAGCCAAGTGGTCCTCTAGATTATGATTGCTAAGATAACAGGGAGTGATATTACAAATGGGGGGAGCAGGGGTTTACTGCAGAGTGGGACTTGAGGGGCCACAGGGGATACACTAATTGGGTTTGAGGGATTGATTCCTTTCTTGTGACTACTTGAGCAGGGGACTATATATTGACCATGGTGGGGAAGGAAAGGGGTCTGATAACTGACTGGAAATGGGTGGATGATGACTAATTAGTGATTTAAGGGTGTATGTGAACATCAGAATGTGCAAAGTGCACTGCTGCACAGAATACTTCCTGACTGCTGGAACCAGTGTGGGACAAATCAGGTAGGTAATGCGCACAAACAAATTGGTTTGGCTACCAGATTTTTGAAAGTTAGTGACACTGGCAACTACTCCATCCCTCTAACCCCCAGTCTGACTCTATCCTTAGTTTTCTTTAGGTTAATGCATTTATACAGTTGTTCAAATCACCCTCCACCATACCTGGTCCCTGACCCCAGGAGGGGTGCCCCCAAATCATGCAGCTTGCTAGTGATGGCAGGAGGCAAGCTGCAAATAAAATAATTTGGCAACGGGTGCTGATGTTGCCATGGAGATGCCCATTACATTTTTCCCCAGCTGGTATGCAGAAGCCCCTTGTTCTTTTCTTCCTAAGTGAGCTGGGAGTCGGAGGTGGCCAACCTGAAGAAAGCCCTGGTGTTAGCCGTCACCAGATGACTTATTGTAGGGCGTGAGAACTTGGTATCCCAAGGCACCAGTGCTGTGAGCTACATCATAGAAACATAGAAGTAAAAAGACCATTGGCCTACCAGTCTGCCCAGCCCTACCTATGACTGGTTTAATAGCCTACTGATTATCTGCCTCCCCTTTTTCATCTCTCATGCTCTTATCTGATCCTTATGCCTGTCACAACCTTGTCTAAATCCACTCAGTGCTTTGGCACCAACCACCTCTTTTGGCAATCTGCTCCTCCTGCCCACCACTCTTTCTGTGAACAAGTACTTCTGGATACCCCTCCTGAACTATCCCAAACAGCTTCAGTGAATTACCTCTTGAGCTTGTGTTTACACTTATGGTGAACAGTTCTCCTTGTTAATTCTATGGAAATATTTAAGCAATAAGCCACAACAGGGTGTGAGTTATGCTGGAATTTATCCACACCAGAACTGGGTAAATCCCAACATAACCCATACCCTGGGGTAGTTTATTGTGATTATACAATGTGTAAAATAAAGAAAAAAGAAAAATGTTAGGTGTCAACCTTTTTTTTTTACATTTTTATGAATAAAATAGAAGACATATGCTTCCAAAGTAAAAAAATAATCCTGGGTTGCTAGGTTAAATAGGTTAAACATGGAAGGCTGCTGTCGCCCTCCCCCCATCACCTGAAGTGGACACAGAATCACAAAGATTGATGGCAAGCTTCTATTGGCAGTTGCTGTTTTTTTTTGTTTTGTTGTTTAATTGTGTTTCTTTTTAGATCAGCAGTATTTGTTGTTGCCACCTGTCATGTAGACACTCCCATTCAGTGGCCTGTGAAACGGAGACTGCACTGCATTTTTTTTTTTTACAGAAACAGGAGCATAAGTGGCTTTTTTTGATAGGACAGAGAGCGAGAACGTCTGACAACAGTGTTTTTTTTAAGGCAATAGTTACTGGAGAGGCTCCTTGTTATGATCAGAGTGAGACACATTTTACTGGTGTGGTACCAGAGCCCTTGGTAGTGCTAGTCAGGTTCTTGGTATGGCCCCAAAACACTACTGCCAGATTTGTACAGTCTCTACTGATTGCAAAATGCAGCGTGATAGCTTCTTCATGAAATCATCTTGTGGAAGCGATCTGGCACACAACACTGTCAAACACAGGGCAAACACCACGCTTCAGTTTGTGTCAGCAATTGTGGCGTGAGAAATGGTAATAGCGAGCAATGTGTTTTTCTTGTTTGTTTGTCTGTTTCAGCAGTAAGGACTTACAGACAGCTCAGGTTGGTTTACCAGGGACTTGTCACAGAGGAAAGATTGTTAAAAAAAAAAGGTTCAGTAGTTTGAAAACTAGGTTTAGGGACTGGTCTCGGTTTTTAAAATTCATGCTTTTTTCACCATCTGCTTCTGGGTTGAGTTTTGTGGTGAGGAGGGTCTGACTCATTGGAGTCATTTATTTATTTATTTATTTTTATTTTTGTTTTATGCAAATGGAAACTGCAGTGCTTAATGGAGGGCTTTGGGGGCCCGTCTATGAGGCTATGAAAGAAGAATCCTATGGTGTGGAGGTGAAAGTGCACTGATGATCTTGCAGGGATGGAGTCAAGCAACTACTGAACAAACAAAAAAATGCTCTGACAGGTGAGGTGGGTGCAAGCAAGTGTTTCTATGATTTGGAAAGTGAGTTTGGGGTCTATTTAATGAAGCTGCTTTTACTTTGTTCAGTGAAACTTTTAATGGGTTGTGGATTAGCAGAGGTTTAGTGGTGAGTCAACATGGCGGTTTATCACGTTTGATTTTTAGGGGTTGGAGTGATTTTAAAAAGGGGTGATTGTAGTTGTGGCTGACAGACATCTTTTGCATGGGTTACGACAGGATTTACCATTGCAGAAAGGTGCAAGTCAGCCAATCAGAATAAAGGATTTTTGAGACCCATTTTATAATTGCACGTTTCTATCATGTCTTCGTCTCCCTCCTTATCTCTAGGATATTCATGCTAAGGTACCTCAACCTTTCCTCATATATTTTCTCCCCAAGTTCCTGGGCCATTTTGGTTACCTTCCTCTGCATTGCCTCTACCCTACCACAATCACAGTCCTTCTGAAGGTGTGGGTAGGTGAACATCCCATAGTGCTCCAGGTGAGGGCATTCACCAAATTACCTATACACAGGCAGGATCACCTCCCTGTTTTAACTACTAATGCCTATTCCTACACACTCCAGCATCCTGTTGACCTACCCACTGCTCTTTTGCACTGTGCTGTTATAATCACCCTTGGTCCCTTTCTTCGGCCATGTCCTTCATTGCCCCCATCAGGTATTGCATATTTAAGTTTTTGTTCCTGATGTGCTTCACATTTCTTGGAATTGAACCTCAAATGCCATATCCTGGACCACCTTTCAAGCCCTTCAGAGTCATCTCTCATTGTTTTGACCCCTTCCTCACATTCCACCCTACCCACAGATATTAGTGTCATATGCAAAGAGGCAACTCTTGCCTTGAACTCTTATCCTATATTTCAAATAACTATGTTTAAGAGGACAGGCCCCAGGAAAACACCCTGAAGCACCCCCCCACTTGTCACCTCTATAACTTCAGAGTGTTCCCTGTTTACAACCTCTCTGCATTTGCCACTTGAGACAGTTTTCTGCCCATACTGTTTTCCTTTTCTCTACCCCAGTATATCATAGTTTCTTGACCAACCTCCTATGGGGGACTGAACGGAAGGCCTTACTTATGTCTCGGTACAGTATGTCTGCTTCCTGTCCTTTCTCAGCTTCAGACGATACCCAGTTGAGGAATTTGATAGGTTTATCCAGCATGGTCTCCTTCCTCACGAATCCTTATTGCCTGTCGTCCTGAAGATTACATGCAGAGAAGTCACGGCACTCACCTCAAAGTTGCAGGCTATTCCAAAAAGACACTGGATCCTTATTTGTGGTTTGCCATACATTCATTTAATTTTTATTTATAAAGTGCAGCATGCAGCTTACAACAGTGGCCACCCAAGTGGGGGAGCAGCTGAAAAATACCTAGGTTTTCCCACTATAGACATCAGACTGACTGGTCTATACTTTCCTAGGTCATCCCTGCTGCCACTCTTGTGCAGAGGGAATATATTGCCTGTGTTGCAATCTCTGGGTATCCTCCAGTGTTTGGAGAGCAGCTGTAGATGTGCGCTAGTGGTACGGTTAGCACCTGTTCTCTCTCCCTCAGCACTCATGGGTGCATTCCATCCAAACACATAGAGTTCTCCATTTTTATTGCTCTCAGACCATCTAGCACATTTTCTTCAGTGTTAGAAGCATCATTGGTCTACCCCACGTTGCTGTCAGACTGATTGCACAGTCCAGCAATGGGGCCTGCTTTTCCCTTATGAGAACTGAACAAAAATATTGGTTTTGTAAGTTAGCCTTAACATGATTCCCTTCCTCCCTCCCTCTTTTTTCCATACCACAGCCAATACTTTTTTTAGTGTTATGCTTCTCCCATATATAACAGAAGAATGCCTCTTCCCCTTGCTTCAGCCTTTCAGCTATTCTCAGTCCCACCTTGGATTTTGCTTTTTCACCCAGCTACTCATTTCCCATAATGTAGGTACAGTGTATGCTGCTTAGTGTGGAGTTATCTGTACTGTTACTTTCTGTCTGCCATATGCAGTGTCTGTTCTAGATTGCAGGGGGCATAATTACATCAGGGTACACTGATCGTAGTACAGTACAGTATGGTACTGTGCTGCTCTTGACTCCGCTGCTGAACATGGGAAACTCACATGTAACATGGAGATGGTTTATATTGTGAGTTTGGTGAGTTTACAGTTGTATTATTTTATGTTTATGTACTTGCAGTGCGGTACCGTACTGTGTACAGTTGGCATTTGTTTCAGACAGGGGAACATTGTTCTGGAATTACTATTTTGTTTTCATGCTGTACTGTGTACTGGAGCCAGCATTTTTTATGGAGTTTTGTGTTTTCTGAGTTTACAGCTATACAGTATTATTTTTACTGAAGCCAGCATTTTTTGTGGAGTTAGCTTGAGCATGCTTGTGTGTATACAATGGGAGGGGTGGTAGTTAAAATTAATTTTTTATTAAAGATGTGAAGGAATGGGAGTGGGAGTTTAAAATCAATCTTTACTGATTAAACTTAGTGACATATGATTCACTCTGTCTCGAAGAAGCTGTCAATCTTTGTCTGCCTTCCCCTCTCGCTTCATTTTTCTCTGAGGGTTCTGGTTCCTGCACCACTGAGACCAAAGAAGTTCTTTGCTGTGGAGGAGGTCTAACACTGGAGACCAAATGGACAGTGGGAGGCAAACTGCCTTGTAACATGACAAAAAAACAGAAACTTGAAATAATGCAACGTGATTGGAGAGAATGCATCACATGATGAAAGTTGTAGCAGGGATTAATCACTGGTAATGCCCACTCCAACAAAGCAATAATCAAGGGGTCAAGTAGCAGTACCTGAGGTCCCCAGTGCTAAATGTGTGAATAGCGATGTGTAGAACTACAGAGAATCGTACCGCATCACCTGTAGAAGGACATTCGAGCCTGAACAATTTCAACACCTTCAAAGCGCATGGTACAATCAAGTTGAGTGATTACGGCACTTGGGCAGGAGACGCACCACAGTCTGAGAGGCACACTAGCAGCTGTTATCGAAACACACTATACAAGGATCAGCAAAGCAGTAAAGAGCAGCGGGTGAACTGCAAAGCTAGTAATACATGTCCTAAAATGTGAAATAGTTTTCATTTAACAGTAAAATTGAGTTCATATTTATGTTGTTAAGTTTTTCACGTCGTACTTGAAACCCGTCAGGAATCCCACAATGCAATGCATATGACACTCGTCGCAACAGAGCAAGAGTTCTGTGTAGCTGTGGATGCAATGTAAAGAAAGTAGCCGCGTAGAAGTAAAAAAAAAACACAGTAACAGTACTAATAGATGCCAATACAAATAATGACTGTTTATAATGTATAGTCACATAAGCATATTATTGAGTGTGTCACGGGCACTGCAATTAACAGTACTCTGTATGCACCAAAGGTTTGACACGCAGTAAAACGTATAAAACACTGATTTTGTGTGTTGTTCACTGTAACAGAAAGCTAATATCAATAAGTAGCTGTCATGTTACAAGCACATTAATCCCTTCTGAAGGAGGCTTCTACTGGGGAATTAATGCATGGTTGGGTGGCTATAGGCACTTGGCCTTCAGCCTCGTGCCACAACCCCCTCCCCCCAACCATGCATTAATTCCCCACTAGAAGCCTCCTTCATAGGGGATTAATGTCTCACACACTCATCTTGGAGAGTGAGCTGATTTATTTTAAAAGTTCAGTTTTATGAGCAAGCAGTATTGCAGACCTCTTTGACATGCTGACAGATTCGTAGGTTTGAGAGCAACAGCAACAGCAGGAGATGAGATGCAAGAAGCAGGAAGTAGAGACTAGATGCAGGAGGTGGGTTAAGAAACTCTCTTAAGTGATCCTCCCCATTACCATCGAGTGTAATTGTCTAATTATTGTGTCTGGGAGCTAGATGCCATAGATTGAATCAGTCACTCAGCACAAATCTCCCTGAGTTCTGCTGTCTTTCTGATGACCTCCCCCAATTTCGTCTGCCTCCTGGTTTTGAAATGGAGGTCTGTATACCACTTTTTTTTTAAATTTCCCATTATGGCTGGCACCCACAGGATTTCTAGTCCTTTGGTCTCCCTTATAGTATTCATATCTGTGGCCTCTATTCCCTACTTTATACTGTATATGGCACCCATCCCCTCCCCTTCCATTCTCTCTGCCCCTCCTGAAGAGTGCATATCCTGGAATGGTCTTGTCTCAGGCATAGTTCTGTGTAGTTCATGTCATAATGATCATCATAGCCATATCTAGCTGCACTTCAGCCAGCAAAACCTGTGATTCTGATATCTTGTTCCCCAGACATCTGGAGTTTGTGCACGATACCTGCTCCGTCTATACAGACCCAATTTTAGTTTCTGCTTCTGCTGGGGGAGACTAGTAGGGCCTTCTGGAGCTGTCATTATGTTTCTGATCCCAGCTGAGCTGCCTCCCTTATTTTGTAGTTTAATCTCTCCTTGATGTGCTGTGCAAATATCCCCCATCGCACCTGTATGTCCTTCTCAGCGAGATGCAGGCCATCTGTTTCAAACTGCCTTCATCCCTTCCAAGTTGGTCCCCAGTCACCAAGGAACCAAAATACCTTCTCCTTGCACCACCCATTTAGCTATATATTGAGCAAGTACAGATGTAGTTGTTCCCTCTAATTCAGCTGTGGCTGCTGTACCACCCCTGAAAAGGCTACCACACCTACCTTTCATCTTTTGTAAAAATGTGCCTTGTGCAGCATCATTGTATATGTCATTGCTGACACTAGCATATATATGCATATTTTTCAAAACAGTTGTTAGACTCTGGTTTGCATTATGCCAATATCTGGATACAAAAAAGTTATAGTCTGGCCTAGTGGTGCTACAGCACCCTTTGGAGAGATGACCCAGATTTCCCCACCCTGGGCTGATAGTGTCTAGGATGTGGCACAGTGGCATTACTTACTTAACTCAGAGGAGGTGGCCAGCTGCAGTAGTGTATCCTACAACTGGAAGGGTGACATCATTGACATCATAGGTGACCAGACAACATCAGCCACCACCTGTCTATAGGATCATGCTACAAGCAGGTGACATAGGATTGGGTGGTGGAAGGGCCTTAAAGGAACAAAATACCTGTTCTACACTGTGTAACAGTGATGTCTTCCACCCACTTCAACCTTTGTCAAACATTTACAATTGCTCCTCTCCATCCCTGCTAATGAAAGTGCTCCCTGGAAAACCAGTGATGTGTGACCCATTGTACTGGGCCCCACTTCTTGGGAGAAAACCATGGAGTAATGCAGGAGTTGCTGAGGATCTGGCCTGGAGATACAAAGGACAAGTAAGTGAACAAGAGCAGGGCTGATTGCCTGAAATGGAAGGGGGCACAGAGGTTGGGCAGAAAATTAATTCTATAAAATGTATTGTTTGTAAAGCTTTGAACTCACCGCTATGGTCGGAAGATTGGGGGTTCTAGCTCCACTCCAGGTACTTGGGGTAATACCCATAACTGACACTGGAGTGCAGCATGGTGGGGGAGGGGCATACAGCACTGTTGAGATGCTGTCCTTTGGATGAGATGTTAAACCAAGGTCTCTTCTGCCCATCTCTGGTCATTGTTCATGTGGAAGTAAACGATCACATGGCATTAATCGAAGAAGAGGCAGGGAGGTTCCCCAGTGTCATGACCAACAACGATATCAGTGTAAGAAAAATCATAATTTAACAAAAAGCCTGTTTAAGAAAGTTTACAGTCGCAGAAAAACACAAAACAGGCACTTGGTCACTTTAAAATGATATACACCTTGGAGCATATCACAAGACTATACTATAACTGAGAACAAAGCAAATATAGTATAAAAATGTACCAGTGCACTCTGTAAAATGATAAAGGAAATATAAGTCAAGCAACTCAGTATATTATAAATACAATATATTTCACATGTCAGTACAAAAGGGTTTAAGTATACGGCATGGTAGTATACTTGAAGTAGCAATCAAGCAGGTCAGTGCACCTTAAGTGTATTTGTATTATACTTCAGTATACTCATTTTTCATAAAGGCACTGAGGGAAAAGCAAAGTGGGATACAGACAACTTCAGCACGGGAACTACTTCCTGGGTCCTAAACTTGCCACTGGTGGCATTCATCTGCCCCTCTCTACATACACGCATGCACCTTCTGTAAGTCACTTGATCACTCTTGCCCACTCAGCCCTAAAACTGAGCAAGACATTGATTTATGAATATTTCCTAGCTAAACAAATTGCAAAATAAACTCTGTGTCTTGCATGACACAAACAGGTTTGACTTATTAAAGCAATACTTAAGGAAATATCAACTCAGACTGAATAATGCTCTATGGGCCGGATTCACAAAGGTCCTCCGAAAGCTACGACAATGGCATCCCAATGGCTGACCATCCCTTCGACCTGGACCTTGCACCCGATTCAGAATGAGAGAGGGTCCAGGGGTCTGCGTCGTGTGACTTGTGGTAGCTGCGCAAGGTAGGACGCAGCTCTCAGGTATGCCGCAGGTCGCAGGACAGGGTAGGCTGCAGATGCGCCAGCTGAGGGGAGCCATGGCACCTCCATGCCCACCTTTGATCCCCCATAAGGTGTGGGCTCCAGCCCCAAGCCCCCTTGCCATGGAACCCCCCAGAATAAACACCCTTAACAGCCCTGGTGGCTCAGTGGCCCCCCCCCCCTCCCAGCAGTGCTAGCCCCCCAACACACACACACCCAGCGCAGAGTCTGCATTGGCACAGCCCTCCACCCACCACCAGGCCAGCTGCTGACTGAACTGTGCCAAGATCACGACTGTAATTATATGCACTTTGTGAATGACATCCGGTATCATTCATAGAACGCGTGTGTCAATACGCAATCTTGGCACAGTTCAGTTGGTGGTTGGCACTGGTGGTGAGCGAGGGCTGTGCCAGTTGCTGCATGGTATCAGTGGGGACCCGCACTGTTAGGTGAGGGTGGGCGGCCACTAGACTACTGGGGGGGTAATGGGGGTGAAGGGGGGATCTTGCCCCAGGGCATATGGGGGGCTCTCAACATGTGAGTATGTGTGGGTGTCTGGGCATTGGAGGTGTTCCACACACCCATCCTGGCACAGTGTGTGCCTTGCCTGGGACCTGGAGCCTATGGGAAGGGCTGTAACCCACAGGGAATGTGGAGCTGGGGCACAGTGGCAACCTCCAGTGAATGGCAAAGACCACTTAGACCAGCTTTTTGTTGGCGTAAATGGTCTTTGACAGATGTCCACTGGTTGTCTCTAAATCCCGATTTGTGGACATAGCCACCCTACCCCAATAGGGTGCTAGTGCTGCCATAAACCCCCTTTCACCATGTCGCAAGGGGGTTCATGGCGCATAGGTGCAGTGGGGTGCAGGCAGCCTGAGGCATGTTGCAGGCTGCCTTTGTGAATTCCCACTGGGATGCAACTGAGGACGCAAATGATACTTGCACCATTTTTCCTGATGCAAATTGCCTTGCATCCTGAGCTGTCTTTTGTGAATATGGCCCTATATTCTTAGGAACCATTTTTATAAATGTAAAGGTGCCAGAACATCTGCACCATAGCCACCACAGACTGATGAGACCTGAAGGACTCCACGCAAATGATTACACCAGTCTCAGAACCGCTGCTTGCCCATTGACACTAAAGATAAAGCCTTCCCCCTCCTTCATTCATGCCGCAGTTTCCCTCCATTCCCAGTTCAAGGAAAACCACCTCCCTGTCTCCCACCCTCTGCTGAAGCCAGTGCCCCGTCTCATACCCAAATATATCCACAGCAAAGGATATGTAACCATTTCACTTCTGGCTACTGGCCCAACCCTGCCTTCCTCCTGAGCCAACCACCTTAAACTGACTAAATTAGCAAGCAGTGGGGGGGGGGAGGGCTCTGAATAAAACTAAGTCAGTGAAACCATGAATTGCACAGAGACTTAGGTTTTATCAGCCCTTTTCTCCTTTTACTCATAACTTTTAAATTTCATTATATATTTTTGCCTCAAATTTTACTAAAGTGCAAGTTTACACCTTCTATCATGATCTCAGTAGGGGCATAATTTAAATCCCACCTGAAATATGTTTTTTGGGCTCACGCATTCAGTCACTGGAAGGCAGTCAGGCAAGGTGGAAGAGAGAGTTTTGATAGTTACCTGCCATCGGACGAATACATACCCTTTGCCATGGGTGTCGGGGGGGGGGAGTGGACACTGGGTGCAGCAGAGGGTGGGGGATGGGGTAGTTTTCTTTAAACTGGGCTACTTGGGCTGGGGGAGGATAGGAGACTGGGGCATGTACTGTATGAGGGAGGAGAGAAGTGTTTATATTTAGTATCAATGGGCAAAAAAACAGAAGAGAAAAAGAACCCTAGCTGAGATGTGAACCCAGTCTGACTGGACTACCATTCTGGTTGCGCTACCATCTGTGTCACAAAGGCAACTGTAAATCTTGGACTCCCAGAAGCACCTTACTTTTTCTGTAATGCACAACATGGTGCTACACAGTTCATTGCATATTTAGTTCAAAAGGGTTTGGTGTGCACATACAGTATATGGAACTGAATGGGCAAGTAGCCAGCACTGGAATTTGCTTACTTCTCCAGTGATGGGGGAGGAGAGTGGTTTTGTGGAGCCAGAGGGTAGGGGGCAGGGGTTTGTCATCTAAAGGGCAAGGGCTAGGGGGTTGAGGAGTGGTAGGAGTACTACATGGGTGGTGTTAGTTATTCTTTTTTTAACCAGTTTTGGAAAAAAAAAAAGAAACCCATTGCCTGTCAAAGTTGATGTGGGCACCAGGAACTTTGAAAGTTTCACAAACTGCAAAGTTCCCATCTTTGAACCAACTTTGGTGGTGAGTTTTAATTTTCTGCCATCTCTACCTGTAAATTATCCACCAAAAAAGGTGCTGTAGAACAAGAAGGCATGCTATGAAGCTGGAGGGGGTCACTTAAGGAGGGATGTGAGGAAGTACTTCTTCACAGAAAGGGTGGTGGATTCATGGAACAGCCTTACAGTAAAGGGGTATGGTCGAGAACAGTGATGGGGTTCAAAAATGCCTGGGACAGGTACAAGAGAATTGTAGGGGTAAGGGAATGGGGGAAGAGATTGTGCTGTAGATCAAGCAGGGTCTGCAGCAAAACAAAGGTTAAAAAACAAGAATGGGAGACTGTGGCCCAGCAGTCCTTATCTGCTTTCATATTCTATGTTTCTATGTTTCTATCCTCTGGCAGCAGAACACTACTGTTCACTCACCAGCCATCTATGTGAGAACTGATCAATAAACACTGGGTATTTACAGAGGCTGCCATGTTGTAAAGCTGCTGCTGTTGCCACAAAGTTGCCTTGCCAAGAGCCACTACTATAGGTCAGGTTTCACCAGGGAACACGATAAAGGCATAAAGGCTATAGGGTCTCAGTGGTTTACATCTTCAACTGCCACTCATAGACTGCTGCCCTCCAGTTGGCCCATAAACAAGGTGATGCCTCAGTACTGCCACCCCAAATCAATTAGGGCAGACTTAGATGCCCACTGCTTGCAACAAACCAAAACTGTACTGACATTTCTCAGAGGCGGTACTATGAGGTGGCGGCCCAGGCTGCTCATTTATGAGTGTATCAAATTGCAAGCAAAGGAAAAGTGTAACAATCCCAGTGATCGTGACACCCACCACTGGGCTAGACTCATGCAGCTCCATGGGATAGCCAATGCATTCGTACACGTTACCAAAACCTCAAAACTCCTGAGCAGACAGCACCTCAAGCAGGAAGCTATAACAACATTCCTCGACACACTCTCTTTGCCTCATCTCACAGTGACCAGGGATCCCATCTCACAACTCTGATAACCAGCATGGAAATTAAGATGGCCATCAGCCACTCCAAGACTCAGAAGGTCCTGGGACCGATGGTTTTGGAGCACAATTTTATAAAACAGCCAAACAGTACCTGGTTGCTCCTTTATTTAGGATGTTTAATGACACCCTAGAAAGTGAGTCTCCTCCCTGTCTTGGTCATCACACCGTTATATAAGTAATCCCAAGCCAGATAAGAACACCCATGTCTGTACCCCAAGCAGACCAATCTCAGACTTAATGTCGACTATAAAGTACTTCATGGGTATCCTGGCTGAAAGATTAGATCAGGTCTTTCCATCCTGATTGGGCTCAATTAGACCTGGTTTCTGCACCCTTGAACCACCATGGACAACACTAGATGTGCCCTGCACCTCATCTATGAGATGCAGAGTAGCAACTTAAATTGTACCTAATCAGTCTGGATGCCGAAAAGGTGTTTAAATGGGTCTCTTGGTCATTCCTGTACTCAGCTATGGAGCAGCTGGGGTTCCCCACTTCCCTTGATTCAACTATTGCAGAACATCTACAAGTCCCCAAAAGCATGTGTCAGGGTCAGAAGGCATCATTCTACTTATTTACTACTCCCAAGAGGAACCAGACAGGGCTGTCCCTTCTCATCCTTCCTTTTTGCAGTATTTATTGAACCCTTGGCACAAGCAATATGGGAGTCTAACTCATTTAGGGGATGGGGGGGGGAACAGAACACTGTGTGGCATTATATGCTGATGATGTACTACTGTACTTGCGTGACCCGGATAACTCATTCCTGGCAGTAGCCCACATTCTGTATGCATTCGGACAGGTTTCAGGATACAAATTTAACACTACTAAAATGGAATCCCTCACTATTCATTATTGCCCTTCCCTGAATATCAGATGACAGTTCCTCTTGCAATGGGCTATGAATAAAAGAAAATATCCCAGAATATATCTATCCTGGAAGCTGGCCCAGTCCTTCCAAAACAACTATATCCCTTTTACTACACAACTGATGCAAGACCTGTTACACTGGAATACTCTCCCACTCGCCCTCTCCAGACACGTGGGGGTCATTCAGAGGGTTACCCTTTCTCAGCTATTGTATCTATTCTAAAATATGCTGATTCCCCTCCCACTCTCAGCTTTTTGCAAATGGAATAGACAGCTATCTCTGTTCATGTGGGCAGGTCAGAGACCCCAGGTCTGATTGCAGACTTTGTGTTTACCCTAAATCTAAAGCGGATGCTCTCACTTCCAAATCTTCAGCTTTAGTACTGGGTGACTCAGGTCAGCTACATCACCCTGAGACAAATGAATGTTCCTGGATTCCTGCATTGGCAAGACACGAAGGATGCACTGTTCCCATTCCTTGACTTCATTACAGCCCTACCTACTCCCAAGGTACACCTCCTGCTGGAGGAGATGTGGAGAATGGAGAGCACATCACACTATGTTAGGTGGGACTGCCCTGTCCTTTGCCCTCTTTTCCATTTTTATGTGCAGAGCTAGAAGAACTCTTTGGGAGACCATTTAACCTAACCACTGAGGGTTTCCTTTTACTTCAATACCACGGGGGTTCCAGGGCTCAGATACCCACTACTTTGTTGGGTTTATTGCTTACTGCAGCCAAAAAATTGCTCATCCCGTCATGGCTGACCCTGCAGATCCCAATACTGACTGCTTGGCATAATACAGTTAATGACATTTGCAGAATGGACATAATTTACTATGTAACTTCTACCTAGACTTTAGCAAGGCTTTTGACACAGTCCCACACAAAAGATTAATAAACAAGTTAGCCAGCCTGGGAGTGGGTCCCAGGATGGTAACCTGGGTAAAAAGTTGGCTGGACAACAGGATGCAGAGGGTAATAGTAAACGGAGTCCACTCTGAGGAAAGGGGGGTTACTAGTGGGGTACCGCAGGGTTCAGTACTGGGACTGGTCCTCTTTAATGTCTTTATAGGTGACATTGCAGAGGGGCTGGAAGGAAAAGTATGTCTCTTTGCAGTTGACACAAAGATCTACAACAGGGTTGATACACAAGAGTGTGTGTGGAAAGGATGAGAAGGGACTTGGCAAGGTTGGAGGACTGGTCAAAATTATGACACCTTAGATTCAATGCAAAGAAGTGCAAAGTAATGCACCTAAAAAAAACCCAGGAAGAGCACACAATGGGGAGGTTACTAACAGCAAGGAATGGGGCCTGGGGATAGTCATATCAGATGACCTAAAGATAGGCAAGCAATGTGAGAAAGCAATAAGGAGGGTGTGGCATACTGGGATGCATAGGGAGAGGCATCACCAGTAGAAAGCAGGAAGTTGTTATCCCTCTGTACAGACAGCTGGTGAGACCCCATGTGGAGTATTGTGTGCAGTTCTGGCCCACATCTCCACAAGGACATAGACAGGATGGAGGCAGCCCAGAGGAGGGTGACTAAAATGGTACAGGGTCTGCAACAAGAGCCGTATGAAGAGAGACTAAATGAGCTTAATAAGTATACCTTAGAGGAAAGCGGGGGGACATAATAAAAACATTCAAGTACCTCAAGGGAATCAACAAAGTCCAAGAGGGTAGCATCTATCAGAAAAGAGATGTACAAGAACAAGGGGGCACAATTTGAAGATAGAGGGCTGACAGCTCTGGGGCAATGTGAAGTATTTTTCACAGAGAGGTGGTGACACATGGAGCGGCCTTCCAGAGGAGGTAGTGAGGTCAAAAACAGTGAGGGAATTCAAGAATGCATGGGACAGACATAAGGCAATTCAAGTGGGGGTAGGAGGAAGTAGGCTGTTGGTTAACTAGGATCTGAAGCTTATCCAAAAGTTAGGGAAATGGGCAGACTGGGTGGGCCAAATGGTCCTTATCTGCCACCAAAGTCTATATTTCTGTGTTTCTAATAACCTCCTACCTTAGTGACAGAGCAGTGCTCTGCTCATCTTGATGGACCTTGTGGATACTGCATGTGATGAGCAAGAACAGAGCGTTTGTCCCATAAAGCATACCAATTAAGTGTGCCACTTTCTATGGTGGGAGAGTCCTGACATTCTTTACATCTGAGCCCCAGAAGCTAGCGTGGGTAGCGGCCCCTTCCCTTTCAAAAAAATTGAGCATAAACCTTTTCTAGATCTTACCCTTTTCCTGGATTAGTGGATTGGAGAGATAAACCCATCCCCATGGGCCTCCTCTTCCACCTCAGTTAGGTATCAACAGTGGATGTAATACTATATGGAGGCTTAGGTAAACTAACTTATGCTTTTCACTGTATACTCAATAGTCACCCCCCATGCTGGACCAAAGGGGTTGCGACCTATGTCTTTTGTACTGACCCTTCTTTGGAAATGTGCACATGTAATAACTACACTTGACTGCATTCAACAGTTTGTATACAACTTTATTTCTGCATTATTAATGGATGTGTAGACTATGAAAATGTTCAATAAAAGCTATATTGACAAAGACTGCTGCCTACCTGTCTCAGCTAGTTACAACAAGGCAGTGTGCAACTAACATTACTGGGGTGGAACTGAGAGGTGTGATGGCTAGTTGGCAATAAATTGTTCAAAATGTAGTTTTTATAGGAAAGTACTACCTTCCCAGTGCTGTCAGGTGGCACACCATCTGAGTGAGACTTGCTTTTTGAGAACCAAGTCGTACTGCAATGCTTAGAATTGGTTTTAGGATAAACAATTCAATAGGTTTCTCAACCATTTTAAGACTGCTTAGCAAAGCTAAAAACAGATTTCTTGTTGGCAACCTATCATGCGGTAATAACTAGAAAAGGTGAACTTCACTGTTTTGCCCACTCGAGGGAAAAACACAGTGGGTGCTGACTACAGTACATCTGTAATGTAATGCTAAGGATCACATAAGGATCACTAGCATTGCATTACTGGAACTACTAGCTGGTTCCCAAATTTGTCTCTCAGTAGCATTCATCTGCCCCCACTCACAAGCACATACAACTCCGGTGAAGTAATGCAAATATTAATTAACCATGTAGTCTCCCTCTACCATCACATTCAAAGACCCACCAGCGTCAGCCACCTCCCCTGCCCGTCCCAGTAAATATCAAAGCCCCCCACGCTCTAATGCCCACCACCCCACTCCCTTGTCCCATTCACCGCATCACATGATACAGCAAGTTTTTGCTTATATAGCACCTCATGGTGGATGATACTGCCATTGCCTGCACAACACCATGACATTTTAAATCTGAGTTACTGTAAAATGCTTTGTACACGTTCTTGGAATTCAAGTTTGGCAGGCCTTTTTTATTCATAACTATTTTATATGACATTTTTTTTTTATGTTTTTATACAAGTGCAAATTTCCCCCTCTCTCACCACCACAGTGGGAGTCAACTGTTCAGTTACCTTCAATATGTACTGTATTCAGGGGTTTCAGTGATTAACCTCCAAAAACACATTTCGGGAGAATTTTAAAGGTGCCACCTCTTGTAGTTGTGAGGGACGGGAGACTTGCACTTTAGTGAAAAATATTAAAAAATAAAAATAACTACAGATAAATGAAAAAAAAATGCCTGCCAAATTTTCAGCCAAGTGCATGTGCAAAGCTCTTGATCTAGAGAATTTTGTAGATTTCTGTAGGCACTAGCAGTCAGTAGGAAGATGATGGATGGACAGGTTATTCCAGTCATCCACAGTGGGATGCTATCTAAATACTATATTTTTCCTACAACAGGATGGGGTAAGTTGGACTGGGGGTAGGATGGCGGGTGCCTGAAGTTGGGGGACTTTGATATTTGCTGGGATGGGGTGGGTGGAGGTTGGGGACACAGGTGGGTTTTTGGATGAAGCAGAGAAAGGGGAGACTTGTATGTCTTAATAAATATTTACATTACTTTTCTGGGATGGGGAGGGGAGGTTGGGGTGCTATGAGGGCAGGGTGGGTGGAGAGACTTCAGTTTAAATGATCATGAGTGGTAAGCCAACAGAAGCAGATGATTTTTGCATTAGCTTGCTATGTAAGCTTTTTTGTTCATTTATTGTGATGTAAGTGTGGAATTATAACACAACAATTATACAATCACTGTACAATTTAGCCACAAATTAATTCAATACCCCTTATCAGGTTAATGCAATATCAGTGATTTTATAGTTTGTTTATAGAGGCACTTCGGCAGATAGTAGTAGCAGCAGCAGGAATTAAAGACAGGCATTTCAGCTGGTCAGAGTCCTTCTGTTGCACTTAGCTGGAACTGTACTAAAACAATAATGAACAATTATAGAATGAGATGGTTCTTTTTTTTTACTTTTAGTGAGGCATATAACAATGGTAACCTGGTAGATTCTGGTAGGTTACTGCAATGCCTTCAGGTTTTGTGGCAATGACCTTTGTTTGTGTCATGCAGATTCTACATTGGTAGTGTCTGGGAATTATATATGTCACCTAGGGTATTATTTATACAGTAACATTTGTGTTAAACTGTCTCACTGACCAGTGGATTTAACATTTCTCATTGAGCTGCATATGTGTTGCTGGACCCAGCACAAATTCTTGCAACAATTGTTCCTAAGAGGCATTGTGGCAGAAATGCAAATGCATTCCAATTGAGTGTCAAAGACATTTTCTAAAAGTTGCTCTTGAACTGAAAAATGTAAGTATAGAACAAAACATTATAATATGAGCTGCCAATGCATTTCAAACTTAAAAAAAAGATGCATAATCAACTCATTGGCGTGACAATTTAATGTGAATTGTACTGTAGTTAGTACTGCATCTTTAGAGGTAGCATTTTGCATCACAGAGATCCTATGTAAGGAATAAAGCTTGACAGAGTAGATATTATACCATGGTGATACGCAAATGGGTGAGTTTCCTGCCTGAGCTGTAGGCAAGCTATAAACCCCCACATCACTTCTTACAAGGTATAATACTTACTCTTGGGTGCCTGTTTCCACTTATAAGGTGGTTATGTATGTTAATAATAATGAACTAGCATTTTAAGGTAAGTTCCAGTGCAGCCTGTCTTGCATGGTACTGTTGCTTTAAGGTCTCTCAGAATTTAAGGTTGAGCACATTGTTCAGTGAATTCATGATGCAGTGTGATTTCTAGTGGGATTCTATGAGGAGGCAACAAGCTGTGCTGCTTTCATGTATGCAGGGGTCAATGTTTGGGACAGCAAGTGGGGGTATGCTCCAGTTAGACTTGAAAGGCCTGCGTGGGTACATGGGAGCTGGAAGAAGCCTTTGTTTAAAGTGCCATACCTCTAGATACCCCCCAGTTCAAGCCCTGCAGGTGCTGTATGTAAAGCTTTTCATTCTGTTTTTGGGGATTAGAGGATCTGTTCTGTAGCCAGTGTTTCATATACTTATGTTAGGATAGTTGATATTAGATGGTGTTTTTAATTGTACTTGCTGATCACCATCAGCTGGGCAGCTGGTATCTGGGATGCTGCCACTGCAATGTGTGTGAACAAAAATGATGTAGAACACTCAGAATAACAGGTATATACATTTATTTCATGAATCCTTACAAATATTTCCATCAGATTTTAAACAGCAACAATGTGGAACAGTGCATAAATAACAGTGCATTACAACTACTCAAGACACTCCAAACTGACCCCAACATTTTACGTAGCCATTTCTCTTCAGCTAAAGGGTAATGGCCTGATTCTATTGTCCCTCTTTAATGTAGCAGCTTGCTGATGTCACTAACTGCTCCTGGATGACTCCAGTCAATGGCCCACCTCCCAGTTATCATAAGGAGGGATCCAAATGGGATGAAAGTGATTGTGCTGCACCAGTTAGAGCAATAATTTGAACGAAGTGACCCAGTTAACCTTAACAATATTGCCAAGTGTGTGCTGCAAGCTGGTGTTGTTGCAGCTCTAAGATTCCAGGGTAGCTCTACTACACCAAAGGAAATAAAGAAAGCCGTGCACACAGCTGTGACTGGGTGCTTGTAAAAGTCATATGAAGCAAGCAGAAGAAACAAGCACCCCATGATATCAGAAAATGCGTAGTTTATTCCCAATCAAAGTGCAAATACAGCAATGCAAGCAGATCATTTATCCAAAAAATGATACTGGTCCACAGGATTAACATTTGACAAGCTCCAGTGTTTCAAGGTACAAAACGTCTTTGTCAGGCTACATTGCATGCTACTGCTCTGGACACCAGGTTCATTCAAATAGGTCTGTGTACTGTTTAAATGCGCTATGTACCACTGAAAGGGAGGAGGACAAGTTGGGGTATTTCCCCTAGGTAGTGCTGGGCGTGGACATTTCACAGATACTAGCATGGTGAGAAACTGAATTTGACTTCTTGGGGCAGAACATTTGTTTTAGTATGTTGCTAGGTATGTTTTTCTGTAGTTTGCAGCAGTGATGCATCATTTTCTGAGGTGCTGAGATTTCAGTTCTGTTGCTGCTTTAGTTATTTGTATTGCTTTATTTTGCCTTAATATTTTGTTTGATATGAGCATCTACTTTCCTTCAGAAAGGGTCTATTTCTTTGTAGTTTTTAATGTGTCATTTGTTAGTCTTGTTGTGGTATATACTTTTAATTGCTGTGGTACAGTGGTACCCAGTGTTGTGTTGTTTTCTGCCGTTTCATGCATCACATGACTTTGCAGGATTTTGTGGCAGCCAGTGATGCAGTGCCCATTTTGTGCTGCAGAGATGCCTATACTTAGATGCTGCCTCACTTCCATCCCATAGGTAGCTCTCGCAGTGCATTCACATTTTCAAATGGGTATGGCACTATTAAAGTCACCCTAGATCTTGCAGCCATTACATAAAAATCACCCCCTGAAAACCACCTTTCCCTTTGCATAGCAGCTTGTACTTTGAGAAGTATTAAGGGGACACTTTAAGGAATAGAGTCTGGAATTGCAGGTTACAGTCAGCAAAGTTCCACAGTTATGTACCATTTTGTGTGTCTGCCAAATGAATGCTGGCTTTCAGACCTGGGAACTTGCTCTGGATCTTGGCAGCCATCACATATAATCACCCCCTGAAAACCACCTTTCCCTTTGTGTAGCAACCTGTGCTTTGGAGGGTTATTTAGGAGACACCTTGGGGAACATGAATCTGGAATTGCAGGTTAAAGTACTCAGAAATGCAAACGTTATGAGCTGTTTGATGCTTGTGAAGCAAACGTAGGGGCTGCGAGGAGACATTCTACAGTCCTTTACTGTAGCTGCACTTTGCATGACAAACATCACAAAGATACACACCTTGAGAAGCCTTTGATGATTATACTGTACAGAATAAATATACACAGACACTAAAAGCAAAGGTCAATATATTGTCTTTTTTTTACATTATAGTTTACAGTTATTTTAAACTACTATATATATATATATATATATATATATATATATATATATACTTATATGCATGTGTGTGAGGTGTATATATATATATATATATATATATCTTTTATAGAGAGCGAGTCACCCCTATAGTTAGTGTTGAGTAGCTTGTTTAATGTTAAACCTCATTTTTTGCACCTTAATAACTTTTGCGTTCTTGGTTGAAATAGCCTAAAATTTGGCATGTGCAGTCAGACTGCCAGAATTGCAAGGCGAGATAAGATTTGTGATGGCATCTTGTTCAGTTTCCAAGATACAGAGTGCCAAAAAACAGAAAAAAACATATTTGGTTTCCTATACTTAACAACCTAGTGGACCATGCTGTTTTTTCTGTTTGTTCATTGCTGGGACACAGTTATGCCACTGATTTTTGGTTATGATAAAATAGAACTTTAGTACAGATATGTAGCAGCAACCATAAGAGTCATTCTACAGTTGTACCTGATGGCTCTGATTTTGGCCAGTGGACCACAGACCGACAGACTGGAAGTGAGGTATTGGGGGGCAAGCATGGTCGGGTTGAATATAGACAGCATTGCAGTTGCATTTGATCAGTTTTGTGAATGTGTCACTTTCTAGTAATGTGATGTCATATTACATATGCCAAACTCTCTGTAAAATCCTGAGGGCTGACCTACTTCTCTCCCCTCCCCTTCCCTCTCTGTATTTGTTGCTGAACTGCTGCTGGTGCCTTAGCTTAATGAGCTAAACGGTGAGAGGCTCAGGTGAGAGAGAATGCTGCTTCAGTTTGCAAGCATTGATCGCTCAACAGTTTTAGGCTGTAGCTCAAGATTTGTATAAATAAAACTAAAAACAAGTGCTGGGAAAAGAAAACAACAGAAACATGAGACTAGAAGGGCATTAGAAAATAAGAGGTGGGAGGGGCAAAAGCAGGACTCAAAATACAGCAGTAGTGCTTTTGAGGAGTGAGGGTCTTAATACTGTAGGACTAGTGTTCATTAGCTCTCACAACTTATTGTACCCCTCAGGATGCAGAACATTTTGTGTCCAGCTGCTTCTTGAAGCCTGCAATACATTTGCACAGTTGTTCTTGGCTTTATATTTCTGTCACTAGCTTGACTGTCCATCAAGGTGTTCGTATTAGGCTTGCAGAAATTTTCCTTAAACTGCTATCGATCAGACTGCCAATTTAAGATGACTAATCGCAAGCCTCATTTCTTTTCCTATGCTGAGGAATATTTTCCATGGCCACAAATCTGCAGTGACCTCATGATCCTAGTTTAGTTTGAATTTTTAAGATCAGACAATTTACCTCCTCTTCCTCTCATTTTGACAGCACAAAACCTCCGAATATCAGAGATCTCCAGAGAAAACATCAACAGACAGCTGATGCAGCAGACCTGAAACACTGAAACATTCATCTTCATACAGGCATCATCATACATTACCTGTGCACCAACAATGACATATAATGACCACAACTAAAGGCCAGCATCCAAAATCCATCCTCTCTCTTCATTACTGAGAGAGTTCATAACATGACTATTAGACTGTTGATCTCTCACCCTTAGGATTCGGTTAATAAGATTGGGAATAAATTCTATCGATATGAAGGCCATTCATTTTATATATAATAATATTACTATTAATTATATCATATCAGTATTAATACAGTTGCAGACAAAGCAAATATCACGTCTTTACTTTGCTTATCTGCAGCTGCATTCTGTCTACAGTATTAGGGCACTCCATCTCAGAAGCATTACTGCTGTATTTCAGGGTCTCACAACTGCCTCACCCACCTAGCAAGTTTCTTTTGTAAAGCCTTCCTAGCCCATTCTCCTATTCTTATGTTTCTTTACTAGAATTTGTTTTAATTTTCTTTAAACAACTGTTAACTACAGAAACCCCTGAGCAGCGTGTATTCAGTACCTTGCATTATTGCTTGTGCACCCGCTCTCAGCATTTCATATCTCTGACAAGAAAAAAAAGAAGCAGCATCTTCTCTGCTTTGAGCTTCTTTCTCCCTTTCAATTTATGAGGTAAGACACCAGCAGCAGGACTGCTACAGAGAGTGGAATGAGCTACAGTAGGGCTTATAACGAATTTAAAATAAATCACACTGTGTATAGTATTGGGCGACTGTGAGAATCAGTGTCACAGCACATGAGATTAAATGGGAGCTGTGATTTCAGCCTGAACCAAAGCAAATTTAAAATGTGCAGAACTTGAAATGAATTAAAACTGGATCTGCATTACATTAGTAGACATCACAGTGACTCACTCATTAAAAATAATACAGATCCTGTCAGATTTGACACTGACAGCTACCTTATTGAGTAAGTTCGATACAGATTGACTTCTTTCCTACTGTCACTTCCAATCTAGCCAGCATGGGATGGTGCCACACATTTGTTGAGGCAGCCGTTTTGAAAATAAAAAATCCAAATTGATTCCTCACAAGCCAAAATGAATAACAGCATTGAAAATGATGCTAATTACAAACGTTTGCATGTATTAACTAGAACAAACATAATATTCAGTCCACTAGCTATTTAGCTGAAATTAACCCAGGGATGGATGCTGAACAGAAGTGAGCAATCATTAGGAAGGGGCTAAATGAGGCCATGAGGATGTGTTCCAAATCTCAGAGTAAGCAGTCCAGGTCAAAAAAACCTAGTTGGCTCAGCAAAGAGGTGGAGAGGAAGGTGAGGGAAAAAAGACTGGCCTTCATTAAGTTCAAAAAATCTGGGCATGAGGAGGATAGAGAAGTGTTCAAAAAGGTATCTAGGGGGGTGACCAGGTCAGTCAGGGCAGCCAAGGCAGCAAAGGAGCTGAAGTTGGCTCAAGGGAGCAGAGAGGGGGAAAAGGGGTTCTTTAAATACATAAGGGAGAAGAGGAGTTGTAGGGATAACATTGTTAGAATCAAGAGAGAGGGAAGATGGGTGGAACAAGGGCAAGATTAGGCAGAGGCACTCAATGAGTATTTCTGCTCGATGTTCACGAAAGAAAGGGATGGCCCAACACCTCAGGGGAAAGGGGGCAAGGGTGAAGGGGGGACAGAGATAACAGACGGGGTCATCCAAGAGCATAGAGTTCTGAAGGGTCTAAAAGCCTTGCAGGTGGAAAAGGCACCAGGACTGGACAGTATACACCCATGGGTCCTGAAGGAACTGGCAGAGTTGTTGGCAGGCTCTCTGATGGACCTGTTCAACACCTCCTAGGAGACTGGGAATGTACCCAGGGACTGGAGGATGGCTCACATGGTGCCCCTTCACAAGAGTGGACCCAAGGACCAACCGGGTAACTACAGACCTGTGAGCTTGACTTCCATAGTGGGGAAGTTGATAGAGACTGTTCTGAAGGAGAGGTTGATAACCTTTCTTGATAGCAATGGCCTGCAGGATGAGAGACAACATGGGTTTGCCATGAGAAGATCTTGCTAAACTAACCTGGTCTACCTCTTCGACTGGGTCACTAAGGCAGTTGATAAAGGCCACACTGCGGATGTCCTGTATCTGGACTTCAGCAAGGTATTCGACTCTGTGCTGCACAGGAGGTTAATGAGCAAGCTGAGGGACATGGGGGTGGGAGAAAACTGATGGGGTGGGTTGAGAGCTGGCTGCAGGGCAGACAATAGAGTGTAGTTGTAAGGGGAAGGCATCCAAGCCATGCTCAGTGACTAGTGGAGTACTACAGGGTTCAGTGCTGGGCACTGTTTTGTTCAATGTCTTCAATGGAAACATTGCAGAGGGGGTCACGAGAAAGATCTGCCTGTTCACGGCGACACTAAAATTTGTGCAAAAATGGACAATGAGGAAGAGAGGCAGGCACTCAGAGAAGATCTAGCTAAACTCAAACACTGGTCTAGGGAGTGGCAGCTGGGGTTTAATGTTAAGAAGTGCAAGGTCATGCACCTTGGAGCCAGAAATCCCAGGAACAGCTACTGGCTGTGGGGAGTGCAGGTAATGGCTTCAGAGGAGGAGGAAAGGGACCTGGGGGTAATAGACACTAGGGACATGAAGGTATCAACACAGTGTAGGCGGGTGTCAGCAAGGGCAAATAGGATGCTGGGGTGCATTGCCAGAGGGATCACCTCTTGAAAGGGGGAGGTTATCCTGCCATTGAATAGATCACTGTTGAGGCCACACTTGGAGTACTGTGTACAATACTGGTGCCCATACCTCAAAAAGGATGTGAGATTACTGAAGGGGGTACAGTGTAGGGCTACAAAAATGATCATGGGACTAGGGGAGTTGCCATACTAAGAAAGGCTGAAGAAGCTCAACATGTACTCACTGGAAGACAGAAGGGTAAAAAGGGACATGATAGAGATCTTTAATTACTTGAAAGGCATAAACAAACTCAGGGAGGAAAGACTGTTCCACTTAAAGGGGAGAAGGGTCACAGTCTGAAGTTAGTTTTTTAGTTGTTGTTTAACCCGGTATAGCACCCTAAGCTGAAAGCTTTTTTACAGGAGCGACCTGGGAGCACAAGAGGGTTAAGTGACTTGCTCAGGGTCACACAGCATGCAAATGGAAGGTGGGGGATTCAAACCCAGGTCTGGTCTGCTGGATGTTACCAGATTTATAGCTCAGAGCCTTAGACCACTGCGCTATACTGCCTCCCACATAGTTGGAAGGGGGAAGGTTTAGGAGGGAGATGAGGAGGCACTACTTCACAGAGAGAGTGGTGGCAGGTTGGAACACACTGCTGGAGGAGTTAATCACTCAAAGGACAGTGGATAGCTTTAAGCGGGGTTGGGATAGAGTCAAGGGCAGGGTTAGTACAAACAGAAACACAAAGGGGAAGGACCGAGATGGCGGGAGGAAGGAGGGGTTTTAGTGGGGTGGAGCAGCTGTAGTTATAGAAACTAAGAGCTGCACAATAGGACTAACTTGATAGACCTGTGGGCCTTTTTCTGCTGGAAATTTCAGGTTCGTATACTGGGAATTTTTGCTCACCTACAGCCCAGACCATGTGGAATTTTTTCATAAAATTTTCAGGGTAGAACAGGCCAATGCCAAGGGTTAGAATTTTTTAAAGATATCTTTCTTTGATTGTAAAAAACTATCACAAAGGTTTAAAACCAATTGCGAAGGTAAAAAACAATCATAAGAGGCACAAATACATATTTCAAGTAGTTATTTGAATGATTTACTTGTCGTGCTGGAAAAAAAAACAGTCGAGGTGGCTGCCACTTTTTATGTATTTAAAACAAGTCCTGAACCTAGCTAAACAGGACCTGTTTAGCTAGATTCTGTGTTTGTTTGTTTAAAAAGTTGTCATAACTAGGTTTTCTGGACACCCCAAAATCCAGGGTGCCCTGCTTAGTGAGAGGAGCCCTTGACCCATGTTCTCTGTATGAGAATAGTGGGAATTTCTTGACTTCTGCTGCCGCAGCTGGAACTCGTGCTGCAGGCTGCAGTGAGAGCAGTGCACAGCCATTTCCCTGACGTCTACTGGAACCCCCCATCGCCATTCTTGTATGTATTTAAATGTTTACCTGGTGTCTAGTGGAAGCCCCCCATTGCCATTCTTGTATGCATTTTAAATGTTTTCCTGGTGTCTAGTGGCACCCCCCACCCTCTGATCCCATTCCAGTAGTATAAATGTTTCTTTCCCGGTGTCTAGTGGCCCTCACCCTCTGATCCCATTCCCATATTTAATTAATATGTTCTTGGTGTCTAGTGGCACCCCAACCTCTGATTTTATTCCTTTATTAAAATTATATTTCCCTGGTGACTAGTGGCACCCTCCCCCACCCTCCAATTTTGTTCCTGTATTAAAATGATATTTCCTTTAGTGGTACCCCCACCTTCTGATCTTGTTTTTGTGTTACAATAATATTTCCCTGGTGTCAAGTGGCCTTTAATCACCATATACCATTGTAACAGAGATGCTGTTACAATGAATCTCCCACAGCGACATCGACCCGCCGACACCTGCAGTGTCGATCGGGTTGATTGAGCGATGAACAGTTCATCAACTCCCTGACGACTGCTCTCCCCGACATCCTCCCGGGTGGAATCAGCCCCAGCCCCTCTGCATAAACACCCGAACAGGTGTCAGTGTGATCCCCAGTCATGGTCAGGAGCCTCGCGGTGTCAGGATGTCAGCGACAATGTGTCGCTGTGGAGAGGTCGGCAATATTTGTCACCGTGACTTGGTAGAACCCCCGATCACTGTCCTCACTGTAATAAAGAAAATGGTCCCTCAATGTCTTTATTTAATAAAACCTGTAAAAAAAAAAACAGGTCCCTAACTGATCTGACTCCCCACCCTGTCCTCCCATTGAGCACCCCTCACCCCACACCCCCTTACACACCCGTATATCCTCACGCACCTGAACAGGTCACAAGGTGAAGATCCACTCTCTTATCAAAGACACGTCTTGCTACTGCAACCATTGACTGCAATATGAGAAACTAAGGTTAATGCAGTTCAATGTATTTCAATGAGGGTTTTCAACCTTGATGCATATGTAACCCTCCTGTTACCTGGGGTTACTAGAATCCCAGTAAGACCTAGTGGTAGGCAGAGAAGGCAGCTTGTGAAACTCCAGTTAGATGGATTTCCACTGTCTCTCTGTTCTCAGTCTCAGCTGAGACTGAGGGATGACATCACTATAGAACTATCGCAGCTGCATAAGCCAAACTGGAATGCTGCAATTGGAAGTTAGGATAGAATGTTGGGGAATTTGAACAGTGTCTGTGTGCAGTCTTGGAGAGAGGAAGTAGCACAGAAGTCTGTGTGCAGGCTTTCAGAGCCTTAAGCTCTGTTTTAGAGCTACTGTAAGGGAGGTGTGTGTTTTAACCGTAAGAGGAACACAGAAGCTGATTGTTGAAGTGGTGGAGACCACTTTACTGGTCCAAGTGCCCCAACCCTGAGGTGATGGGGGGGAAAGGTTTGCCTGTTTTCCAGGGGCAACCCTCCTAATTCCAGCTAAGGGAAGAAGCTGCCTATTTCAAGTTGTGCTGTGGCACCAGAAGCTGTGGAGATAAATTCCTGTGAGGAATCGCCTGTGGGGCACCTGCAGCAAAGGGTGAGTTCGGCTCTGACAGAGGCCAATGTTTTTCACCTGAACTGTTGGAAAGTGGGGATTGGACTACTTAATCTGTAGGAGGTTTAGTATAATAGACATTGCCGGTTAATTCAAGTAGGTTCAAGTCCAGCACAAAGAGTGAAGTAAAGTGGGGATTGGACTACTTAATCTGTGGGAGGGCCTAGAGCAATGGGCTATGCCAAGTAAAAGTATGTTCAAGTCCAGCACAATGGGAAAGCAAGACAAGTAGAGGAAATGTGACATAAATTTAGCCTTAATCTACATTGCCAAGCTTTACAGAATGAGATGTTTACTGTCCAGAGAAATGGCCGGGTATGAATTGTGGGAGCAAGAGGTAGGAGATCCCCCCCATCAGTAGTAACCACATTTACATCTACGGATTTTCTCTGTGGTACCTTTACTTTCTCTCAGGTACTTGGCCAGCGCCTGAGGAAAGTACTCAGATGTGGGATTAAAAGGAGAATTCCCTGATAGAGCTGAGGTGCTCTTAGGTGGTTTAGGGAGCCACCAGAAAATGTATCCATGACAAATGGAAGGTGCTCTTAGGTGGTTTAGGGAGCCACCAGCAAAGGTTTCCATGACATATGGAAGGTGTCCGAGTGGCCGGCAGGGGAGCCGAGCCAGGGAAAACCCAGAATAGTATACAAGTTCGGGCTGTGTACCCAAAGCAGTGTGTAAGTCTGGGCTGTGTGCCTGGTGGGTTCAGAGCCTGAGGGCTGAAGTGTTGAAGAAGTGTTCTTGTTCCTTTTAATCTGCATTACCAGAAGTGTAGCCCAGTGGGGGTCCATCTATGCTTTCTTTGTTCTGTTTGGATGTGAATAAAACCACACTTTAGAATCCCATTTCTGGTATTGGGCATTACAGTTATTGCTTCCTGTGTTCAGAGTTACTTGGGTGCCCCTGTGCAGAGTAGCCAAACCTAGCCCTTGTGCCGAGTAACCTATTCCTCCCCGAACCCAGTCCCTACCTGGTAATGTTGTCAGATTCAAACAGCATACTGCATGTCATCTTGCAAAAGGCAGGGGTTGGGGGCTTACACATAACTTGGCCATTTTTGCATATTTTGACACAACATTTTCAACATGATCTTTTGGGGACCACACCACATCAACAATATTAGTGGAATTCCACAAATCTGGCCCGAAAGGTGATTTTGTGGTTGCTTGTTGAAATCACCAATTGGGCAGGATTTGATCATTTTCACCATCATTGTTCATGAAGTGGGGTCATAAGAAGGCTATGTTGAAAATTTGGTGTCAGAATATGTAAAAATGGCAACGTTATGTGCACGCACTGAAATGTTACACACTCACTCGTAACTTTGGTAATTTTAAATATTTTCACCCCAAATGTTCAGCATAGCCATTTTTCCCCCTCAGTTCATGAACATGACAGCTGCCATTTTTCAAATCCTAGATAAAATGTGTTTTCGCACCTGTGGCATACAATGATGTTGCGGTGGCATGGAAAGACATTTTGGAGGGGATTTGAACATTCTCAGCAAGGCATTCATGAGGTGGGGTAATAAAAATACAATCTGGTTACTGTTTTTGGCTGAAATGCAAGTGCAGGGCCTCTAAGGCTTTGCATTTCCATGGCAGCATACATGTATGTATCTATGGAGGGATGGGAGTGCAGGGCCCAGATGGCATTGTGCTCCCACAGGCAAGTGAGGATTTTATTATACTATCTAAAAAAGCAAGGAAATGACTTTCAAAAACTGTGTCAATGCACCAGATAGGGTATTATAATGCCACAAAAGTGGGGAAATGTAATGATGTTAGGGTTTCAATCCCTCCCAATATGCAAAGGAAAAATCATTAGGGTTTTGGTCTCTGGTGTGTTGGAGAACCAGAGGTGGGGTCTTTCTTGGGGTTGTCAACCTAATACTTCCTCACCCCTGTGGGCCTGGCATGAAGAAAGAAGATCATGTGTGATGCTTGCTCATGGAATGGGGTGGGCATTAGGTTGACAACCCCAAGGAAGACCCACCACTGATTCACCAAGACTCGGAGACCCAAAACCTTAATGTTTTTCCTTTTGCTGCTTGGGAGGGGGAGGCATTAGGGTCAGAAACCCTAACATTACATTTCCACATTTGGGGCATTATATGTGTGTGTGATATATATATATATATATATATATATTTATATATATATATATATATATATATCTTGCTGGTGTGGTCTCGCCAGTATAGTTAGGGTTGAGTAAGCCATTTAACGTTAAACCCCAAATTGTGCACCTTAATAACTTTGCAGCTGTTCAACAGATTTGCATACAATTTGGCACGTGTGGTCTTGTATGGTAGATCTCTTAATCTGCCAAATTGTGTTTCGATCGGACTTGCGGTTTCCATGCAGCGAAGCACCAAACAACGCTTTTTTCGCTTTTTTGCTCACATTTTTGCTGATTTGTGCCCATCGTGCTGCAGCCACACCATATGGTATTTTGGTTTGATATTCTCAGGGTAGAAAGACATTTCATCAAAGAACAATCCAGCATTGGTTTGATGTAAAAATATTAATCTGTTCCAAAGTTATTTAATCTTGAATTTTCAGGGTGTGAGGATGCTCAGCTCACTCCAAGAGTTATATGTATGTTTTGTGAAAGAGGATTGGGCTCATGATCCAAGGTTTTGTCAGCTCATGAATGAGGGATTTATAAAATCATTAAATCGAGCAGGAATCTTCATTCTGCGAGCCATTTTGTTTTCATTTTTCACCCAAACAAAATGTTGTAGCTTGCCCATGAGTGACAGCTTCCACAAATAAGACATGGGTTTTGTTCAGGGTGATGACCTCAACAAACCCATGCCTTTGGTTTCCTTTGTTTTGGCCCCAAAACTGCCATTTTAGAGTTTTAAAATTCTTCTTTCGTGATTCGCTCCTGATCCTCTTTCGCAAGGTTACAAAATCCCCATTAGTGAGCCGATCCTGTTTCACATGGTAGCAAAATCCTTGATTGTGAGTTAGGACCAGGTGGTCCTATCTCCTGAACAAAGACTGGCTCACGAACAGGAATTTGTCACCTGAGGATTGAGTTTTGAATCCTTTTCAAGGTTGACAAACTCCCTTTTGTTAGGGTGTCAAAATCCTTATTTGTCAATTCACAACCAGTTGGCCCTTCTCATAAACAAGGATTGACTCATGAAAGGGGATTTTGTCAGCTCGTGAAAGGGGATTTTTTTTTAATTCCTCGTTCGTGTGCTGTCAAAATTCCCTTTTGTGAGCTAATCCACTTTCACAAGCTGACAAAATCCTTGATGCTTTTTTTCTATGTCATATGGTTCGTGAGATAAAAGCAATTTAGCATTCCAAGTGCTCATTTTCTGCTCCGAGGCCCATTATTATGCATACATTCTTTCTATTCACTGTGTTTCTCAATGCAACTTTTGGGGGAAAAAAAGGGTCTGCTCTTCTGTTACTATTACAGCTAGTGTTTCTACTTGTGTTTCTGTAACCATTTGTGATAGCGTTCCCGTCCACACCACCGTGTGCGTTACCCTTTGTGTTTCTGTTTACGCTTGCATTTGTGTTACTGTTACCATTTGCCTTTCCATTACTGTTTCTGTTTGCGTTTCATTTTGTGTCACCATGTGTATTGCCATTAGCGGTTGCATATGCGCTTCCTTTTGCATTTGTGTTTCCTTTGGCATCATCATTGGTGTTACCGTTAACATCTGCATTTCCAGTTGTGGTACCGTTACCATTTGCCGTTTCCAATCGTGCTTGCGTTTGCATTTCCATTTGTGTTACTGTTCACTTTGGCATCATCGCTGCTGTTACTGTAATTGTTTGCATTTCCAATTGCATTACTATTACTGTTTGCATATTCATCACCGTTTGCATTTCTGTTTGCCTTAGCATTTGCGTTTCGGTTGCGTTCCATTGTTGATTGTGCTACTGTTTCCTTTTGCAGTGCCGTTGCCTTTACCATTTGCATTTCTGTTTGTGTTTGTGTTACCATTTGCATTTTTCTGTTTGTGTTTACTTTGGCGTTAGTGTTTCTGTTCCTATTTTTGTTACCGTTTGCGTTTCTGTTGCTGTTAGCGTTTGCATTACCATTTCTGTTTTCATTAACGTTTGTGCTTGCGTTTCTCTTACCGGTTGCGTTATCATTTACATTTGCATCACCATGTGTGTTACCATTTGTGCTTGCATTTGCTTTACCATTAGCGTTACTGTGTCACAAAAAATCACATGGTGGGAGCGTGGGGCCTTGTTTGCGCTGGCATTTGCATTACTGCTACCATTTGCGTTTCCATTACTGTTTCTGTTTGCATTTTATTTTGCATCACCGTGCATTACCATTTGTGTTTGCATACACACTTCGTTTGCATTTGTGTTTCCTTTGGCATCATCATTGAGGTTACTGTTAGCATTTGCATTTCCAATTGCGGTACTATGACCATGCGCGTTACCATTTGCTTTTCCATACGCACTTGTGTTTGCATTTCTATTTGTGTTACTGTTTGCTTTGGCCTCATTGTTGCTGTTACTGTAACTGTTTGCATTTCCAATTGTGTTACCGTTGCTGTTTGCGCATTCGTCACCGTTTGCATTTCTGTTGGCCTTAGCGTTTGCATTTTCGGTTGTGTTTCCATTGTTGATTGCATTACTGCTTCCTTCTGTGGTGCCATTGCCTTTACTGTTTGCATTTCTGTTTGTGTTCATGTTACCGTTTACATTTTTCTTACCGCTTGCTTTTCCGTTGGCGTTAGCGTTTATGTTACTGTTTTTCCCGTTTGTGCTTCTGTTGCCATTAGTGTTTGCATTACCATTTGTGTTACTATTTCTGTTTTCATTAATGTTTGTGCTTGTGTTTCTCTTACTGTTTGTGTTATCATTTATGTTTGTGTCACCATGTGCGTTACCGTTTGCACTTGCGTTTCCGTTAGCATTACTATGTCACAAAAAAAATCACATGGTGGGGAACCACATTCTATTCACTATTTATAGTGCTCATTCTCAAAAAGAAGGGAAATTCATGGCAAAAAAATACATCTAATGCATCAGTTAGGGTTGTTCCACAGTGACAAAAGTGAGGAAATTTGATGTTAGGGTTTCCACCCCCTTGCACCCCACCCCCACCCTGCCCCTACCAATAGGCATCAGGGTGTGCGTTGTGTCATCAGTCTAACTCTCACCCCATTCCTCTGTTGCACCACCTCAGCTTGTTTACACATGGGATGGGGTGAGGTTAGGAACCGATGACTTAGCCACACCTGATGTGATGAGGGGGCTGAGTGAGGTGGGTCTGGGGATGAGAACCCAACATAGAATTTCCCTCACTTTGTCGCCATAACAACCCTAACTGATGCATTAAATGGAGTTTTTTTGCCATAAAAAAAAAGATATATATATATACATATATATATACACACACACACACACATGTTTACTGGGTAAGTACACTGATCCAATGCATTGTTTTCAAGCATGACCTGGGCCATGAAGATGGCACATAGGTAATACAGACAGTACAATTACATAGGTTAAGATGGTACAGAAAATATTTCATTGGAAATAAAAATAAGTGCAAGTGCAAAATACACAAAGTTCAGGCCATGGGATGTAAATGTTCAGTAGAGTACAATACAACAGATCTAATCTAGCATAGGTATAGAGAATTTGGGACACAGAACACATTAAATCACCCAGTGTGGCTATACAGTATGTATGTATAAATATATATATATATATATATATATATATATTGCAAAAACTCTGGTAATGCATCAGTTAGGTTAATAGTACAGTGAAAAAGTTTGGAAATGTGCTGTTAGGGTTCATAACCCTAACTCTGCATCCCCTCACCCCCCCCACACACACATACAAAACACATGCAAGATTGTAAGACACTATATCATTCTGTCACATCTGTAACCACAATAATTACACACTGTACTTATTTCACATAACACTATGTAATGAAACACCAAATATAGTATCATAGACTATACTGCCAGCACGGTATGATGACACATTATTGCTGGCATATCGTCTTCATACAATGAGACTTAGTCTGTACATATTTTCACAATACTGACTTTTATATGCCACTATTCAACAATTGAGTTGCTGCAGGCTACCACATGGGCATGTAGTAGCAGGAAAGATAGAGATGACACATACTACTTTTAAGATACTGCTCAAGTGTGAAACTAGCACCATCATTTGTTGTTATACTGCTACATTACCTGGAAATATTCATTAGCAGCATGTTACTGTTAGCTTTGGATGTTACAACTGTTGCTTTCACAAGTTACTTGTAAACTATACTAAAAATAATTACTTTTATTATTACAACCATTTGTTATTAGGACTGACTCACTCTATTAGAAAAAGAAGTACAAACATCCAATGACTGTTGGTAGGTATACTAACTCTCATTTCCAAGTAACTATCTGTGGATAACATATTGTGTGTTACATCACTTCTTCACTATTCGAATAAAGGCATCTGCTTAAATCTTGTTATTGCTATTTGTAACACAAAAATGCTTACTGTGGGGCATCACCATGATTGCCCAGCAAGCGTGTCTACCCCTAAGGCACTATGATGGTGGCAGAACTCGTACAGTTGGTGACCCATGATGATGGATGTCTTGCAGTACATTTAGAGAGTTGTACATTACTTCTGTTACCTGATGCTGGTTGGCTCTGATTGGATGTGTTGCCATGGCCCTTCCCCTGCATGCGTGTGTGTATGTGTATATGTGTGTGTGTGTGTGTGTGTGTGTGTGTGTGTGTGTGTGTGTGTGTGTGTGTGGTGGGAGGAATGCAGAGTTAGGGTTTGAACCCTAACAGCACAGTTCCATACTTTTGTACTATTAACCACCTAACTGAAGCATTAACAGAGTTTTTACAATGAATATATCTATATATAGAATATATATATATATATTCATGGCAAAAACTCAGTTTAATGGATCATTTAGGATTGTTCCACAGTGACAAAAGTAAGAAATTCAGTGTTAGGGTTTCCACCCCTTGCACCCCATGCCCACCCTCCCCACCAACAGGCATTGAGGTGTGCATTGGGGTCGTAAGCCTAACTCTCCACGCCATTCAATGTGTAAATAAGTTCAGGTGGTGCAGTATAGGAGAATGGGATGAGAGTTGGGACTGATGACCTGCGCACACCCACGATGCCTGTTGGTGGGGATTGGGGTGGTATGGGGTGCAATGGACAACCCTAACACTGAATTTCATCACTTTAATCACTGTAGAGCAACCCTAACTGATGCATTAAATGGATTTTTGCCATGAATTTCCTTCTTTTTGAGAGAGTGCACTATAAATAGTGAATGGAATGTGGTGGTGGGAGCATGGGGCCCTTTGGGTCCGCACTCCCACCATGTGAATTTTTGTCACTTTGCTGTGCAAAAACTGTATGACAACTGAAATGAAAATTGGTAAATGAAGACATGTACCATAGCACAGCAAGAGTCCAGAATTGTGTGTACATCCGTTCAATGGTCACACAGCACCACGAGCAAGCAATGTAACATGCACAATTCAGCAACCGTAAGTGCCAGTGACCCAATAATTGTCACAGTCAAAGATGTATTATAAATCTTTGTACATTCCAAATGGCAGGCAAATCAGACACATAGTTCAGAAGTTATTGAAGCATAATGAACCACATTTTTCAACCACACACTGGCTGCGCCATTCATAGCGGAAGGCATTGCTGAAAAATAATATTTTACACTGCACTACGCAAATGCAAAAACCTCAAATGGTAACATTATTGTTTATTGAATAGTATTGGAATTACAATCCTTTGAGTCATAGACTCATTTGCAAAGACTCCACATCAAATAAAAGTAAAAATATAGAGTAAACATACACAAAACTATATATATAGGTATCACAACTATACAACTGCATTGTAATAATACAAGGTCTTATAGTTTTGGACTTAGCTTATATTGAGGATTACAACAACTGGGAGCACACAGAAAGTCAGTGCCAGTGCTAAGACGGATACAATATCGTAGGATCTTGAAGGATCCCAAGTCATAATATCCAGATGGGGGGACATAGGAGGGGGGTGGCATTAGACTAACCATTTGCTATAGGATAATGTACAGCGATAGAGTAGGTACCTGTGTAGCATTAATGCAAATGGTGATGGAAACAGTGAAGTAAAAGCAAATAGTAATGCTAACAGTAACACAAACACAAGCGCAAACGGTAACGCACACGGTGATGTAAACAAAAACGATAACGCAAACGGTAAGAGAAATGCAAACATAAATGAAAACAGAAATGGTAACGCAAATGCTAATGGCAACAGAAATGCAAACATTGATGAAAATGGTATTGCAAATGCTAATGGCAATGGAAATGCAAACGCAAACAGTAATGAAAATGGTAACATAAATGGAAACAGTGACACAAACGCAAACAGAAACGCAAACGGTAATGGCAATGGTGATGCAGAATGAAACAGTAATGCACTCGACAATGGAAATGCTACCAAAAATGCAAACGCTAAGGTCAACTGAAACACAAATGGTAACGAACATGCAAACGGCAATGGTAATGCAATTGGAATCGCAAACAGTTACGATAACACCAACGATGATGCCAAAGGAAACACTAACACAAATGCAAATGCAAACGCAAATGGTAGTGCAAGCGGTCATGGTAATGCAATTGGAAATGCAAAAGCTCATGGCAACACCAACGATGACACCAAAGGAAACACAAACACAAATAGAAATGCAACGCATAAGCACAAATGCAAATAGCAATACACACAGTGAAGCAAAAGTAAGCATAAAAACAAAAACAGCAACAGAAATGCAAATGGTAACAGTATACACAAATGCAAGAACAAACACAAGCAAAAGAAGTAGCACCACGGTGGCGGAAACAGGGCGCTAATGCAAGCGGTTATGGAAAAGCATAAATGGTAACAGTGACAGTGACGTAAATGCAAGCGCAAATGCAAAGGGTAATGCACATGGTGATGTAAACAGAAATGCTAACGCAAACAGTAATGGAAATGCAAGTGGAAATCCTAACTAAACAGTAACACAAACACACATCCTTTTGTTTCCCAAAAAGGTGCATTCAGAAACACAGTGAATACAAAGAATGCATTCATGATAATGGCCCTCTGAGCAGAAAATGAGCACTTGGGCCCAGATATTCAAACTGTGCCATTCTGAGGCGCAAGCCCTGCGCTGCTCAAAATAGTTGCTTGAGGGGTGTGGCGGCGATATTCAAAGAGTTGCGCTGATTGAGCAACTCGCTGAATATCACCCCACCAAGACCACTGTGCATTGCGCAGTGGAACTGCGCCACCGCAAGTTGTCAGAGTTGAGCATTAAACTTGCGATGGCGCAAGTACCATTGCGCCATGTGCAAATTTCCGATATTCAAAGGTGACATGCAAATGGGGCCATAATTCATACAAAGGCGGGGGGCCATTGCATCTATTTATACCCCTGTTGCATCCTCATCTTGTTAGATGCGCCGATCCCGAGGACTTGCGCCTGGCGCCCCTGCCAGGCAGCAGCCGTCGAGGACTGGCCACCCTGCAGCCCGATGGTGGCGGTATGTGTATACCCTCTTCCCCTTAACATCTCCGAAGCCGATCGCGGGCAGTATGTCTGAATACATCCCCCACACAGCTCCTGATGCCCGATCGCGGGCAGTATGTCTGAATACATTCCCCCACACAGCTCCGATGCCCGATCGCGGGCAGTATGTCTGAATACATTCCCCCCACACAGCTCCGATTCCGATCGCTGGCGGTATGTCTGAATACATTCCCCACAGCTCGAAGCCCGATCGTGGGCAGTATGTCTGAATACATTTCCCCCACCCACAGCTCGATGCCGATTGCGGGCAGAGCGTGAAACAACCCCTCAGTGCCCGATCGCGGGCAGAATGTAAAAGCCCCCCACCGAATATCTCCCTGGTGGTCCAGTGGACGTAATGCCCGATCGCGGGCAGAATGTCAGATTCAACCCCAAACATCTCCCTGGTGTCTAGTGTCCCCACCCACCACCCACAGCCCCTCCACCCCTCCCCCTGGCAGCGGCTGAGCAGCATCCCACCACCTGCAGCCCACCGCCCGCCGACTGACTGTCGCAGGGCTGCCGCGTCCATTGGTGCAGAGCTACAGCCAGTGCAGCCCCCCATTATAACAGTCCAAATTTGTGAATGATGTTCTTCACAAATCTGAATATCATGCTGATATAAACTGCGCCCATAGGGCCGCAAATGATACTTGCACCATTTTTCCTGATGCAAATTGCCTTGCATCCTGAGCTGTCTTTTGTGAATATGGCCCTATATTCTTAGGAACCATTTTTATAAATGTAAAGGTGCCAGAACATCTGCACCATAGCCACCACAGACTGATGAGACCTGAAGGACTCCACGCAAATGATTACACCAGTCTCAGAACCGCTGCTTGCCCATTGACACTAAAGATAAAGCCTTCCCCCTCCTTCATTCATGCACGAGTTTCCCTCCATTCCCAGTTCAGGAAAACCACCTCCCTGTCTCCCCCTCTGCTGAAGCCAGTGCCCCGTCTCATACCCAAATATATCCACAGCAAAGGATATGTAACCATTTCACTTCTGGCTACTGGCCCAACCCTGCCTTCCTCCTGAGCCAACCACCTTAAACTGACTAAATTAGCAAGCAGTGGGGAGGGTCTGAATAAAACTAAGTCAGTGAAACCATGAATTGCACAGAGACTTAGGTTTTATCAGCCCTTTTCTCCTTTACTCATAACTTTTAAATTTCATTATATATTTTGCCTCAAATTTTACTAAAGTGCAAGTTTACACCTTCTATCATGATCTCAGTAGGGCATAATTTAAATCCCACCTGAAATATGTTTTTGGGCTCACGCATTCAGTCACTGGAAGGCAGTCAGGCAAGGTGGAAGAGAGTTTTGATAGTTACTGCCATCGAGAATACATACCCTTTGCCATGGGTGTCGGGGGGAGTGGACACTGGGTGCAGCAGAGGGTGGGGATGGGGTAGTTTTCTTTAAACTGGGCTACTTGGGCTGGGGAGGATGGAGACTGGGCATGTACTGTATGAGGGAGGAGAAAGTGTTTATATTTAGTATCAATGGGCAAAAAACAGAGAAGAAAAAGAACCCTAGCTGAGATGTGAACCCAGTCTGACTGGACTACCATTCTGTTCGCTACCATCTGTGTCACAAAGGCAACTGTAAATCTTGGACTCCCAAAAGCACCTTACTTTTCTGTAATGCACAACATGGTGCTACAGTTCATTGCATATTTAGTTCAAAGGGTTTGGTGTGCACATACAGTATATGGAACTGAATGGGCAAGTAGCCAGCACTGGAATTTGCTTACTTCTCAGTGATGGGGAGAGAGTGGTTTTGTGGAGCCAGAGGTAGGGGAGCAGGGTTTGTCATCTAAAGGGCAAGGGCTAGGGGGTTGAGGAGTGGTAGGAGTACTACATGGGTGGTGTTAGTTATTCTTTTTTTAACCAGTTTTTGGAAAAAAAAAAAAAGAAACCCATTGCCTGTCAAAGTTGATGTGGGCACCAGGAACTTTGAA
Source organism: Neoceratodus forsteri (assembly GCA_016271365.2). NCBI lineage: Eukaryota > Metazoa > Chordata > Ceratodontiformes > Ceratodontidae > Neoceratodus > Neoceratodus forsteri. The sequence continues at coordinate 729,290,710 of CM057453.1, forward strand.
AGTTTCACAAACTGCAAAGTTCCCATCTTTGAACCAACTTTGGTGGTGAGTTTTAATTTTCTGCCATCTCTACCTGTAAATTATCCACCAAAAAAGGTGCTGTAGAACAAGAAGGCATGCTATGAAGCTGGAGGGGGTCACTTAAGGAGGGATGTGAGGAAGTACTTCTTCACAGAAAGGGTGGTGGATTCATGGAACAGCCTTACAGTAAAAGGGTATGGTCGAGAACAGTGATGGGGTTCAAAAATGCCTGGGACAGGTACAAGAGAATTGTAGGGGTAAGGGAATGGGGGAAGAGATTGTGCTGTAGATCAAGCAGGGTCTGCAGCAAAACAAAGGTTAAAAAACAAGAATGGGGAGACTGTGTGGGCCCAGCAGTCCTTATCTGCTTTCATATTCTATGTTTCTATGTTTCTATCCTCTGGCAGCAGAACACTACTGTTCACTCACCAGCCATCTATGTGAGAACTGATCAATAAACACTGGGTATTTACAGGAGGCTGCCATGTTGTAAAGCTGCTGCTGTTGCCACAAAGTTGCCTTGCCAAGAGCCACTACTATAGGTCAGGTTTTCACCAGGGAACACGCATAAAGGCATAAAGGCTATAGGGTCTCAGTGGTTTACATCTTCAACTGCCACTCATAGACTGCTGCCCTCCAGTTGGCCCATAAACAAGGTGATGCCTCAGTACTGCCACACCCCAAATCAATTAGGGCAGACTTAGATGCCCACTGCTTGCAACAAACCAAAACTGTACTGACATTTCTCAGAGAGCGGTACTATGAGGTGGCGGCCCAGGCTGCTCATTTATGAGTGTATCAAATTCGCAAGCAAAGGAAAAGTGTAACAATCCCAGTGATCGTACACCCCACCACGGGGGCTAGACTCATGCAGCTCCATGGGATAGCCAATGCATTCGGTACACGTTACCAAAACCTCAAAACTCCTGAGCAGACAGCACCTCAAGCAGGAAGCTATAACAACATTCCTCGACACACTCTCTTTGCCTCATCTCACAGTGACCAGGGATCCCATCTCACAACTCTGATAACCAGCATGGAAATTAAGATGGCCATCAGCCACTCCAAGACTCAGAAGGTCCTGGGACCCGATGGTTTTGGAGCACAATTTTATAAAACAGCCAAACAGTACCTGGTTGCTCCTTTATTTAGGATGTTTAATGACACCCTAGAAAGTGAGTCTCCTCCCCTGTCTTGGTCATACACCGTTATATAAGTAATCCCCAAGCCAGATAAGAACACCCATGTCTGTACCCCAAGCAGACCAATCTCAATACTTAATGTCGACTATAAGTACTTCATGGGTATCCTGGCCTGAAGATTAGATCAGGTCTTTCCATCCTGATTGGGCTCAATTAGACCTGGTTTCTGCACCCTTGAACCACCATGGACAACACTAGATGTGCCCTGCACCTCATCTATGAGATGCAGAGTAGCAACTTAGAATTGTACCTAATCAGTCTGGATGCCGAAAAGGTGTTTAAATGGGTCTCTTGGTCATTCCTGTACTCAGCTATGGAGCAGCTGGGGTTCCCCACTTCCCTTGATTCAACTATTGCAGAACATCTACAAGTCCCCAAAAGCATGTGTCAGGGTCAGAAGGCATCATTCTACTTATTTACTACTCCCAAGAGGAACCAGACAGGGCTGTCCCTTCTCATCCTTCCTTTTTGCAGTATTTATTGAACCCTTGGCACAAGCAATATGGGAGTCTAACTCATTTAGGGATGGACAGAAGACTGTGTGGCATTATATGCTGATGATGTACTACTGTACTTGCGTGACCCGGATAACTCATTCCTGGCAGTAGCCCACATTCTGTATGCATTCGGACAGGTTTCAGGATACAAATTTAACACTACTAAAATGGAATCCCTCACTATTCATTATTGCCCTTCCCTGAATATCAGATGACAGTTCCTCTTGCAATGGGCTATGAATAAAAGAAAATATCCCAGAATATATCTATCCTGGAAGCTGGCCCAGTCCTTCCAAAACAACTATATCCCTTTTACTACACAACTGATGCAAGACCTGTTACACTGGAATACTCTCCCACTCGCCCTCTCCAGACACGTGGGGGTCATTCAGAGGGTTACCCTTTCTCAGCTATTGTATCTATTCTAAAATATGCTGATTCCCCTCCCACTCTCAGCTTTTTGCAAATGGAATAGACAGCTATCTCTGTTCATGTGGGCAGGTCAGAGACCCCAGGTCTGATTGCAGACTTTGTGTTTACCTAAATCTAAAGCGGATGCTCTCACTTCCAAATCTTCAGCTTTAGTACTGGGTGACTCAGGTCAGCTACATCACCCTGAGACAAATGAATGTTCCTGGGATTCCTGCATTGGCAAGACACGAAGGATGCACTGTTCCCATTCCTTGACTTCATTACAGCCCTACCTACTCTCGGGGGTACACCTCCTGCTGGAGGAGATGTGGAGAATGGAGAGCACATCACACTCATGTTAGGTGGGACTGCCCTGTCCTTTGCCCCTTTTCCAATTTTTATGTGCAGAGCTAGAAGAACTCTTTGGGAGACCATTTAACCTAACCACTGAGGGTTTCCTTTTACTTCAATACCACGGGGGTTCCAGGGCTCAGATACCCACTACTTTGTTGGGTTTATTGCTTACTGCAGCCAAAAAATTGCTCATCCCGTCATGGCTGACCCTGCAGATCCCAATACTGACTGCTTGGCATAATACAGTTAATGACATTTGCAGAATGGACATAATTTACTATATAACTTCTACCTAGACTTTAGCAAGGCTTTTGACACAGTCCACACAAAGATTAATAAACAAGTTAGCCAGCCTGGGAGTGGGTCCCAGGATGGTAACCTGGGTAAAAAGTTGGCTGGACAACAGGATGCAGAGGGTAATAGTAAACGGAGTCCACTCTGAGGAAAGGGGGGTTACTAGTGGGGTACCGCAGGGTTCAGTACTGGGACTGGTCCTCTTTAATGTCTTTATAGGTGACATTGCAGAGGGGCTGGAAGGAAAAGTATGTCTCTTTGCAGTTGACACAAAGATCTACAACAGGGTTGATACACAAGAGTGTGTGTGGAAAGGATGAGAAGGGACTTGGCAAGGTTGGAGGACTGGTCAAAATTATGACACCTTAGATTCAATGCAAAGAAGTGCAAAGTAATGCACCTAGAAAAAAAACCCAGGGGAAGAGCACACAATGGGGGGGGGGGGAGGTTACTAACAGCAAGGAATGGGGCCTGGGGATAGTCATATCAGATGACCTAAAGATAGGCAAGCAATGTGAGAAAGCAATAAGGAGGGCTGGGGGCATACTGGGATGCATAGGGAGAGGCATCACCAGTAGAAAGCAGGAAGTTGTTATCCCTCTGTACAGACAGCTGGTGAGACCCCATGTGGAGTATTGTGTGCAGTTCTGGCCCACATCTCCACAAGGACATAGACAGGATGGAGGCAGCCCAGAGGAGGGTGACTAAAATGGTACAGGGTCTGCAACAAGAGCCGTATGAAGAGAGACTAAATGAGCTTAATAAGTATACCTTAGAGGAAAGCGGGGGGACATAATAAAAACATTCAAGTACCTCAAGGGAATCAACAAAGTCCAAGAGGGTAGCATCTATCAGAAAAAGAGATGTACAAGAACAAGGGGGCACAATTTGAAGATAGAGGGCTGACAGCTCTGGGGCAATGTGAGGAAGTATTTTTTCACAGAGAGGGTGGTGAACACATGGAACGGCCTTCCAGAGGAGGTAGTGAGGTCAAAAACAGTGAGGGAATTCAAGAATGCATGGGACAGACATAAGGCAATTCAAGTGGGGGTAGGAGGAAGTAGGCTGTTGGTTAACTAGGATCTGAAGCTTATCAAAAGTTAGAAGAAGGCAGACTGGGTGGGCCAAATGGTCTATATCTGCCACCAAAGTCTATATTTCTGTGTTTCTAATAACCTCCTACCTTAGTGACAGAGCAGTGCTCTGCTCATCTTGATGGACCTTGTGGATACTGCATGTGATGAGCAAGAACAGAGCGTTTGTCCCATAAAGCATACCAATTAAGTGTGCCACTTTCTATGGTGGGAGAGTCCTGACATTCTTTACATCTGAGCCCACAGAAGCTAACGTGGGTAGCGGCCCCTTCCCTTTCAAAAAAATTGAGCATAAACCTTTTCTAGATCTTACCCTTTTCCTGGATTAGTGGATTGGAGAGATAAACCCATCCCCATGGGCCTCCTCTTCCACCTCAGTTAGGTATCAACAGTGGATGTAATACTATATGGAGGCTTAGGTAAACTAACTTATGCTTTTCACTGTATACTCAATAGTCACCCCATGCTGGACCAAAGGGTTCGACCTATGTCTTTTGTACTGACCCTTCTTTGGAAATGTGCACATGTAATAACTACACTTGACTGCATTCAACAGTTTGTATACAACTTTATTTCTGCATTATTAATGGATCGTGTAGACTATGAAAATGTTCAATAAAAGCTATATTGACAAAGACTGCTGCCTACCTGTCTCAGCTAGTTACAACAAGGCAGTGTGCAACTAACATTACTGGGGTGGAACTGAGAGGTGTGATGGCTAGTTGGCAATAAATTGTTCAAAATGTAGTTTTTATAGGAAAGTACTACCTTCCCAGTGCTGTCAGGTGGCACACCATCTGAGTGAGACTTGCTTTTTGAGAACCAAGTCGTACTGCAATGCTTAGAATTGGTTTTAGGATAAACAATTCAATAGGTTTCTCAACCATTTTAAGACTGCTTAGCAAAGCTAAAAACAGATTTCTTGTTGGCAATCTACTGGCGTGGTAATAACTAGAAAAGGTGAACTTCACTGTTTTGCCCACTCCGAGGGAAAAACACAGTGGGGTGCTGACTACAGTACATCTGTAATGTAATGCTAAGGATCACATAAGGATCACTAGCATTGCATTACTGGAACTACTAGCTGGTTCCCAAATTTGTCTCTCAGTAGCATTCATCTGCCCCCACTCACAAGCACATGCAACTCCCGGTGAAGTAATGCAAATATTAATTAACCCATGTAAGTCTCCCTCTACCATCACATTCAAAGACCCACCAGCGTCAGCCACCTCCCCTGCCCGTCCCAGTAAATATCAAAGCCCCCCACGCTCTAATGCCCACCACCCCACTCCCTTGTCCCATTCACCGCATCACATGATACAGCAAGTTTTTGCTTATATAGCACCTCATGGTGGATGATACTGCCATTGCCTGCACAACACCATGACATTTTAAATCTGAGTTACTGTAAAATGCTTTGTACACGTTCTTGGAATTCAAGTTTGCAGGCCTTTTTATTCATAACTATTTTATATGACATTTTTTTTTTATGTTTTTATACAAGTGCAAATTTCCCCTCTCTCACCACCACAGTGAGTCAACTGTTCAGTTACCTTCAAATATGTACTGTATTCAGGGTTTCAGTGATTAACCTAAAAACACATTTGGGAGAATTTTAAAGGTGCCACCTCTTGTAGTTGTGAGGGACGGGACTTGCACTTTAGTGAAAATATTAAAAAAATAAAATAACTACAGATAAATGAAAAAAAATACCTGCCAAATTTTCAGCCAAGTGCATGTGCAAAGCTCTTGATCTAGAGAATTTTGTAGATTTCTGAGGCACTAGCAGTCAGTAGGAAGATGATGGATGGACAGGTTATTCAGTCATCCACAGTGGGATGCTATCTAAATACTATATTTTTCCTACAACAGGATGGGGTAAGTTGGACTGGGGTAGGATGGCGGGTGCCTGAAGTTGGGGACTTTGATATTTGCTGGGATGGGGTGGGTGGAGGTTGGGGACACAGGTGGGTTTTGGATGAAGCAGAAAGGGAGACTTGTATGTCTTAATAAATATTTACATTACTTTTCTGGGATGGGGAGGGGGAGGTTGGGGTGCTATGAGGGCAGGGTGGGGTGGGAGGAGACTTCAGTTTAAATGATCATGAGTGGTAAGCCAACAGAAGCAGATGATTTTTTTGCATTAGCTTGCTATGTAAGCTTTTTTGTTCATTTATTGTGATGTAAGTGTGGAATTATAACACAACAATTATACAATCACTGTACAATTTAGCCACAAATTAATTCAATACCCCTTATCAGGTTAATGCAATATCAGTGATTTTATAGTTTGTTTATAGAGGCACTTCGGCAGATAGTAGTAGCAGCAGCAGGAATTAAAGACAGGCATTTCAGCTGGTCAGAGTCCTTCTGTTGCACTTAGCTGGAACTGTACTAAAACAATAATGAACAATTATAGAATGAGATGGTTCTTTTTTTTTACTTTTAGTGAGGCATATAACAATGGTAACCTGGTAGATTCTGGTAGGTTACTGCAATGCCTTCAGGTTTTGTGGCAATGACCTTTGTTTGTGTCATGCAGATTCTACGCATTGGTAGTGTCTGGGAATTATATATATCAGTCACCTAGGGTATTATTTATACAGTAACATTTGTGTTAAACTGTCTCACTGACCAGTGGATTTAACATTTCTCATTGAGCTGCATATGTGTTGCTGGACCCAGCACAAATTCTTGCAACAATTGTTCCTAAGAGGCATTGTGGCAGAAATGCAAATGCATTCCAATTGAGTGTCAAAGACATTTTCTAAAAGTTGCTCTTGAACTGAAAATGTAAGTATAGAACAAAACATTATAATATGAGCTGCCAATGCATTTCAAACTTAAAAAAGATGCATAATCAACTCATTGGCGTGACAATTTAATGTGAATTGTACTGTAGTTAGTACTGCATCTTTAGAGGTAGCATTTTGCATCACAGAGATCCTATGTAAGGAATAAAGCTTGACAGAGTAGATATTATACCATGGTGATCAGCAAATGGGTGAGTTTCCTGCACAGAGCTAGCAGGCAAGCTATAAACCCCACATCTTCTTACAGGTATAATACTTACTCTGGGTGCCTGTTTCCACTTATAAGGTGGTTATGTATGTTAATAATAATGAACTAGCATTTAAGGTAAGTTCCAGTGCAGCCTGTCTTGCATGGTACTGTTGCTTTAAGGTCTCTAGAATTTAAGGTTGAGCACATTGTTCAGTGATTCATGATGCAGTGTGATTTCTAGTGGGATTCTATGAGGAGGCAACAAGCTGTGCTGCTTTCATATGCAGGGTCAATGTTTGGGACAGCAAGTGGGGGTATGCTCAAGTTAGACTTGAAAAGGCCTGCGTGGGTACATAGGAGCTGGAAGAAGCCTTTGTTTAAAGTGCCATACCTCTAGATACCCCCCAGTTCAAGCCCTGCAGGTGCTGTATGTAAAGCTTTTCATTCTGTTTTTGGGGATTAGAGGATCTGTTCTGTAGCCAGTGTTTCATATACTTATGTTAGGATAGTTGATATTAGATGGTGTTTTTAATTGTACTTGCTGATCACCATCAGCTGGGCAGCTGGTATCTGGGATGCTGCCACTGCAATGTGTGTGAACAAAAATGATGTAGAACACTCAGAATAACAGGTATATACATTTATTTCATGAATCCTTACAAATATTTCCATCAGATTTTAAACAGCAACAATGTGGAACAGTGCATAAATAACAGTGCATTACAACTACTCAAGACACTCCAAACTGACCCCAACATTTTACGTAGCCATTTCTCTTCAGCTAAAGGGTAATGGCCTGATTCTATTGTCCCTCTTTTAATGTAGCAGCTTTGCTGATGTCACTAACTGCTCCTGGATGACTCCAGTCAATGGCCCACCTCCCAGTTATCATAGGAGGGATCCAAATGGGATGAAAGTGATTGTGCTGCACCAGTTAGAGCAATAATTTGAGCAAGTGACCCAGTTAACCTTAACAATATTGCCAAGTGTGTGCTGCAAGCTGGTGTTGTTGCAGCTCTAAGATTCCAGGGTAGCTCTACTACACCAAAGGAAATAAAGAAAGCCGTGCACACAGCTGTGACTGGGTGCTTGTAAAAGTCATATGAAGCAAGCAGAAGAAACAAGCACCCCATGATATCAGAAAATGCGTAGTTTATTCCCAATCAAAGTGCAAATACAGCAATGCAAGCAGATCATTTATCCAAAAAATGATACTGGTCCACAGGATTAACATTTGACAAGCTCCAGTGTTTCAAGGTACAAAGCGTCTTTGTCAGGCTACATTGCATGCTACTGCTCTGGACACCAGGTTCATTCAAATAGGTCTGTGTACTGTTTAAATGCGCTATGTACCACTGAAAGGGAGGAGGACAAGTTGGGGTATTTCCCCTAGGTAGTGCTGGGCGTGGACATTTCACAGATACTAGCATGGTGAGAAACTGAATTTGACTTCTTGGGGCAGAACATTTGTTTTAGTATGTTGCTAGGTATGTTTTTCTGTAGTTTGCAGCAGTGATGCATCATTTTCTGAGGTGCTGAGATTTCAGTTCTGTTGCTGCTTTAGTTATTTGTATTGCTTTATTTTGCCTTAATATTTTGTTTGATATGAGCATCTACTTTCCTTCAGAAAGGTCTATTTCTTTGTAGTTTTAATGTGTCATTTGTTAGTCTTGTTGTGGTATATACTTTTAATTGCTGTGGTACAGTGGTACCCAGTGTTGTGTTGTTTTCTGCGTTTCATGCATCACATGACTTTGCAGGATTTTGTGGCAGCCAGTGATGCAGTGCCCATTTTGTGCTGCAGAGATGCCTATACTTAGATGCTGCCTCACTTCCATCCCATAGGTAGCTCTCGCAGTGCATTCACATTTTCAAATGGGTATGGCACTATTAAAGTCACCCTAGATCTTGCAGCCATTACATAAAAATCACCCCCTGAAAAACCACCTTTCCCTTTGCATAGCAGCTTGTACTTTGAGAAGTATTAAGGGGACACTTTAAGGAATAGGAGTCTGGAATTGCAGGTTACAGTCAGCAAAAGTTCCACAGTTATGTACCATTTTGTGTGTCTGCCAAATGAATGCTGGCTTTCAGACCTGGGAACTTGCTCTGGATCTTGGCAGCCATCACATATAATCACCCCCTGAAAACCACCTTTCCCTTTGTGTAGCAACCTGTGCTTTGGAGGGTTATTTAGGAGACACCTTGGGGAACATGAATCTGGAATTGCAGGTTAAAGTACTCAGAAATGCAAACGTTATGAGCTGTTTGATGCTTGTGAAGCAAACGTAGGGGCTGCGAGGAGACATTCTACAGTCCTTTACTGTAGCTGCACTTTGCATGACAAACATCACAAAGATACACACCTTGAGAAGCCTTTGATGATTATACTGTACAGAATAAATATACACAGACACTAAAAGCAAAGGTCAATATATTGTCTTTTTTTTACATTATAGTTTACAGTTATTTTAAACTACTATATATATATATATATATATATATATATATATATATATATATACTTATATGCAATGTGCGTGTGTGTGGGTGTATATATATATATATATATATATATCTTTTATAGAGGCACGGTCACACCCTATAGTTAGTGTTGAGTAGCTTGTTTAATGTTAAACCTCATTTTTTGCACCTTAATAACTTTTACGTTCTTGGTTGAAATAGCCTAAAATTTGGCATGTGCAGTCAGACTGCCAGAATTGCAAAGATAAGATTTGTGATGGCATCTTGTTCAGTTTCCAAGATACAGAGTGCCAAAAACAGAAAAAAACATATTTGGTTTCCTATACTTAACAACCTAGTGGACCATGCTGTTTTTTCTGTTTGTTCATTGCTGGGACACAGTTATGCCACTGATTTTTGGTTATGATAAAATAGAACTTTAGTACAGATATGTAGCAGCAACCATAAGAGTCATTCTACAGTTGTACCTGATGGCTCTGATTTTGGCCAGTGGACCACAGACCGACAGACTGGAAGTGAGGTATTGGGGGGCAAGCATGGTCGGGTTGAATATAGACAGCATTGCAGTTGCATTTGATCAGTTTTGTGAATGTGTCACTTTCTAGTAATGTGATGTCATATTACATATGCCAAACTCTCTGTAAAATCCTCAAGGGGCTGACCTACTTCTCTCCCCTCCCTCCCTCTCTGTATTTGTTGCTGAACTGCTGCTGGTGCCTTAGCTTAATGAGCTAAACGGTGAGAGGCTCAGGTGAGAGAGAATGCTGCTTCAGTTTGCAAGCATTGATCGCTCAACAGTTTTAGGCTGTAGCTCAAGATTTGTATAAATAAAACTAAAAACAAGTGCTGGGAAAAGAAAACAACAGAAACATGAGACTAGAAGGGCATTAGAAAATAAGAGGTGGGAGGGGCAAAAGCAGGACTCAAAATACAGCAGTAGTGCTTTTGAGGAGTGAGGGTCTTAATACTGTAGGACTAGTGTTCATTAGCTCTCACAACTTATTGTACCCCTCAGGATGCAGAACATTTTGTGTCCAGCTGCTTCTTGAAGCCTGCAATACATTTGCACAGTTGTTCTTGGCTTTATATTTCTGTCACTAGCTTGACTGTCCATCAAGGTGTTCGTATTAGGCTTGCAGAAATTTTCCTTAAACTGCTATCGATCAGACTGCCAATTTAAGATGACTAATCGCCAAGCCTCATTTTCTTTCCTATGCTGAGGAATATTTTCCATGGCCACAAATCTGCAGTGACCTCATGATCCTAGTTTAGTTTGAATTTTTAAGATCAGACAATTTATCCTCCTCTTCCTCTCATTTTGACAGCACAAAACCTCCGAATATCAGAGATCTCCAGAAAACATCAACAGACAGCTGATGCAGCAGACCTGAAACACTCGAAAACATTCATCTTCATACAGGCATCATCATACATTACCTGTGCACCAACAATGACATATAATGACCACAACTAAAGGCCAGCATCCAAAATCCATCCTCTCTCTTCATTACTGAGAGAGGTCATAACATGACTATTAGACTGTTGATCTCTCACCTTAGGATTCGGTTAATAAGATTGGGAATAAATTCCCATCGATATGAAGGCCATTCATTTTACATATAATAATATTACTATTAATTATATCATATCAGTATTAATACAGTTGCAGACAAAGCAAATGTCACGTCTTTGCTTTATCTGCAGCTGCATTTGTTTCTACAGTATTAGGGCACTCCATCTTCAGAAGCATTACTGCTGTATTTCAGGGTCTCACAACTGCCTCACCCACCTAGCAAGTTTCTTTTGTAAAGCCTTCCTAGCCCATTCTCCTATTCTTATGTTTCTTTTACCAGAATTTGTTTTAATTTTCTTTAAACAACTGTTACACTACAGAAACCCCTGAGCAGCGTGCTTGATCAGTACCTTGCATTATTGCTTGTGCACCCGCTCTCAGCATTTCATATCTCTGACAAGAAAAAAAAAAGAAGCAGCATCTTCTCTCGCCTGAGCTTCTTTCTCCTTTCAATTTATGAGGTAAGACACCAGCAGCAGGACTGCTACAGAGAGTGGAATGAGCTACAGTAGGGCTTATAACGAATTTAAAAATAAATCACACCAGTATAGTATTGGGCGACCGTGAGAATCAGTGTCACAGCACATGAGATTAAATGGGAGCTGTGATTTCCAGCCTGAACCAAAGCAAATTTAAAATGTGCAGAACTTGAAATGAATTAAAACTGGATCTGCATTACATTAGTAGACATCACAGTGACTCACTCATTAAAAATAATACAGATCCTGTCAGATTTGACACTGACAGCTACCTTATTGAGTAAGTTCGATACAGATTGACTTCTTTCCTACTGTCACTTCCAATCTAGCCAGCATGGGATGGTGCCACACATTTGTTGAGGCAGCTGCGTTTTGAAAAATAAAAAAATCCAAATTGATTCCTCACAAGCCAAAATGAATAACAGCATTGAAAATGATGCTAATTACAAACGTTTGCATGTATTAACTAGAACAAACATAATATTCAGTCCACTAGCTATTTAGCTGAAATTAACCCAGGGATGGATGCTGAACAGAAGTGAGCAATCATTAGGAAGGGGCTAAATGAGGCCATGAGGATGTGTTCCAAATCTCAGAGTAAGCAGTCCAGGTCAAAAAAACCTAGTTGGCTCAGCAAAGAGGTGGAGAGGAAGGTGAGGGAAAAAAGACTGGCCTTCATTAAGTTCAAAAAATCTGGGCATGAGGGAGGATAGAAGTGTTCAAAAGGTATCTAGGGGGTGACCAGGTCAGTCAGGGCAGCCAAGGCAGCAAAGGAGCTGAAGTTGGCTCAAGGAGGGAGAGAGAGGGGAAAGGGTTCTTTAAATACATAAGGAGAAGAGGAGTTGTAGGGATAACATTGTTAGAATCAAGAGAGAGGGAAGATGGGTGGAACAAAGGCAAGATTAGGCAGAGGCACTCAATGAGTATTTCTGCTCGATGTTCACGAAAGAAAGGGATGGCCCAACACCTCAGGGGAAAGGGGGCAAGGGTGAAGGGGGGACAGAGATAACAGACGGGGTCATCCAAGAGCATAGAGTTCTGAAGGGTCTAAAAGCCTTGCAGGTGGAAAAGGCACCAGGACTGGACAGTATACACCCATGGGTCCTGAAGGAACTGGCAGAGTTGTTGGCAGGCTCTCTGATGGACCTGTTCAACACCTCCTAGGAGACTGGGAATGTACCCAGGGACTGGAGGATGGCTCACATGGTGCCCCTTCACAAGAGTGGACCCAAGGACCAACTGGTAACTACAGACCTGTGAGCTTGACTTCCATAGTGGGAAGTTGATAGAGACTGTTCTGAAGGAGAGGTTGATAACCTTTCTTGATAGCAATGGCCTGCAGGATGAGAGACAACATGGGTTTGCCATGAGAAGATCTTGCTAAACTAACCTGGTCTACCTCTTACGACTGGGTCACTAAGGCAGTTGATAAAGGCCACACTCGGATGTCCTGTATCTGGACTTCAGCAGGTATTCGACTCTGTGCTGCACAGGAGGTTAATGAGCAAGCTGAGGGACATGGGGTGGGAGAAAACTGATGGGGTGGGTTGAGAGCTGGCTGCAGGGCAGACAATAGAGTGTAGTTGTAAGGGAAGGCATCAAGCCATGCTCAGTGACTAGTGGAGTACTACAGGGTTCAGTGCTGGGCACTGTTTTGTTCAATGTCTTCAATGGAAACATTGCAGAGGGGTCACAGAAAGATCTGCCTGTTCACGGCGACACTAAAATTTGTGCAAAATGGACAATGAGGAAGAGAGCAGGCACTCAGAAGATCTAGCTAAACTCAAACACTGGTCTAGGGAGTGGCAGCTGGGGTTTAATGTTAAGAAGTGCAAGGTCATGCACCTTGGAGCCAGAATCCCAGGAACAGCTACTGGCTGTGGGGAGTGCAGGTAATGGCTTCAGAGGAGGAGGAAAGGGACCTGGGGGTAATAGACACTAGGGACATGAAGGTATCAACACAGTGTAGGCGGGTGTCAGCAAGGGCAAATAGGATGCTGGGGTGCATTGCCAGAGGGATCACCTCTTGAAAGGGGGAGGTTATCCTGCCATTGAATAGATCACTGTTGAGGCCACACTTGGAGTACTGTGTACAATACTGGTGCCCATACCTCAAAAAGGATGTGAGATTACTGAAGGGGGTACAGTGTAGGGCTACAAAAATGATCATGGGACTAGGGGAGTTGCCATACTAAGAAAGGCTGAAGAAGCTCAACATGTACTCACTGGAAGACAGAAGGGTAAAAGGGACATGATAGAGATCTTTAATTACTTGAAAGGCATAAACAAACTCAGGGAGAGAAAGATGTTCCACTAAAGGGAGAAGGGTCACAGTCTGAAGTTAGTTTTTTAGTTGTTGTTTAACCGGTATAGCACCCTAAGCTGAAAGCTTTTTACAGGAGCGACCTGGGAGCACAAGAGGGTTAAGTGACTTGCTCAGGGTCACACAGCATGCAAATGGAAGGTGGGGGATTCAAACCCAGGTCTGGTCTGCTGGATGTACAGATTTATAGCTCAGAGCCTTGAACCACTGCTCTACTGCCTCCCACATAGTTGGAAGGGGAAGGTTTAGGAGGAGATGAGGAGCACTACTTCACAGAGAGAGTGGTGGCAGGTTGGAACACACTGCTGGAGGAGTTAATCACTCAAAGGACAGTGGATAGCTTTAAGCGGGGTTGGGATAGAGTCAAGGGCAGGGTTAGTACAAACAGAAACACAAAGGGGGGAAGGACCGGGTAAGCGGAGGAAGGGAGGGGTTTTTAGTGGGGGTGGAGCAGCTGTAGTTATATGAAACTAAGAGCTGCACAATAGGACTGACTTGATAGACCTGTGGGCCTTTTTCTGCTGGAAATTTCATAGGTTCGTAACACTGGGAATTTTTTGCTCTCACCTACAGCCCAGACCATGTGGAATTTTTTCATAAAATTTTCAGGGTAGAACAGGCCAATGCCAAGGGTTAGAATTTTTTTAAAGATATCTTTCTTTGCGGATTGTAAAAAAAAAAAACTATCACAAAAGGTTTAAAACCAATTGCGAAAGGTAAAAAAAACAATCATAAGAGGCACAAATACATATTTCAAGTAGTTATTTGAATGATTTACTTGTCGTGCTGGAAAAAAAAAACAGTCGAGGTGGCTGCCACTTTTTATGTATTTAAAAACAAGCCCCTGAACCTAGCTAAACAGGACCTGTTTAGCTAGATTCTAGTGTTTGTTTGTTTAAAAAGTTGTCATAACTAGGTTTTCTGGACACCCCAAAATCCAGGGTGCCCTGCTTAGTGAGAGGAGCCCTTGACCCATGTTCTCTGTATGAGAATAGTGAATTTCTTGACTTCTGCTGCGAGCTGGAACTCGTGCTGCAGGCTGCAGTGAGAGCAGTGCACAGCCATTTCCCTGACGTCTACTGGAACCCCCCATCGCCATTCTTGTATGTATTTAAATGTTTACCTGGTGTCTAGTGGAAGCCCCCCTTGCCATTCTTGTATGCATTTTAAATGTTTTCCTGGTGTCTAGTGGCACCCCCCACCCTCTGATCCCATTCCAGTAGTATAAATGTTTCTTTCCCCGGTGTCTAGTGGCCCCCCACCCTCTGATCCCATTCCCATATTTAATTAATATGTTCTTGGTGTCTAGTGGCACCCCCACCCTCTGATTTTATTCCCTTATTAAAATTATATTTCCCTGGTGACTAGTGGCACCCTCCCCCACCCTCAATTTTGTTCCTGTATTAAAATGATATTTCCTTTAGTGGTACCCCCCCCACCTTCTGATCTTGTTTTTGTGTTACAATAATATTTCCCTGGTGTCAAGTGGCACCTCCAATCACCATATACCATTGTAACAGAGATGCTGTTACAATGAATCTCCCACAGCGACATCGACCCATCGACACCTGCAGTGTCG
Organism: Neoceratodus forsteri; assembly: GCA_016271365.2. Lineage (NCBI taxonomy): Eukaryota > Metazoa > Chordata > Ceratodontiformes > Ceratodontidae > Neoceratodus > Neoceratodus forsteri. The sequence continues at coordinate 729,306,024 of CM057453.1, forward strand.
ATCAGGTTGTTGAAGCGATGAACAGTTCATCAACTCCCTGGCTTGACTGCTCTCCCCCGACATCCTCCCGGGTGGAATCAGCCCCAGCCCCTCTGCATAAACACCCGAACAGGTGTCAGTGTGATCCCCAGTCATGGTCAGAGACCTGTGTTTAGATGTCAATACAATGTGTCGCCAGGAGAGGTCGGCAATATTTGTCACTGCGTGACTTGGTAGAACCCCGATCACTGTCCTCACTGTAATAAAGAAAATGGTCCTCAATGTCTTTATTTAATAAAACCTGTAAAAAAAAAACAGGTCCTAACTGATCTGACTCCCCACCCTGTCCTCCCATTGAGCACCCTCACCCCACCCCTTACACACCCGTATATCCTCACGCACCTGAACAGGTCACAAGGTGAAGATCCACTCTCTTATCAAAGACACGTCTTGCTACTGCAACCATTGACTGCAATATGAGAAACTAAGGTTAATGCAGTTCAATGTATTTCAATGAGGTTTTCAACCTTGATGCATATGTAACCCCTCCTGTTACCTGGGGTTACTAGAATCCCAGTAAGACCTAGTGGTAGGCAGAGAAGGCAGCTTGTGAAACTCCAGTTAGATGGATTTCACACTGTCTCACTCTGTTCTCAGTCTCAGCTGAGACTGAGGGATGACATCACTATAGAACTATCGCAGCTGCATAAGCCAAACTGGAATGCTGCAATTGGAAGTTAGGATAGAATGTTGGGGGAATTTGAACAGTGTCTGTGTGCAGTCTTGGAGAGAGGAAGTAGCACAGAAGTCTGTGTGCAGGCTTTCAGAGCCTTAAGCTCTGTTTTAGAGCTACTGTAAGGGAGGTGTGTGTTTTAACCGTAAGAGGAACACAGAAGCTGATTGTTGAAGTGGTGGAGACCACTTTACTGGTCCAAGTGCCCCAACCCTGAGGTGATGGGGGGGAAAGGTTTGCCTGTTTTCCAGGGGCAACCCTCCTAATTCCAGCTAAGGGAAGAAGCTGCCTATTTCAAGTTGTGCTGTGGCACCAGAAGCTGTGGGAGATAAATTCCTGTGAGGAATCGCCTGTGGGGCACCTGCAACCAAAGGGTGAGTTCGCTCTGACAGAGGGCCAATGTTTTTTCACCTGAACTGTTGGAAAGTGGGGATTGGACTACTTAATCTGTAGGAGGTTTAGTATAATAGACATTGCCGGTTAATTCAAGTAGGTTCAAGTCCAGCACAAAGAGTGAAGTAAAGTGGGGATTGGACTACTTAATCTGTGGGAGGGCCTAGAGCAATGGGCTATGCCAAGTAAAAGTATGTTCAAGTCAAGCACGATGGGAAAGCAAGACAAGTAGAGGAAATGTGACATAAATTTAGCCTTAATCTACATTGCCAAGCTTTACAGAATGAGATGTTTACTGTCCAGAGAAATGGCCGGGTATGAATTGTGGGAGCAAGAGGTAGGAGATCCCCCCCATCAGTAGTAACCACATTTACATCTACGGATTTTCTCTGTGGTACCTTTACTTTCTCTCAGGTACTTGGCCAGTGCCTGAGGAAAGTACTCAGATGTGGGATTAAAAGGAGAATTCCCTGATAGAGCTGAGGTGCTCTTAGGTGGTTTAGGGAGCCACCAGCAAAGGTTTCCATGACATATGGAAGGTGTCCGAGTGGCCGGCAGGGGAGCCGAGCCAGGGAAAACCCAGAATAGTATACAAGTTCGGGCTGTGTACCCAAAGCAGTGTGTAAGTCTGGGCTGTGTGCCTGGTGGGTTCAGAGCCTGAGGGCTGAAGTGTTGAAGAAGTGTTCTTGTTCCTTTTAATCTGCATTACCAGAAGTGTAGCCCAGTGGGGGTCCATCTATGCTTTCTTTGTTCTGTTTGGATGTGAATAAAACCACACTTTAGAATCCCATTTCTGGTATTGGGCATTACAGTTATTGCTTCCTGTGTTCGGAGTTACTTGGGTGCCCCTGTGCAGAGTAGCCAAACCTAGCCCTTGTGCCGAGTAACCTATTCCTCCCGAACCCAGTCCCTACCTGGTAATGTTGTCAGATTCAAACAGCATACTGCATGTCATCTTGCAAAAGGCAGGGTGGGGGCTTACACATAACTTGGCCATTTTGCATATTTTGACACAACATTTTCAACATGATCTTTTGGGGACCACACCACATCAACAATATTAGTGGAATTCCACAAATCTGGCCCGAAGGTGATTTTGTGGTTGCTTGTTGAAATCACCAATTGGGCAGGATTTGATCATTTCACCATCATTGTTCATGAAGTGGGGTCATAAGAAGGCTATGTTGAAAATTTGGTGTCAGAATATGAAAAATAACAACGTTATGCACGCACTAATGTTACACACACCACCGTAACTTTGGTAATTTTAAATATTTTCACCCCAAATGTTCAGCATAGCTATTTTCCCCTCAGTTCATGAACATGACAGCTGCCATTTTCAAATCCTAGATAAAATGTGTTTTAGCACCTGTGGCATACAATGATGTTGCGGTGGCATGGAAAGACATTTTGGAGGGATTTGAACATTCTCAACAAGGCATTCATGAGGTGGGGTAATAAAAATACAATCTGGTTACTGTTTTGGCTGAAATGCAAGTGCAGGGCCTCTAAGGCTTTGCATTTCCATGGCAGCATACATGTATGTATCTATGGAGGGATGGGAGTGCAGGGCCCAGATGGCATTGTGCTCCCACAGGCAAGTGAGGATTTTATTATACTATCTAAAAAAGCAAGGAAATGACTTTCAAAAAACTGTGTCAATGCACCAGATAGGGTATTATAATGCCACAAAAGTGGGGAAATGTAATGATGTTAGGGTTTCCAATCCCCCTCCCCAATATGCAAAAGGAAAAATCATTAGGGTTTTTGGTCTCTGGTGTGTTGGAGAACCAGAGGTGGGGTCTTTCTTGGGGGTTGTCAACCCTAATACTTCTCCCTTACCCCTGTGGGCCTGGCATGAAGAAAGAAGATCATGTGTGATGCTTGCTCATGGAATGGGGTGGGCATTAGGGTTGACAACCCCAAAGGAAGACCCCACCACTGATTCACCAAGACTCGGAGACCCAAAACCTTAATGTTTTTCCTTTTGCTGCTTGGGAGGGGGAGGCATTAGGGTCAGAAACCTAACATTACATTTCCTACATTTGGGGCATTATATGTGTGTGATATATATATATATATATATATATATTTATATATATATATATATATATATCTTGCTGGTGTGGTCTCGCCAGTATAGTTAGGGTTGAGTAAGCCATTTAACGTTAAACCCCAAATTGTGCACCTTAATAACTTTGCAGCTGTTCAACAGATTTGCATACAATTTGGCACGTGTGGTCTTGTATGGTAGATCTCTTAATCTGCCAAATTGTGTTTGATCGGACTTGCGGTTTCCATGCAGCGAAGCACCAAACAACGCTTTTTAGCTTTTTGCTCACATTTTGCTGATTTGTGCCCATCGTGCTGCAGCCACACCATATGGTATTTTGGTTTGATATTCTCAGGGTAGAAAGACATTTCATCAAAGAACAATCCAGCATTGGTTTGATGTAAAAATATTAATCTGTTCAAAGTTATTTAATCTTGAATTTTCAGGGTGTGAGGATGCTCAGCTCACTCCAAGAGTTATATGTATGTTTTGTGAAAGAGGATTGGGCTCATGATCCAAGGTTTTGTCAGCTCATGAATGAGGGATTTATAAAATCATTAAATCGAGCAGGAATCTTCATTCCGTGCCATTTTATTCATTTTTCACCCAAACAAAATGTTGTAGCTTGCCCATAGTGACAGCTTCCACAAATAAGACATGGGTTTTGTTCAGGGTGATGACCTCAACAAACCCATGCCTTTGGTTTCCTTTGTTTTGGCCCCAAAACTGCCATTTAGAGTTTTAAAATTCTTCTTCAGTGATTAGCTCCTGATCCTCTTCACTGAGTTACAAAATCCCCATTAGTGAGCCGATCCTGTTTCACATGGTAGCAAATCATTGATTGTGAGTTAGGACCAGGTGGTCTATCTCCTGAACAAAGACTGGCTCCACAGACAGAATTTGTCACCTGAGGATTAAGTTTTGAATCCTTTTCAAGGTTGACAAACTCCCTTTTGTTGGTGTCAAAATCCTTATTTGTCAATTCACAACCAGTTGGCCCTTCTCATAAACAAGGATTGACTCATGAAGGAGTTTTGTCAGCTCGTGAAAGGGATTTTTTTAATTCCTCGTTAGGTGTGCTGTCAAAATTCCCTTTTGTGAGCTAATCCACTTTCACAAGCTGACAAAATCCTTGATGCTTTTTTTCTATGTCATATGGTTCGTGAGATAAAAGCAATTTAGCATTCCAAGTGCTCATTTTCTGCTCCGAGGCCCATTATTATGCATACATTCTTTCTATTCACTGTGTTTCTCAATGCAACTTTTGGGGGAAAAAAAGGGTCTGCTCTTCTGTTACTATTACAGCTAGTGTTTCTACTTGTGTTTCTGTAACCATTTGTGATAGCGTTCCGTCCACACCACCGTGTCGTTACCCTTGTGTTTCTGTTTACGCTTGCATTTGTGTTACTGTTACCATTTGCCTTTCCATTACTGTTTCTGTTTGCGTTTCATTTTGTGTCACCATGTGTATTGCCATTAGCGGTTGCATATGCGCTTCCTTTTGCATTTGTGTTTCCTTTGGCATCATCATTGGTGTTACCGTTAGCATCTGCATTTCCAGTTGTGGTACCGTTACCATTTGCGTTTCCGTACGTGCTTGCGTTTGCATTTCCATTTGTGTTACTGTTCACTTTGGCATCATCGCTGCTGTTACTGTAATTGTTTGCATTTCCAATTGCATTACTATTACTGTTTGCATGTTCATCACCGTTTGCATTTCTGTTTGCCTTAGCATTTGCGTTTTCGGTTGCGTTTCCATTGTTGATTGTGCTACTGTTTCCTTTTGCAGTGCCGTTGCCTTTACCATTTGCATTTCTGTTTGTGTTTGTGTTACCATTTGCATTTTTCTGTTTGTGTTTACTTTGGCGTTAGTGTTTCTGTTCCTATTTTTGTTACCGTTTGCGTTTCTGTTGCTGTTAGCGTTTGCATTACCATTTCTGTTTTCATTAACGTTTGTGCTTGCGTTTCTCTTACGGTTGCGTTATCATTTACATTTGCATCACCATGTGTGTTACCATTTGTGCTTGCATTTGCTTTACCATTAGCGTTACTGTGTCACAAAAAATCACATGGTGGGAGCGTGGGGCCTTGTTTGCGCTGGCATTTGCATTACTGCTACCATTTGCGTTTCCATTACTGTTTCTGTTTGCATTTTATTTTGCATCACCACGTGCATTACCATTTGTGTTTGCATACACACTTCCGTTTGCATTTGTGTTTCCTTTGGCATCATCATTGAGGTTACTGTTAGCATTTGCATTTCCAATTGCGGTACTATGACCATGCGCGTTACCATTTGCTTTTCCCCGCACTTGTGTTTGCATTTCTATTTGTGTTACTGTTTGCTTTGGCCTCATTGTTGCTGTTACTGTAACTGTTTGCATTTCCAATTGTGTTACCGTTGCTGTTTGCATTAGTCACCGTTTGCATTTCTGTTGGCCTTAGCGTTTGCATTTTCGGTTGTGTTTCCATTGTTGATTGCATTACTGCTTCCTTCTGTGGTGCCATTGCCTTTACTGTTTGCATTTCTGTTTGTGTTCATGTTACCGTTTACATTTTTCTTACCGCTTGCTTTTCCGTTGGCGTTAGCGTTTATGTTACTGTTTTTCCCGTTTGTGCTTCTGTTGCCATTAGTGTTTGCATTACCATTTGTGTTACTATTTCTGTTTTCATTAATGTTTGTGCTTGTGTTTCTCTTACTGTTTGTGTTATCATTTATGTTTGTGTCACCATGTGCGTTACCGTTTGCACTTGCGTTTCCGTTAGCATTACTATGTCACAAAAAAAATCACATGGTGGGGAACCACATTCTATTCACTATTTATAGTGCTCATTCTCAAAAAGAAGGGAAATTCATGGCAAAAAAATACATCTAATGCATCAGTTAGGGTTGTTCCACAGTGACAAAAGTGAGGAAATTTGATGTTAGGGTTTCCACCCCCTTGCACCCCACCCCCACCTGCCCCTACCAATAGGCATCAGGGTGTGCGTTGTGAGTCATCAGTCTAACTCTCACCCCATTCCTCTGTTCTGCACCACCTCAGCTTGTTTACACATGGGATGGGGTGAGGTTGGAACCGATGACCTAGCCACACCCTGATGCCTAGTGAGGGGGCTGAGTGAGGTGGGTCTGAGGATGAACCCCAACATAGAATTTCCCTCACTTTTATAGCTAGAACAACTAACTGATGCATTAAATGGAGTTTTTGCCATAAAAAAATATATATATATACATATATATACACACACACACACACATGTTTACTGGGTAAGTACACTGATCCAATGCATTGTTTTCAAGCATGACCTGGGCCATGAAGATGGCACATAGGTGTCTGAACAGTACAATTACATAGGTTAAGATGGTACAGAAAATATTTCATTGAAATAAAAATAAGTGCAAGTGCAAAATACACAAAGTTCAGGCCATGGGATGTAAATGTTCAGTAGAGTACAATACAACAGATCTAATCTAGCATAGGTATAGAGAATTTGGGACACAGAACACATTAAATCACCCAGTGTGGCTATACAGTATGTATGTATAAATATATATATATATATATATATATTGCAAAAAACTCTGGTAATGCATCAGTTAGGGTTAATAGTACAGTGAAAAAAGTTTGGAAATGTGCTGTTAGGGTTCATAACCCTAACTCTGCATCCCCTCACCCCCCCCCCACACACATACAAAACACATGCAAGATTGTAAGACACTATATCATTCTGTCACATCTGTAACCACAATAATTACACACTGTACTTATTTACATAACACTATGTAATGAAACACCAAATATAGTATCATAGACTATACTGCCAGCCGGTATGATGACACATTATTGCTGGCATATAGTCTTCATACAATGAGACTTAGTCTGTACATATTTTCACAATACTGACTTTATATGCCACTATTCAACAATTGAGTTGCTGCAGGCTACCACATGGGCATGTAGTAGCAGGAAAGATAGAGATGACACATACTACTTTTAAGATACTGCTCAAGTGTGAAACTAGCACCATCATTTGTTGTTATACTGCTACATTACCTGGAAATATTCATTAGCAGCATGTTACTGTTAGCTTTGGATGTTACAACTGTTGCTTTCTCAGGTTACTTATAAACTATACTAAAATAATTACTTTTATTATTACAACCATTTGTTATTAGGACTGACTCACTCTATTAGAAAAAGAAGTACAAACATCCAATGACTGTTGGTAGGTATACTAACTCTCATTTCCAAGTAACTATCTGTGGATAACATATTGTGTGTTACATCACTTCTTCACTATTCGAATAAAGGCATCTGCTTAAATCTTGTTATTGCTATTTGTAACACAAAAATGCTTACTGTGGGGCATCACCATGATTGCCCAGCAAGCGTGTCTACCCCTAAGGCACTATGATGGTGGCAGAACTCGTACAGTTGGTGACCCATGATGATGGATGTCTTGCAGTACATTTAGAGAGTTGTACATTACTTCTGTTACCTGATGCTGGTTGGCTCTGATTGGATGTGTTGCCATGGCCCTTCCCCTGCATGCGTGTGTGTATGTGTATATGTGTGTGTGTGTGTGTGTGTGTGTGTGTGTGTGTGTGTGTGTGTGTGAGGGGGGTATGGGTGGGAGGAATGCAGAGTTAGGGTTTTGAACCCTAACAGCACAGTTCCATACTTTTGTACTATTAACCACCCTAACTGAAGCATTAACAGAGTTTTTTACAATGAATATATATCTATATATAGATATATATATATATATTCATGGCAAAAACTCAGTTTAATAGATCATTTAGGATTGTTCACAGTGACAAAAGTAAGGAAATTCAGTGTTAGGAGTTTCCACCCTTGCACCCCATGCCACCCTCCCCACCAACAGGCATTGAGGTGTGCATTGGGGTCGTAAGCCTAACTCTCACGCCATTCAATGTGTTAAATAAGTTCAGGTGGTGCAGTATAGGAGAATGGGATGAGAGTTGGGACTGATGACCTTAACGCACACCCCGATGCCTGTTGGTGGGGGTGGGGTGGGTATGGGGTGCAATGGGGTGACAACCCTAACACTGAATTTCATCACTTTAATCACTGTAGAGCAACCCTAACTGATGCATTAAATGGATTTTTTGCCATGAATTTCCCTTCTTTTTGAGAGAGTGCACTATAAATAGTGAATGGAATGTGGTGGTGGGGAGCATGGGGCCCTTTGGGTCCGCACTCCCCACCATGTGAATTTGTCACTTTGCTGTGCAAAACTGTATGACAACTGAAATGAAAATTGGTAAATGAGAGGCATGTACCATAGCACAGCAAGAGTCCAGAATGTGTGTACATCCGTTCAATGGTCACACAGCACCACGAGCAAACAATGTAACATGCAATTCAGCAACCGTAGTGCCAGTGACCCAATAATTATACAGTCAAAGATGTATTATAAATCTTTGTACATTTCAAATGGCAGGCAAATCAGACACATAGTTCAGAAGTTATTGAAGCATAATGAACCACATTTTTCAACCACACACTGGCTGCGCTATTCATAGCGGAAGGCATTGCTGAAAAATAATATTTTACACTGCACTACGCAAATGCAAAAACCTCAAATGGTAACATTATTGTTTATTGAATAGTATTGGAATTACAATCCTTTGAGTCATAGACTCATTTGCAAAGGCTCCACATCAAATAAAAGTAAAAATATAGAGTAAACATACACAAAACTATATATAGGTATCACAACTATACAACTGCATTGTAATAATACAAGGTCTTATAGTTTTGGACTTAGCTTATATTGAGGATTACAACAACTGGAGCACACAGAAAGTCAGTGCCAGTGCTAAAGGCGGATACAATATCGTAGGATCTTGAAGGATCCCAAGTCATAATATCCAGATGGGGGACATAGGAGGGTGGCATTAGACTAACCATTTGCTATAGGATAATGTACAGCGATAGGTAGAGTACCTGTGTAGCATTAATGCAAATGGTGATGGAAACAGTGAAGTAAAGCAAATAGTAATGCTAACAGTAACACAAACACAAAAGCATAATGATGGCACGGTGATGTAAACAAAAGCGATAGCATAAGCGGTAAGAGAAATGCAAACATAAATGAAAACAGAAATGGTAGCATAAATGCTAATGGCAACAGAAATGCAAACATTGATGAAAATGGTATTGCAAATGCTAATGGCAATGGAAATGCAAGCGCAAACAGTAATGAAAATGGTAACATAAATGGAAACAGTGACACAAGCATAAACAGAGCATAAGCGGTAATGGCAATGGTGATGCAGAATGAAACAGTAATGCACTCGACAATGGAAATGCTACCAAAAATGCAACGCTAAGGTCATGAAACACAAATGGTGCCCGAACGTACAGCGGCAATGGTAATGCAATTGGAATCGCAAACAGTTACGATAACACCAACGATGATGCCAAAGGAAACACTAACACAAATGCAAATGCAAACGCAAATGGTAGTGCAAGCGGTCATGGTAATGCAATTGGAAATGCAAAACCTTATGGCAACACCAACGATGACACCAAAGGAAACACAAACACAAATAGAAATGCAAACGCAAGCACACAAATGCAAATAGCAATACACACAGTGAAGCAAAAAGTAAGCATAAAAACAAAAACAGCAACAGAAATGCAAATGGTAACAGTATACACAAATGCAAGAACAAACACAAATGCAAGAAGTAGCATACCGGTAGCGGAAACAAGGCAACTAATACAAGCAGGTTATGGAAACGCAAATGGTAACAGTGACAGTGACGTAAATGCAAGCGCAAATGCAAAGGGTAATGCACATGGTGATGTAAACAGAAATGCTAACACAAACAGTAATGGAAATGCAAGTGGAAATCCTAACTAAACAGTAACACAAACACACATCCTTTTGTTTCTCAAAAAGGTGCATTCAGAAACACAGTGAATACAAAGAATGCATTCATGATAATGGCCCTCTGAGCAGAAAATGAGCACTTGGGCCCAGATATTCAAACTGTGCCATTCTGAGGCGCAAGCCCCTGCGCTGCTCAAAATAGTTGCGCAGGGGTGTGGCCGGGGCGATATTCAAAGGAGTTGCGCTATTGAGCAACTCCTTTGAATATCACCCCCCAGCCAGAGCCACTGTGCATTGCGCAGTGGAACTTGCGCCACCGCAAGTTGTCAGAGTTGAGCATTAAACTTGCGATGGCGCAAGTACCATTGCGCCATGTGCAAATTTCCGATATTCAAAAGGTGACATGCAAATGGGGCCATAATTCATGCAAGGGCAGGGGGGGCCATTTGCATCTATTTATGGCCCCATTTGCATGCCATTAGCATTTAGGTGCGCCGATCCCCGAGGACTTGCGCCTGGCCGCCCTGCCAGGCAGCAGCCGTCGGGGACTGACGCACCCTGCAGCCCGATCGTGGGCAGTATGTGTGTATACCCTCTTCCCCCTTAACATCTCCCGAAGCCCGATCGCGGGCAGTATGTCTGAATACATCCCCCCACACAGCTCCTGATGCCCGATCGCGGGCAGTATGTCTGAATACATTCCCCCCACAGCTCGATGCCCGATCGCGGGCAGTATGTCTGAACATTCCCCGCCCACACAGCTCCGATTCCGATCGCTGGCGGTATGTCTGAATACATTCCCCCACAGCTCGAAGCCCGATCGTGGGCAGTATGTCTGAATACATTTCCCCACCACACAGCTCGATGCCGATTGCGGGCAGAGCGTGAAACAACCCCTCGGTGCCCGATCGCGGGCAGAATGTAAAAAGCCCCCCACCGAATATCTCCCTGGTGGTCCAGTGGACGTAATGCCCGATCGCGGGCAGAATGTCAATTAACCCCCAAACATCTCCCTGGTGTCTGTGTCCCCCCCACCACCACCGAAGCCCCTCCACCTCCTCCCCTGGCAGCGGTGAGCAGCATCCCACCACCTGCAGCCCACCGCCCGCCGACTGACTGTCAGCAGGGCTGCCGCGTCCATTGGTGCAGAGCTACAGCCAATGGGCGTGCAGCCCATACCATTATGACAGTCCAGATTTGTGAATGATGTTCATTCACCAAATCTGGACTGTCATGCGTATGAGCTGCAGCTGCTGGCGCCCATCTGCTGCAACTCTGGCGATGCAACTGAACGACAGTCGGCGAGCAATGGGGCAACAAGTAATGATGCTCCGCTTCACGAGCGAAGATGGAGAACTCATAGGTGGAAGCCAGGAGGGGACCTGGGCACCAGACAATGCTTGATTACAATGCTGCCAGGATCGGCTGAGAGCCCACTGGTACCAGAAAATGAGAGCTTCCTGCCCGGCCCGGGCGGAGGGTCACGATCTGCCCGTCGAGCATCAGGCTGTGTGAAGAGATGTTCGACACCTACCCGTGGGCCGGGAGGCTGTGAAAGCCAGACATACTACCTGTCGGGCATCGGGAAGATGTTCGGGGTGTCTCAATACACTGCAGTCCAGATGATGAAGGGGCACAGGGACGAAGTTGAGGGGCCAGCCACGGTGGCAGCTGCTGTGTTGCGCCCTGCAATACAGCAGCTCACCTGTGGGTGGCCCTCAGCGATCCTTTTTTGGCTCAAAGTTGTGCAGGCGCGGGTTGGGTTGCACATGCACACTCTGCACAACCCGACTGAATATCGGGTTGCGCGGTTTATCATGGATCCTCCCCCTCCTGTTGAGCATGCATTCATTTGCATTGCGCTGTTGAGCAACCTGTTTTCAGTGGCGCAACTGCCTCCTGCTGAATATCGCAGAATGGCGCAATGTAGGACTTGCACATGCGCAACCCTGTTGCGCATGGCACAACCCTTTTGAATATCTGGGCCTTGGAATACTAAATTTCTTATATCTCAGGAACTGTACAACGTAGAAAAAAATTTGAAATCTCATATTATTTATGACTTTCCAGTCTAGTTTTGTGCTTAGCCCCCTAGTGGGGGACTAAGCATTCTTCTGACATACAGCCCATATCTCAAAGCATTTTCGAGATACCGGCCCGAAAGGCACGGCAGATGCCGTAATGTTAGCCTGTGGGGAAAATAGTCAACTTCAGAGTGCCGTAACTTTGCAGCCCTCTAATATTATGTCACCACACCACCAAAAGGCACATCTGTGGGATGTTGGCTTTCTTCCTTCCAAATTTCAGCCCAAAAACCAAACCATTCTTTTGCAGCAGGGTGGCAAAGAGTTCGTATTTTTTTGGAAATAGTGTGACAAAGTACTGTCGCAAATCACGACACTTTTGCAAATGAAATCACGAAAGTGTCGCGTATGCGAAAGTACTTTGCGACATTACTTTTCAGAAAAATTTAAAAAACATATTTCTGGGGTGTTTTATCCCTCCAAAAAGACCTGGCTAGCATCTTCATGGCTCAACTAAGTGAACACAACAAGAATTGTGTCCCTAGAGGTTCCCAAATTTAAATGCCAAAATTTCTGTGACCACCAGCTGAAAACAAGATGGCTGATTTGTGACACTACAAGGGTCATTTGTGAAAGTAAAAAGTGCATTTGTGACACTTTCGCATATTTAGTTAACTTTTCCCATTGACTATGATGGGGAACTTATTTTTTTAATAACTTTTGAACCATTTAATATTTTTTCACGAAATCTTAGAAAGGCACATTGGGGACCCCAGTTGCATGTCCCCTGAAGGTTTTGGACTGGTCATGCAAACCATGCGGGCTGTAGGCATGAGCAAAGAATGCACAAAAATGTGTAATTTATGCATTTTTTGGTGCTCTGTAGCTCTGCAATTGTGCATCTGACTGTAACAAACTTGGCAGATCCAGAGATCTATGGTACCAGATGAGGCATACCAAATTTCAGGCAAATCCGTCATATGGTGGCAAAGTTATTAAGCTGCCAAATTTCAGATTTAACCTTAAATGGGGTACTCAACCCTAACTATAGTGGCACTACCATGCCACTATGATACATAGTCATGGCAAAAAAATCCATTTAATGCATCAGTTAGGGTTGTTCCACGGCAACAAATGCAAGGAAATTCAGTGTTAGGGTTGAAAACCCTAACTGCACATTCCCCCCAACACCCACCACCACATACACACACATACATGCAAGTAGGGGAAGGACCAAGGCAACACAACCAATCACACACATCTAGCAGGAGGTGTATACCTGTGTCACTGTAGGAAGTGGAGAAATCCAACTTCAGATATGATACATTATTTACAAAGTTGTTCTTCGAGGTTAGTTCACATAAAGGTGAACCAAGCTAGCAGTAGCGAAAATGGTGTACCTCGCTTCATTTTCAACATATGGGTGGTGAAAGGAATCATGGGCCCCGCAATGTGACTGTATGGTAAATTGCTCAGTTTTGGAACAGTGTAACTTTGTAATCCTTAAGTATTTTAGCACAATAGCAGGAAAACACACATATGTGTGACCAGGTCTTGCCACCCTGCAAATGTCAGCCCAAAGGACCCAACCATTTGCTTGCAGGATGATGGCAAAGATGTGCAGTCATTAGGAGCATACTTTCACAAAATACTTTCTCAAGCATGAAAGTGTTATAGGATGATATGTGTTTAGCGGTGCGTGGAATGTCCGGGATGACAGCAGTGATGACCCCATGCCACAGCCCGATGGGAGCATGGGTGTGTGGTTTCATGGTTTAGATAGCTGCATGTTATTCCTTTTATCTGCTGATGGTTGTGTGTGATTGGTTGTGTTGCCTTGGTCCTTCCCCTACTTGCATGTATATGTGTGTGTGTGTGTGGTGGTGGTGGTGGGGGGGAATGCCCAGCTAGGGTTTTCAACCCTAACACTGAATTTCCTCACTTTTGTCGCTGTGGAACAACCCTAACTGATGCATTAAATGGATTTTTTGCCATGAATTTTCCTTCTTTTTGAGAATGTGCACTATAAATAGTGAAGTAATAGTAACGCAAATGCAAGCGCAAACAGTAACACACATAGTGATACAAACGTAAACGATAATGCAAACGGTAATAGAAACGAAAGCGCAAAAGTTAATAAAAACAGAAATGCAAATGCAAGCACATACGGAAATGCAAATCATAATGTGCATGGTCACGGTAACTCAATTGGAAACACCAACACTTACGGGAACAGCAACGATGATGGCAAAGGAAACACAAACAGAATCGGAAACGCAAACAGAAGCACGTACGCAAACGCAAATGGAAATGCACACGGTGATGCAAAAGGAAACGCAAAAAAAACAGTATTAGAAATGCAAATGTTAACAGTAATGAAAGCGCAAACAGAAACACAAAGGGTAATGCACACGGTGGTGTAGACGGGAGCAGTAATGCAAATGGTTAATGAAACACAAATGGAAATGCTAACTGTAACAGTAATGAAAATGCACACCCCTTTTTTCCCCCAAAAGCTGCATTGAGAAACACAGTGAATACAAATAATGTATGCATAATAATGGGCCTCAGAGCAGAAAATGAACACTTGGAATACTAAATTGCTTATATCTCAGGAACCGTATGACGTAAAAAAAAAAAATTTAAATTTCACATATTTTATGACGTTCCTGGTTAGTTTTGCACTTAGCCCTCTCAGTGGGCTAAGCATTTTTCTGATGAAAAGTCTGTATCTCGAAGCATTTCAGAGATACTGGTCCTGAAAGGAGCAGCAGACACCGTAATGTTAGCCTATGGGAAAAATCATCAACTTTGGAGTTCTGTAACTTTGCAACCCTCTTATATTTTGTCACCAAACCACCAAAAGACACATCTGTAGGATGATGGCTTTCTTCTCTCCAAATTTCAGCCCAAAAGACCAAGCCGTTCATTTGCAGCAGGGTGGCAAAGATTTCCTATTCTGTTGACCATAGTGTTGCAAAGTAGTGTCGTGATTTGTGACACTTTCACAAAAAAAAGCATAAAAGTGTCAAATGTGCGACACTGCTTTGTGACACCACTGTTTAAAAAATTTTAAAAACATATTTCTGGGGTGTTTAACCCCCCAGAAAAGACACAGCGAGTATCCTCAGGGCTTGACTAGGTGAACACAGCAAGAATTGTGTCCCTAGAGGGTCCCAAATTTAAATGCCAAGCATTTCTGTGACTACCAGCTGAAAACAAGATGGTGGATTTGTGACACTACGGGGTCATTTGTGACACTAAAAACTGTATTTGAGACACTGTTGAACATTTTGTTAACTTTTTCCATTGACTATAATGGGAAACTTGTTTTTGGAAAAACTCTTAAGCAGTTTAATATTTTTTCACAAAATTCAAAAGACATATCAGGAACCCCAGCCACATGTTCTCTGAAGGTTTCAGATCAGTCGCACAGACCGTACGACCTGTAGGTGTGAGCAAAGAATGCGCAAAAAAGCGTAAATGCCACATTCTATGGCGCTATGTAGCTCCGTAACTGTATACCTGACCATTACGAAACTTGGGAGATCCAGAGATCTATGGTACCGCTCCATGCATACAAAATTGCAGGCAAATCTGTCATACAGTGGCAAAGTTATTAAGCTGCCAAATTTCACACTTTGACCTTAAATGGGGTACTCAACCTTAACTATAGTGGCATTACCGTGCATATATATATATATATATATACTGTATATATATATATATATATATATATATATATATATAAAGACAAAGAACCTCTGTGCGCAAACACTGAGGCAAGGGTTACCCCAAAGGGCATTTGGCTGGGATCCAAGTTTCAAGAAAATACAAAATCACACATGCCCACACAATGCAAAGCATCGGTAGGTAAGGCCATGCAACTACTAAGTGTGGTACGTTGTGTGCAGCTGCAATCAGGGATGTGTACGTTTGGTGTACATGGCCTCAGTTTTGCTGTTGATCTCCACGGAGCATGCAGTACCTGGTCAGGTGGGTGGGGATGTCTCGTAGTACATTTAGACAATTGTTTGTTATTTCTGTCACCTGCTGCTGGATGTCTGTCATTGGTTGTGTTGACTTGGTCCTCCCCCATACTTGAATGTGTGTGTGTGTGTGTGTGTGGTGCTGGGGTGGGTGAATTCAGAGTTAGGGTTTTCAACCCTAACAGCGAATTTCCTCACTTTTGTCGCTGTGGAACAACCCTAACTAATGCATTAAATGGAGTTTTTTGCCTCTAATTTCCCTTCTTTTTGAGAATGATAACGAGAAATAGTGAATGTAATGCGACGGCGGGCATTGCTAGACGGAGCTTGTAATCTGCGGTGGCAGGAGCACGGGGCCCTTTGGGCCCCGCTCCCACCATGATGTCTTGTGGCATACTAACAGGGACTGCAATGCAAACAGAAATGCTAACAGTGACGCACATGGTAACACAAGCAGGAATGAGAACAGAAAGGGTAACGCACATAGTGGCGTAGACGGGAATGGTCTGCCACGTGATGTCTTGCCACATAGTAACATGGTGCCTGCAAACAGAAATGTCAATGGGCATGGTGAGGTAAAGTGAAACAGAAAGATAAACAGTACTGTAGACAGAAATGGCAAAAAATAACAGAAACACAAGCGCAAATGAAAATGCAAAGGATAACGCACATGGTGGCGCAGACGTCAACGGTAAGTGAAACGGGTATGGAACCGCAAGCGGAAAGGGCAACAGTAACAGTAATGTAAGCACACAGGCTGGTTTTCCCCAAAACCTGCATAGAGAAAGACAGTGAGTACAAATAATGTATGCATAATAATGAGTATCGGTGCAGAAAATGAGATCTTGGAATACTAAATACATTATATCTCAGGAACCGTACGACGTAGAAAAAAAATTTAAAAGTCATGTTATTTACAACTGTCCTGGCTAATTTATATCTTAGCCCCATAAAGGGGCTAAGAAGTTTTCCGACGAAAAGTCTGTATCTCGCACCGTTTCCGAGATACGGGCCCTGAAAGGCGCAGCGAACGCCGTAATGTTATCTTATGGAAAAAAAAGAAAAGTTCGGAGTGTCATAACTTTGCTTCCCTGTAATGTTTTTTCACCAAACCACTGAAAGGCACATCTGTGGGCTGTTGGCCATCTTCCTTCCAAATTTCAGGAAAAAAGACCAAACCGTTATTTTGCAGCAGGGATCCAAATGATTTCTGTAATGCGTCGGGCGCTGTAATGTTATCCTATGGGAAAAACCATAAACTTTGGAGTGCCGTAACTTTGCCGCCATGTGATAGTTTTTCACCAAACTACTGAAAGGCACATCTGTGGGCGGTTGGCTGTCTTCCCTCCAAATTTCAGGAAAAAAGACCAAACCGTTATTTTGCAGCAGGGTGCCAAAGGATTTCTGTAATGCGTCGGGCACCGTAATGTTATCCTATTGGAAAAACTGTCAAATTTGGAGTGCCGTAACTTTGCCGCCATGTAATATTTTTTCAATACAACACTGAAAGGCACATCTGTGAGATGTTGGCTCCGTTCCTTCCAAATTTCAGCCCAAAACTACCAACGGTTCTTTTGCAGCACAGTGCCAAAGAATCGCTGTCACTGTCCCACTGATGGAAAATTACTGTCGCAATTTGCGAAAACTTTCGCCGAAAAAGTTCGACACTTTCGTGAGCACGGAAGTAATTTGCGAAAGTACTTTTTCCAGAAATTTGAAAAACATATTTCTGGGGTGTTTTACCACAAAATAAAGACATGGCAAGCATCCTCAGGGTCCGACTAGGTGAATACAAAAAGAATTAGGTTGTTAGAGGGTCCCAAATTTAAATGCCAACCATTTTTCTGATCACCAACTGAAAACAAAATGGCCGATTTGAGAAAGTAACAGGCCCATTTGCGAAAGTAAAAATGCATTTGCGAAAGTGTTGAACTTTTTGTTAACTTTTCCCATTGACTTATAATGGGAAATTGTTTTTTGAATAACTTTTGAACCGTTTAATATTTTTTCACAAAATCTTCAAAAGGCACATCGGGAACCCCGGCCACACATTCCCTGAAGATTTCGGACCAGTCGCGCAAACTGTACAACCTGTAGGCGCGACCATAGAATTCCAGAAAAAGCGTAAACGCATGCACAGATCATGCTTAATAACTCCACAGCCGTATATCCTACCACTACAAAACTTGGCATATCCCATGGCCTTTGGTTCTTGATCATGTATTCCAAATTTCAGCCAAATCTGTCATACGGTTGCAAAGTTATTAAGGTGCTAAGTTTTGGGGTTTAACATAGAAATGGCTCCTCAACCTAACTGTGGTAGCACTACCGTGCTACCATAATATATATATATATATATATATATATATATATATATATATATATATATATTACATGATGGGCAGAAGTGTGATATGGAAAATATTCCCACTCCTGCAGAGCGAGTGCTGGATACTCATGAGTGCTGAAGGCACGAGTGAGAGTATCCAGAGCTCACTATGCAGGAGTGAGAACATTTTCCATATCCCAAAATCTGCACATCATGTGCACTATTTATACAACAGGGGTGGGAGTTTTTGATATATTTTTTCTGTGTGCTTTCTGCTCTTTCTGTGAGTGGTGTGAGTGTGGGTGAGTTTTTCTGAATGGGCTGGTAGTCTTAGAAACACCATGGCACACAGGTGAGTTTCCTTTGCAGTGGTAATTGAGTAACTTGCAGGCCCCAGTGAAAAAGAGAAACTGAAGCAGTTTCATTTAGAATGTAGGCTGTAGTGAAGCTGATATTAGCACATTAATGGGCTGGGAATCTCAGAAACACTACAGCTCACAGGTGGGTGTACTTTGCAATGCTATTTGAGTAACTTGCAGACCTCAGTGAGCAAGAGAAACTGAAGCAGTTTCATTTAGAATGCAGGCTGTAGTGAGTGAGTGGCGTCATCAGCACAGTATGGATAAATGGCATTTATCATCACAGTTCTGATGTCATCATCATTTATCACACTCCAGTGAAGATATCTCCATTTATCACACTCTAGAAGCTCCCACCCCTATTGTGTATGTGTATATGTATATATATATATATATATATGTATGTATGTATATACTCACACACACATAAGGAATACATAATGGACTGCAGTGGAATAACACATTTATCTCCACTAGTGTGTGGTAAGACTCATAACTCATGAGTGGCAAAGCCATGAGCTAGTTATAAAGGTCTTACCACTCGTGTGTAGATAAATGTGTTGTTCTACTGCAGTCCATTATGTGTTTGATATATACCACACCATTTGTAGTGGTTTTACTGGTGTTTAATCTTGTTTTGGCTTAAAACTGCCTTTCTTTCCATTGTAAAGTCCCTACCTGGCCTATTGTTCTCTATGTTCCATTTCCAGATTCTAAGTGGAAATAACGTTCTAAGTTATATAAATGGTATTCTAAGTTATATAAATGGTGTTCTAAGTGAAAATAAATATTTATTCTAAAATAACTTAGAAAATGGGCTTTTTATTTGGAGGCATCTGATTGGCTGGTACCCATTCCAAAGGGGTACATTAACTTTCAATAGATGCCCACCAAATAAAAAGTTCCAGCCCTAACCTGCCTCATGCCTAGCCAAGTATCCTTGTGCCCAGCCTGCTTTATGATTGGTGCAGCACTGGGCACACAATTTGAAACTACCACCATTTTTTTTTTATCACTTTACCGAGATAGTCAGTGAGAGACCCCTTCCCCACATACAGACTTACTTCTTATCACATCTACCACCACCTAGTAACTGCCCAAAGCAAAAATACCTGTTTTCCCATTCACAAACCATCATTTTATTTATTTTTTGTACTGTACGCTTTTGTGTGCTGCTCGGACATTTCCCATAGTGTGACTCTCAAAGCCAATTAAGTTCTGTCACAGAAACCATAAAGAAATGCACAGAAAGTAGCTTATGTCCCCACTCATTCAGAAAATAAATCGCACACAGCTCCCTATTAATCCAAAGCCACCAACTGCCGAAATAAATTGGCTGAGCTCCGCCCCCACATGTCCTTTTCTTCGTCCCCTGTCCCCCTGTCACACAGTGGCTTAGAAAACTTTTTGTTTTACTTGCCGGCTTGCCACTGCTGCTCTATCTCTGTCTTTCCCTCACACACACATTCCCTTCTGCTGGGCTGCGTTCACTTTTCTTGCTTCAGTTACAAGCCGCAACTGCATTTCAGTCACACAACACGGATGTCGCGTGACCCCGAAGACATAGGCGGTAAAGCAGTGAAACTGAAGGCTTGGGCATCAGGGCGGCGAGCGCACACATTACCAGCCGTAAATATGCTGACTGTTAACTTTTAAAAAGTATTCTTCATTTCTTTACAACACGGATGTCGCGCTGACCCCAAGACATGGAAGCGGTAAACAGTGAAACTGAAGGCTTGGGCATCAGGACGGCGAGAGCTAGCACATTACCAGTCAGAATATGCTGGCTGTTAACTTTAAAAAGTATTCTTCATTTCTTTATGGGCTGTATTTTTACCGGACTGGCAGGGCTTTGACATGCTCGGTCTTCTGAGTCCACTGGGGGCAACACATTTAAATAAAAGCACAGTTTAAATCAAACTGCATGTTTTCTCACTCTTCAGAGGGCAAAAAACATCATTCTAATGGCATGAGGAACTATTTTTTTACAAAATTACTTTAAACTATTTTTTATTAATTTTCTTTTATTTAACTTATGTTTTTACAGTGCCCATTTTTAAACGCATATCCTCGAGGGTGGGTGGTATGCGAAACCAGACCTTCCAGGGCTATCAGGCCTCCGCGCGGCGCGGGCCTCATTACGCCTCGCGGGCGGTCCGGCATTGCCCACACCGCCCACCCTCTCGGTATTATTGCTTAAATAACTTATTTATCCTAGTTATTCACCACTGGTGGGTGTGTGTGTGTATATATATGTATATATGTATATATATATATATATATATATATATATATATATATATATATATGTAATAGTGGCATGGTAGTGCCACTATAGTTAGGGTTAGAGTACCCCATTTAAGGTAAAAGTGTGAAATTTTGCAGCTTAATAATTTTGCCACCATATGACATATTTGCCTAAAATTTGGCAGACACAGAACAGCACCATAGATCTCTAGATCTGCCAAGTTTCGTAATGGTCGGATATACAGTTGCGGAGCTATATAGCGCCATAGAAAGTCATTTTTACACTTTTTTGTGCATTTTGTGCTCGTGTCTACAGGTTGCATGGTTTGCATGACTGGTACAAAACCATCAGAGAACATGCAACTGGGGTCCCCAATGTGTCTTTTGAAGATTTCGTGAAAAAATATTAAACGGTTCAAAAGTTATTCAAAAAATAAGTTTTCCATTATAGTCAATGGGAAAAGTTAGCAAAAAGTTTGATGGTGTCGCAAATGCAGTTTTTAGTGTAGCAAATTACCCCTGTAGTGTCGTGAATCAGCCATTTTTTTTTAGTTACTGATCACAGAAATGCTTGGCATGCTTGGCATTTTCCCACTAATCGCAGGACTGGTTGCGGCGACGGAGACCGACAGCGTCGGGCACCCCCCCCCCACTGCTCTGCCTAGGGACACGCGGACAAGCTGGAAACTGCGGGCTTGAGGTGCCGACAGCTTAATCTGTCCGGTGGATCTCCCCCATTGTAAATCTGTACACAGACTGTGGATTTTGAGAAAAAAAAAGAAACTAACTTGCCACATTGAATCGACCGCCGAAATGGAGATCGCGAGACCTTCCTCCTCAGCCCATTGCTCCCGCGGATGCCTTTGTCCTGTTCCAGGGTCCCAGGTCCCACTTGGTGCCTTTTTTCCTGGCTGGATATCACATAAAGCACCAGAGCCCATTGGCAGAGAGGGGGAGTGATGTGGAGTGCAGCCAGATGAAATAGGCTGCTTCCCCTCCCTCTCAGCACTTCCCACTGATTGCAGGACTGGTTGTGGCGACGGAGACCGACAACATCGGGCCCCCCCACTGCTCTGCCTATGGACACAGGGACAAGCTGGAAACCGTGGGATTGAGGCGCCAACAGCTTAATCGGTCCGGTGGACCTCCCCCGTTGTAAATCTGTACACAGAGTGAGGATTTTGAGAAAAAAAAACAGAAACTAACTTGCCACATTGACTCGACCGCTGAAACGGAGATTGCGAGACCTTCCTCCTCAGCCCATTGCTCCCGCGGATGCCTTTGTCCTGTTCCAGGGTCCCAGGTCCCACTTGGCACCTTTTTTCCCGGGTGGATATCACTTAAAGCACCAGAGCCCATTGGCAGAGAGGGGGAGTGACGTGAAGTACAGCCAGATGAAATAGGCTGCTTCCCCCTCTCAGCACTTCCCACTGATCGCAGGACTGGTTGCGGCGACGGAGACCGATGACATTGGGCCCCCCCACTGCTCTGCCTAGGGATACAGGGACAAGCTGGAAACCGCGGGGTTGAGGCGCCGACAGCTTAATCTATCTGGTGGACCTCCCCCATTGTAAATCTGTACACAGACTGGATTTGAAAATTTCCCACCCACCCACCCCTGTCCTGTTGTGATTAAGTAGGGGGTAGCACCGCCTTGTGAGCCCACACCAATAGGAAGCGCAGGAGGAGCATCACCTGTGTCTAAATTATCTCAGCCTGTAACAATCACAGGCTAGCCCAATAAAACGGGGGACCTGCTGTATTATTCCCTGCTACCTATATGGAATGTTAATGGTCTAACTGTGTAACAAAGGACTACTTGGTTAAAGGTTGAAATCATTCTAAACTATATGTACCTAACAGTGTGCAAATACTGAAATGTGCGCTCATGATATAATCAGCTAACCCAATCCCATTTTGCAATAACCAGTCAATAACACTGCCACTGGGTTATGTCTAGCTGTTTTTCTTATACTGAACTGTTGTGATACTTGCTCTTTCATATCGGTGTTAGTAACCTAAACAACTAAGAATCCTAATGTTTACTGAATTCAAGGGTTAGAAACTTAGACAAGTAAAAGTTATTGTATAGACACAACCCTAAGAAGCACAAGACTGCTGACTGTCCCGGTACCCTTCAGTACCTAGCCTGTTCCCCTCAAATCACCCTAAATCCTTTACTACAAGGCCAAGTTTTTGCTGCCTAAAAACGTCACATAAGGTTAAAATGCCAGTCAAAAGGCCACTGAAGACTTGTATCTCGGGCCAGCTCAGATCAAATAAGGGTCTCCTCCTTGCTGCCCTGTACATCGCCACAATACTCTGGGTTGATTGGCTAGCTGGTAGACAAGGCCCCGCTGCACAGCCTCCTAGCGGACCAGCACCACACCAGACCAGGCACTCTCATAGCCCACCCCTGGCTGACAACTTGGCCCTCCTACTGGCCGCCAAACTCAGTAGGAGCGGGATTTGCTACAGGGCTATCCTTCTAATGACCCACAAACCTAAAAAAACTAGGTTCCCTCCCCTGACCTATATTCTCCACCTCCTGCTAAGGGCCTTGCTACTGCGGGCAGGGGACATTCAACCTAACCCTGGCCCAGGTGTTGATAATACCTCTATCTCCACCTCTCAAGACCTAACCTGGACTGCACCAAGGGGCTTGAGGCTAGCACATATGAATATTTGTAGTCTTAGGCCTAAAACTCACGAAGTACAAGCATGGCTAGCCCTCTACAACCCTGATGTGCTTGCAGTCTCCGAAACCTGGTTAAAACCATCGATCCAAGACCAAGCATTTGCCGCCCCAGGATATGTCTGTTTCCGGAAGGACAGAATCCAGAAAAGGCGGGGGTGGGGTTCTCATCTACGTGGAGACTACCCTGATCTCTGCTCATATTAACCTGCAAGTAACACTGCTCCCCAAAATTGAAGCTATCTTTGTACGCATCACCCTCGGCGGTGCCAAACGCCTTAACGTAGGGTGTGTATATAGTCCACCAAAGGGGGCCCTCCAATCCCTCAAGTCCCTTACAAAAAACCTAACAGTTGAGCTTGCATCTGAACTCATCATCCTTGGAGATTTCAACCTGAACTGGGCCAAAGAGACCAGGTCCTCAATAATAGGTATGCTACAAGAGTCTAACCTTTCCCAGATAATCACCCTACCCACAAGGTTGAAGTACAAAATGGGTAGCCACTCAATCATTGACTGGGTACTGGTGTCCAACCCTAAAAAATGTTCAACTGGCTGGCACCATGGTGGATGCCCTCAGCGGCCACTCACCCACCTTCTGTGTTTGGAGAAACAGAGCGGTAAAGGTCCCACCCAGAATACTCACTTCCAGGGACTACTCAAAGTTCTCCCCGGAGCACTATAATACTCTCCTAGGCAACTTGGATTGCAGCCCTATTAGAAGTCTCCCTACCTTGGAATGGGCGGTTGAGTTCTTAAACAGGTCTATCACGTGGGCCGCGGATCTCCTGGCCCCAAATAAGACCTACCGGGTAAAGGGCCACTGCTATAAGTGGATTACCCCTCCCTTAAAGGCCATGATGACCAGCCGTGACAAAGCCTGGAAAAAAGTCCAAGGACACAGCTCTTCAAGCAGACCGGGTTATCTATAGAACCTTCCGAAACCAATGTAAACAGGCCACCAAACTAGCGAAAAAGGAGTATTTCAACCACCTCCAGAAAGCTAACCTCGGCAACCCTAGGACTTTCTGGTCCCACATCAACGAACTGATGAAGGGGAATGAAAAGTCTGCCATGGGCCCCATCACAGCTAATGGACAGGTACTACATGACGAGACACTAATCGCTGAGACCCTTAATACGTACTTCACAAACCCTGATAAACATCAGGCAGGGTCATCGGTACCTAATAACCTGTCCGCTCCACCTGATCCTCAATCTCTTGACCGTCCACCCTTTCACTTGAGACTGGCTAAGGTAAAAGAGATCCTGGCCATCCTAAAAACTCTGAAAACAAGAGGTTCAGGAGGCCCGGATGGACTCAAAGCTAGATTGCTAAAAGATGGTGCCACGGTGCTCGCGCAGCCACTCACCTGGCTGATCAATAGGTCCTTACTTGAAGGATATGTCCCGGAGCTGTGGAAGCAGGCGCATGTGGTCCCGATCCATAAGGGAGGGCCTGCAGGACCAATTGAAAACTACAGGCCAATCTCCCTGCTCTGTACCCTAGCAAAAATACAGGAGAAAATCGTCTATGCCCAACTTAAGGAGTACCTGGAAGCCCACATGCTGTTGTCCCCATCACAACATGGCTTTAGAGCCAAACACAGGACAGACACTGCCCTAACCAAATTCTCTTCTGATGTACTCAAAGACCTAGACTCTGGATCCAACACAGGGGCAGTTTCTATAGACCTTTCCAAGGCCTTCAACCGGGTGGATCACAGACTACTCCTCCAAAAACTTCTCCATATAGGCCTCGATGCCCACGCCCTCAAATGGGTGGAAAGCTACCTCACGGGTGGCACTCAGAGGGTCAGGTGTCAGGACAAACTCTCCAAACCTCAGTCCCTAATGGATGGAGTACCCCAAGGGTCCATACTTGGGCCTCTTATGTTCTCGCTGTTCGTAAATGAACTGCACAAACACTATGGAAGAAGCAACATAATCCAATATGCAGATGATGCTGTTATCTACAAAACCTCTGACAACCTGATGACCTATGCATTTCTCTCCAAAAGGATATTCACATCATGGAGAGGTGGCTCATCAAGAACAAAATGGTCCTTAACACTAATAAAACCAAAGCTATGCTGTTTGGACCAAGAGCCCTTGGACAAGATAGATCACAACTACTCCAGCTCTCATCTCTGGAGGGCAATAAGCTGGAAGTAGTTCCCTCGACAAAGTACCTCGGCCTCACCCTTGACCAAGATCTCACATTCAAACAACATGTGGACCAAGTCACTAAAGTAATCCATACTAAACTCGGATTACTATATCGGCTCAAGGAACTGTTAACCCCTGAAGCTAGGACTGCTATTGCAGCGAGTGTCCTACTTCCAACACTAATATTTGCTGCCCCAGTCATTCAGGGTATCACAAAGCTGGAGGACGATAAACTACAGATTCTATACAACAAGATGACCCACTTTGCCACCTTATCCCACTCTAGGAGCCACCACTGTGAGTCGTTAGCAAAGCTTAACTGGCCATCCTTTGAAGCTTGCCTCAGTTACCCCGTACTCTGCCTGGCGAAAAAGATAATTAGCCCCTCGCCTCCCCCGAGTCTTGGGGGACTCCTCACAGTAAAAAGAAACCAGCGCAGCCTTAGGTCCTCTGGTCTAATGTTGCTAGAGGTCCCCAAGGCTAGGACTAAAGCAGGCCAGAAATCCTTCTCGTATGCTGCCCCTTCCTTATGGAACAACCTCCCGTTGGAGGTGCGAGAAACCCCATCGGCGCTGTGCTTCCACACCAGACTCAAGACCCATCTTCTATCAACAAGTGTATGCCAGTGTCACTGCACCTGACACTACCTAAGCAACCACAACTAACTAAAATATCCACCCCCCTAACATTGTAGCACTAACTTTCCTCCTCTCTCTGAACCATCCTAATGCTCTTGAACTATGTCATCCAAAGAATCCACAGTACTGTCTCACTAATATGTAGGACAAATGTAGAATGTAATGAATAACAACTTGCCAACTAGATACATGTAACTCTTATAACTACTGCTATGTATAAACAGCTGAATACTGTATACCCATGATTGCCTGTATATGCAAATGTACAAATGTTTATAATGTCATGTACTGTTATTCTGGGATCACCCCTGAAAAAGGAACCTTCGGGGCCCAGTGGGCCTACCTGGTCATCAAAATTCAATAAATAAATAAAATAAATTTAAATTTATGACCCTCTAGGGACACAATTATTTTTGTGTTCACCTAGTCGAGCCTTGAGAATGCTAGCAATATCTTTTTGGGGGGTTAAACACCCCAGAAATATGTTTTTGAAATTTTTGTAAACTGTAGTGTCACACTTGTGACACTTTCATGATTTTTTTTGTGAAAGTGTCGTGATTTGCAACACTACTTTGTGACACTGTGGCCAAAAGAATGGGAAATCTTTCCCACTCTGCTGCAAAAGAACGATTTGGTCTTGTGGGCTTAAATGTGGAAGAAAGAAAGCCACGATCCCATAGATATGCTTTTTGGTGGTTTGGTGACTAAATATTACACGGCTGCAAAGTTACGGTACTCCAAAGTTGATTATTTTTCCCATAGGCTAACATTACTGCATCTGCCTCGCCTTTCAGGGCCCGTAACTTGGAAACACTTCGAGATATGGATTTTTCGTCGGAAAAATGCTTAGCCCCCCATTATGTATATATATACACATATATATTTTGACATGGCCTGACTAAAGCAATCATATTTATCTTCACGAGAGGCCAATGATATTTTTTTAGGCAATAGTGTGCCATCTGACAACAGAGGCTACTGTTCAGTACAGTACTTACTCAGCTGGCATCCTGACACAATTCCAGCAGCTGCAATAACCACTGCTGTTGCTAAGTATTTAGGGTCATTGTCTTGAAAGAACTGATATCTGTCTAGATATTTTTTCTTATGTATTTCTTAACTTCTCCCACAATATGTTCCCTGAAGAATTTGCCATCCTCGGTTTCTGTGTGCATAAAGTACATGGTGCAGTTAATAATATGAGACAATACAGTACCTGTCTTAACAGTATCTCTACTCACAACCACGGTTCAATATGGAGCCCCAAACATGAAGCTTTAGAGGGTGTTTTGGCTTCAGCTTCATGGAGTCCCAGCCTTTCTTATGAAATGTCATTGAAATAAACTGCTCTAAAGACACTGTCATCCCATTCAACAAACATGATGTCATGAAATGTCTTATTGTTTTCCATTCACATCCTGGCCTGCTCAAGTCTCTTTAGTTTGTTCACATCCTGTATCATAGGACAAACCCTTTATTAAAAAAGATGTCTTATGACAAAAGATAAAAAATGTTATCATGCTAATGGCCTGTTTTTAGTTGGCTTTACCATGCATTCCCATATGTCCATCCCATCTGCATTCTCTTTACAGAGGAGACAGATGCCACTACCTCATATTCAGCAGTCAGACATTCCAAAATCTCCCTTACAATGGTCTCATTGTCCTCAGCATGCTGTCCAAAAGTGGCATTGTTTCATTGTGTGCAGAAAGAGCATTAATGTCAGAGAAATAAAATTCAAATAAAAGACAGCAGGTGTACATTAAATCATAATTGTGTAACTTTTTAATACTACAGTATATAGGATAGTGTCTAAAGAGAGGAGTAACAATACTATACAGGTGGGCATCTAATGTAAGTAGTGTACACGTAGTTGGTGCAGGGTGTAATGGAGATCCCGGTGCTCTTCAGAAACACCTGCATCTTCCAGATTCTTTCAGCTTTAGTCCTCATTCCTCTGACAGCCATGCTGAACTCTACTGTTATCTTCTTCACCATTGTCAATGGCCAATGTGATTACAGCATAAGAATGGCTAGCTGTGGAAGCACATTTTATATTTGGAAACATCAAAGGGCACTGTGTCACTTCTTCAAACCCTATTTATACCATTATACAGCTTACTGGCATTTCCTCAGTTCACAGTCAGCTTTGAAGAGTGCAGACGTGTTCCCGGTCCACAGGCTCCAGAGGTAAGTATGGGGTGAGGGGGGGTGTGGGGAGGTGGGTGTGCAGAGGTGGAAGCAGGTTGGCAAAGCGGCCAGGGACTTACAGGGGACCATTTTCTTCTTTCACAGGAATTAAAAATAAATAAATATAGATGCTTTTGAGTGCGCAGGGGTAGGCTCCAGCATGCCACCTACTTGTTTGTTGGGGGACTGGAGCCGGCGGGGATTGGGCACCTGCCGCTACAGTGTAACATGGGGGAGGCATGAACACACTGGGGTGGGCTCTCAAGCGTGCCAACTGGTTGTTTGATAGGCGGGCTTCAGCTGATGAGGACTGGGCACTCCTGTTGGCCACACAGTGTGCTAGGGGGCACATGAGCCGAGGGAGGATTGGGCACCCCATTGGCACACAACGGGGGCCATGGAGAACACTAACAAGGGAGGGAGGGAGAGGACATTAACAGAGAGAGGAAGTGGAAGGGATTTCATGCTGAGCCGTGCATGACAGCAGTTCGTCTGACGTCAGTATGCAAATTGCATACACGCTACCACTGCTGATTGCAGCGGACCTTTTCTTAAAAGTGAAGACCAACACAGCCGAGCTGCTGTTACACAGGGCTCAGCATGTATTGTTCTGGTAGAGTTGCGCCTGCTACACCGAGCACTGGATTTGTGAGGGGGGCACACACCTCCAAAAGTTGCACTGTTATAAGACATTACTTGCGCATGCGTGCAAGTGAACATAAAAAGTTAGTATTAAAAATTGAGCCTTCTACCAGAAATAGTAAGGTACTGTAAGTATGCTTTACTCCACAGATTACCTAGTTCTTAGAACTATGATTGTTGAGTTTGTGTGTATATGAAAAACAGAAAGAGACAAATATTTAAGAGTATAAGGTTTATGATTCAGCACAGTGAACAAATGACTTATCAATGGGAGCTTTAAAACAATACAAGCAGTAAAATGTAATTTGCTTGAATCATAGAATCATAGAAATTGTTGACAGATAAGAACTGCCAGGCCCATCCACTCTGCCCATAAGCCCCGTACTTGATTACGGCTTCTAACCCTCCCTCTGCTTTACCTCTACGGTTCCCCTATGCTTGTCCAATGCATGCTTAAATCCAACCACAGTGCTTGCTCCTGCCACCTCCTGTGGCAGACCATTCCATGCATCCACCACCCTCACTGTGAAGAAAAACTTCCTCACATTCCCTCTTAACCTGCCACCCTCCAATTTCATGTCATGCCCTCTCATTCTTGTACTTCCCCTGTATTAGAAGATGTCTCCCCCTGCACCTTGTTTTTGCCCTTGAGGTACTTGAATGTTTCTATCATGTCCACTCTCTCCCTCCTCTCCTTCAGCGAGTACATAGTGAGGTCCCTTAATCTCTCCTCATAAGTTTTGTGGTGCAAGCCCTATACCATCTTAGTCGCCCTTCTCTGGACTGTCTCCTGCCTGCTAATGTCCTTTCAAAGGTGCAGCCTCCAGAACTGCACACAGTACTCCATGTGAGGCCTGACCAGAGTTTTATATACCAGCATCACTACCTCCCGCCTTCTACCCCTGCCTATGCACCCCAGCATGCCATTTGCCTTCCCTGCTACCTTTGTACTCTGCTTTGACATTTTCAGGTCATCTGAAATAATAACCCCAGGTCCCTTTCTTCCCTGGTGACTGGCAACTCCCCCCCCCCATCCTGTAGCTATCCAACGGTTTCTATCCCCAGGTGCATAATTTTGCACTCCTTTGAATTAAACCTCATTTGCCACTCCTCAGACCATTTCTCAAGCTTCCCGAGGTTCTTCCTCATTTTCTCCACCCCTTCTGGAGTATCCACCCTGTTACAGATTTTGGTGTCATCTGCAAACAGGCAGACCTTTCCTTCCAGCCCCTCTGCAATGTCACTAATGAAGACATTGAACAGGACTGGCCCAAGGACTGATCCCTGAGGTACTCTGCTAGTGACCCCCTCTCCCCAGATTGAACCCCATTTACCACCACCCTCTGCCTCCTGTCCATTAGCCAGTTCCTAACCCAGTTTACCACCTTATCTCCCATGTCCAGACTACCAATCTTGTTAAACAGCCTCTTATGTGGGACGATGTTGAAGGCTTTGCTGAAATCAAGGTAGGCAACATCCACTGCCCCCCCCAATTTACTTCCTTCTTCACCCAGTCAAAGAAATCTATCAGATTCATCTGACATGCCTTACCCACTGTGAAACCATGATGCCTAGGGTTCTGGGCACCAATGGCTTCTAGATGTCCCACTGTCCTTTCTTTAAGCAGTGCCTGCATGATCTTCCCCACTACTGAGGTGAGGTTGACTGGCCTATAGTTCCCTGCTTCCTCCCTACTGCTGGATTTGTGTAGAGAGACCACATGCGCCCTCCTCCAACCCTCTGGCACCACTCCTGTGTTGGGTGACTTGGTGAACAAGACTGCCAGAGGTTCTGCTAGCTCTCTTTGCAGCTCCCTTAATTTCCTCTGGTGTATGCCATCTGCCCCCATTGCTTTGTGCACCTTCAGTTTAGTGAGCTCCTGCAGTATTTTCTCTCCTGTGAATGGACTGTTGTCCACCTCTCCCTCCACCTTGGCATCTGTTGCTCGGCTATGGTCCCTGCCCTTCCCCCTCTTCCATGAATACTGAACAGAAATATTTATTCAGTATTTCTGCCTTATCCATGTCTCCCTCCTTACACTCCCCTTTCTTCCCTTTGCGCCTAACAATCCCCGGTTTTCCTTCTTTCACTGATGTACCTGTAGAATGTCTTGTCCCCTTTCTTTACTGTCTGTGTTAATCCTTCCTCAGTCCATGCCTTTGCTCTCCTTACCACCCTCCCCACTTCCCTTAGTTACTCTAGGTACATCTCCCTGCCCTCCTCTTCTCTTTGGGTCTTCTTATATTTCCTGAATCCTCCCCTTTTAGTCCTTACTTTGTCTGCCACCTCTTTTGAGAACCATAGTGGCTTTCTCCTTCTCTTGCCTTTCAATACCAATCTGATGCATTGGTCTGTCACTTCCACTATGGCTCCTTTTAGGTGGTCCCACTGCTCTTCCATCCCATTCTACCCCCTTCTCCAGGGCTATTTTGACACCTCTTCCTATTTCAGCAAAGTCTGCCTTTTTGAAATCTAAAACGTTTGCCCTAGTGTGACGTAACTGAGTCCCTGTCCCAATGCTGAACCACACTATGTGGTGATCGCTGGATCCCAGTTGCCCTTCTACTCAGACATCTGCGATTCTATCCCTGTTGGTCTTTACTAGATCCAGAATTGCTCTGTCCCTGGCGGGATCAAGTACAAGCTGCCTGAGTCCTGCCTCCTGTAGGGAATCTAAGATTCCTCTGCTTCTGGCTAAAGCAGCTGCCTGGGTGGTCCACTCTATGTCTAGCATATTGAAATCCCCCATCAACAGAATTTCTCCTTTCATTGCCATCTCGTGTATTTCGTCCACTCCCTGTCCACTTCCTCCCCTTGTCCTGGAGGCCTGTATATCACCCCTGTGCATATTGCTGTGCCATTTCCAGGTACAAGGGTGACCCTCAGTGCCTCAGCCTCCCCCTGCCTACTCTGTACCTGTGTTGCCTTTATAACCTCCATGACATACAGGGTGACTCCCCTTTTTTACCCCCCATCCCTCCTGAACAGAGCATAACCTGGTACATTGATTTCCCACCCATGATTTGCAGTGTACCAGGTTTCAGTTACTTATGCTATATCCAGGCCAGCCTCTACTATCAACGCGTCCAAGTCTGGGAGTTCATTTCCCAGGCTGCAGGCATTAGTAACCATGGCCTCCCATGTTGTGCGTTTTAGATTATGAATACAAAATTGCCAGCAGAAACAGGCCTCATGATCTATTGAGTCTGCTTGAGTGTGCAGCTAATCCCTTATCTCGCAGCTGCCCCTCCTGCCCCCCTTTCCAGTATCCCTTCCCCTTGCCCTGCCCAAGCACCTCTTGAAGCTTCCCATCATCTTACAGGACACTATCTCATCTGGTAAGGTGTTCCATTTGTCCACCACTCTTTCTGTGAAAAAAATGTCTCCTCATCTCCCTCTTGAGTCTTCCCCCTTCCAATCTCAGTCCATGCCCTCTTGTGTCCCTTCCCCTTCTCATCTGAAAAATCTCCTCTGTGTTGGTCTTATTAATACCCTTTAGATACTTAAAGATCTTGATTATATCCCCCCATTCCTCCTCTCCTCCAGTGAATACATATTCAGCTCTCCCAGTCTGTCCTCGTAGGGCTTGCTCTCCAATCCCTGGATCATCTTTGTGGCTCTTCTCTGCACCCCCTCCAACTATCTGATCTCCTTCTTCAGGAATGGGCGCCAGTACTGCACACAGTACTCCAGGTGGGGCCTGACCAATGACCTATACAGGGGCAGGATAACCTCTCTCCTTCTGGAGGAGATCCCTCTGGCAATACACACCAGCATTTTGTTAGCTT
Source organism: Neoceratodus forsteri (assembly GCA_016271365.2). Lineage (NCBI taxonomy): Eukaryota > Metazoa > Chordata > Ceratodontiformes > Ceratodontidae > Neoceratodus > Neoceratodus forsteri. Next base: position 729,339,116 of record CM057453.1, read on the forward strand.
TTGCTGCCGCCTTCCTGCACTGAGGAGGGTTGTTCATGCTCCCTGTAATAATCACTCCTAGGTTCTTTTCCTCTGTGGAGCTCCCCAGCTGTACCCCATTCAAGTGATAATCCCTCCCCTGGTTCCTGGATCTGAAGTGCAGAACCTTGCACTTCTTGACGTTGAACCCCAACTGCCATGTTTCCGCCCACTCCTGCAGCTTAGTCAGGTCCTCCTGCAACCCCTTCCACCCCTCCACATCATCAGTCACAGCTCCCTTATTGGTATCATCTGTGAACATACTGATCTTGCTCTGGTTCCCGTGCAAGATATCTGAAATAAAAATCCCAAACAGCACCAGTCCCAGTACCTATCCCTGTGGTACTCCACTTGTCACCACTCTCGGTGACGATAGGTTCCCCACCACCACCACCCTTTGCTGCCTTCCCTTTAGCCAGTTTGTGATCCATTTCTTGGTCCCTCTCCCACATATTCCAGTCCCCCCCCAACCTGCTATGTGGCACTGAATCAAAGGCCTTGCTGAAGTTCAAATATAGAACATCGACTGCATGGCCCTTATCCAGTTCTCTCATCACCCAGTTGTAGTACTCTACAAGGTTTGTCTGGCAGGATCTTCCTGCTATAAATCTGTGCTGTTGACCATCCTGGACACCGTTTTCCTCCAAGAAGCTCACTAGCCTCTCTTTTAGTATGGTCTCCATGAGCTTTCTCACGATTGATGTGAGACTCACTGGTCTATAGTTTCCTGGTTCATCCTTTGGGCCACTTTTGTGGATGAGCACCACATGGACCATTCTCCAGTCTTGTGGTGCTCATCCCATGTCAAGGGAGATATTGAACAGGTTGGCCAGTGGCCCCGCCAGGATGTCTGCCAACTCCCTTAGTACCCTAAGGTGAATGCCATCAGGTCCAGGTGCTTTGTCCACCCTTAATGCCCTCAACCCATTTAGTACCCGGCTGTCTGTAATTCCTACATCTATCATCCCTCCCTCCCACCCACCTCACCCTGAGGTATCTGCCCCCTTCTCCTGTGTGAATACAGAGCAACAGTATTCGGTTCAGTGCCTCTGTCTGCTCCACCCTTTCTCCACCCACCCACCCCGTCCTTCTTAATCCTCACCAGCTGATCCCTACACTTTCTTCTCTCTTTGTTATAACAGAAGAAGTCTTTTCTCCACTTTTGATTCCCTGGGCCAGTCTCAGCTCCCTGGATGCTTTGGCCACCCTGACTAGCCTGGTAACCTCCCTGGACTTCCCCATCTACATATCCTTATCTTCACCCCTCCCTGATTTCCAGAACTTTTGAAATGCTGCCCTCTTGGCCTTCACGCCTTCCACAACCTCCTGTGTCAGCCAGCTGTTTTTTTTGCCCTTCCCTTCTTGCTTTTCTTCCTAGTGCAAGACTGTGTTGCCTCCACCAGCCCTTCCTTTATGACGTCCCATTTCTGGTCTGCATCCATATGTGGCTGCATTCCTGCCAGCTGGCTGCCCAACATTTCCCCCATCTTCTTAAAGTCAACCCCCTTAAACTCAATCACCCTTGTACCTGTGCCCTCTATTTCCCTCCCCATGTTGAGCATGAATCACACTGTTTAGTGGTCACTCCCAACCAGTGGTTCCTCCACTTCCAGATTCCTTACAGCTTCCCCGTTATCCAGTACAAGGTCCAGAGTTCTTTCTAAATGAGTCAGCCCCTGGACCAGCTGTGTCAGAAAGCTGTCTTGAAATGCTTCTAGCAGGACCTACTCCCTTGTACCCATGGTGGATAGGGTGCCCCACTACACCCCCCATTAGGTTGAAGTCCCCCACCACTACTGTGCTCCCCTTCCTGCAGACCCTCCTAACCTGTTCAGCTAATTCTCTGTCCAGGTCAATACCCTGAGCCGGTTGCCTGTACACCACACCCAACCTCAGTGTCCTATTCTTAGGATCTTGGAACTGCATCCATAGTGCTTCTATCCTCCAATCTTCCTCTTCCTCCCTTAAGCACTTTATCCCCTCGCTTACATAGATCACCACTCCCCCCATTCCCCTTAGCATTATCTTACTCCTGCCCCTGTTCCTGCTCTCCTGCTTCTTTCCCAAAACCCCAGTTACCTTTCTTGTGTGGTTCTGATTCACCACTTTGGTTCCCCCTCTGACAATTTCAGTTGTACTTGTCGTCAATTTATTTTCCTGCATGTGCCCTTGGGGGAGGGGGTTGTTACTAAGCCTCCTGACATTCCTGGCTCCACCCCCTTGGCCAGTTTAAATGCTCACTGCTGAAGCATTTAAACTTGTCACTCAGGATCGTGGTCCCCTTCCCAGATGGATGCAGGCCATCATCCTTATACAGGCTTGCATCCGTCCAGGTGGGGCCCCAGTCACCCATGAAGCCAAACCCCTCCCTTTCACACTATTTCTTCAACCAGAGGTTGGATTCCCAGATGTGGAGTGTCCTAGCCTCCCTCCCACCATGGACAGGTAGAACCTCTGAAAAGGAGACAGAGTATGCTACCTGCTTCAGGATCCCCCCCAGCTTTCTGAAATCCTCCTGTATTCTGACTAACTTCACCCTGTCTCCAGCCACATCATTCATCCCCAGGTGTACGATGACATCCAGATCCTCACTTCTTGCTATTGCCCTTGCGATGCTATTGATACACTTTCCATCCCTACATGCCATGCTTCCTGGAATGCACTTGACTTCCCTGTCATTTCTGCTGGGTTCCACTAAAGTAACTCCCCAGACCATTGAGTCCCCCAACCAGTAGAAGCTTCCCCCTTCCCCATGGAGGGACCCATTCATCCTCCTTGTTCTCAGCTGTGAGTGCTCCTTTTGAGCTATCCCACTCCTTCAAAACAGCATAGGAGTTAGTGAACCGGACTGGTTGGGGTATGTGTCTTAGACCCCCTTCCCTCACCCTCCCTGAGCCCACCGTGACCCAACCACTTCTGCCCCTGGGCATCCTGTGAGGTTTAGGTTGTGGACCCAGTGGCCTCTGGGTGGGGATGAAAGCACCCCATAACCTGGCCAACTCAGCTCAGAGACAGGTGCCTTCATCACTCAACCCAGAGAGGTGCCTTAGATAGGGCAGCATCACAGCCTCCAGAATATCCCCTTGAAGACAGCCGCTCCACAACCACTGCACTGCACCACTCCCATCATGTTTGTTGTGTCCTTCCTCTGTTTAGCCTTTAATTACTAGCTCCTTCTCATTCTAGATAGGTACTTTCTGATTGGTGTACTACCCATGCCCTCTATAACGAGGGTGGATAGGACTACACCTGGCAGCATCCAGAAACAATTAGCTCCCCTTCCTACTTCAAGAGCCTTGCCCCTCTGCCAGCAAATAAGCCCCAATACACTGTAATCACCAAGGATGATTAAATCCTGCAAGGAAAGATAGAGAACCTAGGAATTACCCTTCAGGTATCAAGAAATGTAAGCAGTGACTGTTCCTTATTAGTATAGCCTCGTAGAAAGGAGGGGGGGGGACATGATAGAAACTTTCAAGTACCTCAAGGGAATCAACAAAGTCCAAGAGGGTAGCATCTTTCAAAAAAAGAGGTGTGCAAGAACAAGGGGGCACAATTTGAAGATGGGGGGTGGCTCAGAGGTAATTTAAGGAAGTATTTTTTCACAGAGAGGGTTGTGGATGCATGGAACGGCCTTCCAGAGGAGGCTGTGGAGTCAAAAACAGTGGTGGAATTCAAGCATGCATGGGACGGTCATAAGGTAATTCTAGGGGGTGGGGGTAGGAAGAAGTAGGCTGCTGGTTAACTAGGATCTGCAGCTTATCCATTAGGTAGGGAAATGGGCAGACTGGGTGGGCCAAGCGGTCCTTATCTGCCATCAAATTCTATGTTTCATGTTTCTATGTACCCAGTCAGCCTAAATAAAAAGTTGTGCTGTTTTCCTGTAAAATAAACCAGTACAGTAAAGTTTCCCTGCAAAACACCACAAACAACACCAATAATGTATGCCTCTCACCCAGAGAAATGTTTGTGTTCTGTGCTGTTCCCCTTTCTCTGCTCCTACTTCTGCCACTATCCTGGCTCTGATTACCCCTGAAAAACTAGCTGATCAAATCTGTGTGTGTGAGGGAGATGCCGTTCCCTGATCTCCTGTTTCCACTCCTATCCAACCTGCTGCCGAAAAAGGACAAAAGGAAAACCCTTACTACTTCTACACTGCTGAGTTCCCTGACCCCTGTTCTGTTCCTCATGTCAGCTGGGACAGCAGAGCAAGTCGTCCAGTGGTCCTTTCAAGCCACTTCTTCAAAGTCGAATGGGGCACCTTTTTTCCCCTTGATCCCGATTGGTTGATCTAGATCCCCTGTGATCGCTGTGGAATGAAAACGATCACTCACTGCAATTCACAAACTGAAGGCAAAAAATATAAAAAATAAAGAAATGTACAGTGCCTTCAGAAAGTATTCACCCCCCTTGGATTTTGTCACATTTTGTTGTGTTACTACCAGAATTTTTAATGCATTTAAATGATTTTCCCCCTTGATTTACACAGCATACTCAACAATTTAAAGGGGCAAAAATATTTGTATTGTGTAACAAAAATTTATGAAAAATTAAAAACTTAAATATCTTGTTTACTTAAGTATTCACCCCCCTGAGTCAATACTTTGTAGAAGCGCCTTTGGCAGCAATTACAGCTTTGAGTCTTCTTGGGTATGTCAGTATCAGCTTTGCACATCTGGATTTGGGGATTTTCGCCCATTCTTCCTTGCAGATTTGCTCAAGCTCTGTCAAGTTGGATGGGGCGTCGGTGAACCGCAATCTTTAAGTCTTTCCACAGATTCTCAATGGGATTCAAGTCTGGGCGCTGGCTGGGCCACTCAAGGACATTCATCTTCTTGTTCTGAAGCCACTCCAGTGTTGCTTTGGCTGTATGCCTGGGGTTGTTGTCCTGTTGGAACGTAAATCTTCGCCCCAGTCCAAGGTCTATTGCAGACTGATGCAGGTTCTCCTCAAGGATGTGCCTGTATTTGGCTCCATTCATTGTTCCCTCTATCCTGACAAGTCCCCCAGTCCCTGCTGCTGAAAAGCATCCCCATAACATGATGCTGCCACCACCATGCTTCATGGTAGGGATGGTGTTACACGGGCGATGAGCTGTGTTGGATTTGCGCCAGCATAGCGCTTTGCATTCAGGCCAAAGAGTTCAATTCTTGTTTCATCAGACCAGAGAATCTTTTGCCACATGGTCTCAGAGTCTGCCACGTGCCTTCTTGCAAACTCCAGGTGTGCTATTATGTGTCCTTTTTTCAGGAGTGGCTTCCGTCTAGCCACTCTCCCATAGAGGCTACATCTGTGAAGTGCTGCAGAGATTGCTGTCCTCTGGACAGGTTCTCCCATCTCAGCCATGGAACTCTGTAGTTCTGTCAGGGTGGTCATTGGGTTCTTGGTCACTTCTCTGACCAAGGTCCCTCTTGCCCGGTTGCTCAGTTTGGGAGGACGGCCTGCTCTAGGAAGAGTCTGGGTGGTTCTGTAATCTTTCCATTTCCTAATGATGGACTTGACTGTGCTCCAGGGAACTTTGAACATCCTAGAAATCTTTTTATACCCCTCCCCAGATCTATGCCTCCTCACAATTCTATCACGAAGTTCTACGGACAGCTCCTTGGTCTTCATGGTAGAGTTTCTGCGCTGACATCATCATGTACACAAATGCTCACAGCCTGGGAAATAAGATCCCAGACCTGCAGGCAATAATGTCAGAGGCTAAACTGGACATAGTAGCAATTAGTGAGACGTGGTTTACCAGTAACCACACTTGGGAGACTTCAGTACCTGGCTATGTATTGTTCAGAAGAGACCGAGGTGCAAAAGGGGGAGGAGTGGCCCTGTATGTCAATGAAAATATCAAAGCTACAGAAATTCAGAATACACATAAGGAGCCAGAAGAACTGTGGGTCACCCTGGAAACAGGAAATGGGACAGCCATAAGAACTGGGGTTGTCTACAGGCCCCAGACCAGAGGAGGACATAGACACATTACTGTTAGAAGATATACAAAACATGACAGCTAAAGGGAGGTTCTGATAATGGGAGACTTCAACATGCCAGATATAGATTGGTCAATACCAGCAGGAACATCTGCCAGAACTAGACTCATAGTGGATTCCCTGCAGGGAGGGCCTCAAACAACTGGTACAGCAACCCACAAGAGACAGGGCTATCCTAGATCTAGTACTGACTAACAAAGAGGATCACAGATCTCCAGGTAGAAGGTCACCTGGGGCCAGTGACCATCACATGGTATGGTTCAATTTGGCTACTACATCTAAATCATCCCATTCCAAGGCAAAAATATGGGACTTCAGAGGAGCTGACTTTGATAAGATGGCCAACAGAGTTAAGCTAGCCCTGGCAAAAAGAAACACAGGTGGGGAGGTACAGGCAAAGTGGGCAAGCATTAAGGATACAATACTTGAAGCAACATCCCATTGTGTTAGACAGAAAAGGAAGTGCAAAGAAGAAGAAACCACTTTGGTTCTCAAATACAGTAGCAGAAAAGGTCAGAGCCAAAAGGCTGGCCTTCAGGATATATAAGGAACACAGCGGGATGAAGATAGGGAGGCATACCAAACTGCCCTAAGGGAAGCAGGTAAGGCAGTAAGGCAGGCAAAGTCCCAAACTGAGGAAACACTATCCGCGAACAGTAAAAGAAAGGTGACAAGACTTTCTATAGATACATTAGTGAAAGGAGAAAGTCAGAGGGGGTACTAAGCTTAATGGAGAAAGGGAGCATGTGAGGAGGAGGACCCTGTAAAGGCATCTATCCTAAATAGATACTTTTGCTCAGTATTTACTGAAGAGAAGGTAGGGCAGGGCCCACAGCTCAACATCATGGACACAGGGGAGGAGGTGAGCACTACTCCCTTCACAAAAGAAAGGGTCCTACAAGAGCTTGCTAAGCTCCAGGGTGGATAAGGCAATGGGACCTGATGGCATACATCCCAGGGTACTTAAGGAGCTAAAGGAGGAACTAGCAGAGCCATTAGCAGAATTGTTTAGTGAGTCTCTGAGCACAGGAGAGTCCCAGAAGACTGGAGAAGGGCTCATGTGATCCCGCTCCCACAAGAGTGGTAGCAGGGAGGAGGCGGGGAACTACAGACCAGTCAGTCTTACCTCAGTAGTGGGCAAGATTATGGAGGCACTCCTTAAGGAAAGGATAGTGCAACACCTGGAATCCATAGGGGCACAGGATCCAAGACAGCATGGGTTTACAAAGGAAGGTCCTGTCAAACTAATCTCATAGATTTTTGACTGGGTAACCAGAGTGGTGGACCAAGGGGAGCAGTTGATGTCGCCTACCTTGACTTCAGCAAAGCTTTGACACTGTTCCACATAGAAGATTGATAAATAAGCTAGGTAGGCTCGGGGTGGGTCAGAAGTTGGTCAACTGGGTGGCAAACTGGTTGACTGGCAGAAAACAGAGAGTGGTGGTAAATGGTATACAGTCAGAAGAGATGCAAGTCACAAGTGGGGTACCTCAGGGATCAGTCCTGGGGCCAGTCCTATTCAACATCTTCATTAGTGACCTACTTGCAGATGGACTAGAGGTAAGGCTTGTCTGTTTGCAGATGACACCAAGATCTGCAACAGAGTAGATGATCCAGATGGGGTGGGCAGAATGAGAAGAGATCTGGATAAACTAGCAAAATGGTCAGAAGAGTGGCAACTGGGATTTAATGCAAAGAAGTGCAAAATCATGCACATGGGAAGAAACCCTGAAGCCACTTATAGGCTGGGAGGGTTGCTAGCAGTCACAAAGGAAGAAAGACTTGGGCATCATCATCACTGATGACCTAAAATCATCCAAGCAGACCTCTAAAGCAGTAGGTAAGGCTAGGGGCGGTGTTAGGGTGTATTAGTAGGGGTATCACAAGTCGTAAGAGGGAGGTAATAATCCCTCTGTACAAGACATTGGTTAGGCCCCATCTGGAGTACTGCGTGCAGTATTGGAGGCCACACCTTCACAAGGACATTAACCAAATTGAGGCAGTCCAGAGAAGGGCAACCAAAATGGTGCAGGGACTGCATCAGAAGACGTATGAGGACAGATTAACGGAGCTCAATATGTATACCCTTGAGCAAAGGAGGGAGAGAGGTGATATGATCGAGACATTTAAACACCTTAAGGGCATAAACAAGGTGAAAGAGTCTAACATGTTTAAATATAAGAAAAATAGCAGGACAAGAGGACACAGCATGAGATTAGAGGGAGGCCGATTAAGGGGAATATGAGGAAATTCTTTTCACAGAAAGGGTGGTAGATGCATGGAATAGCTTACCACAAGAAGTGGTGGCTATGAATACAGTGCAGGGCTTCAAACAGGCATGGGATAGGCATAAGGGAGCAATACAAATGACTATGAATAGATAGGTCACTGACAGAGCAAAGGCTGATGGCACATTTATAAGGTAGAAAAAGAAATGGGCAGACTGGATGGGCCTTGCGGTCCTTATCTGCCGTCAACTTCTATGTTTCTATGTTCTATGTTTCTATGTTTCTATGTTTCTATGACATGCACTGTCAACAGTGGGACATTATATAGACAGGTGTATTTCCTCTGAAATCATGTCAACCATTTGAACTGACCACAGGTGGACTCCATTCAAGTTTTAGAGTGATCTCACAAGGAAATTGGATGCACCTCAGTTCAATTTGGAGTTTCATAGCAAAGGGGGTGAATACTTATCACCTCAAGACAGTTCAGGTTTTTATTTTAAATTACATGTACAAAAAATTCCAGAAGTTTCATTCCACTTTGACATTATAGAGTTATTTGTGTAGATAAGTGACAAAAAAATCCCATATAAATATATTTTAATTTGAGTTTGCAACATCACAAAATGTGACAAAATCCAAGGGAGGGGGTGAGATACTTTTTGAAGGCACTGTAAATAGTGACTGCTCCTTATTTGTACCCAGTCAGCCTAAATAAGAAGTTGCACTGTTTTCCTATAAAATAAACCAGTACAGTAGAGTTCCTCTGCAAAATACCACAAACAACGTCAATACTGTGTGCCTCTCAACCCGTGAATTGTGTATGTTCTGTGCTGTTCTCCTTTCTCTGCTCCTCCTTCTTCCGCTATCCCAGCTCTGATTACCCCTGAAAAACTAGCTAATGAAGTCTCCATGTGTGAGGGGGACGCTGTTCCCCGGTCTCTGGTTTCCACTCCTATTAAACTTGATTAAGTTTGCTGGTGTTTTAATCAATAAGAATAGGATAGTATTGCTGTGAGCTGTTTATTCATTAGGTGCTAGGGTCATGGAGCTATACAGGTAATTCCTGGTGTATATTTCTATATTTACCACACAATCACGGTTTTCTGAAGCACAGACTACTTTAGTAAGGGGTGTATAAAAAGTAAAGTTATGCACCAAAGGAAATACAAACTTGACAAACTACACAACATGTAATCTTGCTCATTTAACTGAGAAGTTGTGCTGAGAGATGATACCCTGTACTGTACACTGCAGGGCTACACCATGTGATGAGATAGCAATCTAGCCTTAACTTCCTTTGTTTCATGGGTTTGCAACATATTCACTTGAATAGTGGGGGGGGGGCAGTGTTAAAAAAACTGCTGTAAGCAGAGGGGGGTTTCAAATATATTTTGGATTCGTTATCCACAGACAATTTAAATGAGATCTGGAACCTGCATACATATTTACACATATCAGACCAGGTATTTTACATATTGAGACATATTGTTTTTCCTTTTGGAATGAGCCTTCTATATTACAAAAGGTTTATAGAGTATGCATTACTCATCTTCCTTCCCTCCTGTTTTGTTTTTAGTTACTTTTCCTTTTATTGGTCTTTTTTTTAACTTCATCTCCCTTCCTCCCTCCCTCCCTCCTTCCTTCCTTCCTTGTATCTTTTTATTTTTGACTACTAATTCATTTGTTTTAGATTTGACATATCTTGCGGATGGATTATTTATCTTAGAATTGTTCATTCTGTGTCTCTTATACATTCCTTATTGAATTTGGATAGGTCTTTTAAATATTTCCTTGTGAACATATGTAGTGAAATAAGACAGTATGCTTATTTTGTTGGAATGTTTCTTCCTCTGTTGTCCAATATAAGCCTCCTTAGTTTTGAATTAGATTTTAATTTATCACTCATTCACTTCTGTGTATCACATATTTTGACTGGGCACATGACAATAATAGAGACACCTAGGGTAGGATTTTTAAAGCATGGCACAGGGCTTGCATCAGCCCGGCACCATGGCACTTAGATTGTGGTGGCGTGCACACATCTTTCGCCACAACTGCACCCAATTTTACAATCTCGGGTGCAGTTTTGACAGTTTACATGAATTATGCCAGCTTACGCCAAATATCTAGTGCAAGCTCCATAAAAATGGCTCCCAGGACTGCCCCAAGGTAGACTAGAAAATGTTGGTCTAACTTGCGGCAATTGCCGCATGGGCTAGAAAATTCAATTAGATTGCTGCAAGCCCTATGTACTGTATTGTCAGTGCACCAGGGCTTGTGGTGATCTAAGACTTTAAAAAATCCTGCCCTTAGTCAGCAGGCAAGCAATAAAATTGACAAGGTGTGAGTTATGGCCTGATAAGAGCATGCCCTAGGTGCTTTATGAGGCATAAGGCACTTGCAACGAATGCCTTTTAGCACCTAGGAAGTGCTCTTATCAGGCCATAACCCACACCATGGAGTGTCTTATTGCACTTACAAAATGGGCCTCCCCCAGTAGAAATTACGAATTAAAGAAGAAGAAAATGTCAAAATGGAAAATATTAATACAAGACAGGTTTTCATGTTAGAAGACACAAAATAGTCCCTCTATGTACTGTACAGTACTGTATTTACCTATGTCAACTGTAAACGCCCCCCCACATACATTCTGATCAGGTCAGGTATTCCCTCTCCATCAGCCACACACAGAGTGTCACATAGAGTGTATGTGCTGTGCTTTTTTTTAAAGCTTTAAATTTGGTGTTTGATAATGGCAGTATTACAGGGAGTGAGTGTGTCCCTCTTCACGTGCTGCACTGCAGAATGTGTTTCCATTACAGGGCATCTTGCTAACAGAGTACATATTTGAAAGGGAAGGGAAGAGGAATTTTAGAGTGACTGTGTGGTTTTCAAAGCACCTAATGAAAGCCATCTGTACTGAGTACATCCAATTTCAGCGGTCACGGTGGACAGTTTAATTTTACTGAGGTAACATGAGAAAAAAAAGCAACTGTGTTTTATTTTGAATTGTGTACAGATTTGAAATGGTATAGGAGGGGGTGTCAATGGCAGCATGGAAGGTAGAGCCGAGGATTGCAGGCAGCCCATGGAAAGGTAGCAGGATGCTTCACTCACTTGGCAATGCCAGGATGCTTCGCTTGCTTAGCAATGCCAGGTTGCCATGACTGTAAGGTGGCACACTGATATGTTTTTGTGATGTGGTTCTTCCTGGCTGAATTAGTGCCGGTTGCAAAGTTATTGTTCTATAAGGCCATGGCTGAAAAAGGCTTATAGCCAATCATCATTAAGGAAATTGCGTGCCCATTTTATATAGTTTTAATATAGCTACTGTCTACCCTTTAAGCTTTGCCTGACTTTGTTTGATGCACATACCACTTTTTTAAACATATGTAACCCCTAGGTGGCGCTATCCCAAGCCTGTGTGGCTAGTTGCAGGTTAAGGGGCCTGGGTACTGAAATGGATGCCTTCACCCAGAGGTCAGGGCTGTTAGTGGTCAAGCTAACTTGGGCACAGCCCTTCGGGACACTGTAACCCCCCTCTTTCCCTTCTAGAGGCCTGAACAATACACAATAATCACTTTCACAATGACCCTTGTTCACCGTGCAATTACCCGCACTGTTTGCACTTACAACCAGGGCTGGTTCCTCTAGCTTGACCCTGGGGACCCCCTCTAAAACAAGGTTATGCTCAGCTAATAGCAACAGTACAGTACCTTTGGCACAAACTGGAACCACAGTCAGGTTAAATGCAAAAATAGTTAGATCTGATTTATTCAGGGGACTTGAACATGGGAGGGGCATAATCACGTTGATTTGCCTAAAGGCTATATAAATCAGACAGTTCTGCATGCACTTCAGAATCCCTACAGAGTTACACACTCTGGGTACCCAGGTAGGAAGATGGTGGGCTAGCCAGGAACGTTGCCCAGGGTAGGCCTATGTCACAGCTGGTTGGGGCCCTGTGATGGAAGAAAGCAACATGCACAACACACTATTTGTAATCCGGAGCCGGAGGGCTCAGTTCATGACAGAACAGACAATAAAGCAATCAGATGACAACACTTTAGATTTAGCTGTTGTTGCAGGGAGCTACCCTGATATTTACTTACGATACCCAATACAGGACACAGGCAGGATGAAATCAAAACTGCAGGTTGTTCATCTGAAGTGCCAGGAGAAGCAGTGCCCACATGAATCACTGAGGCATCATTCCTGTTCAAAACATTGAGCAGTGGGCTGATCCCCAGGCAGGACTCTCGTCGATGACTTTCTCTGTGTAGCGGGTATTCTGGCTGGGCCAGTGTGGCAAGGCCCAGGTCAAATGGAGATGAATATGGATTCAGTCTGTGGAACCAGATGCAGCCTCCAGCAAGCAAAACACAGTTCAGACACAGAGTGGGGAACCAAATCATGGCCCACTATCAGCACACAGCGCATTCACATGTAAGGAAATTCCACTGTACCAGCCAAATGGCTCTCCAGTCGCAATTAAAGAGTCTCTGTACAATCAGGGAATTCAGAGGTGGCTGGAAATCCTGACAGGCTGATTGCATTCAGCAAATCTTTGGTCTTCTTCAGGTAGGAGCCTAGTCACAGTCCAGTGGCATAACTCGCTCTCCAAATTCAGATTCAGTCTAAAAAAAGGTACAGGTTCCCTCTCAGGGACAGCAGGCAGGCATGCAGGCCAAACTCAAGTCTTTCCACAGTTCTCCCATGCAAATCCACATCGGATTGCTGCTCGATTATCTCGAGGTGTTACTCCTTCACTTCCCAACTCAGATCTGAACTGAAACTGCAAGCAGTCTGGGACTTTCCCCGGGATCCAAAAGGTTCAGTTGGCTGATTCCTCTGTCAGTCACAACATGGGCTCCCCTCTAGGTTCATTTAGGTGCCAAAAGCCCAAAACTACAATTCCTACAGAATTTTGCTTCCACAAAGCCCCTGGGGACAGGCTCCATTTTAGAGTCCACAAAGATACTGATTGGCCCATTTCAGCAGTCCAGGATCAAGATGGTGTAGATAAACAGAAATGTCCGTGCTACAAAGAAGGCAGGTTAGGCAAACTGCAATATTATTACTATTCTAATAAATGATCAGCAAACAAGAACATCTTCTAACAGAGCTCCCTCTCTGCAAATAGCGATGGCCGAATGGGACGATTATCTGACAGCCCGGGCAGGACTCAAGCATAGAAACACTTATCCCCCCTCCCAGATTAATTATAACTGAAATCTAGGCAGCTCTTAAAGAGACAGTACACAGGGGCTATACTGGCATTCTCTGGCAATAATGTTTAAACTGCTAAAATGCAGGACACCAGTCTGGCAGATAGTATTTAGGCAAACTCAAGGAAGACTTTTCGGGAACCCCCATTTGTAGGGGTGTTACAGCCTTCCCTGCCAGGAGAAAACTTGGCATCTGCATCAAGTCTGTACCATCATGCATCAGTTAACATACACTTATTACTTTATTATACATTTTCCCTACACTTCACAATATTATATCTGTTATGACAATACTTATGCATGTTTCATACAGGTGATACTGATTCCACTATGATTAACATACTTTGAACATCATTATACTGATTCATGTAATAACTTCTTGTACATTAAACAATGTAAGAAGGGGCCCTTCCCTATCAGCTAAATTGGGGTTGGATGGGGCAGGGTCCCATAGTAAGAAGAGAGGACAAGTAACCTGGAATTGGCCCTTAAGCTTAGTTTGGGTAGTGAGCTCTGAGAAACATAAACACCTTTGTGAACCACATTGAGAGGCTAATCCACTGGCCTCCCAGGACAATCATAGCTGAAGCGCAATACTGGCTTGACAGCGCAACCAGTCTTTCTGGTGGGAACAACCTCAGTCTCTGTACTTGCAGCACTAGTCTTGGAGCTTTTGTCACTCATGAGGACTGCCTCTGCATGGATAGGAATGCCCAAACTGAGAGCACTGTCAGCTCCTTGCTGTGTAGGCTGTGGTTCCACAACACTTTGCTCATTATCTTCTGACAAGGGCCCAGCTGACTCATTTTGAGAAGATTCTGGCACAATTAGGCTCTGCAGCACTGAAGGAGGGCTGTCAGCACTCTCATAGTGTTCTTTAAGTTCTTGTGTGTCATCAGAGAGACTCAGACCATCAGCCCCTTCTTCGGGCAAGTCACACAGTTCCACAAAACACAGGAGTCCACAGCTTCAGATGTAATGCTTTGCCTTTCACTTTCAGGGACCATTAGCGCCAAGGATGAAGCCGGGGGGGGGGGGGTTAGGCAGTCCAGAAGGCCCAGCTTCATCCCCACAATTAGTCATAGGGTTACCCCAAAACAGCTGACTCAATTCATAGGAGGGGTAATAGGCATTGTCACACTCACTATCATCAGAGGTGGACTGACAGTCACTATCATTCTGGGCCTGCTGTGGGGGAAACCTTAAATCTGTAACCACTGGGGTAGGTTGACTCTATCTCTTTTTTGCAGCAGCATGAGTCACCAGCCCAGGGGAGGCAATGCCTGCTGGCTCAGCTTCAATATTAACTTATCTGATAGGCAGCAAGTGGTTACGGTGCATGGTCTTGACAACTTTGGAGTTATTCTCTGGGCGTACCTTATACACTGGTAGATCATCCAACTTTCCAACTAGTACATGAGGAAGATGGTGCCTCCTATCAGCAATTTTTTACTTGCCATGTAGTCTCAAATTGCATAACAACACACGGTCTCTGGGCCGTGGCTGTTGAATCTTGACTTTCTTATCGTGCCTCCTTTGTTGGCGAGATTTCTCTTGGTGGCCATTGTCTGGGCCAGTTGATATGCATAGTTCAAATCAGCTTTCAGTTTCTGTACATACTGCAGGTAGAAACATAGAAACATAGACTTTGATGGCAGATAAGGACCGCTTGGCCCATCTAGTCTGCCCATTTCCCTACCTACAGGATAGGCTGCAGATCCTAGTTAACCAACAGCCTATTTCTTCCTACCCCGCACAAGAATTGCCTTGTGTCTATCCCATGCATTCTTGAATTCTCCCACAGTTTTAGACCCCACAACCTCCTCAGGAAGGCTGTTCCATGCATCCACTACCCTCTCTGTGAAATAATACTTCCTCAGATTGCCCCTGAACCACCCCCCTTCTGTCTTTAAATTGTGTCATCTTGTTCTTGCACGTCTCTCTTTCTGAAAGATGCTACCCTCTTGGACTTTGTTGATTCCACTGAGGTACTTAAAAGTTTCTATCATGTACCCCCTCTCCCTTCTTTTCTTAAGGGTATACATATTAAGCTCCTTTAGTCTCTCCTCATACGGCTTCTCTTGCAGACCCTGCACCATTTTAGTTGCCCTCCTCTGGACTGCCTCTATCCTGTCTATGTCCTTGCAGAGATGGGGTCTCAGAACTGGACACAGTACTCAGATAGGGTCTCACCAACTGTCTGTACAGAGGGATAGCAACTTCCTGTTTTCTGTGCTGATGCCTCTCCCTCGCATCCCAGTATACCCCCAGCCCTCCCTACTGCCTTCTCACATTGCTTGCTAACCTTAAGGTCATCTGATATGATTATCCCAAGGTCCCTTTCCTTTTTTGTTGTTGTTACTACCCCACCATTGTGTATTCTTCCCCTGGGTTCTTGTTTCCCAGGTGCATTATTTTGCACTTCTTTGCATTGAATCCTAGCTGCCATACTTCTGACCATTCTGCCAACCTTGCCAAGTCCCTTCTCATCCTTTGCACGCCTCCTTGTGTCAACCCTGTTGCAGAATCTTTGTGTCATCTGCAAAAGGCATACTTTTCCTTCAGTCTCTGCAATGTCGCAGTGAAGACATTAAAAGAGCTGGCCCCAATCACTGAACCCTGCGGTACACCACTAGTAACCTCTCTTTCTTCACAGTGGATTCCATTTACAATTACCTTCTGTGTCCTGTTGTGCAGCCAATGTTTACCCAGGCTACCACCCTGGGACCCACTCCCAGGCTGGTTAATTTGACTACTAATCTTTTGTGTGGGACTGTGTCAAATGCCTTTCTAAAATCTAAGTAGGTCATGTCCACAGCCCCTCCCTAGTCTACTACTTTGGTCACTCAGTCAAAGAAATCTATTAGATTCGTCAGACATGACCTTCCCACTGTGAACCCATGCTGCCTTGGGTCCTGTACCCCACTGGCATCTAGGTACTCAACTATTCTTTCCTTCAGAAGTGACTCCATCACTTTCCCTACCACAGAGGTCAGACTGACAGGTCTGTAATTTCCTGCCTCTGTCTTGGTCCCACTTTTGTGAAGGGGAATCACATCCACCTTCCTCCAGTCCTCGGGTACCACACCATGCTCCCATGACTGATTAAAAAGAGTAGCCAGTGGTTTCACTAGTTCCTCCCTTAATTCTTTTAGAATTCTGGGGTGAATTCCATCAGGACCCATTGCTTTGTCCACCTTCAGTTTTAGGAGTTCTTGTAGAAACCTTTCTTCTGTGAAAGGACTGGGATCGACCCCCCTATAAAGAGTGCTTCTGTTAATTGGATTACACACTTTCCCCTCCTCTTTTGTGAATACTGAGCAGAAATATTCGTTCAGTATCCCTGCTTTTTCACTGTCTCCCTCTGCCCACCGTTCATTCTGTTCAGCCTCACTATCCCTCCCTTTGTCTTTCTACGTCGCTGATGTACCTATAAAAGGTTTTATCACCCTTTTTAAATGAGTTGGCTATCTTTTCCTCAGTTTCAGCCTTTGCTATTCTGACTTCCCCCCCTGCTTCCTTCTGCCTTAACTGGTACAGCTCTCTGTCCTGCTCCTTCTGTGTTTCCTTATACTTCCTGAATGCTATCTTTTTCTTCCTGACTTTCACAGCCACCTCTTTTGAGAACCACAGTGGCTTTTGCTTTCATTTTGATTTGTTTATTTGCTTCACACAAAGGCTTGTTGCCTCTGTGATGGCAGTTTTGATGATTCCTCATTGTTGCTCCACACCTCCTTCTAGCCTGTTTGCTAGTGCTTTTCTGAGGCACTCTCCCATCTTGCCAAAGTCAGCCCTCCTAAAGTCCAGTACCCTCACTTTTGTATGGATTGACTCTGTAGCTGAGTTTAACATGAACCACACTGTTTGATGGTCACTTGTTCCAGATGGCAACCCACTTCTAAATCTGAGATCCTCTCAGTGCCCCAGTTTGAGAGTATGAGGTCTAAGATTGCTCCCTCATGAGTGGGTTCCGAAACTAGCTGTCTGAGGCC
Organism: Neoceratodus forsteri; assembly: GCA_016271365.2. Lineage (NCBI taxonomy): Eukaryota > Metazoa > Chordata > Ceratodontiformes > Ceratodontidae > Neoceratodus > Neoceratodus forsteri. The sequence goes on from CM057453.1 coordinate 729,356,572, forward strand.
TGCCGCCTGAAGCACATCAAGAATGGCCTTCTCTTGGATGTGGCTGCAGCAAATGTGCACCAGTTAATATCTGGCATATTCAGGTCTCCCATCAACAGTATCTCCCCTTTCTCTGCCATTCTAAGAATGCCTTCTATCATACCCTTGTCCATTCCTCCCCTGACATGGGGTCTGTACTAACCCCTGTGCGGATTGTGGTGCCCTTTCCAGTCTCCAAGGTGACCCACAGTGCCTCCTCTCCTCCCTGTTTACTCTTTGTTCAGTTGCTTTTATCCTTCCTTTACATGAGAGCTACTCCTCCCCTCTTCTCCCCCTGCCTGCCTCTCCTGTAGGTTATATACCTGGTATGTTAACATCCCAGTCATGGTTCTCTGTATACCATGTTTCTGTGACTGCTACGATATCCAGGCATCCCTCTTCCATCAAGGCCACCAGCTCAGGGCTTGTTACTCAGACTACGGGCATTGGTACTCATCCCTCCATTTCCTGATGGCCTTACTCCTTTTTGCCCCATCCCTGTCCTTCTTGCCTTTGTCACTTTCTCCATTTACCCCTGCCCTTCTCCCTATCTACACCTCTATGTTGGTGTTTGCAGCACTTACTACCATGATTTGTTTTGGGGGCTAGGATTTCCCTGCTCCTTTCTAGTGCCTCCCCCCTTGGCTAGTTTAAATGCTTGCCAATGAAGCATTTAAACCTATCACCTAGGATTCTGGTTCCCCTCCTGGACAGATGCAGACCATCATGCCAGTATAGGCTTGCATCCTCCCAGGTGGACCCCAGTCCCAATGAAGCCAAATCCTGAGCTCCACACAGTTTTCAACCACTGATTAGATCCACATGGTGCAGAACATCCTAGCCTGTCCAATGCCATAGATGGGCAGCACCTCCAAGAAAGGTTACCGTCGTGCTACTTGTCTAAAGGCCTCCCCAATTCCACAAACTCTTCCTGCACTTCTCTAATCCCTTTCTTAGCCAGGTCATTTGTCCCTAGGTGGACAATGACATCCAGATCCCTCCCCTGTGCAGCTGTTCTAGCAATCCTGAGGATTCGCTTCCTGTCCCTCATAGCCATGGTGGCAGGCAGGCACTTTACCTCCCTCTCCCCTTCCTCCCCGAGTTCTACCTTCATAACAATGGAATCCCCCACCAGGAGTTGTTTCCTTCCCCTACATGGTCCTCTGCCACCCTCCTGTGGGTCTCCTTTGTGGAGGTTCCCAGCATCCTCCTTGGTCTCCACTGCTGGTGCCTCCATAGAGGAACCACACTTTTCCAGAATGGCATAGGAATTATGGAGAGGTACAACTGGAGGGATGCACCTCTGTTCCACCACCCACACCCTCCCTGAGCCCACTGTGGTCCAACCACTCCTCTTTCTTGGCAACCTCTGAGGCAACAGCAGTGGTGCTGGTGATCCCTGGATGGAAGAGGAGGTCCCACAAATCCTGGCCAACTCAGCCTGGAGATGAGCAACCTCCTCCCTCAGCCCAGAGAGGTGCCTGCAGATGGGACAACACCGCATCCTCCAGAACATCTCCCGGAAGACTGCTGTTCCACAGCCACTGCACTGCACCACTCCAGTCATGTCTTATTTCTGGCCCCTTAACTGTTTGGAATCCTTACTCTTTCCTCTGTTTTTTTTTCTATCTCTCTTTACTTTCTGCCTGTGCCCTTTAGGCTCCTGATTGTCCTGTTCTGAGACAAGAATATCCTACATTTCTCAGTAGACCCCTTACTTGCTCAGAGGCAGACCTACAGCAGCTAGAGGGGGCCGGAGCGCTACTCTTGCCCTTCTAGGATGATGGGTCTTTGGTGGCTCTGTGATCACTCACTTCCTGCTCCCAAACAGGAAGTTCCTGTTGTCAGTCAAATTCTGTGCCTATAAAAGTAGAACTAGCTTTGGGTGGGAGGGTGGAGGGCAATAGAGTCCCAGTAGAGAAGTCCAGTCTCACAGCAGTCCTTTCTCATGGTGTCTTCTGCCAAGCTATTTGCAGAATCTTTCTAAGGCAGTCTTGAAATGTAGCTTCCTTCTAGCTAAGCAACTCCCCCTACTTACTAGATATTTCTACAAGTAATTTAAACCTCACAGCTATTAAGTCCCTTCAATCACCTGAGATTTACACCTAGATAACTGTTCAGATAACCATTCAGTTCAGATAACTCAGACAAACACACACTTTTTTTTTTGATTTGTTTGTTAGTTTTTTTTTTACCCTAAATTAAAGGTCCAAGTACAAGAGTTCTTCTTCTTTAGTCCCAGCAGAGGTAGCAAGGTAGCTTTCATCCCGGACCCTATATGGAGAGACCCCAAAGCAAACATCAACTTGTAGTCAGGCCTCCCTCCCAAACATGGGACGATAGAGGGAGAACCCAATAGCGACATTTTTGGTGCAATTGTACGTGTGTACAAGGTGCTAATCTGCGTGGCTCCATTTATGCTTGTCTTTTGGATGGAGGTGCCCAGCATGTCTAGAAGGGTGGTTAAAAGTTCTGGTTGAGGGTCCTACTGGTGATGAGGGGTGGTTCTTGTGACTTCTGCAACCCCCACAGAGAGAGCATTTCTTTGATTAGCCTATTTTCAAAGTATCTGCCTTGGTCAGAGTGGATCCGCTGGGGGCACCATAGTGGACGAAGAATTTTTCCACTAGCACCTTGGCCATGGTAGAGGCCTTTTGATCTTTAGTTGGAGAAGCTTGTGCATACCATGTGAAATGATCCGTAACCACTAACACATTGCCAATATTCTGTAGATCAGGTTCTAAACACAAAAAATCTATACTGACCAGTTCCATGGGGATGCTGGTAATGAGATTAACAAGGGGGGACAGCCCTCTGAGGCAGGGCTTTTCTTTGGAGGCAATGACTACAGGTCTTTACATGGTGCTCAATATCAGCCCCCATCTTGGGCCAGTAAAATTGAGATTGTACCAGGTTGAGAGTCCTGTCAATACCGAGGTGCCCCATGTGATTGTGGAGGGACCTCAGTACCAAGTGTTTAAAGGCCGTGGGCATGACCAATTGTTGATTGTCTACTTGATCACTATGATCCACTGTCTCTCTGTATGACAACTGATTGAGTAACTTCAACCTGGGGCCTTCTTTAAACAATAGGGCAGTTCTCAAGTCAGGGGAATGTAACTTAGACACATCTTTCCCCGCACACAGGGCAACAAGTGTGGGTTGAATCATAGGATCTTGAGATTGAGCCCACTGAATACTGTCATTGTCAAGTTGAGGTAGTGCAATACTGTCTAGAGTAGAGAAATGGCAATAGGCAGCCAGTATGCAGGTATCAGGAGGGCCCAAGCAATCTACTAGACAGTCCACTGTGTCTGCAGTCATCTGTTCATCTCTATCAAACTTTTGGCACAATGCTCGGATGTCAGGTTCAGAAAGCCTGACACAATCACTCTTGGAAGCTGGCCTTCGTGACAGTGCGTCAGCATCAATGTGGTTCAGTCCCGGTCTATACTCAACTGCATAATCATAGTTTGACAAGGTGGAAAGCCACTGGTGCCCAGTGGCGTCTAATTTAGCTGAAGTCTGTACATGGGTTAATGGGTTATTGTCAGTCTTCACCAATATCTTTGCCCCATAGAGGTACTCATGAAACTGGTCAATGATGGCCCATTTTAGGCAAGGAACTCCTGCTTCTGCTCAGGATAGTTTTGCTCTGATGGGGTCAAGCTCCAGCTGTCGAAAGCTACTGGTCTCAAACCATCCTCATAGTCTTGATACAGCACAGCTCCTAGGCCCTGCAGACTAGCATCCGTATGCAGCACATAGGGCTTTGTGGGGTCAGCATAGGCGAGGATGGGGACGTGGGTGAACTGGCATATGACTTCGTGGAAGGCTGCTTCACATATGGGTGTCCAGCGGGGCCCAAAAGTTTCACCTGTTCCGAAGTACAGCTTCTCGGGTTCTTTGACAGCCCCTTTTTTATAGTTATGGTTGGTAGGGGTTAACCCTGGGTAAGATTCAGGATCAGGTGAATCACCTTGGAATAGTCTTTTATGAACCTGTGGTAGTAACCACGGAACCCTGGAAAACATTGTAGTTCTTCCAAGTTATATAATAATAAATAATAATAATATAGTAATAATAATCTTTATTTATTAGGCACCTTTCAAGTATCAAGGCGCCTTACTGTATTAAAACAATCATCAGCTATTACAAATAAATATACATTAATAACATAATAATTATGATAATCATAGTTCTAGGGACATGGATATGTTGTTCATTCACACTTATTGGCAGGTTCCTTGCTGCTTTAAATCTTGCCGGAAGGTCTTCAAGCTGGCTCCTTCCACCCACCTACCCGGGTGGTAAAACTCTCGGCTCTGTCCCATGATGCTAGATCTTCCTTACCGTTTGGAAGCTCAGGTTCCCTCCTTAGCGCTCTGCGTTTTTGACTGGTTCCTGGAATTTTCAGTCTCCGAAATCAATTGGAAGTTTTTCTGAAACTTCGATCTTCTTCTCCTTTGCTGCAGTGATGGCTCATTCATTTTCCAGCTCTCTGAGGTGCCCAACTAATTCCTCCAGGAAAGACCCGCACTCCACGTGTGTTTACTGCCTTGACTTGGATCATGATCCTCAACTTTGCGATTTTTGCTGTGCCCTTTCGGCCAGCTGTCTGGAGGATCGTGTGGCCCGTTCAGGGCTTGGGCGACCGGAAATTTTTCCTGCTCCGGAAAATTCCTCGGAGACTCGTCGGGCAGTGTCAGCATCGGCTGTCTTGACTGAGCAGCTCGATCTTCCTTCCTCCGGGGAGGGGGCAGCTGCCCCTCCCTCTTCCTCGGTCGCAGTGCTCATCCCGCTCTCCTTGAGTTCTGCTCATGCAGCTTCGTTCAAGGAGCTTTGCCAGTCTCTTTCCTCAAAGGGAGAGGGACCTTCGGGACCTGCCTCATGGCCCAAGTCCAAGGAGTCACAGGCTAAGTCTCTTCAGTAGCACTGGAGGGAGCGGGAGAGTTCCTCCTCCCCTGCCGGCCGACGTTCAACTTCGGTCGAGGGTGCGGCTCATGCCACTGGCTTCATGGTGTCCCCATCAGGTCAGCCGGCCAGGACTCCCGTCGATGTTGTCGAGTCTCTTGACCCATCATTTGGGCTGTCTTCTGCTAGAGCCGCCATCCCTTCGCCGGTTCCCCGGGCAGAGGCTGAGGTTCTGCCTGCACCTTTGGGTCCACAGACCTTGACCCTTTCTTCCGAGCCGAGGGAGGAGCGGGTGTGCCCCGCTCCTTCCCAGGCCCACCCTCGGTTCCCCTGAGGATTTGGGTCTCAGTCTCAGTCCTCCTCTTGGTCTAGCCGCTCACGTCGACCTCAGCGTTCTCGGTCGGGGCACCAAGTTAAGTGGCATTGCTGTTCTTCCTCCTCCCCCTCCTCGGATGAGGAGTGGCTTCGATGCCGATGGCGTCGACATTACGAGGAGTTCTTGTGGCAGCAGATGTTGTTGTCCAGGAATCAATCGACCCCGATTCATTCCCTGGCTAGCAAGCAGCTGCCACCCGATCAGCCGATTCAACCACTCGCGGCAGTTGAGGTGCCCTCTCCGGGGCCGGTTGCTCGCCCGATCCTTGCTGCCCCATCATCCTCGGTGGAACCCCGGCTGGGTCATGACCTGTCCCACAGGTTATCTGTTCCCCTCACTCCCGTCCGCCCTCAGCAGATGAAGAGTGACTCAGGCCTGAGGCAGCTTTTTGCAGACCCCTCGGAGTCCGAGATCGACACCTCTATGTTCCCTAGCCGGGAGGACCCGGGGTCTTCTCCGGAATATTCTGTGGATGACAGCCCATCATCTTTTATAGGTCTGCTCCAGCTCATCTCAGAATTCACCAGGATGCAGCTTGAGCTCATTTCAAAAGGGGCCCCTTACCCCCTTTCGGAGATTCTAGACCGAGGGGGTTCACCCTCGGAGGCCTTCCCGGTGGCTGAGGCAATTGTGGGCCCAGCCTTGGAGCTCTGGCAGTGGCCTACTTCCTGCCCTGCACCCTCGGCCAGGATGGCCAGGAAGTACTCTGTCCCTGTCGGTTCTCTGCCCGGTTTCTCAGAACACCCCTCGGCTGAGGGGTTAGTTACCGACAATGTTTTCCAGTGTTCTGGGAATGCTAGGGATGAGGATAGGCCCCCTGACAAGGAGTCCAAGAGGATGGACTATGTCGGGCGCAAGGTTTACGCTGTGTCCTCCCTAGACCTCTGTCAGGCCAGCTCGGCTATACTGATGGCACATTTCTCCCTTGCCCTTTTGGGCTCCCTGAACAAGGTCCTCCCTCATCTCCCGGCCGACCTGCGGACCACGGTCTGGTGGGTGCAGGACCAGGATAGGGCAGTGGCGGAGCAGCAGCTCCAGACGGCTCTGGATTTAGGCGACTCCTGTGCCAGATTGGTGGCGGCCGCAGTGGCCATGTGCCGCAGGGCGTGGCTGAGGTTATCCTCCTTCTCTCTGGAAACCCAGCATGAGTTGGCGGACATCCCCTTCTTGGGGACTGACCTTTTCAGCCCTGGAGTGGAGGGACACCTCCAGGAGTCCGAGAAGTCTGATGCCACTCTGGACTCGGTCACTCCCACCTAGAGGGACAAGGGCAGCTGGAAGCCTTTGCATAAGCCCCTTTCCCCCCCGGTTCCTGCAGCTCAACCGGCACAGCACGAGGGCCAGCAGGCATGCACTAGGTTGCCTGACTCCAAACCAGCGTCTTCCTCCAAAAGGAAGCAGGGAAGTAAAGGCCCAAGAGCTCCCTTAGCCTCTTCCTCCCCCAAACCTGCTCAGTGATGGGCTAGAGGTGCTGTCCCCAGCCCCATCACCCCTACCCAGGTTCCCTCATGGGGGGATGGCTCTGCACCTCCTCCACTTGGTCCGCTTTCCCAGACCTCTAGGGGTCAGAGGTGCTAAGGGAAGGCCCTGTCTCAGGTTTGTGAGCAGGTCCCACCTTTTTGAGCCATTGCCCCACGGGAATTTTGGGATCCACAGCGTCTTCGTCGGCCCGCTGAGCCGACTTGTCTGGCCCCCTAATTAGAGGTGATCAGGAAGGTTGTGGACCCTCCTTCTGACCCTGGGTTCATGTCCAGGTATCCCTGGTCTCAAACGGATGGGGGGCTTGTGCCCCATTCTTCCACATGCCTGGATGGTCTCTCTGGCCTAGATATCCCATCCTCAGAATGGGCATGTGGCTTTACTCCTGGGCCTCCAGGACACAGTTCCTCCTCATTCCATCCTTTTCCTGGGAGACTCCTCCCTTTCCTAGCGGGGGATCTCCTTACAAGTTCCAGGCCAGGCCCTTCGGTCTCAGCCCAGCAGCTTTCTGCGGCATTGAGGAACCCGGGCGTAACCCCACCCGGTTGGCGGCCTGACTTCAACCCTTTCCAGGTGGAAGGGGTCGATCCAGAGTTCTGGATCTCAAGCGGGTCTCCTGTTATTGGAGCCACATTGGAACTCATGCCTTAGCGGGTGATCCTTCTTCGGGACCAAGCTCGACTCTTGAGTCCGAGCTCGGCTCCCGGCGGACAGGGCTGAGGTTCCTCCTCCCTTACCTGGTCAGATCTGACTGGGCAATTGTGCCCTGCTGGGACCTCCTGCTCCTCCTGGGCCTTGCGGCGGCTGGCTCCAGCGTGGTCTGTTGGACCTGCTGGTTCATGCATTCCCCTCGGGGGGACTGGCCAGCCAGTGGTCACAGTGCTGCATTCCTTCAGACCAGTCTGTGACTACAGCCCAGGAGTTAGGGAATGCTCTCCTTCGGACCATTCCAGCTCTTGCAGGAGAACATCCTGTTCGTCCTCCCCGAGTCGACGGTCTGCTCTGACCGATGCTTCTCGGATGGGTTGGGGTGCCCATCAAGGGGAATACAGAGTGCTCCGCCTCTGGTCCCCTTGGGAGTCCCGATGTCTTTCCTACCCGCTGGAGCTCCTGGTGGTCCGCTTTGCTTGCACCGCTTGCTCCATTTGTATGGGGTCTAGTGGTTTAAGTCCAGGCGGACAACACCACGACTATGTGCTACCTACCCCGCCAGGTTCGGATGAGCCCCTTGCATCTCGTAAGGAGGTTCTCCGTATTGGGTCTTTCACGCAGCTAGGAAGCAGTTTCCTAGCCATTCAATGGCAGGAGCCTCCAGCACCCCGGCTGATGCCCTAAGCCAGACATAGGCTGCACCTCATAAGTGGTCTTCCCTGCCAGAGGTAGCACAGGATCTTCTCCCTCCTTCCCTCCAGGGAGAATACAAGGCCAAGACTGTCTCATGCCCGCCCCCTCAGCAAGGTTTGCTGTAGGGGATGCCGTTAAGGTCACGGACCCCGGGCCCCTTCCATGCCTCTCCCCCATTTCCCTTGACCCACAGGCAAGGTGAGGAGGGACTAGGTGCAGGCAATGCTGGTAGCCCCAGACTGGTTGGCCAGTTCTGGTATCCAGCTCTCCTCAGTCTCAGCCCCAGGCTCCCGAGGCGGCTTCCAGCCCACCCGGTCCTGATCTCTGTTTTCAGGGGAAGATTTTCCATCTGGACCTTCAATCCCTGCACCTAAAGGCCTGGTCCCTGTGAGGCTAGGGGCCAGGCCTGGGGTCTTTCAGCAAGGTCCTCGATGTTTTCGAGGCATCCTGCCAGGAGTCGGCCAATCATGCTCGCCTTCAAATGGTAAGAGTTCTCCATTTGATGTTGGGACAGGGCCAGGGGTTCCCTCTCCCATCCATCAGCGAGCATTCCGGACCATCTTCAGTCCATTCTTTTGAACAAGGGCTTCGGCCAACGACCCTCTGGGTGCTTCTGTTGGTCACCCCAGTCTTCTGGGCGCGGGCCGGAAGGCAGTCGGTGGCGCAGAAAAGGTGGCCTGGCACTTTCTTTTGGGGAGAGTATCCCCATTCTGTGGGATCTTTGCTGGTATGGGCTTAGCTCACGGGCAAGCCATTTGAACCTTTGCACAGGTGCGAGTTTCCCCACCTGTTGTGGCAGAACACCTTCTTGGGGCTACCCTGCCATCCAGAAGGAGGGGCGAGTTGCAGGTGCTCCTTTGAATCTCCCTATCTGGTCTTCCACAGAGACAAGGTTGTCCTGCACCCCACCCAAAGTTCCTTCCATTGGAGGTGGTGGAGTTTTCCCTATCCAGGTATTGCCTCTGCTGGGGTTCATCCCCATTCACACCTTGGAGGCCGCATATAGGTTCCTTTGGGACTCTATTTAAATGCTCGCCTACCCAGGGAGCGTAGGGCTGAAGTTCGGGAGAGGTTTGCCAGCTGTTTGTCATCTACACTGAAGCCGCACCTGGCAGACCTGCAGCCAAGCGGACGATGAGTTGGTGGGTCACCTCCTGCATAGGTCTCCGCTATAGGTGGGTGGGCATAGAGCCTCCCAGAGGGATAAGTGCTCATTTTACCTGCCCTTCCACTGCATTGGTGGCTGCTTCTGAGGATACTCTGGTCCAGGATATTTGCAGGGCTTCTACCTGGAAGCAGGCTTTACCATTTTTCCCCTTCCGCATCGACCTTGGGTCACGCCGAGATGCTGGTCAGGGCCTTGGTTCTCCAGTCTTTCTACCTAAGTAGGGGGTGTGCCCCTTGCCTCCCTCCTCCCAGAGAACTACTAGGAGTCTGCCAATAAGTGTAGATGAACAACATATCCATGTCCTAGAAATACAGGTTACTCACCTGTAACAGGAGTTCTAGGAATGGTATATGTTGTTCATCTACATGACCCACCCGGCCTCCCCGGCTTCGACGCACAACCTGGCTTCCAGTGGGCTAGATCTGGCATCATGGGGTGGAGCCGAGGGTTTTACCACCTGGATGGGTGGGAGGAGCCAGCTTGAAGACCTTCCGGCAAGATTTAAAGTGGCAAGAAACCTGCCAATAAGTGTGGATGAACAACATATACCATTCCTAGAACTCCTGTTACAGGTGAGTAACTTGTATTTATGGGGCTGTGGCCAAGTAGTCAGTAACTCAGTCTTACTGGGATTGGTTTTTATCCCTTCTGCAGATACTATGTGCCCCACATACTTCAAGGAGGTTTGAAAAAAATGACACTTGTCAATGGACAGCTTGAAGTTGAAGTCTTCCATTCGGTCCAGAACTTTAAACAGTCTGGTCTCATGCTCCTTTAATGTGTGTCTGAACACAATGACATCATTTAGGTACACTAGACATTCCAGCAAGTTCATATCTCCCACCCCAGGTTCCATCAGTCGCTGAAAGGTGGCCGGGGTGCCTGAAATACCCTGTGGCATTCTCAGGAATTCATACAACCCCAAAGGAGAGATGAAGGCTGTTTTCTCACTGTCCTCCATGGCCATCGGAATCTGGTAATATCCACTGCAAAGATCCAGTACCGAGAACCATTTGCTCCCATTCAAGCAATCCAGGGCATCTTGTATACTGGACATGGTGTATTGATCTGGGATGGCCCACCAGTTCAGGGTTCAATAATCAACACACATCCTCACAGACCCATTCTTCTTATGCACAACCACAATGGGATGGGCATATGGGCTCCTTGATTCTTGTATTACGCCAGCAGCGAGCATTTCCTGCAGGTGTTTCCTCACATCATCAATGTCTGCTGGGGCAAGGCATCGGAATCTCTCTCAAAATGGCCGGTCATCATGCAGGTGTATGTGATGCTCTGCATCCTGGACACATCCCATGTCCCATTCTTTTAATGAAAACACTTGGTCTCTCTGGGCGAGTTTCTTGCTAATTCTAGCCATCCATTCAGCTGGCAACAGGGAATCACAAAAGTCAAATAAGTCCGGGGTCACTGTCTCGTTTTCACCAGCGTACTTGTTGCTGGGCAATGCAGCAGTGTCTGCGCAGTGTACTGTAGCTAGGGTGCACCCTCTGTTCACCTGGATCTCCCGATCTGACACATTCTGAATCTGAACCATCACTCATCGTACATAGTCGTGGGCATGGGCAGGCAAGCTGCTGGGTTTGACCAACAATCTCTCTGGTAACTTTCCATCACCTGGTGCATCCAACATTAATATTTTGCTCTTAACATCTTTCTGGAGGCGAATTTCCCTGTGAATGGTACACTGGGCATTGGGTGCCAGTACCAGAGATTCAGTATCCTTCTTCCACATGATCTCCACAGGTTCATCCTGGTCTGCTTCTTCAGGTTTCCATTGCAAATCATAGACCCTATTGATCAGAGCCAGAATTCTTAGGGCCGACCCAGTCTGTTGCCCTTGCTTCTTGTGACAGAGTTTTTCCAGTCTCCCAAACATGTAGGCGTTCATTCCAATTAATAGAGGAACTCCATCATACAGTTCAGTAGGAGTACACACTAAGGCAAGTGTCTCGACTTGTTCATCTACTCCAGCCACTGAGATAGGGAAAGACAGCCAGATGCAAATATATCCTGAATATGTATAAGACTTCTTGCTCAACCCCCACACATGTTAACCTTCCAAGGGTTGTAGGGGCACATCTTGCAGATGCTTTTGGTACCAGTCTTGGAACACTATGGTCACTTGAGACCCACTATGAAGCACGGCCCGGGTGGATACACTGTTCACCTTCACTGTAGTCTCCACTGAGGGACCCACCACCTTGGACCACTCAGGCAATGCAGACTGGGATGTCGACTTGGCAGCGGCCTTGGATGAATAACTCTTCTGAGCAGCTCCACCTTGTAGCTGGTTATTGCTCCATCTCAGCCAGGCTAGTATCCCAATAGTAACCTTTCTCAAGTTCTCTGGTGAGTGACAGGTGAACTGGGTATGCCCGTCCTCCCCGCAGTGGTAGCAAAAATTGGGTTCTCTGGAGTCTCTGAATGGTTGCAGGCCATCTCCCTGCTTGGGTACATCAGGGGCACCTCGTGGCCCTTCTTTGATTTGTAACTTGTGTTCTTGATCCTTTGGACTTCCACCAAGTTTGGGGGTTTGCGTGGCTCATAGTAGGTCCCCTACTAGGGCTCTCAATTTTCATACTTCTTCCAGTAGGTTACCCTCAGTCCAGGTTTCTGAGGAGACAACATGCACCACCACCACTCCACCAGGTGGGACCTCATCCCTTGATTCAGGAGGTGCCTTATAGAGGTTAGTATCTCTGGCCACCTCAGTGGCTTGTTGACTTACTCTCAACTCTGTTAATTCTTTGATCAGTTCTCTCATTTGCTGCACCTCAGTCTCATCACTTCTCTCAGGAGTTTGGCAGGTATGAGCAGCCCCAACATAGGGCTCTCATCACTCTTCATCATTCTCTGCTTCACGAATCTCTTTCATGGGGTGACAATACTCAGGAGGATTAGACTTCCTGTCTTGCAACTTGAGTTTTAGCATCGTCACACTAGAGTACCTGGCTGACTTGAGAATATGATCCAATCTGACATGATTCAGTTCATTAGCAGGCATCCCTCCTTTTCTGTGAGCCCTCTGCAGAGTCCTCTCAAATCTGGAAACAAACATAGACAACTTCTCATTCTTCCATTGCTTGGCGGATTTAAATTTCCACAGTAAATCGTCCTCTGACTCAGTACTTCCAAAAACACCTTCCAATGCTCTATATAAGTCTTTTTCTTTTCTCCTCCTCAGAGCACTGCCATTCCTGGACCAGGAGGGTAGCATAGTCCATCCACGTTTCCAGGTCATCCTCCTCTATGGGCACTGGGACTGTACCTAAAAAAAGCCAAAGTCTACGGTACGAATCCAGGTGCATAGATGGAATTACTATGGTGAAGGTGACCACAGGGGAGACTCTTAGGGAGGCAGGAGACACTACCAGGAACTGCAATGGTGTGGGTTCTTCAGAAAGATCTAGCACCTTCTCTAACTCTTGGGTAGTTCACCCCTCATAAACTAACAACTTAAGCAGTTTGTTCTTGAACGCCTGTATGCTGGGGGACCCTCCCCAAGTAGCCAGATCACTGTGCAAATTGATGACTCTCCACCCCTTCTGGGACCTTTCTGTCAGAATCATGGGGGGGTACTTTCTCTAGATCTATAGGGGAGCTGCAGGAGAGGACGGCCACCATGGTCTGGTCAAACAGGTCTCAATCCCTCCCCTTCACTTCAACCTTCCCCAAACACTTAACTTACTTGACAGTCTCTACAATAACAGCATTAGTGGTCCCTAATGGGACATCCATTAACAGGAGGGCCTGTTGGGGGTCTACCCCCTGTGCCTCACTCCACCCCATCAATTGGTGCACTAACAGCTTGTGGAAGGAAATCTTGAGTTTAGGCGTAGCAAGTACCTCCATTTTGTCAGCAGTTCTAAACATACTGGGGGTAATTCCCACTTCCAGCCACTAGAAGGCACAAAATCCCAGTGGTGCCTCCAAGATGTAACCACTAGGTGGTGCTATCCCAAACGCTATTACCCTTGCCTGTGTCGCTAGTTGCAAGTTAAGGGGCCTGGGTACTGAAACAGGTGCCTCCACCCAGAGGTCAATGTTGTTAGTGGTCAAGATAACCTGGGCACAGCCCTCTGGGACACTGTAACCCCCCTCTTTCCTTTCCAGTGACCTGAACAAAACACATTAATCACTTTCACAATGACCCTTGTTCACCATGCAATTACCCACACTGTTTGCACTCACCACCAGGGCTGTTTCCTCTAGGTTGACCCTGGGGACCCCTGTAAAACAAGGTTATGCAGAGCAAATAGCAACAGTACAGTACTTTTGGCACAAACTGGAACCACAGTCAGGTTAAATGCAAAAAGAGTTAGATCTGATTTATTCAGGAGACTTGAACAAGGGACGGGCATAATCAGGTTGATTTGCTTAAAGTCTGTATCAATCAGACAGTTATGCATGCACTTCAGAGTCCCTACAGAGTCACACACTCTGGGTACCCAGGTAAGAAGATGGTGGGCTAGCCAGGAACATTGACCGGGGTAGGTCTGCGTCACAGCTGGTTGGGGTCCTGTGACGGAAGAAAGCAGCATGCACAACACACTATTTGTAATCCGGAGCCAGAGGACTCAATTCGTGACAGAAAAGACAACAAAGAAATCAGATGACAACACTTTAGATTTAGCTGTTGTTGCAGGAAGCTACCCTGATATTTGCTCTAGATACCCAATACAGGACAGAGGCAGGACAAAATTGAGACTTCAGGTTGTTGATCTGGAGTGCCAGGAGAAGCAGGGCCCACACAAATCACCGAGGCATCATTCTTGTTCAAAGCATTTAGCAGGGGGCTGATCCCCAGGCAGGTCTCTCGTTGATGACTTTCTCCATGTAGCAAGTATTCTGGCTGGGCCAGTGTGACAAGGCCCAGGCCAAATGGAGATGAATATGGATTCAGTCTGTGGAGCTGGATGCAGCCTCCAGCAAGCAAAACACAGTTCAGACACACAGTGGGGAACCAAATCATGACCCACTATCAGCACATAGCACATTCACATGTAAGGAAATTCCACTGTACCAGCCAAATGGCTCTCCGGTAGCAATTACAGAGTCTCTGCACAATCTGGGAGTTCAGAGGTGGCTGGAAGTCCTGACAGACCGATTGCATTCAGAAAATTTTCAGTCTTCTTCAGGTAGGAGCCTGGTCACAATTCAGTGGCTTAACTCGCTCTCCACATTTAAGGGAGGCAATATAGCACAGTGGTTTAAGGCTCTGAGCTGAAAATATGATGACATCTAGCAGACCAGACCTGGGTTTGAATCCCACAGCTTCCACTTGCATACTGTGAGACCCTAAGCGAGTCACCTAACTTCCCTGTGCTCCCAGGTTGCACCTGTAAACAAGCTTTCAGCTTAGTGTGCTACTCCTTGTTAAACAACTACAAAAAAAAAAAAAGGCACAGGTTCCCTCTCAGGGATAGCAAGCAGGCATGCAGGACAAACTCAGGCCTTTCCACAGTTCTCCCATGCAAATCCACACAGGATTGCTGCTCAATTATCTCGAGCTGTTACTCCTTCACTTCCCAACTCAGATCTGAACTGAAACTGCAAGCAGTCTGGGACCTTCCCCCAGGATCCAAAAGGTTCAGTTGGCTGATTCCTCTGTCAGTCACAACATGGGCTCCCCTCCAAGTTCATTTAGGCACCAAAAGCCCAAAACTACAATTCCTACAGAATTTTGCTCCCACAAAGCCCCTGGGGAACAGGCTCCATTTTAGAGTCCACAAAGATACTAATTGGCCCACTTCAGCAGTCCAGGCTCAAGATGGTGTAGATAAACAGAAATGTCCATGCTACAAAGAAGGCAGGTTAGGCAAACTGCAATATTATTACTACTCTAATAAATGATCAGCAAACAAGTACATCTTCTAACAGAGCTCCCTCTTCCAAATAGCGATGGCCGAATGGGATGATTTTCTGACAGCCCAGGCAGGACTCGAGCATAGAAACACTCATCCCCCCTCCCAGATTAATTATAACTGCAATCTAGGCAGCTCTTAAAGAGACAGTACACAGGGGCTATACAGGCACTCTCTGGCAATAACGTTTAAACTGCTAAAATGCAAGACACCAGCCTGGCAGTGAGCATTTAGGCAAACTCAAGGGAGACCTTTCAGGAACCCCCATTAGTAGGGGGGGTTACACATATTTACTGAAGTTTCAAGATAATAACAAAGCATAGTCAGATGCAATAGCATGGCATACAGATGTGGCAAGAAAAATCATATTACATGGGTGCCAGCATGTTCCTATATTGTAATTAAGTAAAATGCTTGGGCATAAAATTACTAATCTTCCTGGACATAAGTCTCCACCACTCATTCACACTATTGGGTATGGCACCGGAGGCACTAGGACCCATCGGGAGCAAACTTTTTGCTGGAGGTCGGCGGCACCAGAGATGGCGCGCCCGTGAGGTGTCTGCGGCGCCCACGGAGGCCTTCTTTCATGTGACAATGACTTATCTCTGACGTCGACCCTCCAACCGCCTCAGTTCCTTTTTCCCACCCGTCGAGGCGCTTCAGTGACGACGCCGCTCGTCTGTCGGGAGTCAAACTTCAAAACTGCAGGATAGTTTTCAGTTTTATTATTTTATAGTATTATCTCGATACAGTATCGCTTAAGTTATTCTTATTTTTAAATTAAAACAATAAAGAGTCTCGGCTACTTTGACGGAGTCGACCATGAGCAGGTCAGGTGATGGTAGGAGACTCATGATGAAAGCTGTTCAGTCAGTCGGGCTGGGTCTGGTCCGCTGCCTTCTCGGAAGGGGTCTGACAAGGGCAGTCCAATGTCCGAGGATCGGTCCCGGGAAGCATAAAGCCAAACAGTACGCATTCTCGGCACCATTGGCGAGCTCTTCTTCTACCCACAGGGCCTAAAGAAAGGCATCCACGAGGTCGCCCGTCTGATACGATCTGCGTGTAGGCGTCCGGTTATCAGGCTAGTTGCCGGTCTCCTCCTTCGGAGTCGCCGGCAGCGGCTTCTGATGGCCAACGCCTTCGACATCGGAGTCCTACCCGGCCCACAGGTAGGTCTTCAGATGAGCAGTTTCATCAGTGGGCCGTTCCTTTGGAGCAATGGGCTCGGAGGTTGGCTTGGCTACCTGGCTCGGTTGCTCGTGGGCTCTCGGGCTCTCTGGGCAACGGGGTAAGGCGGCTGGACTTTCCTGGTCACGCGGCACCTTCTTCAGTGCCGTCAACTCCGTGCTTAGGTGTTCCCCCCCCTCACATGGCTGCGGCACAGAGGGCCACACCGATGCCCTTATCTCCTGTCTCCTTTCCTTCAAAGCCTGTTTTTCGGTTTCTCAGAGTTCCTTTGGCACCGTCTGGCCTCGCGGCGCCACCCTCAGCGTCGCCTGTGGTGCCAACGTCTTCTCGGTGCCGCCTGCGGTGCCGTGTGGCGCTGTCTGTGGCACCGTGCTGTGCCGCAGCACCATGCGGTGCCGCGGCGCCTTTTTCGGTGCCATGCGTTCCTCAGGCTTGTTCTCAGTGCCGTGCGCCTCCTCGGTGCCGGGGGCTTTCAGGGACTTCCCTCTTGTCTCTTTTCCTCCTTCCTCTTCTAGCTTTCATCCCTTTCCTGTCCATACAGTCCCTCCTGGACTGTCAGGAGATGATGTTGAGCCTGACCCAGACTTTTGGCTGGGTGATGAAGTAGACAAAACAGGATCTTTTATTGCTACAGAGCATGTGGTCGAGGACCTGTCCTTTAAGTCTCTGTTGAAGAATCTGAGCTCCACTCTTTCTTTCCAGACTACAGACATCGATCCTGGGAAGCTGTTAAGACTCCAATATCTTCATGCTTCGGAGATCCCTACGGATTTGACTCCTCCGATTCAACCTTCCTTCGAGACGCTGTCTCAAATGGTATGGAATAATCCTGCTCTTACCCTTGAGTGGTTAAATCCATTGATAGGAAATACACAGCTCCAAGGATCATCCTATCTTGGCATCCCAAGCGCTGCGGATCCTATTGTAGTCCTGGCAGAAAATGACAAGGTAGTTCTTCCTCAAACTACTACAGCTCGACCTATCAACAAAGAGTCTCGTAAGATAGATACATTAGGTAAGAGAGTCTTTGCTGCATCCACTCTAAGTATGCGTATTACCAGTTACCAGGGTTATTTTTCCCAGTATGAGTATATCCTGTGGCATTCTATCAAGCAAATGGTTGAAGCTCTTCCGGACTCGGACTCAAAGCCAGAGCTCCTTCAAACCATTACCAGAGGTATTGAATCTAATAACCAGCAGGTCAAAGCAGCCATGGATGCTTTCGACATTGCTTCTCATTCAGCAGCTGCTGGTATTTGTACTTGCTGTCACTCCTGGCTGCGTACTTCGGGTTTCACGAATGATGCGCAACAGCAGGTGATGGCGTTGCCCTTTGACGGCTCTTATCTTTTCGGTCCTCAGGTAGAGCAAGCTCTAGAAGCTACACAAAAGACTAGGTCAGCCATTAAGCTGGCTCGACCCCCTCCTGCCCCTTCTCGAGGCATGTCAGTAGTTAACAATTTCATAATCGTCCAGTCCTTTGGGCAGAGGCAGAGGAAGTTCCATAAGAACCAACCTGCCCAACCTCAAAAGAAGGCGCAACAGAAAGCGCAAGGGCCCAAAGCGCCCAGCGCTACCTTATGAGTTGCCGGCCCAAGTCCCATCTCAACTGCCCAAGGTGGACTTTTCCTCTCCGGTGGGAGGTCGTCTGATGCACTTCTACAGCCAGTGGAAGTCCATAACCTCAGACAAATGGGTCCTTCGGATAATTCGTGAGGGGTATTCTCTCAATTTTCTAGAGACCCCTCCGGATTGTCCTCCCAAATGACAGCCCAGGCTGTCAACCCTTCATCAGACCTTCTCGCTGCAGAGATTCAGGGCCTTCTGAATAACAGGGCAGTAGAAGTGGTGCCTCTGCATCAGCGAAACACGGGGTTTTACTCCCACTACTTTCTGGTTCCAAAGAAGTCAGGGGAAATGCACCCCATTCTAGACCTCAGAAAGCTAAACAAATTTCTCCCCAAGGAGAAATTCAAAATAATTTCTCTGGGAACCCTGTTACCCTTGCTTCATCAATATGACTGGCTAGCCTCCCTGGACATGCAGGATGCTTACCAACACATTCCTATTCACCCGAGGTATCACAAATTCCTGAGGTTTGTGGCTCTGGGTCAACACTATCAGTTCAGAGTCCTGCCCTTTGGGCTATCCTCGGCGCCGTGAGTCTTTACAAAGTGTTGTGCAGTTCTCACAGCGCATCTCAGGAAACTCAGTATCCAGGTGTTTCCCTACCTGGATGACTGGCTCCTAGCAAGCCCTTCTAGACAAGGGACTCTGGACGCCATACAGATGGCCTCTCACCTTCTTACATCCATGGGAGTTCTGCTGAACCTCAAAAAGTCTCAGTTGCAGCCCTCCCAGAGACTCCTTTTCATGGGGACTCTTCTGGACACCTCTTGTGCGAAGGCTTTCCTTCTAGAGGACAGAAGGAACGATATCCTTCAGATGGCTCGTTACATTGGAGAGAACAGATCAGTTACAGCTCTCTCAATGCGACGTATGTTAGGCCTCATGGCATCCTCTGTGTTCACTGTACCCCTAGCACGGCTGCACATGAGAACCACTCAATGGATGCTCAGTGCTCAGTGGTCTCCAACCACTCACCCGCAGTCTTATCCCATCAAGGTGACAGAACCCTTACAGAGGCTCCTCACCTGGTGGTCTCAGGAGAGCAATCTCCTGGAAGGATTTCCCTTTGCTCCTCTGGATCATCAGATTTCCATTACCACGGATGCATCGCTAATGGGGTGGGGAGCTCACTGTTGTGCTCTCCACACTCAAGGGGTGTGGACTCAACTTGAGTCCCAGCTTCACATAAATGTCCTAGAGATGAGAGCCGTCCTTTATGCGGTCCGAGCGTTGAAGGACATTCTCTGTCACAAGACCATTCTCCTTCAAACGAACAACAAAGCAGTGATGTACTACCTCAACAAGCAGGGCGGTGCTCACTCTTACCCCTTATGCAGGGAAGCGATGAGGGTGTGGGAATGGTGCTTGGAACACAAAGCTCTAATTCAAGCGGTTTACCTGCCAGGTGTACAAAATGACTTGGCAGACCGTCTCAGCAGAACAGAGGCAGATCCTCACGAGTGGTCTCTCGACTCAGTCATAGTTCAGTCACTATTCGAAGAGTGGGGAACTCCAGACCTGGACCTTTTGCATCCCACTCAACATAAAACTGCCTCTCTTCTGCTCCAGAATTCCAGGGCCTGGCATTTTCTGTCAGGATGCGTTCAGGCTGCAGTGGACAAAACGCTTTCTTTACGCCTTTACGCCCCTTCCTCTAATTCAGAGAGTACTCCTCAACTTCGAGTCTCAGGGGACCAAGATGATTCTCATTGCACCCTTTTGGCCTCGACAACTCTGGTTTCCGCTACTCAACAATATGTTGGCAGTTCCTCCGAGACCACTCCCCTTGCAAGTGAACCTGTTGACTCAGGGTCCGGTGGTCCATCCCAACCTGAGATCGCTTCACCTTCACGCTTGGATCCTGAAGAGGTAGAAGTGAACCGGTTCAATGTCTCTCTAGAAGAGTTTCAGACATTCTTCTGGCTGCTCGGAAGCCAGCCACTCGGAAAACTTACACATCTAAGTGGAAGCGTTTTTCGCTCTGGTGTGCAAAGTCCTCTTTGAATCCCTTTTCCTGTCCACCAGACAAGGTTTTAGAGTACCTTTTGGACCTCTCAAATTCAGGTCTTCAGTACTCTACAGTCAAAGTTCACCTTAGTGCCATTTCAGCGTATCATGAGCCGGTCTCTTCTTTGTCTCTGGCTCAGTTACCTATGGTTAAGAGATTTCTTAAAGGAATTCTGCATACCAGACCTCCTATAAGACGTCCAGTTGCAGCCTAGGACATTAACCTTGTGCTAGACATGCTCACTCAGAAACCTTTAGAACCTCTGGCTACCTGTGAGCTAAAATTTCTCACCTGGAAGACTGCCTTCCTAGTGGCCATTACCTCAGCCCGCAGGGTCTCTGAGATGCATGTCCTGGTCACAGACCCTCCGTATACTGTGTTCCATAAGGACAAAGTAGTTCTTTGTACTCATCCTAAATTTCTTCCCAAGGTTGTGTCAGAATTCCACCTAAATCAACCTTTGGTCCTTGCCTCTTACTTTGCAAACTTCCAAAATGAAGGAGAACGTTCTCTTCATTCTTTGGATGTTAAGAGGGCTTTGCGTTTCTATCGCGATAGAACCAAGAATTTTCGCAAGGCCCAACAACTTTTCGTTTCCTTCAGTGAGACCCGGCTGGGTCAACCTGTCGCTATCAGATGTATCTCATCATGGCTAGTGGCATGTCTTCGACACTGCTATTCCATGGCACAGGTTAAATTGGAAGGTAGGGTTTACGCTCACTCTACCAGAGCGGTCGCGGCATCCCTAGCGGAAATTCGCAACGTGCCTATTGCAGACATCTGCAATGCCGCCACATGGAGCTCAGTGCATACTTTTGTTAAGCATTATGCATTGGATGTTCATGCCAGGCAACATTCCACCTTTGGCAGAACTATCCTTAATGGACTCCTGTCCTAGAAACGTGAGCTCTTGGTCTATCCTGCCGCCCTCTCAGGGGATTATTAGCTCGGTACTCTCCCAATAGTGTGAATGAGTGGTGGAGACTTATGTCCTGGAAGATATGAAAATTACCTACCTACCGTAATTCTTGATCTTCTTGGATGAGTCTCCACCACTCATTACTCTCCCCTCCATCCCCGAGCTCACTGTGTTGGTCTTCACTCCTCAAATCTTTAGGCCGTGAAGACTTCTTTGTTGAACCCTTCTTGCGGGTCGCCCGGACTATCTTATGTCAGGCCTAAAGTTAGGTTATCTTTAGTTTGGTTGCACTGCACTCCTGGTAAAAGTACTGAGGCGGTTGGAGGTCGGCCTTGAGATAGTCACGACCACCCGCCTGACTGGGGCTCGCGTGGCGCCGTGCCTCGTGGCGCCATCTCTGGCACCAACCCTCCAGCAAAAAGTTTGCTCCCGATGAGTCCTAGTGCCTCCGGTGCCATACCCAATAGTGTGAATGAGTGGTGGAGACTTGTCCAAGAAGATCAAGAATTACGGTAGGTACGTAATTTTCATATCTAGTAACTCATTCCCTGATTTGCATTAGTTGCTATGCAATTCACTGTTTGTTTATAGATACTGTAAGGAATTATAAGACCTTATAAGGTTTCTGGTCTTGGGTGTAGTAGTGTAATTATGACATGACAGACCATTATATGGTGATGACACCTTCTTCAATGGCTTGCTCTAATTTTTCCCACATTGCTACAAATTTCTGGTGTTGCTCCAGGGCTGACAATTGTGCCCTTTCAATTCTCAGGTATATTTGTAGGTTATTTGCCCACTATTGTATTAAGAGTGGTGACTCTGAAAACCAACTTTATGCTATTGTTTTGTGGGCATTTGTAAGTGCAAGGGACCACAGTGCGAGGTCATCCTTGAGTCCATGCCTGGTGGGATCTGTCCATAAAGCAAACACCAACGGTGACCGAGGGGGTTTTCAGCCAAGGACCCTTGCCATAATTTTATGTACTTCAGGCCAGAAGGTTTAAATCTGTGTACACAATAGAGTCATATGAATAAAGGTGCCTGTGTCTGTCTTGCATTTGGTGCATTCCATCGGTTTGCCCCAGTGAATACTGCTCAGCTTTTCAGGGGATATGTATACTCCATAGAAGTAGTTTAACTGCATTTGGTGCAATTTATTGCTCCTGGAGAAATTCTTTAAATGTTTGATATCCCCCCCAATATTTCTGTTATTATTTCAATTTCCTTCAGGTCCTCCTCCCACTTTAAGATTTTTCTCTGCTGTGGGGGTGTTTAATTTCCTAATAGCATCCTGTAATAAACTGAGAGTGGTTTTGTGCTGGGTTGGGGCCTGTATAATTCCTCTTCAGAGCATTGGGGACTATGTTCAACCTAGACACTCTTTGTCTCATCTGTAAGTACATAAACAGCTCTTCAAGTTCCAAGGGCCAGGACCTCTTGAGTTTCTCAAAGGACAGAAACATGTCCTCCTCTCAGAGCTGTGCCAGATGTCCAAGGACATTTTTGGGCCCCCTCACCAAGCCTCTGTGTAGGAACACAGAATACTTAGGGGTAAACTTAAGGACTGTAAAAATGCTTGTATATTACGAGATTCTCTGTGGGACTTTCAGGAGCTTGTGGGCTGCCACTCACATTAAGGTTCACACTAAGGAAAGTTGAGGAGCTAGAAGGCAAGTTGCCCATTATTGCTCCTATTGTATCTACGCAAAATAAAAAGTGAGTTTTCCTCTTGATAAAATATTCTTAACTAGTTTAGTTTAAATTCTCCATTAGGTTTACTAATTATTATATCTAGTGGTAGCTGGTTCCAAGAGTTGACTATTCTTTGCGTGAAATAAAGTATTTATGTTTAACTGAGCTAAATGTTTTCCCAATTAGGTATAACGGGTGTCCTCTAATCTCTCTATCTAATGTTTTTTGAAGTCAATACCCAGCTCAGTTATCAAGTAAGGTTCATTTATGATGTAAAACATCATTAGAATATCTCCTCTCATTCTTCTAGTCTCTTAAGACATAAGATTGAGATGTTGAAGACGTTCATTGTAGTTTTTATCTTTCATGTCATAAATACATTTTCTAAATTTTCTTTGTATTTTATCAAGATTTTTGCAGTTATTCTTTTTATGTGAACACCATAATTGAGAGGAGTATTCCAAATGAGGACATGCCTATGCCCTGAAAAGGGGTATTAAAACTTTTGCATCTCTGGATAAAATATTTCTTTTGATTGCTCAAATTACCTTTTTAGTTTTATTGATGGCCATGTTTACCTGGCTTGAACTTCCAAATTCATGGGAAATAGTTATATCCAAATCTAATTCATTATCTATGGTACGAAGTTCACTCCCACCCAGCATGTTTGAAATCTTCTGGTTACATTTTCCTGGGTGCATGACCTTGCACTTGTCCACATTCAACCTCATATTGTTAACCCAGCTAGAAATGAGATCTAGGTCATTTTGGTGATCTCTAACTTGGGATAGGGTAGTGCAGGGGCCCTTCAATTTGATATCATCTGCATATTTAACAGACCAACTTACTGAATTCTTTGTCATGTCAGAAATAAATATTTGAAATAAAACAGGACCCAACTTTGAGCCCTGTGGGACCTCACTAGTAACCCTCCTGTGGGGATACTGGGATGCATAGGGTTGGGGGAATACTGGGATGCGTAGGGAGAAGCATCAATAGTAGAAAACAGGAAGTTGTTATCCCTCTGTACAGACAGTTGGTGAGACCCCATCTGAAGTACTGTATGCAGTTCTGGAGACCCCATTTCCACAAAGACATAGACAGGGTAGAGGCTGTCCAGAGGAGGGCAACCAAAATGGTGCAGGGTCTGCACCAAAAGACATACAAAGAAAGACTAAAGGAGCTTAATATGTATACCCTTGATGAAAGAAGGGAGAGAGGGGGTGTGATAGAAACTTTCAAATACCTCAAGGGATCAACAAAGTCCAAGAGGGTAGTATCTTTCAGAAAAAGAGACGTGCAAGAACAAGGAGGCACAATTTGAAGATAGAGGGGGGAAGGCTCAGAGGTAATGTGAGGAAGTATTTTTTCACGGACAGGGCTGTAGATGCATGGAACAGCCTCCCTGAGGAGCTCATGGAGTCAAGAACAGTGGGGGAATTCAAGAATGCATGGGACAGACATAAGGCAGTCCTAGTGGGAGGTTAGGAGGAAGTAAGCTGTTGGTTAACTAGGATCTGCAGCTTATCTGTTAGCTAGGAAAATGGGCAGACTAGGTGGGCCAAGCGGTCCTTATCTGCTGTCACATTCTATGTTTCTATGTTTCTATGACCCCAGATTGATGTTCGTTGACTATCACTCTATCTGAGATCTATCCCTTAACCAGTTAATTATCCTATTAGATGATAGAAGTTTAATTTACTGTTTCAGATTTTTTCCATGAGGGCCCAGTGTGGCATCAGCTCAAACACCTTACTAAAATCAATATAAACCACGTCACAAGGCACATTTCTGTCCAGCTGGTCACTAACCTTTACATAAAAACAGATCAGATTTGTAGTGATACTTCTTCCAGTCCTGAAGCCATGTTATTCTGACTGGTAAATGGGTTCTCAGCATCATGAATGCACATTTTATTTCCTGGTGGTACAGTTTCTGTAAACACATTCTCAGCTTCAAGTCTGCTGACATATCTCTCAATCATATTTTGCAACTCATTTTTTAAAGGATCTAATTCATTTGTAATGCTGTTAATTGGGAACACTTGCTACAAATAGGGTGAGAGATTTTTTTGAGGGATGATTCACATGTACACATTAGACATTTGATGCATTTCATAATGGAGCCTTCTTTAAGAAGCAGTTCCACTATATCACTGATTTGATCCATGGTCGGAGTCTGAAAATTAGTAAGTAAGCAGCCTAAAAACAGAAATGGGGAAAGACCTAATTCCAGAGTAACCCATGAGGGGCAATGGTAGTAGTAATCCTTTGTGTCAAGAATCATAATAATATTCAAACACTATGTAATAATGAATAGCTGTAAGATACTGCAGTTTTCCTTTTTTTGGTAATGGGATGGAATAGACTGGTCAAAACAATGGCTATTATAGCATGGGGTACAACAAGGAAGGTTGAGTAAACAAAGGGACTAATACCAGACACCACACAATAATCCCAAAATAATTATATCATGGGGTACAACAAGGAGGGTCGAGTAAACAGAGGGGTATAGACTAGAAACTTCACAATATGTATCAATATAAACAAATTAGCAACTGCAGCAGTATTGAGAAGCTTACCAGGCATTGTTTAAAAATAAAGCTGGAATAGGAGGGTTCCCCAAAATCGAATGCTTACCCAGACATCACTAGGCTACAAGGGCAGACAACTCTATCAGAAATCATTGAGCTGCATGGACTGGCAACACTATCAGAAATCACTGGGCTACGTGGACTGACAACACCACTCTCTAACATGCGGTTACTTACAAATTACCAGATGTAAAGGGTGTGACCTCCTCCCTTGCCTCCCTTGGCAGACTCCAGCAGATGCTGTTTGTCTCTGCCACCCGTTGCCTCTACTCATGCTTGGCTCCGCTAACCAGAGTTGAACTTTTAACCCCACCTATGCTCCTGATGTTGCATCGCAATTGGCTGCAATGCCACACACTTACCTGACTAAACAAAAGTCAACATAAATCAAAACCAGGTCTTAAAAACAAGGCACAGCACCCCTGCTCTAGGAATCTGTGTCACTAAAATGCACTAATATAACTCTAGGGTCTATGGAAGGGTCTGCTCTGGCACCATCATCCCAAATATGCAGAGAATGTCTGTGTCCCAAATAAACTGTGGGCAGTTGCCATGGCAACCCACACAACACTCAAGCTGCTACAGCAGCTAGATGTACATCTTTCAGGCTAACAGAGGCTTGCCAGGAGTGAAAACCTACATACACCGGGCTACACATTTGCGGGGCTACAATACAGAGCAAGAATTTCAGGAACATATACCCACACACACACGGGGCTGCACACTAACAGCCTCACCAAAGTTCAGGTAAATGGATTGTTACATTCCCTATATTGGTCAAAAGCAATTGAAGGAGATAGAAGGTCCCCCCTAAGGTCTCCCTCTGCCTGCTCTGCTTCCTGGACCATCCAGGCATGCTGACTCAGGTATTTCCCTGTAGGGGAGGAAAGACAGCTGTGCAGCCCAGTAGTATAACCTAAAGACTGGAAGCCTCCCCTATCTCTTGTCCCGGAAGTAATAGAAGAATGGCTTTTTGGATATGGGTAATCTTGCCCTTCCATAGGAAACTGGGCAGCGTGGTGTCTATCTGCTTAAAGATTTTTTGGGGTACATGTGTGGACAGGGATTGAAATAGGTATAGACACTTGGGGAGTAAAGTCATCTTTACCACATTTATCTGCCCCAGAAGTATAAGCAGAAGGTCCTGCCACTGATCACAGTCCTCTGCCATGGTAGTCATCAGGGGCCCATAATTTGGGGGGACCAGCTGGTTCAGTTTAGATGTTACGTGACCACGCAGGTATTTATTTGTATCTTCTACATGAAGACCCAAGTGGTTATGATAGAGACCTTCTTTATGTACCCTCCCCACTGGTAGCAACTCACTTTTGGTCCAGTTGATTTTATGACCAGACAGGGATCCATATTCAGATAAAAGGGACTGGACATTAGGAAGGCCTTTGGATGGCTTGTGCAGGAAAAGCAAAAGGTAATCTACAAAGAGGGTAATTTTGTGATCCCCTTCACTTTGAATCTTTCAATGACAGGGTGGTTTCAAATTGCTGCCTGTAGGGGTTCCAAGGTAATTGCATACATTAGGGGGAAGAGCAGGCAGCTCTGTATGGTCCCCTACCATGGGAGAAGGAAAGGGTCAAGGACCCATTTATTATGATCTGTGCATTAGGAGATTTGCATATGGTGGAGTCCTTGCCCAGTTTGGTCAGCACTATGATTATGACAGACCATGTGGAGGGGGGCAGCTCACCTCTCCCCAGACCTTCCTCGACCATCTCCTGGAAGGGCTCAATCAGTAGTGAAGCATAGGTCTTCAGGAAGTCTATAAGAAGCCCATCTGGGCCTGGAGCTTTACCATGCCAAAGACTCCTGATTGCCCTGAGGAGCTCCTCCCTATCCAGTGGCTGCTCAAGTGCCTGAACCTTCTCCTTGGGGAGGTTAGAGATCCCAACTTTTTGGAAAAATGATGGTATCTGGTCCAGGGTTGGATTTAACTCAGAGGCCTTCGCCATACCGCACCTGTCCATCACTAGCTCTCCCTCCTCATTCCTCATTCTTCACATTCATAATCACTTTCTCCCCTCATTTCACTTCAGTTACCATGAAGGAGCTTGCCCCCTCTGTCCCCATCATTGTAGGATTCCACTTGCCCAAGTAAAATGACACTCTCTAAGTGTGCACTGCTGAGCATGCTAAGTTTCCATTTAAGAGTTTGCATCACATTAGAAACTTCTGGGCAAGGCCGTAGCATGTGGGCCTGCTCACGAGCCTACACCTTGGCCTCCAGTTGTGCCAATTCAGACCCCTCCACTTTCTGCTTATGAACTGCATAGGATATGGTCTTCCCCCTAATGAAGCCTTTAAGAGCCTCCCACCAAGTGGAGTGGGATGGGTCTGACTTATTATTAAGGTTTAGGAATTCTGTTATGTCATACGAGATGTGTTGCCTGTATGCCTGATCCTTTAACAAGGTGGGGTCTAATCACCATGGGCAAAGTGGTTGGGGCTTAAAGCCTAGTGCCATGTCCTTGAAGGGGGGGGGGATCTGAAGCTACTATGGGTGCATAATCAACCCACTGGATATTTAAGACAAGGGGAAAAAGAAACCAGAAGACTGTCTAGATGGGTGTAGGAGTGGTGAGAATGGGAAAAAAGCTGTACTCTCTTTTGGAGGGGTTGTTGTTTTTCCATATGTTCAGGAGAGAGTAGGCAGCCTCCACCTCTCCCAAGGTCATGGTATTACATGACAAAGGGACTGGAGTCACATTGGCCCTGTCTAAGATAATAATTTTGACACAGTTGAAGTCTCTACTGAGGATCCAGGGTCCCTGAAACTGTGTCATGTTCACAGAAAGCTCCTGACAAAAACCTTGGATCCTCAGTTAGGACCATACACTGAGCCCACAGATACTGTGTCTCTACAATGGAGCTCCAGCTGTGCCAAAGCGTACCTCCTTCTGGGTCCATCCATTATGATTTTCACCATCTTGCCTTTGAACCATTTTGGGAGCCAGATTGCAGATCTTCTTGCCTTGGGGCCAAAACAGGCCACCACCCAAATTCCTCTCCAGCAATTTCTGGTCTTTCAAACTCCTTTATTCCCATATTTGTTTCCTGTAATAATGCAACATTGGGTTTAAGCTTTTTTAATCTACACTGCACTTTCTTTCTTTTAACAACATCCTTCAAACCATTTACAGTATGTTCCAGGTTGTGACTGTCATCTGTTCACCCATGTTGTTTGCGGGTTGAAGTATGATATCCAACCCTCGTAGGCCCCCAGCCCGCTAGACTGTGGCAGTCTCCTACTACCTGCATACTCAACCGGAATGCATCTAACCTTAATGATATTTCATATTTTACCCCTTTTGTTCCCTCCTGCCCCATCCCAGCCCTCCCAACCCTAACTTCCAGGCTTTTGGAACCCCAACTTCCAGGGCAACATCCCTGCAGTTATGAAACCAAGCAGGAGTCCCTGCGGATGGCATCAATTTCCCTTTTAATGCACCATCCCCCCCACCTCCACTCCCTCAATTGTTTCTCAAATATCAGATGTTCAACATTATTGAACATAACAGAAACTATACATTTTAAACCACACAACAGATGTAACATATTGTTTAAACGTGTTAACCAAACTCTTCTCCTCTCCCTCGATACAGAACTCTTACTGGTTTGGCCCAGTTCCCTTGCATTAAACTGGCAAGACAACTGATTGTGTAGCAGGCTTTTCAACTGCAGTGCTGACTAAATAGAGTGATATATAACAGCAGCTTTGATCTGACCTAGCCGAGGAGAGTGAGCGCAGCCCCATACCATGGTCCCCCCCAGCATGCTACTGTATGCTGTTCTGTAGAATTATAGACACCATAGACCATAACTTAAGAACAAGTGTAATCATGTTAAAACGTTACATGAGTTTCAGGTTAGCTTAGTGTCCCGTCTAGGGAGTGGCTACCCCCTCATGTGTCTAAGGCAGCCTGTAGGTCACAGACCAAGACCAGGTCCCAGTCAAGCATCAGAGAGTCCCCTAGGCAAGCTCGGTTCATGGGAGTCAAAACAATTTAAGTCTCTTACTCAAGGGTCAACCAACTTCCCCCTGCCTAGGAAGGTTCAGCAGGTCCTGTGCACTGATAGATGGCAGTCTCAGTGCAAGGATGAAATAAGAAAGGAATAAGTCACACACTATCACAGTACTTCCTCCACTAGCTTAGGTATGCCTAGCCTTTGCTTTCTAGCTCAAACCTTTCCCAACCACAGCCACAGGTTAGCATCTCCTGGTATCATCACTTCTCCATAACAGTCAGAGTCCCTGCTGCATGGCAAGTTGTCACACACCAGAACCCCACCATGGTTGCCAGACTCTCTCTCCCACAATTCGAAAGAGTGCTTACTTTCACATGCAGCAGTCAGAGTTAGATTGTGGGAGTGTTGATGGCTATATGCTTCTGAGTGAGTGAGAGTGAACCATGGCTGGCCTGGGTCTACCAGGGGAGGATCAGACCCAGGAGTGATTGGGGTGGCTCTGCTAAGCCTCAGAAAGGGAAAATAAAGCAAAGGCACAATACCTTATCTATGTGCTGGTGCCATTTATTTGTTTATTTATTTATGTCTTTGATAACTGGGTAGGTGAGCTGATCCAAGGGACCGATTTCAGTTATGATCGGGGCCACAATGTGGCACAAGTAGACATCAGACCGTTTTTACATAAAACAAAACCAGGCAATGACACAAGTACAAATTGACATCAGACAGTGATATACATAAAACATAGCCAGGTAGTAATACAAGTACATAGAAAACAACTTCAGCAGATCGGTCATGATACAGCAAAAAGCCATTAGGGTGGTACATAATAGTAAAATAACAGGAAAGGCAGTCTTGATAACTATTTGGTAGTGCTAACTATACATGATAATCAGTATATACAAACAGAACAGTGGTAATATTACTAGTACTGAGCTGCGATTTCCAACAAATCTTAGAACGCTGCAGTTTAACTTGATATAGGTACACAACGTAAAGAGATAGGTTAATTCAAAAACACAACAGTCTTGCTACGTAGATTGCCTTGAATCTACCAGGAGATGAGAGAGGGATGTAAGCTGGTCAGAGAGAGGATCAGAGATAGAGGCAGAGCAGCTGCAGTAAGAGCAACAGTACTGTCAGGGTGGCTACGGAGGATCATGGGCCCTAGCATGGTCAAGGGAACAGTTGCAGGAAGATTCAGTCAGGCGCTAGGCTCGTAGGTTGTTTTTGAAGGACATATGGGAGGGGGAAAGAGTGGATTGATGGTGGGAGCCTGTTCCAGAGGGAGGGGGCAGACAAAAAGAAGGCTTTACTACTCATGACAGAAAAAATGTGTGGGACTTCCAGAGGAGGAATGGGGAAAACCCTTAGGCTTCTAGGAACCACCCTCTCTGTGAGTAGTGAGGAGTAGGGGGAGAGCTGCCATTCCCTAAGAGAGTTATCAAGCTGCCCATGGCACAGTCAAAATGACCCTGAAGATTGAGCCACCCTAGGGTTTTGTAAAGTGTGCCATGCTGTGAACCTGTGAATGACCCTCAGCCACAGCGTCCTCCTCCTCCTCCATCTCCATGAATCTCTCTCGGTAGAAGCTGGATTAGTGAAAAGCCTTGCATGGTCGTGAGGTTGGGAGGTACTTAGCTTGGATGGGTACAAGTGGATGAAATCCCATCCACGTAAATGCAGCTTGGATTTAACTCCATTGAATTGCTGTCTCCTCACCTTCAGATCAAGGCCGAAGTCCTGGAACACTGACACTTTGCTGCCAAAGGTGATGGGACCCATGAATTTAGCTACTCATAGCACAGTCTCCTTATCAGTATACTTTAGGTATTTAATAAGGAAGTGGCTCCATCTGTCCCAAGGCTTCAGGTTTGGTCCAGTGCAATGAGCCCTGTCAACTTTGAACCACTTTGCCTCTTCTCCTGGCTTCAGATGCTGTACTAGCCACATGTCAGTATCTTTTTAAGGGTTATTTTTTCTCAACCCCTTCTGGCAGCCCTACAGTCCACAAATTAGATAGATGGGACCTGTTTTTTGGTCATCATTCTTCATTTTCAGCTCTTCAAGGGTCACTTTCAGCGAATTATGCTTTCTGTCCAAGTCGGCCACTATATTCTCTAGTTACCCAATTTGGCATTCTACTTCCCCCACATGAGTTCCATGTGCTGCGGTTGTCTCAGTCAGCCTAGTGAATATGATCTAAAGGTGGGTTATTTGGGCAGTCAGGTTTGTAAACTCAGCCTTAATTTCAGTTTGCAGGCTGCAGAGCATTGCAGGCATCCCCGCTGGGGATTTTTCCAGTTCAGGCATGGTGCAGCCTTCATTAGTGCTGGCGGTCTGTGAGTGAGTACTTGCATCATGGTGCTGTTATTGATTTCCAGATGCTAAAATTGTCTTGAATTGGAGTATAGTTTGCCATCTGCCTGCTTTAGCCATGACCATGAGACATCTAGGAACCAATGCAGTCATCTACAGATGGTAAAAAGAGGTTCTACATATTAAAATGTTGTTTTTAGTACTAGCTCTCCTAGAGCCGTTTCAGAAGGTATCTGTCACCTTGCCCAGTTGGCCTGAATCATATTCTTTAAGCAGTTATTTGTAACATTAGATTGAATGGCACTCCTATGTCTATAAAAACCACTGTATAAAGGGAGACGGTTGCTTGCTGTCCCCAGCCCTGATGATGATCCCTGAGGGAACCGAAGCACTGGGGCATCTCCCTGTTTCACTCCTCAGCACAGCGTCTCAATAAATAAGAAAGATCACACATTTTGTGGTTTGTTAGCTTTCTATTTCCTTTGGTACATGAGTTCTTGTTGTTCTGTACTGTTTGGATGGCTGCTCAGTACTGTTTTCTCTTACTTTTGTAAGTAGCTCTTTTTATTACTTGAGTGCTGGTTAGGTCTGCCTCAGTGCAGAGGAACTATTTACAGATTTAAAATGTACTTGTCTGGGAGTGAATCCAAATGGTTAAGAATCCAATTTTTATTAAAGTCTGTTACCTTTAAAAAGTTCTCTGTCTGGGTGACCTCAAACTGTTGAGAAACCTTCTTTTTTTATGAAAATCTGGTTTTGTTGTTAAGATAACACATTTTAGCAAGCATTAGTCAATGCCGAATGTTTGCTTGCTGATATTAGCATTGGAAATGCAGGAGTTAGACAGATGCAGAGTAGGAATGGCAGTGAAGTATTGAACTTCACGCC
This sequence comes from Neoceratodus forsteri, assembly GCA_016271365.2. NCBI lineage: Eukaryota > Metazoa > Chordata > Ceratodontiformes > Ceratodontidae > Neoceratodus > Neoceratodus forsteri. The sequence continues at coordinate 729,388,982 of CM057453.1, forward strand.
AACCCCACCTCCACCCTGCAGAGATGGACAGGTATTGGGGTATGTGTATGTGTTGTCGCCCATAACGTTCATGCCATTTCACCTCACAGTATCCTGCAGACACTGACAAGTGTTGAGGTGTGTCTTGGGGTGTTTGGCTTTACAATCACCCCACTCCTTAAGGACATATGCTGAAATGGGTGCAATATAGAATGGGGTGAACTCTGGGGCAGAAGAGTCCAAGGCACACCTCAATGCCTGTGAGTGGATGCAGGATGGGGTGGAATGGCATGAGCATTAAAGTCAGCAATCCAAAGGCACACCCCTGATGTCTGTCAGTCTGTAAAGCGTGGGACGCTGTGGTTAGAAACCATATTGCCCTGGGCGTTTGTTGATATTTGCAGTACAAATATTCAGCATGGCCATTTTGTGGCCCCCACCTCATGAAAGCATGTGGGACCTCTTCTCATGAACAGTGGCACTGTGATTTTGTCAATGTGTCCTGAAATTTGAGTTTCCACAGTGACCGTGCCATTGTGCGCCAGATACACAAAAACACAGATTGGGCAGGATGTGAAGAATGACAGCTGTACCAGTCATAGGGAGTTGTGAAGAGATAGCGATGTTGAAAATCCGTAGTGAAAATATTAAAAATGCTCAAATGTTTGAGCATACATGGAACCTGCAGAATGCATGCACGTAACAGTCATTTAGTGGAATTATTTCACCAAATTTTCAACAAAGGCATTTTGTGACCTCTGCTCATGAACAGTGTCACTATGTCTTTTCTTAATCTGTCCCAAACATTGATTTCTCACAGCAACCGCGGTATTCTGCGCCAGATGTGTAAATGCATATTTCAGGCAGGATGTGAAAAATGACAGCTGTACTGTTCATAAGGAGGTCTGGAAAAATTGCAGTGTTGGAAATCTGGAGTGAAAACATTACAGATTTGTGAAGTTATGAGGGTGCGTGGAAACTGCACAATGCACGCTTGTAACACAGTCATTTTATGGGCATTTGTCACCAAATTTTCAACATGTGCATTTTAGGACCTCTGCTCATGAACAGCGTCACTGTAATTTTACATACAAACATACATACGAACATATGAACATACGAATCTGCCAGCAGAACACATCAATCGGTCTATGTAAGTTTGCCTGAGTGTACAGCTAGCACCCTAGATTGCAGCTGCCCCAGCCTCCTCCCCCTCAGGTCCCCTCCCCCGCTTGTCCCAGCCCCTGCCCCCCAACTCTTTTTTGCTTTATCTCACTCCTCTTAGCTATTGATTGTTCCCACGAGCCACACCCTCTGGCAGCATAGATTCCAAGTAGAGACACCGCCCTCTCAGAGAAGTAGGGCCTCTCATTTCCTCTTGAAATGTCCCCTTCCAATCTTTGGTCTCTTCCCTCATCTCTCTTCCACTCCTCAGTTTAAACACCCCGGTGCTAGGGTTTGTTTTACCCTCAGGTAGTTAAACACTTCAATCATACCCCCCCATACCTCCTCTCCTCCAGTGTGTACATGTTCAGCTCCTTCAGCCTAACTTCATATTCCTTTCCTTCCATCCCCTTTAACATTCTTGTTGCCCTCCTTTGCACCCCCCCAAGTAATTTTATATCTCTCCTCAGGTATAGCCTCCAGTATTGCCCACAGTACTGTAGGTGTGGTGTGACCAATGATCTGTAGAGATGTAGGATCACATCCCTGTGTCTGGATGAGAACCCCTTTGCGATGCATCCCAGCATCCTGTTTGCCTTCGCTGCTACTTTCCTGCACTGGGCCGAGCTGTTCACGCTCCCAGTTACCAACACCCCTAGGTCCTTCCCCTCCTCTGTGATCCCCAACCAATAGTCCCTCTTCTGGTTCTTAGCTATGAAGTGCATCACCTTACATTTCTTTGCACCAAATCCCAGCTGCCACTCCACTGACCATGTCTGTAGTTTGGTTAGGTTCCCCCTGTAGTTTTTCCCATCCATCCTCTTTGTCCACCACTGTACCCAATTTGGTATAATGTGTGAACAGACTAACCCTTCTCCCCAGACCGTGTGCTATATCAGAGATAAAGAGCCCAAATAGCACTGGGACCAGCACTGACTCCTGTGGCACCCCGTTTGTCATTGCTCTTGGTGCAGAGAGTTACCCCACCACCACCACTCTCTGCACTCTCCCCTGTAACCAGTTCTCTATCCATTTGGTCAGACCACCTTCCAACCATACCCCTTCTTCTCCTCACTCTTCTCCTCCCTGGCCTCTGTCCCTCCTCCTGGTAGTCCACATCCTTTCTCCTCCTTATTCTTACCGGGTGGTGGTGTTTTCTGTATTACACTCAGAAAACTCTGCCCGCCCCCTTCCAAGGTTACTCCACCTCCACCTTCACCTATATCTGGGGGGTTCGGCTCATTAAGCTCCCCAGTCCATACTTTTCTACCAACCTCAGTCTTTTGGCCACCCCCCCCACTAGTTTAATTCCACCTTAGTAGAGACAAACCCCTCTAATCCTATCCTTAATACTCCCTTCCCCTTCCTGCTAAAGTGTACCCTGTCCCTCCTGTACAAGTCACTATTCCCCCAGATCCTACCGCAGTTAGTCATTAACCCATAATGTTTGGTGTGGCACCAATCCATCAGCCACTCATTGAGCTCCTCAAACCTACCTTTCCTTCCCATCCTTGCACATGGTACTGGCAGTACCTCCAAGAATGCCACCAACTCCCCCATCCCCTCACACTGCATGCTCAACTACTCGAACCTCCCCCTCACTACTTCCACAGTCCCCCCCGCCAAATCGTTTGTACCCACATGCAACACTAAATGAGGTTTCTTCTTCCCCCTCGCTGCACACTTGAGCAGTGCCTGCCCTGCCGCTCCTGTTGTCAACCTGGGGATAGCTTCAACCCAAATATGGCTTTGCCTTTCTCCCCTTCCACCCCATATCACCCCTTTCAGTATAGACTCCCCCAGGATGAGTACCCCCCCATCCCTTACCCCCTTTCTCTTCTAATGCCCCTTCCACCACCCCAGTATTCATTCTTCCCTGCCTCTTACCCTCGCCAGCTGCTGCCTCTGTGACTTCTATATCTGTAACCCCTACTTCCACCTCACCCCTTTTCTCTGCCTTATTCCTCCCAACCCCCTTGAACCCCTTCCCAGCCTGATTACTTCCTACTGGGCTTCCCATGTCGATCTCTCCTCCTCCCCTGCTAATTTCCAACCCCTCTCCTATCCCCGCTGTTGTTGATATAGAGCCCCCATTCCCTTCTACCCTGATAGTGCTGCCCCTCCCATCCTTCCCCCTTCCTGTAGCCTTCTCTCCTCCAGTCACCACCCCCTCCTTCCTTACTAGCCCCCTCCTTCATCCTTGCTATTTCTTCCCCTACCTGTTGCCATCCTCTCCTGCCCCCTTCAGTATGTTCCTGCTCCCCTTCTCTCTCCCATAGCAGAGGTTCAAATCTATTACTAGTTGATACCCCTCTTACATCTCTGCCCCCTATCAGTTTCCCCCTCCTACTTGTTCCCCTCCGTGCCACCTCTGGTCCCACCCCAGGTCTCTCCCTACCTGCAGCCATCTGCTCTCTCCCCTGGTACTCCTCGTGGTCTCTTCCTCCCCCATCAGGAGGCCTCCCCCTCATCTCTGGCTCGCCCTTCCTTCTCCTTTCTTTTCTGATAGTGCCACTAAAACTGGGGTTGGGTTCACTCCCTAGTTGTTCCTCTTCTGTCCCCCTTTGCCATCCCCTATCCCCCCCAGCTACGATGCCTACCATACTCATCTGCCCTGCCATTTAGACGCCTCTGTAACCTCCACAGTTCCTCCCTCAAACTAGTCAGTCATCTACAGACTATACACCCCCCATCCTCCAAGTCCAGTCCAGGATCATGGGGGACCCACACACTGTACACCCTGCAACTCTTCCAAAGATGCCTGCCCTATTGACATGTGGCACTTGCCCCATTTTGGCCTCCATTTTATGTTATGGGCTCTTACTCCCAGGTTCTGAACCATACTACAACTGTTAGGCCCCATTTACTCAAATTCCTATTCCCTCCCCACACTAGTCCCCCTACTGCCCCCTTGCTGACTGGGTTAATTCAGTCTCAAAATCTCATCCATTAGATACTGTATTACTGTAGCAATCCTAAAGCCTCCTTGTCCGTTTTTCACCCCTCAGCTACCATACTTTTTGTTCTCAGCTCTCATATAGTTTCACTTAGCCCACTGAGAAATCCTATTGCACTCCAAGTATTACTCAGCTCAGTTAGCGAAATAAACAGAACAAATAAATATGTATTATTACAGCAATCATAACAAGATAGCTCGGTATTTAGCTCAGTTAGAGAAATAAACAGAAAAACTAAATTTGTATTATTACAGCAATTGTAAAAGTATACAATCATTGCTTTGTCTCCACTCCAGAGACCCTGCTGTAATACAGGAACAAAGAGGACCCTGGGCGGGAGGGTAGGCAACTCTAAAGTCCTGGCAAAACTCGACTGAGCTCGCTCACTCCCCCTCTCTCACTCCCTCATTCTGTTTCTTCCGGTGCTGCAGGCTGCCCTTTTGTACTAGGCTCCTGCTTGCGTTGGTGCCTTTTTCTGCCCACAAAGAAATCTGCAGCAGTCCCAACAGAGCTCCATTGAGCTTGCTCACTCTCCCTTTCTCACTCACTCATTCTGTTTCTCCCGGCACTGCCTGTGTCTGCACCTTTTTCTGCCCACAAAGAAATCTGCAGCAGTCCTGACAGAATTCCATTGAGGTTGTTAACGCCCCCTCTCTCACTTGCTCTTTCTGTTTTTCCCGGCGCTTCAGGCTGCCCTTTTGTACTGAGCCCCTGCCTGTGTTGATGCCTTTTTCTGCCCACAAAGAAATCCGCAGCAGTCCCGACAAAGCTCCGTTGAGCTCGTTAACTCCCCCTCCCTCACTCGCTCATTCTGTTTTCACCCGGCGCTACAGGCTGCCCTTTTGTACTGGGCTTCTGCCTGCATTGGCACCTTCTTCTGCCCACAAAGAAATACGCAGCAGTCCTGACAGAGCTCTGTTGAGCTTGCTCACTCCCCCTCCCTCACTTGCTTATTCTATTTCTCCTGGCGCTGCAGGCTGCCCTTTTGTACTGGGCTCCTGCCTGCGTTGGCACCTTTTTCTGCCCACAAAGAAATCTGCAGCGGTCCCGACAGAGCTCAGTTGAGCTCGCTCTCTCTCCCCCTCTCTCAGTCGCTCGTTCTCAATTTATCCCAAACACTGATTTCCCAAGGCAACTGCGTAATTCTGTGCCAGAAGTGCAAAAACATATTTTGGCCAGGATGTGAAAAATGACAGCTGTACTGTTCATAAGGAGGGGTGAAAAATGTCAGTGGTGAAAATCTGGCATGAAAATATTACAAATTTGCAAAGTTACAAGGGTGTGTGGAAACTGTGCAATTCACACTTGTAACACAGTCATTTTATGGACTTCTGTCACCAAATTTTCGACATAGACATTTTAGGACCTCTGCTCATGAACAGTATCATTGTCATTTTCTCAGTCTATTCCGAAAACTGATTTCCCACAGTGACCGCGCTATTCGGCACCAGAAGTGTGAAAACACATTTTGACCAGGATGTGTAAAATGACAGCTATACTGTTCATAAGTAAGTGTGGAAAAATGGCAATGTTGAAAATCTGGAGTGAAAATACTACAGATTCATGAAGTTATGAGCATGCGTGCAAACGGTGCAATGCACACTCATAACACAGTCATTTTATGGACTTTCATCACAAAATTTTCAGCATAGGTATTTTAGGACCTCTGCTCATGGACGGTGTCACTGTGATTTTCTTAATGTGGCACTGTCATTTTGTTAATCAGTCCCAAAAGGGGATTCTGCGCAGTCACTATGAAATCACCTTCCGGGATCGAATAATGCCACAACAGTGCTTGAATTCATGAGGAGGGGTTCCAATAACCCCATGCAGAAAATGTGGTTCAAAATTTCAAAAAAATGCCTGAGATATGCACCAAAGTTGAAAAAATCCTATATATGCCATTATACAGCTTACCAGCATTTCTTCAGTTCACGGTCAGCTTTGAAGAGTGCAGATGTGTACCTGGTCCACCGAAGATCATGGCACCTGACTCTGGAGGTAAGTATGGGGTGAAGGGGGTGTGGGGAGGCAGGCTGCGCAGTGGGTGGGCATGGGTTGGAGTAGGGGCCACCGGACTCAATGAGGGACCATTTTCTTGTTTACAGGGTTAAAAAAAAAAACAACATTGTGGGATGGTTTTTCTTTTTACAGGGACATTTGGCATGTTGGGGTGGGCTCCCAGTGTGCCACCTGAGTGGTTTTTTTGGGGGGGCGTAGCTGATGGGGATTGGGCACCCCATCAGCACATATGGGGGTGGGGGAAGAACTGAGGATTGGGCACCCTAGCAGACTACACACTGGGGCGGATACATTATGCTGACGGGAGTGGGCCCCTTTGGCAAATCTAGTTGAAGGGGGTACTGCAGCCGACGGGGATTGAGTGCCCTGTCGGCAAAGAAAGATGGGGGGCCACATGATACCGAGGGGGATAGGGCACCCCCCTCAGCATACAAAAGATACTTGGGGATGGGGACATTATACTGATGGGGACTGGGCTCCCCATCAGAAAACTAGGTCAGGGGCATGTAAGGTACCACCCTGCAATGATGGGTCACTCCCTTATTGAGACGGAATGGCTGATGCTGCAATGACGAGGCGGCCCCTGATTGCAGCGGTGAAAACCTTTCAAGGTGGTGGCACGCTGGCTGAACTAGTGTCAGCAGCAGCGTGCTACTGCACTGGGAAAAGCAGGCCAAGCCTCAAAAGGTACCAGGGGCATTGGCCACAACAGTGCCACACCTCCACAATCTGCTTCTGCAGCAAGCTGCCTCAACTTGTGTCCTGCACAAGCGCGCAAGCAAACACAGAAAGTGATCAGCTGGTGATGTCAAAATTGACTGATAAGTATAGTGATAAATTCACAAAAAATGAATTAGTGTGTGTTACAGATTTAGTTGGTATGCATTATGGGGAAACATATGGACTAGGATAACAAAAGCTCACAAATAGTACCCACTAACTAAACCCTAGCTCCAGGAACAAATAAGTACCTGGAACAAATGACATGTATGTTGGAACATGCATGAAGTACACTGAGAGTACTAAAAGTATGTTTGAAGATACTGCCTGATGGATGCAGGCACCTAACCCATTGGCTTCTCCTAATTCACTTTCCCCACTTGCTGCCATGTGTCTATTTTGGAGACTAAGGATTAGAGGAGTGAATGGGCAGTTAGTGCTTGCAGAAGAAGATTTCTCCTGTAGCACAATCTGCCATATTTTATCTTCCCTGTACAAATGATCTCATAGCACAGGTATGGCATTATGGGTCATTTGGATCTCATTATTAGCTCGTTAGACAGTAGAGAGCAAACAGTTGCTCCTGGATAGTGACCCCCCCACACCACCAGCAGCACCAGGGCTGTGATGTGAAACATACATATGGATACCCCCACTCCATGCCCAGTACTGTTAAAGGTATAATATAATAATCCATATATGTACAGTGAATAACACGGGTGACAGAAGCTAACCCTAAGGCACCACACAGCTGTTTGCAGCTGTCCATGAGGAATAAGTTCCTAATGTGACCTGCTGGAACCTGCCAGACAAGAAAGACTTAAACAGTATAAGAATTTTTCTAATGAGTCCACCATACTGCTTCAAGTGACCTATTAAATAAACTACAATGGTAGTTTACTCACCTGGTAAAGGAGATTGCATGAGCATCACCTTACAGCATCCCCTCATCCATTACTTCTGGCTTACACCCACCTCATAGGCTGCAAATGCACATGTGACCAGATTCGTAATCCGATCTGCCTAGGTCCTGTCCCTTACCATAGGTCTCCAGTTTGATTTTACCAAAGCTATGTCCTCTGCTAGCATGCTGTGATGAGGAAATGTTATGGTACAAAAGATAATGAAATATAGTATATACACAGTGACAGCAAATGTAGGGTTTCTATGCTCTAATAATGAGATAAAGAAGGATGTAATCAGTCATTCTGATATTTCTTTCCTATTATTTATACTCTACCTATATCCAGCCCATAGGGCATGCTGGAAGAATGATAATCTTTCTGTAGCAGGAGGAAATGTGTGTTAGCTGAACTGTCATCCAAATGTGCCCGGATGGGACCGGGGATGCTGTAAGGTGATACTCATGCAATCACCTTTACCAGGTGAGTAAACTACCATTGCACATTGCATCACTTACAGCATCCCCATATCTATTACATCTGGGTTGTAAGAAGCAGTGCCAAAATATGACCTAGGTCAATGGGGTGGGTCGGATGACTGTGCAGCTAACATTTGGTGACACTGAGTAATACTTTCCTTGCATAATTCACTCTGTCGACATTTGCCACATCTAGCTTATAATGCCTGGTGAAAGTGTGGACTGATGACCATGTAGCAGCAGCACAGATGTCCTGTATTGAGGCCTTGTCTCTTTCTTCCCAGGAAGTAGCCACAGCCCTGGTGGAGTGGGCCTTGACGCCTTTCGGCTGTGTGAGTTCTAGTGTCTTGTATGCCTCTGTAATGGTTTGTTTGATCCAGCTGGCCAGTGTAGATGTGGCTGCTGCCTTTCCCTTTCTGGATCCGCTGTAGGCTACAAACAGTCCATCTGCTTGTCTGAATTCCTTTGTTCGGTCTAAGTAAGTAGAGATCACTCTTTTCATCTCCCAGTGTTTGGTTTCCTCTCGGTTTGGCCAGGCTGGGAGTTCTTTTTGCTGGTTGGCATGGAAGAGAGAGTAGATTTTTGGTATAAGGGAAGAGTTGGTCCATAGGGTGACTCTGTCGTTGTGTGAAATCAGAAAGGGAGGTCTGCAGGACAGTGCTCTCATTTCTCCTACTCTTTTAGTGGAGCAGATGGCCAAGAGGAATACTTTTCTGAGCGAAACCCATTTGAGGTCAGTTGTAGCCATAGGTTCAAAAGGGGGTGAGGCTAGAGCCTCTAGTACCACGTTCAAATCCCAAGGTGCCACAGTGTGTCTTTTCTTGGGATGGATATTTGACACTGCCTTCAGGAATCGAAGTATGTCAGGGTGTGACCCTGTGGTGGATCCTTCTAGAAGGCCTGTGCCTGCTTCTATGGCTGCTGCCTGGACTCTCAGAGATGAGGTCAACAAGCCCTTGACTACCCCTTGTTGTAGGAGTAACTGTAGATGTGAAATGGTGACTGCCTGTGTTTGAATGTTGTTTGTGTGGCACCATGTTTCGAATATTTTCCAGTGTCTCTTGTAGGATGTGGAGGTGGAGGTGCACCTAGAGTGGAGCATAGTCTCGACCACTGTTTGGTTGTAGCCCTTGTCTAACAGTCTTTGCCTTTCAGTAGGGAGGCTATGAGACAAAGTGGTGTTAGGTTTGGGTGGTTGATTGGTCCCTGTGTCAGGAGGTCCACCCGTTGGGGCAATGTCCATGGTGGGCTTATTGACATTGACATTAGGGTTGCGAACCAGTGTCTTCTGGGTCACAGTGTTGTGATTATGAGCACCGTGGTTTCTGACTGTTGAATTTTGTTTAGAACCTGTTGGATGAGTGGTACTGGAAGGAAGTGTACAATCTTTGGAATTACCAGTTTTGGGTCAAGGCATCTATTCCAAGGGCTTCCCATTCTTTGTATCTCGAGTAGTACGCTGGTAACTGTACGTTTTTTGCTGTTGCCATGAGGTGTGTCTCTAGTGGTCCCCATTTTTGGTTTATTTGCCTAAAGGTGAGTGGGTGTGACATACACTCTTCTGGTGCTATCTCTTGGCAGCTGTAGCCAATCCGCCTTTATGTACAGTTTGCCTTCTAAGTGGACTGCAGTGATTGATTTGAGGGGCTCCTGTGCCCAGTCCAGCAATCTCTTTGTTTCTTGTAGTAGTCGTGGGTGTTTTGTTCTGCCCTGGTTGGAGATGTATGCCACTGTCACCCTGTTGTCCCATCTGGTGAGTACCCTCTTGTGTTTTACAAATGCTCTAAAGTGGTGTAGTCCATGATATACCACTCTCATTTCCAGCACGTTTATTTGCATACGGAACTCCACTTGTGACCATTTTCCTTGGGCCAGCATCTGGTTGAGGGTCGCCCCCTAGCCTTTTAGGCTTGCATCTGTTTCTAGTACTATGTCATGTTGTCCTTCAGGTTGGCTCCCTTGATTACATTGTGTCTGTTGGCCCACCATCTCAGTGATGGTTTAGCATTGTGGTCCAACTGTATTGTCTGGGTAGATCGTGTTGCATTCGGTGGCCTTCCCATATTGCTAGGGTCTGAAGGGGGTGCATGTCCCTTAGAAAATGGAAGTAGTCCAATGCAGGATGCCATGGATCCCAGAGTTTGCAGTATGGCCTGCAGTGAGGGGTTACTGTTGGCCCTCAGTGCTTGCACTTGTGCTAGCACCTTATCCATCCTCTTTTGTGACGGTCTCGATTTCCCTGTCACTGTATCTATGGTGGCCCCCAGGTGTTCTATAACCTGGCTGGGGTTCAGGATGCTTTTGTCCCAGTTGATCACTCATCCATGTGATTGTAGTTTATCTACTATGGTTTGTGATTGTTCTTGATAAATCGCAGGAGTTTTGGCTTGGATTAGCCAGTCATCCAGATATGGGATGATGTGGATTCCCTGTTGTCTTAGTTTGGTTACGAGTGTGCTGGAGACCTTGGTGAACACTCATGGTGCTGACGCCAATCCGAAAGGTAGGGACTGATATTGGTAGTGGCAGTCCAGTATCTTGAATCTGAGGTACTTGTAGTGGGCCGGGCAGATGGGAATGTGAAGGTAGGCATCCTTCATGTCGATGGAGGATAGGTAATCCCCTGGTTTAAATGGCTGGGGTAGTCTGAAGTGTCTCCATCTTGAATTTTTTGTATTGTACAAAGCAGTTGAGAAATTTTAGATTTAACATGAGTCTCATAGCTCCTGTTTTCTTGGGTACTAGAAAGAAGATGGAATAGATGCCCTGGTCTATTTGGTTCAGTGGAACCTCTGCTATTGCCTTGTTGGTTAGCAGGGTTTTGAGTGTTGTTTTTACTGCTTGTATCTTGTGGGGTTGCCAGGATACTGGGGAGACCACTGATCTGTTTGTAAGGGGTATCTGAATGAACTTGATTGAGTATTCCTGGGAAACTACTTCTGAGACCCATCTGTCTGAAGTTGATCGAAGCCATATGTGTGAAAATTGTCTTAGTCTTGCTCCTATGGGGTGGATGGTGTGAGGCTATTGGCCATTGTGGGGTGTAGTGGTCAAGTTAGTGTTGTGTTTTCCTCGCTTGAAGGCAGAGTTATACCTTCCTCTCTGATATTGACCTCTGGCTCTCCCTCTTAAGTTGTTGTTGAAGTAGGAGGGTTTGAATGAGTAATATTTCCCTTGGGAGTATTGCAACATTTGCCTCCTGTCCTGTCTACCTTAGAATGGGCGAAATCTGCTGCAAAAGGCTGAGAGGTAAGTACTGGTGGAAGGTTTGTCCTTATCAAGTGTTTTACCATCTCCTTTTTGTTTTACATTTATTTATTTTTTTTATTTAGTTTTTGTTGACCGGGTAAGTGCACTAGATAAATCCTGCCTATTTTCAGGCACGACCCAGGGAGGGGGATACAGATGAATGCCAACTGACTTTGAACCAGATTAAGCTGTTGGTGGTATTTTTAGTGAATGGGGGGAAATTTGGCCAGGACACCGGGGAAATTCCCCTACTCTTTTTTCAATAAGTGCCATGGGAATCTTTAACATTCACCTGAACTACCACCAATCCAGGTAGATGGGACCTCGGTTTAACATCTCATCTGAAAGACGGCACCTCAGCAGTGCAGCACCCCTCTCATGCTACGCTATAGTTTCAGTATTGGGATGTTAACCCAAGTGCCAGATGTGGGAACTGAACCCATAGCCCTCTGATCTCCCGGCCTCAGTTGTGAGTGTGCTACCTACTGAGCCACTGACACTGTACATACTTCTCTAGTCCTTCTCCGAAGACCAGGTTTCCTTTGAAGGGTAATTTGCTGAGCATAGACTTTGAGTCTGCATTCCAGATTTTGAGCCATATGTGGCATCTTGCTTTGTTAGTCAGGGCTGCCAGCCAAGCTGACATCTTCAGTGCATCAATGGATGCATCAGCAGTATACTTGGCTGCCTGGACCGCATATTCTGCTAGGTTGGCCTGCTTTGAGTTAGGGTCTAGTGAGGAAGCCAGCTCCTCTAACCAGGTGACTACAGCCCTTGATGTATAGGTTGCCATGCTGTTGGCCCTGCAGGACATACCCATTATTTAGTAGCATTTCTTCAGGAGTTCTTCCATCTTTTTGTCAGTTGGATCCTGCCATTGGGTGGTTGATTCTGATGGGAGCACTGTCTTCCTGCATAGTCCCATGCTCTGGTGATTGATCGTGGGGGGAGTGCACCATGTCTTATGTATGTCATCCTGCACTGGGTAGAACTTGTCGAAAGTGCATTTTTCTGAGATTTTTGATGGGTCAGGGGATTGCCATTCCTTATCTATGACCTCTGTTAAGGTTTTGCAGACCGGGAAGGCTTCATCCTTCTTTTGTTTTGCTCTGATAAGTGGATTTAGTTTAGATTGTTGAGGGGCTTCGGGAACTTCAAACCCCATGGTTTCTTTGACTGCCCTTAGTAGCTTGAGTAGAGCCTTGATGGGGGTGAGTTTTTTGTTAGGATGAAGTCATCGCCATCCTACCCCTAGCTTTTCTTCTCCTCCCCAGACTCATTATTGTCTTGTTTGTCCGGTTCTGGTCCCTTTGGGGTGTCTGGCCCTGTGGGAGGTTGTTTTTCTTTATTATTCTGTTTGTCTGGCTTGGTGTCTTTCCCTCTGTTGGATTGGGAGAGTTCTTCCATCCTTTCCAGGATCTTTAACATTACTGCTAGCTGTGTTTTGAAAATGTCCTCTGCAGTGGATGGTAACTCATTTGTGGGTGCGTCGTGTGGGTCTGACCCCAGTTCCATTTCTATGTCCGTGTCACTCACAGTCCCCAGATTGGATTGTTGGTGTGAGCATGTGGGTCATAGGGGTCCTGCCTGATTACCCCTGAGGGTGATATGGCAGGAGCTACTCTTTCTTGTCTTGACCATTGTTACTAAAATCTGTGGAGACAGTGGGGGGGTCGGGAGTGTAGATTCTGTAGTCAAAAGAATCTTTTTTTCTTCTTAATATATGCATGCTATGGTATTCCACTTACACAACAGTTAATTCTGTGCATACTGTGCAGCTGCTGTAAGTGCTCATTGATGAGTAGTATTCCCCTTTTTTTATTTATTATTTTTGTCATATTTGTCCTTGGGTACTGGTCCATGGAGTTATGTGAGAATGGCCCAAGTTTGGGCTTATTGGTTGAGGCTAGCTTTCGCCTACTGGGTTGTGCCTTGCTTGCACCCTTAGGATCATGGGGCAAATCTTTGCCATCATGATATGGCACCATTACTTCGTATGTGGCTGGAGGATGAGGATCCTCTTGTAACATGGCCACTGCAATCTGTGCATGCAGCTGGTGGTGAGGATTCTCTCTCAAGATGACCGCTGCAGTTTACGCATGCATGGCAAGGTGCGCATTTTGCATGCATGCTATCCAAGGGTCCCGTCGGTCCTCCATTATTACAAGATGGCGGTGCAGTCCATAGATGTATAGGATCTTCATCCTGTCCTCGAGAAGATTTGCCCAGATATGGTGGATTCAGCGTGAAGTACCTTTTTGGATGTAGGGCTGTTTGCCTTGTGGGCCCGGGAGAGGAGAATGGAGTCTGCTGGTAGACAAAGGGTGAATTTAGTGTGAGGAGCAGATGGGATGGGGTGAAGCTGCATCTGTGTATGACTTCAAGCTTTTAAAAGGAGGTAGGAGGCACACCATTTTCCTTGTGCTTTAGCGGGGGCCTGCTCACTAAGAGCTCAACCTACTCTAGGGGTATTGGAGCTGCTCACAAGGGGCTCTTGGACCAGAGGAGCTTGTGCGGATGTTATCTTGGCAGAGGGAGGGTAGCGAGTCACAGTACTTGGTGTACAACACAGTGCAGCATCAAAACACATCGCCCTTACAAGTCAAGGTTATAGCATTGTATTGCAGCTAAAAACAAGTTGGCTTTTTCAGTTTATCATTGTTAACAGTTCTGTCTGAGTGAACTATCCTGGCCTAGGCATTTCTAGTCCCTCTGCAATCTGAATCAGGGTATGCAGTCCCAATAACACTGTATGAACAGCACTATACCATCACAAACATGAGGGAGAGATTTGTACACAATGCTTACTGTAGCTTGCTAGTAATAGGATATAAAACATGTTCTTTTGCTGCTCTGACTGTGTTTCTAGTTCCTCTAGTGGAGCACTCATCTGAATTGTTGCTGGTCATGTCTGATCTGGTAGCTATGTTTTCTTTGCTTTCTGAATTAACATTGCATCACAGAGTAGTTACTATCAAGTACCCTGCTAGTAGCACAAATAATTCTTATTCTAGCCATTTCGAGTGAAATAAAGGCCTTACGTTAGTTGTAAAATGTGGAGCTAGGCAAGACCCATCACTCACCTACTGTAATCACACAACCCAGATCATAAGTAAGATTAATCAGAAGCTAGGCGTGGCATACCACGCAAACCACCTGCTATCCCCTGAAGCTCGCCTTGCCATTGTGCAAGGCAACCTTCTCTCCATCCTAGATTAATGCTCCCCCATCTACTCCCACCTGTCCAGAAAGCAACTTTCCCACCTCATCACGACATATAATGTCATCTGTCACTTTGTTCTTAAAGTCCCCCCATTAACTCATCACTGCTCACTCTACCAGCCCCTTGGATGGCTCCCTCTCAAGGCACACTTTGACTATGCCACAGGCTGTCTGAAGGACAGTGCTCTCAGAAATTACAAACTTTCCCCCTACGCTCCCTTTCTCACACACAAAATGGCCACCAGACCTCCTAGGGTCTCCTCCATTGAAAGCCTTGAGGTTCTCTGTGTCTCCACAGTCATGAGCAGTAAAGCTTTCTGTCTCTGCCCCCTTCTCTGAAACAGTTTTCCTACACCTGTTCATACATCACCATCCCATGAGTCTTTCAAATCAAACCTGAAGGCCTGGTTACTGGAAGAATCCTCTAGTAAATGCTCACTGGGCAGAGCAGGAACCCAAAAGCCACCAAAATTTGCTTCCATAGACTAGTGACAGTTTGACCACCCTCCTCTCTTTTCCACATCCCTGCTTCTTCCTCCCTAGAGCTGAATCCCACACGCTGACCTCTCATAATACCTTGCACTGCCTACCTGTAGTACCCATTGATAAATCACTCGCTACTGGACCTGCAGGGCTCAGCATATCTCATCCTGATCTGCACATACTCAGCCGGTTGCTACCCCTCTGTTCTGAGCCAGGCACACTGTCTGGGTGCCATGTTCTGACTGCCACTAACTCTCTCAGGTCATCAGGTGTGGCACTTAGACTAGATGTTACTTTGTCCATTAGGCTTAAACTGCTCCTTGTCAATTCTGTATAATTGCAAACTACCTCTCCTTTTTGCACTACCGCCTGTATTTCTCACGGTGCCTTATTTTGCCATGCTTGTATACCATATGTAAACAATGGCTGTTTCATCATCCATTGGTGTTTGTACAGTACAATCAAATGTATATAATGTTTGTACAGTTTAATCAAGTGTATATATTGTGTCTACTACAATTTTACTGTGTCTCCATGTTGTGGCCCGGGTCATGACTGAAAATGGTCCCCTGGATCAGTGCACCTACCTGGTTACCAAAAACATAAATAAATAAAACCTCTGTGATGCACGTGAAGGAACTGGAGACCTATGACAAGGGACAGGACCTAGGCAGATTGGATTTTGAATTTGGTCACATGTGCATTTGCATCCTATAAGGTAGACATAATCCAGAAGTAATGGATGAGGGGATGCTGTAAGGTGATACAATATGCAATACAGCATTCCTCTCCATCTTGCACCAGAAGAACATCATTAAGCACCTTTTGTAGAACAATTTCTATGCTATGCCTAGGCCTGAAACAAGACTGGAACTGCTCATAGATGCAATATTTTTCAAGGTAAACCTGTATCTGCGTTAACACTACCTTCTCAATTATCTTGCCCCAAAAGGGAAGGTTCAAGACAGGCCTGTAATTTGAAGTACTGTATGTCGGGGTCCAAAGATAGTTTAAGGTTCAGTCAATTACAGACCACTGTATGAGACACCCATTACAGTCTACATAACATTCCTGAGAAGCAGCTTGACTCAAAGGTGGTTGGCAAGAAGGGGAAGTATGTAGAATGCATAGGCAATACAAGAAGATAGGTAATTTCCAGTTTGTTTTTTTAAGTCTCTCCAAGGCACATGCATGCATGCATTCAAAAGCCTAATACATTATGTAAAACGTCATAGGTATATATCTCAACTGGAATTAAATTCTTGCAACCATTTAACTACTCAGCACTCACCACAGCCAACTCACACACACTAAAGGTAACAATAATCTTGGTGATTCACACAGAAGAGTACAAAAGACAACAGGAGGCATTGCAAGCTATCCCTTAATGCCTAAAACTGGTGGCATTATTATGCTACAGATACATCCAATGCAAAATAACAATAACAATCTTAGATGTTTGACAACATTTATGTCATGTACCAACAGTGCCAGTTTGATGCTTTTTTTATGGGAAAAGTATTTTGTAGGAAGCCAGAAATTGGTTAGAATCATTCAGATGTGTCTGTGCAAACAACCCACTTGTGGGAAAACAGCAGGCATTAAACCTACGGCATTAGAACTTTGTTTTTTTCAGAAGAAGGGAATCTAGTGGCCAAGAAGTTTCCAGACTTGGCTACGTCTCATTCAGCTAGCTTTCTTCCACACATGCAACACAGAAGCACAGAAGTTGCTGGCAGGAAAAAGGCCCTTTGTCTCATTATGTCTGCCCAGTCTTACTTGTCTAATTTGGAATGTCAGAACCTTAGTGGCTCTTCACTCCCTCCTCCCTTTCCCATTTTGATGGTGGCATTACCAAGCTCATGTAGTTGTCCCACCCATGTTTAAACCCCCCACTGATTTCACACTGATCACCTTGTCTGTAGCTGTTTCCACTTCTCCACCACCCTTTCTGTGAAAAAATATTTCCAATCATTTCTCTTAAATTTGATCTCTGCCAGCTTCATGGAGCTTCCTCTGGTGCTTGGGGTCCCGCTCAGTATGAATAATTCTCTGCTATCCGCCTTACTTACCTCTTTGAGATAGTTGTATGTTTCAACCATGTCCCCTCTTACCTTTCTCACCTCCAGTGGGTGTTATAATTTTGCTGGGGCACGTGGACTTTGGGTTGGCATGTTACAGTGTGGGAGCATTAGCACCTCCTAGAGTCTGACTAGACAGTGGCAGGTACCTGCCAGCCCTCCCATCCCCATTCCAGGCCTTCACCTAGCAGTTAGGCATGTCACTGTCTTTGCATATTGAACACAGATCTGTTTTTCAACACAAACTGAACTTATGCAGCCAGAGCCAGGTTCCATATCTTGACAATCTGGCTGACTCTGTTGTCCTTTTGGTGAATGTGTGTGGAGGGAGCATATTAATTATGCATTGTCCCTCAGAAAATGTGTCAAAGGAATGCTGTGTCCATGCATAACAACACAGGGGTGAGGGCATTCAAAGTTGAGGCCTGCACATCAAACAGCCATCTGTAAGCTGGTTGCCTACCAGCCTGTTATTGCTGGTAATACAAACACTTTGAACATTTCATGAATAAGGCATGTGTAAACACTCGCTGCAGCAGCCAGTGGCCACCTTTAGGAGCTTTGCATTGCCCCCTGAGGACATCACTCATTGAAACAAACTACACAGCAGCCAGAATTCAAGCAAGCAGGCAGGCACAGATCGATAAAGGAATAAAGCAGCCTGGGCATCTGGTCTTAAGTATATTCGGTGTCTCTTTCTTTTCTCTGTGATTTGATAAGTGCTGATGGTAGAGCTAGTCTATTATTAGTCTGTAAAGATTAATATTATCAGCCAGCATCCAGATTAATATGAGCATATATCCTGTTACTACAATATGATTTCTTGCCATAAAGAAATGTGTTACTTATTATACATTGTGATACGGGAGGGGGTGGGCTGCACATCTGAGTAAGCTGACTCTTTTAAATTAAAATCAAACACCTCACATCTGAAAATACATCATTGTTTAATTACATCTCATACTTTTTCTGCCTGGAAATGACTCTGTTGGATTGAAATTCTGTGTGACAAAAGAAACGTAATTTAGTCAGCACTGGCTTTAGATGTCATTATTGGAGAGACATGCAGAGACACTTTTGGTGGCCTTTTACTATGGACTGGCAGCACCACATGTGAATGTGCAGTAGACTGAAGGCAAGAGGTGAGCAATAATGCCAGGGGTATTTCAACCACTTTACCAGGATGCATGTAAGCAAAAGGAAAGGAATTAGGCTTTAAATAGTGACTTTCATGCAAACCGTACCTCCAAAGTCTTTACAATTAAGAAGGGGGAGGGGAGAGAATGTTGCTATCATTTTAAGTGCACAGCAATACTCAAATTCAAAGAGCAGAGAGAGACAGAAAGAAATTACACAAGAGTGAAGCATAATGAGGGCAATAGATTTGCCCAGGCTCATGCAGTGAGTATGTGGCAGTTGTGAGATTGAACTCTGGGTCTTTAGGTTTATAACCGTGTACACTATCCACTAGGTCAAACTGTCTCCCACAGTGTAGACATCACCCTTGATTTCTGATTTCTAACACCTCCTCCCTAACTATGTTTACATTTGTCCTAAGCAGTCTACTCCCACAAAAGGAGTCACTGCCAAAACATCTTAACCTTACTTCCCATTTTTGTACAACCACAGCCTTCTTTTTCTATTTGCAACCAAATACACTGACACATCACTTATTCTTAGTTTCCTGTTTAAATAGATAAATGTATCCCCCTTAGCACAGAAGATTCCTTATTTTGTTTATTTATTTCTCGGAATTACAAATGCCTTTGAGTCAGAGACTCATTTACAAAGATTCCACGTCTGAGCATACAGTAGGTTAGAATGCAGACAAAGTACAATAAAATAGCACAGACAATGGGATATTGAATTGAAAGGCAGAATTATGTGGTAAACGAATGTATGCACATTTGGGTAACAGTTGGCATTGTGTTCATTTATGGATACAGTGGGTGCAGATGAAAATAGAGGGCACAGACAATAAGAACATTAGGTGAAACTTGAGCCATCAGAGTATGTCAAAAGAGCACGGGGTTTCAGTCCCAGTGCACATTGATAAATAATGAGGAAAGGTAACAGCATGAATGTGTGTTTTTGACCAGGAAAGGCATACTAAGCTGTGATTGCTTGTTTCCAGGTGCATTCTAGGGCATGGGTTACATGGTTCTGTTTTTTATTGACATGGGAATGTTGGCCATGACACCGAGGAAACTGCTCTTCTTGTCATGGATAAGTGCCATTGGATCTTTTACTTCCACCTGGACAGTAACCTGAGATAGGCAGAAGGGACTTCAGTTTAACATCACATCCAAAGGATGGCACCTGAACAGCACAGCACTCCCCTAGTACTGCACCATATTGTCAGTTATAGGTATAAGTACCTGTTGTGTGGCTAGAATCTATGACAATCTGATATTCTGGCCCCTGAGGTGAGTATGCTATCTACTGAGCCACTGACGCTGTTTTTGCAAGATGCTGGATGGGGAGACCATGTTGGGTTATATCCAGGATGTCACTATTCCAGCGGCCCACTGGCCATTTATCACTTATATACTACAAGTGGCCACTAACAGTATGTATTGAGTGCTTATCCTGCTTAATTCCATGAAGTGGCTGCCCCTCACAACAGCTGTGAATGTAGGGCATGCAAGGCAAAAAATAATGATCTAGCTTATTAATTCCCTTGTCCCCTCAGCAGACGCAAAATGCTATTTCAGAATTCATGAACAACAAAAAAGATGCTGCACTGACAGACAGGGGCACAACCCCAAACACAGCATTGGCTCCCAAACACAAAACAAACAGAAAATAGTGCACACCACAGCAGATGGCATGAACATTGCAAGTTCTACTGTGGTCCTTTCTAGCAAGCAGTCATGACATTCTGCAAAACATTTGGGAGTCCCTTGTCCTGAGACAGCTTGCAGCTGCAACTGCAATCTTTTTTTGCTAATAAACTTTCTAACTACAGGTTTGGTAGGAATTTATATTTTATGCTATTTCTGCTGTGCCTTCTTTTTTGTCTGTTTTTTCAGTTTGTAAGTTCACTGTGACTTGTTCCCCTCTTTTGATTGTTCAAAGCTAGTGTCTAGTGATATTCTGCTCCAGTAGAAATGTAGCCACTGTAGTTCAGTTTTAAACGTATTCACAATCCCTGTTTCTACACTCAGTGGTCACTGGGATTTTCTTGCCAAGAGGTGACCTTGCTAGAAGACATCTCCCCCATCTTTGTTGACCTGGCCAAAGCCTTTGCCTCTGTTGCCCACCTTATCCTCCTGGACAAGTTAAAAGTGGCTGCGCTGGCCTCCTCCTCCTTTGTTGAGTGGTTTCACTGATACCTTGAGGGTAGGACTCAAGCTGTCCATACTGGTGACGCCATCTCCCCTTTTCTCCTTATCAGCTATAGAACCCCCCCCCCCAATTCGTTCATGGCCCTATCCTATTCTCCATTTTCCTAAATGGCCTTTGCCTCACCTGCTCATATGTGTCCATTCATATGTATGTAGAGGACATGGTTCTCTATGCCTCTGGTTCCTTTTCCTCTGACCTTATGACCTGACCACAACTGGATTTCAACAACATCCAGCAGCAGTTTCTGGCCATTCAGCTGTTCTCAGTTGTAACAAAAAAAATGCTCCATGACTTCCATGACCTTTTTTTTTTATTTGTCTTTTAACCAGGAGTAGAACTAGGCAGAGACTTGCGAAGCTCTCCCTACTCCCTCTCCTTCAAGACCCCTGATGGTGTTGTGATTGAGGATATCAAATCTTTTAAATACCTTGGGTATGGTTGGATTGTCATCTTGACTTCACTACTCAAGGGGATTCTATCCACCTGAATCTGTAACCAAGAGTTGGGGAACTTTACATGAACAAAGCAAACATCCTGCTTACTGCCCATAGAGAGACAGTCATGAAGATGGTGCTACTTATGTTTGATTATGGTGACATTGAACATAGCACTGCTCCCAAGACTACCCTTGCCAGTCTGGATCCTCCTTTTCATTCCTTCTGTTGCATTGCCCTGGATTGCCTACCCAGAACCCATCACTGTTCCCTGTATTATTCCCTCTCCTTGCCCTCCCTTGATGCCAAGTGCCTCGTTCATTATGCCACCTTTGTCTTCAAATACTGGTTTTACTCCTCCCCTTACCTATTCTCCCTCTTGTCCTCCCCTTCTTCTACCTCCTACTCATGTGGCAGCTCTACCACCTGCTGTCTTGCCCTCTCCTCCACCCCACATAAAATCCTTAGCTTGTCAAGCTGCTTTCGCCTTTTGCTTTGCCAAATTTTGGAGCACCCTCCCAGCTGCTATTCACAATGCTCCCTCATACCTATTACTGAAATCCGTCTTCCTCAAATTCACTACTCACTCCCACAGTTGTTGCTAATCCTAGGCTAGTCTCACTGTCCCCCCAAATTACTTTCTCCACCTAATGCCCTGATTTATTGGTCCCTATCCCCCTCAGACATGTCCCCATTGTACACCATATCTGCCTTCCCTCCCTCATTTTGCTGCCAATTTCACTTGCTTAGCTGTTGCTACTGATATGCCATGTTTTGCACTATTTGAACATTGTGCCTTGTCTTAACTGTTTACAGTGTACTTCCTGTTATTATAGTAATGCAGTAGCAGCACTCACTATAGTTAGTATTGAGTAGGCATTTCTATGCTAAACCCACATTTTACACTTTAATAACTTTGCAACCATTCAATAGATTTGCACAAAATTATGGATGTACAGTCTTGGGGGCAGGATCTTTTTGACCTCCTAAGTTTTGTTCTGGTCAGATTTTCAGATTCTGAAATCCCAACAGCAAAAAAGTGAAAACAATCGGGGTGTTTTGCTGTTTTTTTGTCATCGCCTAGTGCCCAGATGGTTTGGAATTTTGCTTTGAAATTTTTAGAGCACACAAGGCTTGGCCCAGAGTGATGCCTTTCACTAGTTTGGGGAAAAAAATATTAATCTGTTCCAAAGTTATAAAGATTTAAAATTGTGGTTCTGAGCTTGTGCAGTGTGGTCTTTTGGATAGCTGTTTGGAATGAAAAAAGAATTTGGGCCATATGAAAAAATATTCTGCTTCATATGGGGCCATTCTTTTTTACGTGAGGCAAATTTTCTTTTTGTATGGCCACCATCTTGTTTCCTTTTTTTTATTTCATAACTCATACAGATGGTATCATACAAAGATACCAATACATGTATCTTGCTAATCAGGGCCCCATTAAGTGGATTCTGCAGTTACATTTTGGAAAAATTACACAGAAATGTGTTTTTAACAGATTTTAAAATATTTTTCCGTGACTTCATTTTTTTTTGTATGACACAGTCTTATGAAAAAAGAATCCTTCATATAAAAAAAGAATTAGAAAAAAAATAAGTCCAAATTCTTTTTTCATATGAAGCATTCTTTTTTTATGAGTATGACACAATCTCATGAAAAAAGGTGCCTTCATATGAAAAAAGAATTTGGACTTAGTTTTTTTCTGATTCTTTTTCCTTATAAAGGATTCTTTTTTTGTGAGATTGTGTAATGCTCATAAAAAAAAGAATGCTTCATATAAAAAGAAAATTGGACTTCATTTTTTCACATTCTTTTTTGCATGAAAGATGTTTTTTTCCCATTAGATTGTTTTGTTCTCATGAAAAGAGAATCCTTCATATGAAAAAATTATTTGGACTTAGGTTTATTTTCCCCACATTTGTGCTTTAAAAAGCCATAGCTCCCTGAATATCTGTAGTTAAGGGATATCTATATATCAAAACACAGGTCTTAATGAGTACTACAAGACTAACATATAACACCTCCCCCCAAACATGTAGGGATCAAATAAAAAAAAAACTAAAAATGAAAACATATCAAAATTCTCATAGGATAACATTGGAAGCTTAAGAAGCCATAAAACCAAGCAAATAAATAGCTTATTTTGACAAATGGAAGTACAGGACATCTGGGCCCTGTGCTCCCACACCAAAATGGGTGTATGCATCTATGGAGGGATAGAAGTGCATTGCACAGCAAATGGATATGTTCACACAGGTCCCAAAGGGACCTGCATGAATGAGGATGCAAGTATACTATCTCAAAAAGTAAGGACATTCTTTGCAAAAAAGATTATTAATGCAACAATTAGGGTTAAGATTAAATGGATAAATGTAGGGAAATGTGGTGTTAGGGTTCACAACCCTAACACCCCACACCTACCTTGTGGGCAGCAAAAGAAAAAAGAATTATGACTTCACCTCTCCTGAGTCTTCACAAGTCAGGCCTGGGGTCTTTCTTGGAGTTGTCAGCCCTAGCGCTCACTGCATTCTGATATAATCTGCACATCTGAGCTGATTTGCTGATGGAATAGGGTAAGTGTTAGGGATGACAGCCCCAAGCAGGATCCCAGGTCTGATTTGGGAAGACTCAGGAGAGGTAAAGTGGTAATGTTTTTTTTCTTTCTTTTGCAGCCTGCAGGATGGGGGTGTAGTGTACTAACACCACATTTCCCTACTTTTGTCAGTTTAATCTGAACCATAACTGTTGCATTAACAAAGTTTTATTTTTGCAAAGGATTGTTATTATAATTGTAACATTGCTGCTGTAACTTATTACTGTACTCTCCTCATCCCCTTCCCATCAGGACACATCTGAAAATTAGATATTATAGCTCAGTATGTTTTTCCTGCTAAAACTCCAAAAAATGTATAAGCAAATAACAAAATGAATAAATCAATCAATAAATAAATAAATAAGTCATTGAGAGGATTTCCTTGTATATTTCAGTTGTACACACATTTGTAGCACTAGAGGGTATGCAATATTTTTTGAAAGGGAGTGCTACATCAGACACTGCATAACTGATCCAGGGGTGCCAGGGGCTGGGAGGCACATATGGCAAAGCACCTTTTTTACTTCCTCTTCACACTCCTAGATATATCTTAGGATAGCGGCATCCGATGCAGAATTCCACTTGATGCCCAGTCCTGAGCTGACATCACAAGCTGTCGAACGAGGGCTCAGCTGCCACTGCTGAATGAATGAATCCTCATGTGGATTTCTGTAAGTTCTGACATGGAGTGAACTGCAGGAGAGAGAATGCTATGGGGGAGGAAGGGGAAAGCAGAAAAAAAAACAGGTATAGAATCAGACCCTTGACATTCAAGGCATATGATTTTTTCTGGAACCATTAGTTTTCATGTTCTTTCAAAGGTGTATCACTGGCCTCAGCCTACACTGCATAACTAAAATAGATAGTTAACCAGGGCAGACTGGGTGGGCCAAGCGGTCCTTATCTGCTGTCAAATTCTATGTTTCTATGTTTCTATGTAACCTTTTATTTTCACAATAATCACTCCCTCAAAAACAGTGCTAAAATAAATGGATAGCGAAATATACTAGTTTTAGTTACAGATGTTATAGCATGATACAAGGCAGTTAATGGCATTAACACATACATAACACATACACACACACACACACCAATATAAACTATAAACACTTTACAGCATTATTGCTTCAGTAACCAAATTTCAAGTATTTATTGCTTCAGTAGCCAAAATTATCACTGCTTTCGGTGTTCACTGATGATCGCTAAATCACTGAATCGCTGTTCCGATTGCCCGATTTACCTCTGATCACTCTCCAATTTCACACAACACCCCATGCAATTAATGCAGGCAATAAAAACATTAATGTGCAGTGTGAAAGTGTATTTAAAAAAAATCATATTTTGTAGGCATTCACAGCATTCAGAACATTCCCTTTCACATGCCATTTAACACATATTCTGGTCTACCATTCAGCTCAAATTCAGGTCTGCTCTTATCCTCGTCCTCTGCCACTGTATTGCAAATCTAAAACTAAACAAGCATTTGACAATGCCAAATGTTGTCTTGCATGCATTGGCATTGGTAGTGCAGGAGTTAGAGAAATGCATAATAGGAATGGAAGTAAAATATGGAACTGACGCCAACCCCACACCACCCTGCAGAGAGTGATAGGCACTGAGGTGTGCCTTTGGGTTGTTGTCCATAACGCTCAAACTATTTCACCTCACCCTACCCTGCAGACTCCAACAAGTGTTGCGTTGTACCTTGGAGTCATCGGGCCTTAAGCTCATCTCATTCATTCCATAAGGAAATACATTGAGATGGGTGCAGTATAGGAGAATGGGGTGAACTTTGGGGCTGAAGAGTCTAAGACACACCTCGATACCTGCCACTGGCTGTAGGGTGGGGGTGGAGGTGGAATGGCATGAGAATTACAGATGACAATCCAAAGTCACACCCCTGTTGCCTGTCAGTCTCTACAAGGTGGGATGTTATGGTTAGAAACCCTAACGCCCCAGGCCTTTGTTGGTATTTGCACTCCAAATTTTCAGCATAGGCTTTTTGTGACCCAACCTCATGAAAGCATTTGGGACCTCAGCTCATAAGCAGTGGCACTGTGATTTTGTGACTCTGTCCTGAATGTTGATTCCCCATGGTGACTGTGCCATTCTGTGCCAGATGTGTGAAAACACATTTTGGGCAGGATGTGAAAAATGACAGCTGTACAATTCATAAGGAGGTGTGAAGAAATGGCAACGTTGAAAATCTGGAGTGAAAATATTAAAGATTCTTGAAGTTACACACATGCATGGAAACTGCACAATGCACACTCTTAACACAGCCATTTTTTGTGGAATTTTTTCACTAAATTTGCAACATAGGCTTTTTGGAAGCCCACCTCTTGAACAGTGGCACTGTCATTTCAGTAATCAGTCCCGAAAAGGTGATTCTATGCAATGACCGCAAAATCACCTTTTGGGACTGAATAACAAAATGACAGTGACTGATTTCATGAGATGGGGTCCCAAGAACCCCATGTTGAAAATCTGAAGCCAAAAGTCAAAAAATTGGCTTATATATCCACTTAAATTGATGACCCCTCCCCCCCCATTGATGCCATTATACAGCTTACAGGCACTTCTTCAGTTTGCGGTTGGCTTTGAAGATTGCAGATGTGCTCCCGCTCCAGCAAAGATCACGACGCCGGACCTCTGGAGGTAAGTATGGGGTGAGGGTATGTGTGGGGAGGTGGGGTGCACAGAGGATGAGTGTGGGTTGAGGGCACTCCAGACTCACTGATGGACCGTTTTCTTTTTTTCAGGAACAGACATTGCGGGTGAAATAAAACAACTGTTTGGCACACTGGGGTGGGCTCCCAGTGTGGCACACAATGGGGTGGGGTGGGGTGGGGCAGGAACATGCTGACATGGTCAGCTTTGAACACAAAAGCACACTGGGTGGGCTCCTAGTGTGCCACACAGTCTTGAGGGGGGATTATAAACATGCCGACTAGGGGATTGGGCACCCCCATAGTCAGTTTTCTAAGGACTGTGAGAGGCAGATGGCGACAACCACTGCCATGTTTATTGAAATGTTTCAGCAGGCAAAGCGCACCCTGCAGTGATGGGGTGCTCCTTCGCTGTGTCAGCGAATTTTCTTTCAAGTTGGTGGCACGCTTCTCAACTGCTGTCATAGACAGCATGCTCATTCATTGGTGCCACAGTGACAAGACCAAAAAAGCAGTGGTGGCATTGGCCACAATGCTGCCGCACCTCCATAACCTGCCACTCCAGCAAGCTGCCAC
Organism: Neoceratodus forsteri; assembly: GCA_016271365.2. NCBI lineage: Eukaryota > Metazoa > Chordata > Ceratodontiformes > Ceratodontidae > Neoceratodus > Neoceratodus forsteri. The sequence goes on from CM057453.1 coordinate 729,415,860, forward strand.
AAAATGCTGCTTGCGCTGCGTGTGCAAGACAATATAAAAATGTTATTTAGTTTTGTCAAACTGTTTGGTTACCTGGTTAACTGGTGCTGCTGTTACTGTATTTACCATATTCAGGCAGGTTTCATGAGCTGCCAAGATACCAGCCTCTGCAAACGCTTGGATGATGTCTTCACATCTGTGGCAAAGTTAATTGAAACCACCCTTGAGCCATGTGTATGGTGCTCTTTAAGGTTGCTCATTTTTATGTTTGCTTGCACGCATGTGCAAGAAACATAGTGCCATCATCCGAGTTTTCCAGAGGTGTGTCAGCCTCTTCCAATTCAGTCAGTGTGTTTGCAGACACGGTCACAGAGCACCAATCACTGCTCCAGCTGTCTATGACAGCTGAAAAATGCAGTGGCATACAGTTGAAAGGGAGAGCTCCGCTTTAGTGAGCAGAGCTCCCCCCCCCACACACACACGCACTCATGCACGCACACTGCATGCTCATGCGCCTCCCTCCTCCTCCCCTGTCAGCTCCATGACCCCCCAAAGCATCCAGATGCCACGCTGGGAGCCCACCCCAGCATGGCAAATGATGTAATGGCCAACGGGGGTGCCCAATCCCCCATCGGCTCCACTGTATCTCCACCACCCCCATGCTGTTGCCGATGGGGGTGCCCAATCCCCCATTGGCTTCACTGCCCCCCCGAGTACAGGGTGCCACGCTGGGAGCCCACCCCAGCATGGCAACAGATGCCATGGCCGACGGGGGTGCCCAATCCCCCGTCGGCTCCATGCCCCCCCAGCCATCCTTCTGCCATGCTGGGAGCCCACCCCATTATGGCAAACATCCCACGTCATCTTTTTTGTTGAAAAAAAACCTGTAAAGAAAAACTGTCCTTGCAGTCTCCTGCTCCCCACAACCCGCAGACCCACCCACTGCAAGCACCTGCCTCCCACACCCCTCACCTAATACTTACCACCGGAGTCCGTGTGACGTATCTTCCGTGGACCAGGAAACACATCTGCACTTCAAAGCCGACCATGAACTGAGGAAATGCCGGTAAGCTGTATAATGGGATAGATAGGGGGTTTTCAACTTTGTTGCATATCTCAGGCATTTTTTGGAATTTTTGCACCAAATTTTCAACATGGGGTTTTTGGGACCCCTCCTCATGAATTATTGCACTGTCATGGCGTTACTCGGGCCCGAAGGGTGATTTCGCAGCCACTGTGCGAAATCACCTTTCTGAAATGATTAATGAAATGACATTGCCAGTGTTCATAAGGTGGGCTCTCAAAAAGCCTATTTTGAAAATTTGGTGGAAAAATTCCTAAAATTGACTGTTTTATGAGCGTGTGTTGCGCAGTTCCTACGCACGCTCGTAAGTTCACAAATTTTCACTATTTTCACTCCAGATTTTCAACATTGCCATTTTACCACACCTTCTTATGAGCAGTACAGCTGTCATTTTTCACACCTTGCCCACAACGTGTTTCCGCTCATGTAGCGCACAATGGCACAGTCGGTGTGTGAAATCAATGTACGGGACACATTAAGAAAATCACAGTGACACTGTTCATGAGCAGAGGTCCTAAAATTGATATGTTGAAAATTTGGTGGAAAAATTCCTAAAATTGACTGTTTTATGAGCGTGTGTTGCGCAGTTCCAACGCATGCTCGTAAGTTTGCGAAATTTCAATATTTTCACTCCAGATTTTCAACACTGCCATTTTACCACACCTCCTTATGAGCAGTACAGCTGTCATTTTTCACATCTTGCCCAAAATGTGTTTCTGCCCATGTAGTGCACAATGGCACAGTCGGTGTGCGAAATCAATATACGGGACACATTAAGAAAATCACAGTGATACTGTTCACGAGCAGAGGTCTTAAAATAGCTATTTTGAAAATTTGGTGAAAAAATTCCTGAAAGTGACTGTTTTAAGAGTGTGTGTTGCAGAGTTCCTATGCACGCTCGTAAGTACGCAAATTTTCAATATTTTCACTCCAGATCAACATTGACATTTTATCATACCTCCTTATGAGCAATACAGTTGTCATTTTTCACATCTCACCCACAACGTGTTTCTGCCCATGTAGTGCACAATGGCGCAGCTGGTGTGTGAAATCAATGTATGGGACATGTTAAGAAAATCACAGTGACACTGGTCATGAGCAGAGGTGTTAAAATGGCTATGTTGAAAATTTGGTGAACAAATTCCCCAAAATGACTGTTTTAGGAGCGCACATTGCACAGTTCCTACGCATGCTGGCAAGTTTGCGAATTTGTAATAGTTGCACACCAGATTTTCAAATAGTGCTATTTTACAGCACTTCCTTTGAACGAGCAGTGCAGCTACCATTTTCACATCTCACTAAATGTTTCCGCACATGTAGCGCACAATGGTACAGTCGGTTTGCGAAAACAATGTTTGGGACAGATTAAGAAAATCACAGTGACACTGGTCATGAGCAGAGGTCTTAAAATGGCTATGTTGAAAATTTGGTGACAAAACTCCATAAAATGACTGTGTTACGAGTGAGCATTGCGCAGTTTCCACGCACCCTCATAGGTTCATGAATTTGTAATATTTTCAGTCCAGATTTTCACCAGTGGCATTTTTCCACACCTCCTTATGAACAGTACAGCTGTCATTTTCCACAACATGGCCGAAATGTGTTTTCACACTTTCAGTGCAGAGATGCGTGGTCGCTGTGGGAAATCATTGTTCGGGACAGATAAAGAAAATCACACTGACACTGTTCATGATCAGAGGTCCCAAATACCTGTGTTAACAATCTACTGTAAAAAAATCCCCAAACTAGTTACATTATGGGTGTACGTTGCACAGTTTCTATGCACGCTCGTGACTTCACCATTTTTTTAAAGATTTTCACAGCAGATTTTCAACATTGCCATTTTTTACACCTCCCCATGAACAGTACCGCTGTCATTTTTCACATCCTGTTCGGAATGTGTTTTTGCACCTGTGGTGCCAAATGCCATAGTCACTGAGCAAAAGTAGTTTTCGGCTAACAAACTGATATTGCCACTGTTCATGAGGTGGGGGTCATAAAAAAAAACATGTTGAAAATTTGGAGTGAAAATACCAACAAATGCCTGAGGCGTTAGGGTTTCCGACCATAATACCCCACCCTGTAGAGTATGACAGGCATCAGGGGTGTGACTTGGGATTCTTACCTGTAATGATTATACCATTCCACACCCTGCAGCCAGTGAGAGGCATCGAGGTGTGCCTTGGACTCTTCGGCCCCAAAGTTCACCCCATTCTCCTATACCACACCCATCTCACCATATTTCCTGATAGAATGGGGTGAACATAAGGGCCAAAGACTCCAAGGAACACCGTGACACTTGTCAGTGTCTGCAGGGTGGGGTGTGGTGAAATGGCGTGGCCATTATGCCTGATGACCCAAAGGCACACCCTGATGCCTGTCACTCTCTGCAGGGTGGTGGTGGGGTTGGCTTCAGTTCAATACTTCACTGCCATTCCTATTACGCTGCTCTGTAACTTCTACACTACCACTGCCAATGCCAGCAAGCAAACATTCGGCATTGACAAATGCTTGTTAAGTACACCATTACCACTCTCAGCAATGCTTTCAAGCTGGGAGGAGACTACACCAACATACCATCTGATAAATATTGATTTCCGCACATCTTTTAACAGTTTATTTTCCGCTATGTTGAGCAGTTGCAGCAAGTCAGTACAAGAGGCTGGAATGTAAACAGGTACAATCCTGCACATTTTAAGATGTTCTCTTACACTGACAGTAGTATGTCCCCAAAACAAACCCATTATTAACAATGTTTTTTGCTTACTTTGCCACCACGGTCTCTATTTGTAAAATTGAAATAAGGCACAAGAATTTTATGAATTCTGTAATGGTGTTTTCATTTGCCCAGTGGTTGGGGAACTGTGTTATTGCCCAGTGATCGGGGAATTTATGGACTGGATGTCAAGCAGGAGTCTTGCCCTTGAAAATGATGTGCAGTGAGAAGAAATCACCAACTAGAGTGCACGCTACCACTAATGACACCTGCCACTGGTCACCAAGCTCAGTGATTGGCATCTGCCTTGATCCTGTTGCCTCCATGGTCCAATCTGCCACAGGAACCATATTAACCCCTGTCTCATCCAGGTTAATCACACGCTCAGGTGGGATCAGTCAGGAGTGGGCTGGCTGGGTCACAGACCAAGGTGCTACCTGAGGAGGGCAGGTCATGGCCGCCTGAGTCACCCACCTACTTGAAATGTAATTTTGGTCTTATAATACTGACTGTAGTTTTGTTACTTGTCCTAAAGTTACAAGAAGACTATATATATTGTAATATTTAGTATCACAATTTAAGTATTTCGGTAATTTAAAATAACAGACACATACACATCACGATTTTTTAAATATTTCTTGCTATATCATTCCATACCTCCTCACTGTCCCTAATTTTGACACAGAAACTTCCTCATCTTTAGTACTCAGTAGCCCCTTGTATTAGGGGTGTGCGAGTAATGAATATTAATCCACAAATACTGTAAATATTAGGCTTCCCAAATATTCATCCCAATAAAGAATAATTGTCATTATTTGTATTCAGCTAGGGGTATTCAGGAATTATAAAGTCTTCCTCCTCTGCAGGTGGTCAGAGCTAGTCTCTTAGCCACCTTCCTTCCCAAATCCAAAGTTTTACCCACCCACTTACTCCTTCCCTGAATTCCCACACAAAGTAGAAAAGTGATAGCCTGATTCTGGCACCTTGCCAGGAGCCGACAGCACCTTTAGTGATACCTCCCCCCAGCCTGAGTACCCAACTACGTTGAATTGGAAAATTCTGCTACTCCATCCTATGCCCCATGAACCCAGTCCTTGATTGGGGATGGACTATTGCCAGATACCTAGTCAGATCCTCTTCTGCTACACTACCCAGCCTGCTCCACTTGTTAAGCAGCTGATCACATGGAACTGACACAAACAAATGTGAGGGATGGGTGTGGCAGTAGTGTCAGTAGTAACGCTAAGCATTCTTATGGGTCAGACTGCCTGGTGTCACTACTGATACTACTGCCTCACCCCCTCCTTCATGATCATTCACACTGAACCTGCTCACACTCTCTTTAGTGATGAGCTGCTTAGTGAGCAGAGTGGGCTATGGAGCTTGGTGGAAGGAGGAAGTTGCCGACTGGATAGTTGGCACTAGCTCACCCGCTAATCAAGGATTTGGCTCAGGAGGAGGCACAGAAGGTAGAAGCTAATTTTTCTAGTTTGAGGTAATCAAGCACTTGGGATGAGGTGGTCATTAAAGATACTAACAGCTCCTATCAAGGTGCCAGGAGCAGGCTATCACTATTCTACCTTTGTGGGACCTCAGGGAAGGGATGGGTGGGTGGGAAAGTTTTGAATTGAGGAGGATAGTGGCCAGGAGACTAGCCCTGGCCACCTAGAGAGGGGGGAGTGTTTTTCCCCCCATTTCTTCATTCCAAATACTAAAGAGTTGGGCCACAAAGAGATTGTTTTGGTATGTGTTATTTGCACACCCCATCCCTTACCTTGTTCACTTGTCATTTTTTGGTCACTACTCCCTGTCACTGAAAAAGGACTTTGAGGCAGATCATTTTGCCAGAGTACATTTGATTTATGTTTGCTACTCCTGTCTTTTTCTCCTTTAGTAAATGCATTAATAACTTCCCCCATTTTGTTTAGGCCCCCCAAATATTGCAATCTTCCATAAAAGAATATATATTTCACTTGTGCCCAGTTGCCATTTGCCCCCACCCTGAAGTAAATTCTAAGATTCACTCTGCAGTATCTATGGTTGCAGAGTGCCCCAGTGCTTCTCAGTATTAAGTTCTAACATATTTGCGTATTTCCAAAACATTTTTGTGCTTTTTATGTTGGCTTGCACGCATGCGCAAACAACATATTGGGGTAGTAGCACTTTCAGGTGTGTCAATGTTGTGGCGAACCCAGGGGATGCTTTAGTCAGTGTGTCCCTCAGCTGCCATCCAGTAAGCATGCTGCTGATGACAGCAGTTTCAGAGAGTGCCACCAACTTGAAATGAATCTGCTGCTACAATCAGAGGCAGGCTCATCATTGCAGTGGCAGATCTGACATGCCTCCATTACGTGCCATTCTTGGTGAAACATTTAAATACATATGGCGGCTCCTGCTGTCCACTACACAATCTCGACATCGAGGTGCCAAATCCCCATATCGGTGTTCCCTCCCTCCTTAGTGTGTCTTTCCTGGTTAAACAGCTTCCCCTTTCCAATACTGGGAAGCCCACTCCTATTGTCGGATGCGGCCCCCCAACCCATCTATTCGGCTTGCCGGCATTGAGATGCCCATTCCTGGTATCAGCATCCCCGCCCGAATTGTGGCAAACTGGGAGCCCACACCAGAGTGCCAATTTATTTTGTGTGTGTAAGCGGTCCAACCCTGTAAAGAAAACCATCCCTCACGGTCTGTTTTTTCCCCTGCAAAGCAGAAAACGGTACACCATTGTCTCCCTTGTCCCCCCTCCACCATTTCCACCCTCCCTCTGTGAACTCACCTCCCCACACCATCCTCACCCACACTTACCCTCAGGAGGTCTGGAGTCGCGATCTTCTCTAAAGTGGAACATGTCTGCACTCTTCAAAGTCGAACTGCGAACTGAAATAATGACAGTAAGCTTTATAATGGGGAGTTTCAACTTAGGTTGATATCTCAGCCATTTTTAGGAAATATGGCCCAAAATTTTAACATGGGGTTCTTGGGACCCCACCTCATGAACATGTAACTGTCATTTAATTTCTCAATCCTGAAAGGTGATTTCACCGTCGCTGCACGGAATCACCTTTCAGGACCAATTAATGAAATGACAGTGCCAATGTTCATGAGGGGAGGTCCTAAAAAACCCATTTTGCAAATTTGGTGAGACAATTCAAAACAAGCATTTGTCAATGCCGAATGTTGTCATACTGGCATTGGCTTTGGTAGTGCAATGCGGAAACACATTTTGGGCAGGATGTGAAAAATGACAGCTGTACTGTTCATAAGGAGATGAAAAAAATGGCAGTGTTGAAAATGTGGCATGTAAATATTGCAAATTTGCGAAGTTTCAAGGGTGCATGTGAAATGTGCAATGAACGCTTGTTACATAGTCATTTTATGGACTTTTGGCACCAAATTTTCAACACAGGCATTTTAGCACCTCTGCTTATGTACAGTGTCATGGTTATTTCCTCAAACTGTCCCAAAAAGTGATTTCGTACAGCAATTGTGCTATTCTGCGCTGGACGCGCGAAAACACATTTCGGGCAGGATATGTAAAATGACAGCTGTACTGCTCATCAAGAGGTGTGGAAAAATGGCAATCGTGAAAATCCAGAGTGAAAATATTTCTAATGCACATCACAAGCATGCTTGCAAACTGCGCAATGCATGCTCGTAATAGAGTCATTTTATAGAGTATCGTCACCAAATTTTCAACATAGGCATTTTAGGACCTCTGCTCATGAATAGTGTCACTGTCATTTTCATAATCCGCCTTGAACACTGATTTCCCACAGTGACCACGCTATTGTGCGCCAGAAGGCGGAAACACATTTCCTCCAGGAAGTGAAAAATGACAGCTATACTGTTCACAACAAGGTGTAGAAAAATGACAATGTTGAAAATCTGGCGTGAAAATGTTGTGAATTCGCGAAGTTACGAGCATGCATAGCAACTGCGCAATGCACACTCGTAAAACAGCCGTTTTTTGCATTTCTTCCACAAGATTTGCAACATAGGCTTTTTGAGAGCCCACCTCATGAGCACTGTCACCGTCCTTGCGTTAATTGGTCCCAAAAGGTGATTCTGTGCAGTGACTGTGAAATCACATTTAGGGACTGATTAATGTCATAATAGTGACAGAATTCATGAGGAGGGGCCCCAAAACCCCCCTGTTGAAAATCTGGTGCAAAAACTCCAAAAAATGCCTGAGATATGCATCAAAGTTGAAAAAACCCTATTTATTCCATTATACAGCTTACCGGCATTTCCTCAGTTTGTGGACAGCTTTGAAGAGTACAGACTTGCTCCTAGTCCACCAAAGCTTGTCACACTGGACTCTGGAGGTAAGTGTGCAGTGGGGAAGTATGGGGAGGCAGGGTGTGCAGTGGGTGGGTGGGTGCGGGTGGTAGGAGACTACGAGGGACCGTTTTCTGTTTACAGGTGTTTAAAAAAACATAGTGGATGGTTTTCTTTTTTACAGGTTTTTTTTTTTTGGGTACAGTAGCCGGCAGGGGATTGGACACCCCCATCAGCACATAGGGAGTGGGGGACAGATGCCGATGGGGATTGGGCACCCCCATCGGCAAACAACGAAAGCAGGGAGGCATCAGCTGAGGGGGATTGGGCACCCCCTCTGCAACCAAAAAAGGAAAAGGGGGACACATTATGCTGACGTGGAGTGGGCTCCCCCGTCGGCACATACAAGAGGGGCAGGGTAAGCCGAACTGGACATTGGGCACCCCCAAAGTCAGCAGTTTTGCGGCCACTGTGCCACCATGTTTGATGCTGGGGAAGTACATAGGAAGGTCTGCTGCATGTGATGAGCTTTGCTCGCATTGCAGTGGACCTTTCCTTAGATGTGCTTGCCCGGGTGATGTGGTGCCGGCATGCAGGCTCATTGGGAAATGAGGGATGCACCTACTGGTGCAAGCCCTTCATTCGTCCAACAGCGAGCGCCTCCAAATCTCCACTACTGCAAGATGTTGACTGCGCAAGCGCGCCAACATAAAAATTACTGCGTTACCAGCATGCGTTAACCAGTTTCTATGCACGCTTGTAATTTTACCAATTTTTTATATTTTCACTCTAGATTTTCCACATTGCCATTTTTTCACACCGCCTTATGAACAGTAGAGTTGTCATTTTCTCATCCTGCCCAAAACATGTTTACACAACTATGGCACACAATGGGTGCGGTCGCAGTGCAAAATCAACTTTTAGGACAGATTAATAAAATCACAGTGCCACTGTTAATGAGAAGAGGTCCCAAAATGCCCAAGTTGAAAATTTGTTGAACAAACTCCCAAAAATGACCGCATTATGGGCATGTGTTGCGCAGTATCTACACACGCTCGGAAATTCATACATTTTTCATATTTTCTCTCCAGATTTTTAACAATACCATTTTTTCACACCTCCTCATGGGCAGTACAGCTGTCATTTTTTGCATCATGCCCAAAATGTGCTTCCGCACCTGTGGCTCCCAATAGTGCAGTTGCCGTGCAAAATCACCTTTCAGGATAAAGTAACGAAATGATAGTGCCAATGTTCATGAGGTGGGGTCCCAAAAAGCCAATGCTGAAAATTTGGAGTGAAAATACCAACAAGCTACCAGGGTGTTAAGGTTTCTTTTTTTTTTTAAATTTTGTATACTGTCTAGGAATTACAACCCTTTGAGTCAGGGACTCATTTACAAAGGCTCCGCGTCAATTACATTAGTGAGGACATAAACAGAGTAAGAATACTGTGCAGAGACAACCATAGGTTAACATTACAGGGCACCACCAAGGGTGTGAAAATGATCTATGACACTATTATTTACAGACTTTTGATTGCAACAGAGAAACCTAAACTATATAGAGTAGTTTAATTAGCAGTCACAGTAGCTGCTTAACAAGATATGGGTACACAGCACTGGTTTAAATGGCCCTGGCCTTGGGATTTTGAGGGCAGCAGCAGGGAGGGAGTTCATCCAGTGTGGGGCCCTATAGGAAAAGGATGTTTGGCTGGCAGTGGTCCTTGCGAAGGGGATGCGTAAAGTAGTGGTACTAGAGCTTCTAGTGGCTCTTGTCGGCAAGCACTCTTGAAGGAGTGAATGACAGCCAGTGGGGACTAACCCTAGTAGTATTTTTTTGGCCATTAGGCAGGACTGATAGAGAAGTCAACACTGGAAATTTAGCCAGCATGACTGTTGGTAGAGGTCACAGGTATGTGTGAGGCGATCACAACCTGTGGCCAGCTGGCAGGCTTTGTTGAGAGTGCGTTTTATGCTGAACAGAGCAGTGTTGGAAGCGGCACCATATATGATTATGCCATAGTCTACTAGGGGAAGGATGGAGCTAGAGATGGCTAAGCGTAGGGCATCAGGAGGGAGATAGGGCCTATATTTGCAGGGGGAGGTGAACCTTACAATTGTCTTTGGTTTGTAGCAGATATTCTGCAGGTGGAGGCTACTTCTAACTGAATGGTGAAATAAGGAACTTAGAATTATCAGGAAAAGACAGTCTTTGTTACAATTCTTAAGATTTTCAGTGCAGGAAGAGTTTAAAGCACAGCTGACTTATTTGGGGGCTGACTGCTTTCAGAGCACAAACCACCAGGCTGTTTTGGGGCTAGGGAGGTTTTACCTGTGTCTGACTTGGATGTCTGGATTTTTCTCTGTTTGATTAACAGGGTATTTTCTCTGTCAAATTGTTGTGTAGGGTATCTTGCTGACAGGAAGGCATTCATCGCAGCGGTGGGTCAGAGCTCTTAGCTGATTGTTTTGTGAGGGCACAGTTTAGGCCCAATCCCTTCCCACCCCTCACCCCACCCAACCCTGGAAATAGTTCCTTTATACCTGGGGTTCTGACATCATTTCCTCAAGAGTGCAAGGTGCATATCACTGTCATATCCTCTCTAGCACACTGCACTGACAATATAAGCATACACATTGTATAATATATATAGTTCTATATAACAAACCAATCACACACAGACACACACACACACAAAAAAAGTAGATAAACATGTGGGGAGTAGTGCAATGTAATGACTGTGGGGCAGCAGCCTTCCGGGAGTCTTTCTGGAGGCTGAGATGCTGCCCTATTTGCAGATAACTCTCTGTCCTGAGGGAAGAAGTTGTCCGTCTTCAGGCCACACTGGACAGTAGTAAGGGAATCTTCCCCAGGCCACACTGGATGGTAGGAAGGGAACCTCCCCCATCCAGGGAGCACCTTAGCCACCACCACTACCTCCGAGGTTGCGAAGAAAGCACAGTAGTTGGACCACAGTGGGCTCAGGGAGGCTGAGGATGGTGGAACAGAGGCACACCCAGTCAGTTGTTCCATTCCACAATTCATACACCATTCTGGGGGAGCATAGCTCCCCTATGGATGCACCCGCAGAGAAGACTAAGGAGGCTGAGTGCAACTATCACAAGGGAGGCCCACAGGAAGGAGGCAGAGGACACCACAAGGAAAGGAAGCAGCTCCTGGTGGGAGACTCAATTATTAGGGAGATAGAACTGGGGGGAGCAGGGAAAACTGAAGTAAGGTGCCTGCCTGGTGTCATGTCTTGGATGGAGAGGAAGCGCATGCTCAGGATCACGAGAACAGCTGTATGGTAGTCTGAGCTGGATGTCATTGTCCACCTAGGGACAAATGACTTGGCTCAACATGAGATTAGAGCAGTGCAGAAGGACTTTGTAGAATTGGGGAGGGGCCTAAGACAAGTAGCACACACAGTTTCTTTCTCAGAGGTGCTGCCTGTCAATGGCATGAGTGAGGCGAGGGTACTTTGCACCATGCAATTTAATGAATGGTTGAAAAATGGGGTGGAGAACAGGGGTTTGGCTTCATTGGATACTGGGGTTCCACCTGGAGGGACACCAGCCTATACTGGCAGGATGGTCTGCATCTGTCCAGGAAGGGAACAAGTCTTTTGAGCAATCAGTTTAAATGCTTCATTGGCAAGCTTTTAAACTAGTCAAGGGGGGAGGCACTGATAAGCAGCAGGAAAATCCCAGCCTCTCCCTACAAAACAGGGTACTAAATGAGAAAAAGACCTAGGTAGTAAGGTCGGTGGGGGATGCTGCAACAGAAGGTAAAGCCATAAAAAAATGGAGAGCAATGAGTACCAATGCCCATAGTCTTGAGTAACAAGCTTCCTGAATTAGTGGCCTTGATGGAAGAGGAACATCTGGATATCGTGGAAGTCACAGAAACATGGTACACACAAAACCATGACTGGGACGTAAACATACCAGGATACACTATCTACAGGAGGGACAGGGAGGGTAAAAGAGGAGGAGGAGGAGTAGCTCTTTACATAAGGGAAGGAATCAAAGCAACAGAACAAAAGGGAAAACAGGGAGGAAGAAGAAGCACTGTGGGTAAATTTGGAGACCGGCAATGGAACCACAATCCGCACAGGGGTTGTATACAACCCTTCTCAGGGGGAGGAAATAGACAAGGAAATGATAGAAAGTATTCTTAGAATGGCAGAAAAAGGGGAGATATTGCTGATGGGTGATCTGAATATGCCAAATGTTAACTGGAGTGCAGTTGCAGCAGCCACTTTGAAGAGTGGGGTTATTCTAGATGCCCTACAGGGAGGCATGCCTTAGACAACAAGTATTGGAGCCCATTCGAGAGGGAGCAATCTTCGACCTGGTTCTCTTAAATGGAGATGAAGAGAGGATCACAGATGTAGAAGTGGGTAGCCATCTGGGAACTAGCGACTATCGAACAGTATGGTTCACAATAAACACAGCAATAGAGTCAAGTCATACAAAGGCAAAAGTACTGTACTTTAGGAGGGCTGACTTTGCCAAAATGGGTGAGTGCCTAAGGAATGCACTAGCAAATGGGCAGGAAGGAGGGGTGGAAGAACAATGGGAATAATAAAACTGCCACCACAGAGGTAACAAGCCTTTGTGTGAAGCAAATAAACAAAATGAAATGATGTAAGAAACCACTATGGTTCTCAAAGGAAGTGGCAGTGAAGGTTCAAGAGAAAAGAAAGCATTCAGGAAGTACAAGGAAACACAGAAGGAGCAGGACAGAGAACTGTATCAGTTAAAGCAAAAGGAAGCTGGGAAGGCAGTCAGAACAGCAAAGGCCCAAACCAAGGAAAGAGAATAGCCCACTCAGTTGAAGCAGGGGATAAAACCTTTTATAGGTACATCAGGGAGCAAAAGAAGACCAAGGGAGGGATAGTGAGGCTTAATAAAGGGGAGGGAGGGTGGGCAGAGGGTGACTGTGAAAAGGCAGAGATACTAAACAAATATTTTTGCTCAGTATTTACAAAGGAAGAGGGGGAGGTACCTAAAACAAACAATAGAAACACTCTGGATACAGAAGTTGATACCAGCCCATTTACAGAAGAAAGGGTTCTGAAAGAACTCTTAAAACTGAAGGTGGACAAAGCAATGGGGCCTGATGGGATTCATCCCAGAATTCTAAAAGAACTAAGGGTAGAACTAGTAACACCACTGACTACCCTCTTTAACAAATCATGGGAGGATGTGGTGGTACCGGAGGACTGGAGGAGGGCAGATGCGATTCCCCTTCACAAAAGTGGGAGCAAGGCAGAAGCAGGAAACTACAGACCTGTTAGTTTAACCTCAGTGGTAGGGAAAATGATGGAATCACTTCTGAAGGAAAGAATTGTTGATTATCTAGAATCCAGAGGGGCACAGGACCCAAGGCAGCATGGATTCACAGCGGGAAGGTCATGCCAGATGAATCTGATAGATTTCTTTGACTGGGTGACCAAAGTAGTAGATCAGGGAGGGACTGTGGACATGGCCTACCTAGACTTTTGCAAGGTATTTGACACAGTCCCACACAAAAGATTAATATACAAGTTAGCCAGCCTGGGAGTGGGTCCCAATATGACAGCCAGGGTGAAGAATTGGCTGGAGAATAGGACACAGAGAGTAATAGTAAATGGAGTCAACTCTGAAGAAAGGGGGGTTACTAGTGGGGTACCGCAGGGTTCAGTATTAGGACCGGTCCTCTTCAATGTCTTTATAAGTGACATTGCAGAAGGACTGGAAGGAGAAGTATGTCTCTTTGCAGATGACACAAAGATCTGCAACAGTGTTGATGCACAAGGCGGGGTGGAAAGGATGAGAAGGGACTTGGCAAGATTAGAGGAATGGTTAAATGTATGGCAGCTTAAATTCAATGCTAAGAAGTGCAAGGTAATGCACCTGGGAAACAAAAACCCAGGGGAAGAGTACACAATGGGGGGTGAGATACTAACAACAACAAAAATGGAAAGGGACCTGAGGTAGTCATATCAGATGACCTAAAGGTGGGCAAGTAATGTTAAAGGGCAGCAAGGAGTGCTGGAGGGATACTGGGATGCATAGGGAAAGGCATCACCAGTAGAAAACAGGAATTTATTATCCCTCTGTACAGACAGCTGGTCAGAACCCATCTGGAGTACTGCATGCAGTTCTGGAGACCCAATCTCTGCAAAGACATAGACAGGATGGAGGCTGTCCAGAGGAGGTCAACTAAAATGGTGCAGGGTCTGCACCGGAAGACATATGAAGAGAGACTTAAGGAGCTTAATATGTATAGCCTCGAGGAAGGAGGGAGAGGGGGACATGATAGAAACTTTCAAGTACCTCAAGGAATCAACAAAGTCCAAGAGGGTAGCATCTTTCAAAAAAGAGGTGTGCAAGAACAAGGGGCACAATTTGAAGATAGAGGGTGCAGCTGAGAGAGTAATTTAAGGAAGTATTTTTTCACAGAGAGGGTTGTGGATGCATGGAATGGTCTTCAGAGGAGGTTGTGGAGTCAAAAACAGTGGTGGAATTCAAGCATGCATGGGACAGTCATAAGACAATTCTAGGGGGTGGGGACAGGAAGAAGTAGGCTGCTGGTTAACTAGGATCTGCAGCTTATCCATTAGGTAGGGAAATGGGCAGACTGGGTGGGCCAAGCGGTCCTTATCTGCCGTCAAATTCTATGTTTCTATGTTTCTATTCTAGTGTTAATGGCAGAGCAGGTCGGTGCAATATGTTCCTGGAAGGTAAGGGCAGAGTCGAGAGTGACCCCTAGGTATTTAAAAGTGGAGACTGCATCCAGCATGGCACCCTGTGAGTTAAGTATGGATAGTTTGGTCATGCTGTTTTTATGTTGAGGGTGGACAAATAGCATGACCTTAGTTTTTTTGTAGTTGAGGACAAGTTTGTGGGAGGTGAACCATGATTCTACTGCTGTGAAGAAGCCCTGTAAGGAGTGTTGAAGCTGGGTAGGGTCTGGGTGCCGGCTGAAAATTACAGCATCATCAGCATAATGGAGCAGATGCTCAGTGGTGGCTAAGAGGAGGGAGTTTAAGTATAGGGAGAAAAGAAGAGGGCCAAGGATGGACCCTTGTGGGACACCCGAATGGACTGGGAGGCTGGCAGAAAAGGTGCTATTTATTTTTACTTGCTGGGTACTGCCATGGAGATAGCTGGAGAACCAGACTGCAGCTTCTGGGGAGACACCAGCAGAGAGGATGGTGTTTATTAGCAGGCTGTGGTTGACGGTATCAAAGGTTTTGGACAGATAAGTGTAGACAGATCCGGCCAGGTCTCCCTGGTCAAGTGCATAATGGAGGAAGGAAGGAAGGAAATTTGAGCAGGGCAGTGGTGGTATTGTGCCCTTTACGGAAACCATGCTGTTGATTGCACAATAGGCGGTGTGTGTCCAAATATTCTGTAAGTTGATCTGCAGCTATTTTTTCCAGGGCTTTTGAGAGAGGAGGAAGTATAGAGATGGGCCTATAGTTACTGGGGGAGGTGCAGTCAACATTTTTGTGAAGGAGTGATGATCGCTTTTTTCCATTAGGTAGGGAACTGTCCAAGGCATAGGGACATGTTCAGTATTTTTGTTAGGGGGTAAGGACTGCATCAAAGGTTAAGGAGAGCAGCTTGGCATCCATTTGCAACCATATACCCACTCTGTAGAGACTGACAGGCATCGGGGGCATAACTTGGGTTCATTGGCCATAATGTTCACAGCATTCTACCCCCCTGACTCTATAGCCACTGACAGGCTTTGAGGTGTGCCTTGGGTTCTGTCACCCAAACGTTCACCCAGTTCTCCTATATTGCACCCATCTCAGCTTATTTCCTTTATGGGATGGGGTGAGCATAAGGGCTGAAGACCCCAAAGCACACCGCAACACCTGTCGGTGTCTGCAGGGTGGGGTAAGGTGGAATGGCATAAGCGTTATGGCCAACAATGCAAAGCCACTCTCCCAACACCTTTCAGTCTCTGCAGGGGGAGGTGTTGGCGTTAGTTCAATACTTCACTACCACTCCTATTATGCATCTCTAACTCCTGCACTACCTACACCAATGCCAGCAAGCCAACATTCGGCATTGACAAATGCTTGTTTTTTTTGTTACTGTATTGTGCTTTCAGAATAGCAGTAATGTTATCAAGCCAACTGACTGAAAATGGGGAGGGATACGTGTGGGTAAAGCTCCTCCCTAAATAAGATACCTTAGCCTATTGGAATGGGAGAGTGGGGGCAAAGCCCCCTCAATGCAAGAACTTAGTACCAAGTGGCTAGGCAGGTACACTGCAGCACGAGTCTTGGACATTACTTGCAGGTGGGGATAAACTGCAACCAGTCACCCCCCGGTCCATCTTTAATTTACAAGCCACACCAACATCATGTCAGCCTGTACTTATATGCTTAGCAATACATTAAGTAAAATGTGTTTGCAGACTAAATTAAATGAAAATAAAAAGCACATTTTTAATTTACAGAAAGATTACTGATTAAATGAGGAGCCAGTTTAGTTCTTATTGTACTTACTTATATGCTGAGTGCTGGAGTATGGTGTGGTAACTGGTGCAGGCTGAAACTTCCTGGAATGAGTCCCTGGAATGGTGCTGCAGACCCTCAGTTTCTTCTTTTCCTGCCCCAGGCAAGACAAGGATCCTTCTGGGCTCCACACAACCCACCACATCTCTGTTATTTTTTTTCCTCCCTTCTCCCACCTCCCTGGCAGGTCCAGTTCTCCCACTGTCAGTCTCAGTTCAGCCACGCTGCCAGCATCATCTGGAGTCTGGACTGTCACAATACATCTGACTCCCCGTCACTACTGTTACTCGACCCGATTCCTGAACAATGAGTGTGCGACAGCGGCGCCACAGTCACTAACTGCCCCAGGCCCTGACCGTTCCATGACAGACTGACCAACCAACTTACAGCCTTCTGCTGCTACTGGCGCAGCTACAAAATGAAGATTGGCACCAAGTTCCAACAGCAACAGGCAGCAGCATGACCTCTTGGCTTTGCTCACTGATTGGTTGCTGTGCTGCTGGTGATAGTATTTCTGTGGAGCTCAGAAGGTGGAGTCAAGAGAAGAACAACTCAGCAGGTAATGGTTCGAGTTAATGCAGTCACAGGCAGTGCAGAATAGTGCTCAGCTCATGGGTGGCATGAGGAGGGCGCCAATGTGGTGACTGAGCTTGAGCAGACATGTTGTGCCAGGCAGGTAAGAGGTGCAGCTGAACTGGCAGACCCCAAGTCACACCTCATCCACTGACTGGAGCCAGGCCTAAGCAGGAAGGCAATATTAACCAAACAAACAAAAAAGTTGTGTCTGAACACAGGCCAAATGTCTGCTTTGCTGTGACAGGCCAGGATACACTTAGTATCCCTAGCACCCCAGGCCAGCCCACCCCTGGAATCAGTTCTTGAGCAACAGCTTCCTGGATTCAGGACAGAAAACCAGCTTTAAGTGATTTGAAATCAGCAGAGGTTTTACAGGCAGCTTTGGTTCCTTTCCTACAGTTGAAACCTCTTCGGCTTAGGAAGGTCCATGCCCACTTGGTGTTCTGTTGTAAATTACCCCATTTTCATACAGCAGCTGGGGCAAGTTGGCTTTTACAATCCCCATGGCGACTGCTTGTACAACTCAGGTATCAACAACAGCACTCTCAGAGCACAAACTTCTAACAGTTTTTTTAGCCTTTTTTCAAGCTCCTCAGCAAGAAGTGCTGGTCAACCGTATGGCTTTTTATGCAGTTGTGGTGACAGATTAGTAGGGTTGGGAGCAGTGCGCAGCTGGTTAGGGTAGTCCATTTTAAATTTACGGACAGTACTTTCATTTATTGTGCCATTGTACCTTGCTGAATAATAAATTGCAGCCATCATCCCATGATCGCAGGCATACAGTACTTCTTAAGTCTAAATCTTAGTTTGGGACTATAGGTTGCATAAGTGCAAGAGGGTCATTTTGTTTGGGGGGGGGGTGAAGTTAATAGCTCCTGGACCATGGAGCCAGCAAATGAAGGCTCATAACCTGAACACTCAGTGAGATCACTCGCTTTCAAACTGTCAACATCAAGCGGGTACTCCTGTGGCTGTTCAATTGAGTTTCTCTGTATCCAGCCAAGTACAGATCTCCCAGACAGCTGTATGAATGACAGTTCTGTAATTCTGGCAGCAAGCAGGTGCAGCGAGTAAACATCAGTTTAAATGGAATGATAGCGGACAGTCAGCTGTCAATCACTGCAAAGGGTGCAAAAGTTCAGTGGTGCAAATTAGAGACCGTCTGCAAGTTCAGCAAAATGTAAGGGGCGCGGTTTTAAACAGTTATACATTATACATATACATGTATATGTTTGATTCCAACCACTACTCCACAGTTTTCTGTTTGCCTGTTAGATCTCAGTCACAGGTGCAACTAGATTTATTCATTTATTTCAAAAGTTTTACCAGGAAAGTCTTACTGAGCTGATATCAGCTAGTTTCCAGATGCAGCCTTTGGGAATGGGGAAGAGAACAGAAAAGAACAGATGATACAAAGTGCAGTGTATAAAAATAATATGGAACTAAGTGTAACAAAATATGCCATTTTCAAGAAACACTTCAAGAATAAAATTGCCATACAATAAATTACCATGCAGTTAATTGCAGAACAGGCAAAAGAACATTGAATAGTGAACAACAACAAAAACATGAGGAGCAGAGAGAAGTGACAGACAAACTGGGGGAGAGATGGATCTTAGGATAATCAGCTTCCTCAGAACCTTCCAGAACCTGTGCCATTTTGGAAAATAACCTTTAGAAGGATTTTTTGTTTCAAGTTCTGACAAGATTCAGATCACATTTATCATCAGAACAGTCAGTATCAGTAGCTCAGTTGGTAGGTATGTCACTTCTGAGCTGGAAGGACTGGGTGGTTATAGGTTAAGACCACACATCCAGGACTAATACACCTTAGCTGATACTGCAGTACTGAACTGGGGTGTGGGGTGTTGCAATATCAGAAGTGCCATCATGTGAATGAGATGTTAAACCAAGGTTCTTCTGTCCATCAGTGGTCATTGTCTAAGTGAAAGTTAAATATCCTGAGGCATGTTTAAGCAATTTATCCCTCCAGGGTGTGGGTACACTGGAGGATTTACCATGGCTGGTGTGATTCGGTCATGAGGCGCAGCTGAGTGACCGAACCACACCAGTCGCGTTAAGTCCTCCAGTGTACCCACACCCTGGAGGGATGAATTTATTTTATACGATGGCAAATGTTGTTTTAATGTTTTTTAACTATTTTCTAACTCACTGAGGTCCCTACACTTCGAAAGAGGATGTCATTTTGTAAACAATTTACCGCAGTGTTTTAGTGAAGTGGCGACAGGACAAATCGCGGCAGGTTCGTTTGAAGTGAAAGCGACTGGATTAGCACGACATAAGGTTGCCTGGCACTTTTTCCAGTGGGTACACTGGAGGATTTATCACGGTGGTAATTGTGCCAGCCAACCAATCAGGATGCAGGATTTGGGGCATTGGATTTGCCACATTGTATAATTGACAATATAACCCCCTTACATGGGCTAACTTTTTTCCCAGTCCGGAAGCACCACACCCCAGCCACAGAACCCAACCACCCAAAGCCGTTTCTTCTTGGCTGCCAGATGGGGTACATCCTAGAGTTTTGAGGGCTGCACCTCTGACAGTCCTACTTAACAGCTCATTGGAAACAGGAGTAGTTCCACAGGACTAAAGTAGGGCAGATGTAGTCCCACTTCACAAAAGTAGTAGCAGGGAGGAGGTTGGCAATTATAGGCCAGTCAGCCTGACATTAGTGGTGGGAAAGTTAATGGAGTCACTGCTGAAGGAGAAGATAGCAGAATATCTTGAATCTAATGGGGTACCAGACCAGAGACAGCATGGATTCATGGGTGGGAGGTCATGTCAAACAAATCTAATAGATTTTTTTGATTGAGTGACCAAGGAATTATAGCAGAGTAGGATGGCAGATGTGGCCTACCAAGATTTCAGTAAGGCATTTCAACACCATTCCACATAGGCGACTGTTAAGTGAGCAGGGTGACTTAAGAGTGGGTTTAAAGGTGGTGAATGGGGTAAGAAATTGATTAGGAGATAGGTAACAGGAGGTGTTGGAAAATGGAATTCACTCTGGGGAGGGGAGGGTGACCAGTGGGGTGCCTCATGGATCAGTGCTGAGACTGGTCCTTTTTAATGTCTTTATAGGTGACATTGCAGAGGAGCTGAAGCAGAAGGTCTGCCTATTTGTGGATGACACCAAAATCTGCAATAAGGTGGATTCTGGGATGGTGGAATGGATGAGCAGAGACCTGAGAAAGCTCAGTGAACAGGGGTATGGCAGCTGAGTTTCAATATGAAAAAGTGCAAAACCATGCGCTTGGGGCATGGAAAGCCAGTGGCAGAGTTCAAAATGGGGGGAGTGTTATTGATGACCACCAAGCAGGACAGAGACCTGGAGGTAATCATCTCTGAGGACCTGCAGGTGACCAGGCAGTGCAACAAAGCATTTGGGATTCTGGGAAGGCTAGTGAGATGCTGGGGTGCATAGTGAGAGGTATCTCTAGCACAAGGATCAAGGATGGTGGTGGTGGTGCTGCCTCTGTATAGATCATTGATAAGACTTCACCTACAGTACTGTGTCCAGTTCTGGAGGCCACATCTTTGAAAGGAGACAGACAGAGTCAAGGCGCTCCAGAGGAGGGCAACTAAAATGTTGCATGATCTGCATCAAAAACCCTATGAGAAGAAAATAAAGGAGCTCAATATGTACACCCTGGAAGAGAGAAGGGAGAGGGGGGATATGATAGGGACCTTTAAATATCTCATGGGGTAAATAAGACACAGGAAGAAAGTATTTTTCAGAAAAAAGGAGCTCAAAAACAAGAGGACATGCTATGAAGTTGGCGAGGGGGGATGTTTAGATTCAAGAGAGATGTGAGGAAGTACTTCTTCACAGAAAGAGTGTTTGATTCCTGGAACAGCCTACCAGCTGAGGTGGTATGGGCAAAAATGGTGGTGGAGTTCAAGAATGCATGGAACAGACATAAGAGAATCTAAGTGGACAGGAATGAGGGAGAGAGAAAGAGCTGGAGATTGAGTATGATCTGTGGTGGGCAGATTGGGTGATCCAATCAGTCCTTATCTGCCCATGGAAGCACTTGCATGCACGCCTCCCAATATGTTCCCAACCCCTACAAGCTCTAACAAGGGTCAGGCATTAGACGATGCTGCTACAATTGTTGCTGGTGCCCAGTGACACCATAGACCATTCTAAAGCTATGCCAAGCAATGTTCCAAATGTAATAAACAAGCACAGTCATGGGCATAATCAGTTTGTTAGATCTAGACACCACAGGACTGCAATAGGGATTGGGGGCATCAGCTTAAGCTCAGAAAATGATGGAATAATGAGACAGAAAAGCTTCACCTGACAGTTTCAGATAATCCAAGCCTAGTGCCCAGCAAAGAGAGGTGCTGTGGGAATAGGAATGCAATTGAAAAGACATTTGAATGCAGTCCAGTCAGAGGGTTTCTTTGCCATAGAACCTCCCCTTGTGACTGTATCAGCTGATAGGCACTGGAGCATAGGTGGACGAGATGACTACTGTGCCCAGCACCTTTTCAGATCAGCCCAGTGAGCCGATAGAGACAGATATTACATCAGCTCAGTCTCTGGGGCTGAGCAGTGAACAGAGTTCCCTGCCTGGGATGCAGAAACAGTTTTAGAGCCTGACAACTGAAGTACTGTACCCTTTTGGATATCCGACATCAGAGCAGGGTTATTTTGCAAAAGCTCTTATTCTGTCTGAGAGAAGCCAGCCTGCTTTTTTCACTTATGATGCATAGAGTCATCCTGTAGAGAACCCAGCAACCTACGTCCTAAATGACTGCCTCTCCTTAGCCATGTGAAGAGGATGGTCCTCTCCAAGGGGTAAAGAGGACTGATGAGGTTCATTGGCTGTTTTGCCATGGCCCATGTCATTCCTTAATGGAAGCACGTTGGATTTGCTGCACCTCTAAACCAAGCCTGCCTGCAGAAGAGAAGCATGTCCCACTAAGGCAGCTATACAACAGTCACATTGGAGGTTGTTGAGTACAGACTAGAGCCTGGCCCTACAACTCTTATAGATAATTAAGAACTATATAGATAGATTGGGCAAGAACAGCCTGATCATAGAAGTGCCTAAAGACAGTGATAATCCATTTCCTGAAGTCTTCCTTTTGCACTTTTAATTGACTAAGTTTGGGATTATTATTTGGGAACAACATCCACCTGTCATTTTCAACATTGGCACTTCACCACTGCTTGTAATGAGGCCTGCAGTCTTTCTATCATTCCATGTGCACACAAAACCTGTGGCAGCTCCCAGAGGGACTTTGGCTAATCAGGTATACCAGAGACAGGGGGCTGTTTGAGACTGACGGGGCTGAGTAAGAGGATTAATGAATTGGAGAGTGGTGGAATTCAGGCCTGTTATTTGTCTGTGAATATTTACATACCAGCCTTACCCCATTTTCTTCTAGATCTCTGTCTACCTGGTCCTGTTACCCCTCAATAAACTGATTCCTTTCTGTAATGCTGATTTGTGTCCCTCTGCTTTGTTTTCTTTAGAGTGTATAACATTTGGTTGATACCGCATGTTGTGCTGCTTTTCTACCACACAGAGGGGGTGGATCATAATATTGTTTTTTTCCTGGTGGGCAGCACCCTGCTGCCCTGCGTGCTGCAAGGGCCACCTCAGATGGAGGCACCATTCTGTTAGACTCATTAGTTCAAGATCCCAGAGATCTCCGATTAATGAAGGACCATCTGCCCTAAGACATAAAAGTACTAGCATTATACTACCATCTACCAGGCTGTGCCAGTCCTTTGGGGGCAGTGTTTACAATATGAGCAGGGATGTAATTCCTAGTGTCCTGGCTAATATACCCCATCTCAGTAACAGAGGTCCTACTGCAATACATGTGAGTGTGTGTGTGTGTTTGCAATTCATACACTCAGCTGCTGCATGTATACCCCATACACTCCCTGCATTACCAGTATCTAACTTACTGCTTTGTAAAATGCAATATCTCCTCTCTCAGTAACAGAGGTTCTAATTCAATATGAGTGTGTGTGTGTGTGTGTGTGTGTGTGGCATTCGTACACTAAGCTGCTGCATGTATACCCCACACACTCCCTGCATTACCAGTATCTAACTTGGTGCTTAGTAAAGTACAATATCATGAGCCCTGTTTTAGAAGCAGGATGCAGGGCTTGTGACCATGCCCTGTGTCCCCACAAGTAATGCCACAGCTCAGTCCAAAGGTGTGCCACAATTTGGTTCTGATTTTAAAAGAGGGACGCAAATCATTGTGGAGCAAGCCCCACTGCCTTGCAGCAAGGATACGCCATGGGGGACCTGGCATAATGGGAACCAGTCCACCACAGTGGTGGAGGAGGGGCATGAACACATGAGGGGGTCTGACCGGCACACCAGTGCTGTAGGAAGGTGTACCAGGTGACATCACAGAAGGCGACATGACTCCCCAGTACCTCCTCTGTGCCGGGACACAAGTGTCCTGTTGGGACGCAGGAGACCTGTGTCCCGGGGGTTGTGGTGCCACAGTTTGAAAATTGAGCCAAACCACCTTTTTGGACACAAGTCGCAACTTGCATCCCAGTACCAGCCACAAGTCCCTTGTGTCCCTCTCGGATGCTTTGAAAATCAGGCCCCACCTCTCTCAGTAACAGAGGGCTTAATGCAATGTGTGTGTATGTATGTGTGTGTGTGTGTGCACGTGTGTGTGCGTGTGTGCAAGTGCATGTGTGTGTGTTAGTTATTGGCACATTAAACTGCTGTATGTATACTGCTTACAGTCCCTAGACTACCAGTATATAATGTAATGCTTAGAAAAGTGCTTTGGGAAAGTAGCTTAAAAAAACAAATTCCTAAGTTTTAAAAATGTTTTTTGGAACACAATGCACGTACCAGACAGGTCTTTACCCAGAGATAAGACTGAAGGAGGTGAAAAGACCCAGAAGGAAGGTTGGGGTAGAGAAAAGATCCAAAGTGCCAAAGTCTGCGCTGTGTGATCTTGTTCACTGTGATGCCATTCAATATGTGTGCAGGGAAATTGAATCATGTTATTAGACTAAGCATATTAGCACCACTCAAAGTTGCTGTTAGCATAATTTTCCTTCACAGATAGTAGCTTAAGGGTTTAAATGAAATTCAAAACTATTTTTGCGTGATAAGGCTACAAACAGCAAAAAAAAGAAAAAGGTTCTGAAAGTTCTGATAAGAATAAAAAAAATAAATTTTTAGAACCACAAAACCTTTTTGTGATTCTCCCATCCTTGCTTGTTTGCTAAACCAGTTTTCAACAGAAATCCCAACATCAGCACCATTAAACTGTGTCTCAGTGGAAATTACCTTTTTCTAATCCTAGTTACAGTACTTGTGGGTGCATTACAGTAAACATCCTGACCCACTAGGCTGGCCCCTTTTGAAGAAGACAACTTGCAATATCATGATAAATCATGACATTATTTGTAGCTATTCAGGAGTGTTTGTTTCAGAGCATTCCAGACACACGTGTAACCACAACAGATGTCAGCAAATAAGAAGCACAGAATTACCTGTTGACATCAAACCTTGTTAGCCTCTGACAGTGTTATACTCCCACCTAGTAGATGCCTGGATGTTTGCAGGTAGGCTGCTACCTGCCTTGTAAACAGTGAAAGACCTTTCATATAACATTGTTTTATAATAATATTGATGGCATTTTCTTTCCTGATAACTGCAAGACAATGCAAAATACAGAAAGTGTGCCAGTGTACTAAACTGAAGTGGTAGGCTGATATCAGTGTGCCAACCCTGGCTCCCCATTACCAACTTTTCAGAAGGGCTCCCAGACATGCGGTACATCTACTATTCAATATTATAAAAAACAAAGAACCCTAGACACTGCAACTCCTGCAAGGCCTCCATAAATCACAAAATGAACACTGTAACCATTGTTTCACCATCACCAGCATTTTCACTATTACCAGGACAAAAACAAAACTGGAGAGCAAACTTTTTCATACCAGTGACCATGGTTCTGGAACAAGTTACCACTCAGTGCACAAAATGTGACAAACTATGTTTAATTTGAAAACAGTTTCATAATTGGAAGGCTATGCCTGTAGTTCAATGGAGTGAGCAGCTAGCCACGCCCCTTTCTTGAGCTATATATGCAGTACCCCCCAGCCTCCTTCTGAATCATCTTTTCTTTGAGGCTGAAGGCTGTGCCTGACCTCTCCCTGGACTCTGTCCCCTCCCCCTTTCTGCTGCAATTGTCTCCTACCTTCCCTTGTGCATGGATTTCTGCTGGCTTGTGCTGAGCTTTCTGTCTGGTTTGTGCTTCTCCTGCTCCAGGTCAGTATTTGCCTCTGGCTGCGGCCTGTCTGTGCTTCCCTCTCAGTTGTTCATTTTCTGCTTCTTCCAGCTCCTGTGCTGTGTTTGCCTTTGTTTGTTTCTTTGGGGCTTTTCCAGTTTTTATAGTGCCCCATTTATTTTTCATACTTAGCAATCCTCATTTTACCTGCAATTGTTATCTGTATGCTTCAGCTCAAACTGTTATTTTCCCTGCCTCTGCTGTCTCCTTGTTTTTCCACCTTGAATGTTTGCACGTGGTCCAGGCTTCATTCTGCTCCCAGCTAGCTGCCACTCCCTGATATGCCATGTTTGTTGCTCAGCGCTCCCTTCTGTGCTAGGTTTGTTTCTCAGCAGCTCTGCTCAAGTCATTCAGTATTGGTATTCAGTGTGCTCTACTCATTTCATTCAGTTTGCACAGTCATGCAGCTTCTACTCCCAATGTTCAATTTTGCACTGCTCTAGTATATTTATTTTGCAGGATTAATATACTACAAGGCTTACAGCTGCAGTCATTTTAGCATTATGTTCTGAATTAAATTATTCTGAACCTTTCAGTCATTATTTTGCTTCAACTTGTTCACATTACTCTGGCAATTTACTATCATATGGCTCTGTCCTTAACTAGGACCTTGCCTGCAAAAGTGCATCTGTTTTTGGGGGTCCTCCCCTACCAGCACTGCAGTTGATGTTTGGTCTCATGGTGCTAAGCTTATGGCTTCCCTGTTAGTCTCATGGTGGGGGACTGTGATGTCACAGTGGGCCGTTGTGGCTCCAAGTAGCAGGAGCATGCTTTTATATGATTTTGCCCTGCTCCTTTGCCTACATAGCTTTTCAGTTATCCATGCATAAATACATTTACCTCACAGCCTACATGACTTTCAAGATATTCATTGCATTTCACTACTGCATTGCAGATACTTACTGCCTTGCAAATGCTTCTTACTGGAATAACCTAATTCTGCCGTAATGGTATTTAAGGTATTCATGCCAATCATATCAATTCACTATTCATGCTGAAACCATATCAATCATCTGCTAAACCACATCAATTAATTTATGCTAAACCTCATTGATTCAATCACTGACATCACAGCCTCTCATTACCTAAACACCTACCTTCTATGTCACCATTAATTTGGCTTCCTTAATAGAATTGGTTGGCTTGCTTTCTGCTGGCTGCTGCTACTGTCGAATGGCTTGCACTACAGTCTCTTACCTCTTCCAGGGCTCTGACTTTGCCCGTACTCCTCATCAATAGCCTGTTACCTTATCTACACCTGCTGGATTTACCCGGCCTCCTGCTATGTAGCAAATTGAAGTTGATTCATGCTCTCACTCATAAATCAGAGGCACACCAACCATGACCATTACCTTTTCTGGCTCAGGGCTTGCCCTGCAGCTGACAGTCTTGCTCTGCACCCAAGAAGCCTGCATCTTGACTATCTTAAACTCAGGGCAGGGCTCTTCTCATCTGGCCCATAGTGGGAATGCTCTTGCTCCAGGCAGAGCATCAGTTGAATAACTCATTGGTGGCACCTCTTGATGTAAAATTTAAGACTTCAGCTGTGTGGGGTGGAGCCTCATCAGTTGGGCCCCTTTAGTTAGCCAAGTGGGTTCAGAGGCACCTTCTAAACTATTCTCCCTATGACCACCTCTGGTTCACCCAGTTTGTTCTTAGATGAGTAGGCCTGCTGAGTGTCTCAGTGGTCATCACTCTCCTCCTTCCACCTTTAAGGTGATACCATGTCAGTGTATCTCATATTGCAGAGGTATCTCGCAAACCTTCAAGGTGTTCCCATTAGAGGGATACAGTAAGAGTCATCCCCCAAATTGGAATTATTTCCACCTCCTGGACTAGCCATCTAAATTGCAGCAGCAGAGTCGTTGCTAACCAAAATACCCTAAAGCTTAGTGGGAAGGCAACCTAGGCCTTGGATCCCCAGAGGGTTCCTTCTTTAAAAGGGAGTTTTCCTCTCCTTCATGCCTAAGGTCATAATATGTAGTTAGTTGTTAATAGTATATTCCCTAGTTTCCTTAGGTAGGTTCTGCTGTTGGATGGAGATGGACTGTGGCCCAACTCATTGTTCCCTCCCTCTCTCCTTAGGATGCCCTTATGTCATCAGCAGGGCCACTGGAAAATTGCGGGCGCAATTTCTCCGCAATTTCCGCAATTTTCACCCTTCTCCGCACAAAAACCGCAATTTCTTGCAATTTCTTACATTTATGGAATTGTTGACTGAAATTGTATAAAAATGTTTAAATTCTCAAGGAAATCTACTCAGATATGGTACACAGACTTGGATTTGACCAAAACAGTACAGTGTGAGGTGAGAAGGGGTCAAATGTGACTCTGCTTTCATGTGATTCACTTCCCTGCTTTGGTTTCAGAAACCTCTGGTCATGCATATGTAGACTGAACACTTAAAATCTGTGTTAAAGCAGACTATGGGAGAACTTTGCTGACACAGAGACTGAAACAATAGGTGTGAGAAGAGGTAAAGTGCCCTATTCACCTAAATGAAGCCTTGACCACAATGCTTGTTTTTGAATGGTAGAGTAGATTTTCCTTGTATAAATACTTTCAATCTGAAAGGATTTTGATTCAAATGTGTCAAGAGTTTGGATGGCCTGCTGATTATAAACTTGAATGTGCTTCTGAGGGGGTTGGTGACAGTGATTCCTTACATGTCAGTCTGCCACAACTGTATACTCACATACAAAGCCTACAAAAGCAAACATTTCTGAAAACATGCTGAACAGGTTAAGTAC
This sequence comes from Neoceratodus forsteri, assembly GCA_016271365.2. Lineage (NCBI taxonomy): Eukaryota > Metazoa > Chordata > Ceratodontiformes > Ceratodontidae > Neoceratodus > Neoceratodus forsteri. The sequence continues at coordinate 729,444,088 of CM057453.1, forward strand.
AGTTAAACAGTTACCTTCAAATAGACAAAATAATCTGCAACCCAAATAAAATCACTGCAAACCGAGTAGAACAAAAAGTACAATGTATTAAAAACTATTGTGTGATGTAATGAAAAGCTAATGTTACAATTTGATACTTTTATCATGTGATTTTAAAATGTACTTACAATGCTGATTAAGAACAGTAATCATTTTAACAAAATAAATATTTTTACTAGACCTTTATTAGGCACACTGGTTATCTATTTTTTCTTGCACCAAAGCAAGTAGTTTAAACAAGGCTTCATTATTTAACATCTAGAAACTGGCAAAATATGTTGTTTCAGGATGTATTCAGTACAGACTAACTGTAAATTACTGAATAAAATCTAGTTAACACTGCATGACTTAGATGTCTTGATTTTAGAAGATATGCTACATAATGATTAGTTTACAGTGAATTTCAAAACACACATCTGTCTTCATATTAAAAGCATTTACAAGTGGCAATACATTTGTCTAACAATTTATGTGATCAACACATGCTGCAACAAACAATAAAATATTTATTAGGGGGCAGTGGGGATGTATAATGAACCCCCTCAATTTTCCCGCAATTTTTGCAAGAAAATCCCCACATTTTTGGTTAAAATTTTCCGCAATTTTCCAGTTTCCCTGGTCATCAGTCCAATTTTATCAGTACAATCCTGACAACCTGCACATCTTATCTGTGTTTCTTCAACTGTCTTGTTGCTGTTCGGATGAGACATTAAACCGAGGTCCCTTCTGCCCTTCCTGGTGTTGTCCTGGTGGGTGTCCAGGTGGAAGTAAAAGAACCCAGGGCACTCTTTGCAAAGAGTAGGGAACATTCTCGGTGTCCTGACCAACATTCCCCTTCCCATAAACCAGTTCATGCAATTATCCAGGCTGTGTGTGGATAATGATGTGCGATATGGCCACCACCACACATTCAGTCACTTCACTACCAGTCTAGCATTGCTTGTAAAGCACTTTGGATGTATGAAAAGCACTATATAAATGCTGATTCTTCTTCTTCTTAATCTGCTTCTTAACCTTTTAGTCAGTGTTTACTGTTTAATACTTTTTTGGGGCTCCCATAAGGTACCTTTAGCCAAGGGCATCTTTCCTGCAGCACCTCTTGGGGTGGAACCCTCTTCAAGGGTTCCTTGCCTTCTGTACCCCTCCAGGGTGGTAATTCTTTGTGAAATAAAGAGTGCGAATGGCCAAACAGTTATCACAGTCGGACAAACATAACACTACTCTGGTTGCATAGGCTCATTGAATTGGAAGGCTATGGCTGTAGTTCAGTCGGGTGAGCAACCAGCCATGCCCCCTTCATAAGCTATGCAAGCAGTTCCTCCTAGCTTCCTTCTGAAGTACTTTTTCTTTGCCCCACCATTCTCCCCTCCTCCTCCAGCAGCATCCTCTCTCCTAGGGGGGCTCCTTCTTAAGGTACCTTTAGTGAAGAGAATATTTCCTGCTGCACCTCTAGGGGTGGAACACGCTTTGAGGGTTCCTTGCCTTCATTACCACTACAGGTTGGTAATTCCCTGTGGAATAGAGAGTGCGAAAGGGCCAAACAGTTATCATAGTTGCACAAGCATAACACTACTCTGGTTGTGTAGGCCCATCAAAACTAGCTTATGACCCTCTCACCATGTAATTGTTTTAAAATACAAACCTTAATGTCATTACTACTGGAGCTGTCTATATGATTACCCTGCTGCCGTTCTACCTGTCTGGATTTTTATATCTTGAACATGTCAAACTGAAAGTAATTGATTACTCTGCTGCCATTCTACCTGTCTGGATTCTTATATCTTAAACCTGTCAAACTGAAAGTAATATATTATATATTGTGTGTTTTTCCAGGTAGTGGCTGAAAAAAGAAAGAAGACTGAAGGTGGTGAAAAATGGCGAAAAATACAAAGAGTCTCAGTCCACCTTACCAAGTTATCAGTAAATAAACAAATTAAAAAAAAATCAAGTACTGTCCTAGTGTGTACAGCAAGAAATAGCTTTTTATTCCATGACTTCCACCTTACTGGGCTCCTGGGGCATTCGGCTCAAGGACAGTGTTGGCTACACCACTGATGACTGAGTACACTTGACATTACCCTCCCACCCCACCCCACCCCAGAGAATTATATTTAGGAAAAACACTAGTTTAGTATAATTTAGCTGTTCCTCTGATTTGGCCAGAAGTGCCACACCTGTTTTATACACTAGCAGTTTTATTTCTGTGTATGCTGCTGAACAGGGCAATCACTCACTGGCATAGCTGCTGTCTTAAATTTTCTGACTTCAGCAGAGAGCACCCAAGGCATAGGGAGGTCATGATACTGGCCAGAAAACAGGCAACAGGTCCTACTGAAATGCATTACAAGGTCAGAGTACAGTCAATGTATGTGATTTTGTATGTGCACTGTATTGTTTGTCATTGGCATCCTAACAGACATTTAGATAAACCCCTCAGACATTGGCACCCTAGCGTAGCTATACCAACTTTTCTATTCTGTTTATAATACATTTTTATAATTTTTTAAATATATAATTAAATCTATATTATTTTATAGGGCAGTCTATGGCTAAGGCCAATAATTCACATTCAGGAAGCACTTTACACACTTGATAGTTCATGGAATTTGATTAACAGGTTGTAATAATCAATGGCTATCTATGAATTATTGCAACCTGTTAAATTCTGTGAATGATCACCCCTTGTCAATCAAATTTCTGTGACTAAGTGTTTGAATCACAAAACTGCCTATTTTCCTTCCGCATTTGATTGCCACTGACTTCATAAACACCCTTGCTCCTGTAATGTCTTCTTTTCTCTCAGTCATAAAAATGGAACCACAGATCTTAGGAATCAGAGGACACATGGAAGTTTGAACATTGGCAAAACATGCCTCAGTGTGACCTGAACAATGGCTGCAATTACAAAGAGTTCTGCTGTACCCTGGACACATTCATTAGTAGGGATTGTTACTACATGGAGTGTGGCAGCTTGCTCTATAATAAGCCAGTAATGAGAGCATAATGACGTGCAAATTATGTTTTGTGCCTTGTCTGTGCTAGCAGGTCGATATGCATGTTATGTACCAATACACCCCTTTTTGTGAGCCTCACTAATTGAATTGTAATTGCCAACAACATTTGCAAGGTACTATCTGCAGTCTTGTGTCTGCTACAGTTGCACATTACAATGACGCTCTGGCTCAGAGTGATGAAGTGCTGCTCTGAGATCTGGATCAGGGGTGGAGGATAGTACCTTGCTGAAGGTGCTGTCCTTAGCATGAGATGATAAACCAAGGTCCCTTCAGCTTGTCTCTTCTGGTTGTTGAGGCAGAAGCTGAAGACCCAATGGCACTGTTTTGAAAAAGATTTGGGGATAACCCTGGAGTTCTGATCAACATTACCCACATGTGCAAATGCAGTTGTCTATGGCTACGTGTGAATATTGTCCATGCTGAATAGCTGCTGTTAGATTAGCATACAAACAGTTTCCGCACTACCATGATCTCATTCAGTGGTGTGTAAAGCAATCTGTGACCAATGTGTGTGTGTGTGTGTGTGTGTGTGTCTGTGCACATGTGTGTGATAGGTGCTATAATGCACAGCAGAGCCAGCCATAATGCAGTGCATTACCTTGCAGTAAATGACATTCACAAAATACTGAATGACAAAAGGGGCTTAACTGCTATTGAATTACATTGTTCCCTGTAGTATACTGCAGCATTTTGTAATACACTGTAGCATTACTGCACTGCATCCAGGCTGGAGCGACTGTATATGGAAGGTAAATACAAGTTAGAATCACTTGGATTTTAAGGCTATATTTACTTTTGGACTGCATCTCCCAGTTGTGCTGCTTTCTTTGGCACATCATCCTGTCATTTTGTCTTTATGAGCATGTCACTGGAGCATGCTCTGCCTAAATAAAGTGAAAAAAGGAACATTTTCTGTATTTAGAAACATAGAATTTGACGGCAGATAAGGACCGCTTGGCCCACCCAGTCTGCCCATTTCCCTACCTAATGGATAAGCTGCAGATCCTAGTTAACCAGCAGCCTACTTCTTTCTGCCCCCACCCCCTAGAATTGCCTTATGACTGTCCCATGTATGCTTGAATTCCACCACTGTTTTTGACTCCACAACCTCCTCTGGAAGGCCGTTCCATACATCCACAACCTCTCTGTGAAAAATACTTGCCAAATTACCTCTGAGCTGCACCTCTATCTTCAAATTGTGCCCCCTTGTTCTTGCACACCTCTTTTTTTGAAAGATGCTACCCTCTTGGACTTTGTTGATTCCCTTGAGGTACTTGAAAGTTTCTATCATGTCCCCCTCTCCCTCCTTCCCTCGAGGCTATACATATTAAGCTCCTAAGTCTCTCTTCATATATCTTCCGGTGCAGACCCTGCACCATTTTAGTTGCCCTCCTCTGGACAGCTTCCATCCTGTCTATGTCTTTGCGGAGATTGGGTCTCCAGAACTGCACGCAGTACTCCAGATGGGGTCTGACCAGCTGTCTGTACAGAGGGATAATAACTTCCTGTTTTCTACTGGTGATGCCTCGCCCTATGCATCCCAGTATCCCCCCAGCCCTCCTTGCTGCCCTCTCACATTGCTTGCCCACCTTTAGGTCATCTGATATGACTACCCCCAGGTCCCTTTCCATTTTTGTTGTTGTTAGTATCTCACCCCCCATTGTGTACTCTTCCCCTGGGTTTTTGTTTCCCAGGTGCATTACCTTGCACTTCTTAGCACTGAATCTAAGCTGCCATACATTTGACCATTCCTCTAACATTGCCAAGTCCCTTCTCATCCTTTCCACCCCACCTTGTGCATCAACTCTGTTGCAGATCTTTGTGTCATCTGCAAAGAGACATACTTTTCCTTCCAGTCCCTCTGCAATGTCACTTATAAAGACATTGAAGAGAACTGGTCCTAATACTGAACCCTGCGGTACCCCACTAGTAACCTTCTTTTTTTGGGGGAGGGGGGACAACAGGGTCAGAAGTGCTGAGCTGACTGTCTTGTCTCCATTCTATGAATACATAGTAATTACTGATGACTAATTCATTTTCCTCCTTTGTAAACTCTTACTATACACAGCTTTTGCAATAATTCATGGGTATAATGTCACACTCATGAACTACAGTGGCCGCTTGATAGCAAGACTGGTCGATTAATTGCCATGGTCCCATTCTTCAGCGATGCTGCTGACTACTGTCACTCTCCTATAGTGACACTACGATGGGCACCAGATAAATGGAAAAAACTGTCAGTATTTCAAAGGTTTTTTTTTTCTGCTCAGATGGTAGTCTCAATTTTTATCGGTGAGAGTCACCTCCCCATCTCAAAGCCCTTGTAGCACTAAAACCTCTTGTAACGCTAACACAGAGAGCAGCAACACAGGCTGGAAATCTAAGCACAGGCAAGCCCCTCAGTTGTACTATATGTTGCATATCTGCTGCCAAACACATATAAAAAATAATATTTCACCTAATAAAATAGTTCAAGCTAACTAATTTCATTTCATTTTATTTATTTAATTAATTTCAAAAGTTCTACCAGGAAAGACAAACTGAGCTGATAACTTGTTTCCAGCTATGTCGGGGGATATGGAAGACAGTACAAAAGGAGAATATATAAATATTAATTAACAGATAAAAAAAAACTAGTCTGTACAAGCAATACAATACATTACATCAACAGGAGCAACTCTTAAACACTGCAAGACTAAAAACAGTACAACAAGGTGAATGCAGTAGAAATGGGAAGAGAAGACCAGAGTTTATAAAAGCAATATAAGGAGGCAGCTTGACCAGCAGTGAATATCCTGGATGGAATAGAAAGGGAATGGGAATAGTTGCTGTGGAGAGGGTAGGAAGGAGAGAGGAAAGGTGGCAGGTAAGGTAACAAGGAAAAGAACCAAACCAGAGTTTGGATACAAATGAGGCACAGTGGGAAAGGCACCTGGCAGCAAGGAAGGGGACGGAAAGGGAAGAACTGAGTGAGCAGTGGTTAGTAAGAGGGGGGAGAGTTTAAGGCAAAATGGCTAAAGGAGTGAAAGAGGGGATCCATTCTGGAAAGGGAATATTTAGGAGCTGCTCAGTAGACAATGTGAACATTGTCAAAAATGGGGAGTATCATCTTCAATACAGTCTCAGGGTGGACAAGAAGCAGGATACTCACTTTGTTCCTGTATAGTGCCCCAAGCTTGGGGTGGTGCGTAAGGTGGAAGGCATCAATGTGTGCCCAGAAATAAAGATGAGGGTCCAGCCAGTCCCCAAGGATGGGAAGGAGGGGAGTTTGGTGAGCCTCTGCCTGGTGCTAAAAGTCATTGAAATTATTATTATTATTTTTATTTTTTTTGGCATTCAGGAACAGTTGGCCTGACCAGAACCAGTGCAGAATATTGTTAAAATGCAGCTGTAGCTGGGCAGTAAGGTCATGGCCAGATGCAAGTAGAATTGTATCATCAGAGTACATATGAATGGATGCAGAGGAACAGGTAGATGGGATTCAAGAATATGGAAAACAGAATGGGGCCCATTAAACAGGGAGATCCTGCCACTCCTGAGGGCCAACCTTTTCTTATATCTGTTGCGTCAGTTCTTCTATTTCTTAACCTAATCTATCCTTTACAATTTCTAGTCCATAAGGTTGGCCACTTATGGGCATCCCTTCCCCTTTCTTGACTAAGCTATAGTGTTCACTTTAATTTTCCTTTTCTCTCTCAGGTCCTTGTTCAGGGAGGTTATTGTGGTGACCTCTGAGCTGATGTAAAACAATAGGCTGTATTTCTCATTGTTGGTTTTAGTATGCATTAGCACTATGTCATAAAATACCTTGCTGTATATGCCTTATGTGTATGAAACCTGTACATTTTGAAAATACCGTGGCACTAGGTGTTTTTGATAAAGGTAAAAAGTTACTAGGGGACTATATTATAAAAATTAAGTTAGTTGCATTATTTAAAATGCAAGTAAATTACAGATTGTTTGAGAGGCCCTTTGTCACCATGCATTTCTGCTTTAAGCTGAACAAGCTTAAAATGTCATGGTGATTTGCATATAGATGCCATTGCATTATGGGGGTATGTGTGTTGTTGTGTTTCTCTGAAACTTGGCTTTATTGCCATTGCCCTTTGGGGTAACCCTTGTTTCAGTGCTTCTGCACTGAGGTTCTTTGTCTTTAGCTTGTTTTGGGGTTCTTTTTTGAGCTCCCCATCGCTTAAACACTCAAGACCAACATAGGGATGAAATAATTTTCTCTAAAGCGATAGATCAGTCAATCCGTGGGTCAGAAGGTGCTGACTAAGCACAGAGGAAGGACATGCATAGTCTGATGCTGCACAAAGATGTATTGAAGGGATATGCCATTGCTTAAGGTTATCGTCTGTGTTTTAAATAAACATCACACAGAGATCATGTGTTGAACCTGAAGTTCTGTGTCTGGTCCATCTGTTATCCCACAACCCCTCCACAGCCCAGAACAGCCCTTGAGGGACACCTGAAGAGATGGGGAGTGGGTAGAGTTGCCAACATTGGATTTCAAAAACAAGGGACAGCCCCCCATCCCATGCCCTACCCTACCTGCCCCCCTCCTTTGCCACTTTCCAGGCTGACATCATAGAAAGGTATCCCCCTCCCGAAGCCAGTGGTGTAGATTTTGTGCATGTGCATCATTCTAGCAGCGTGCAGCTGGCTGGCTGGTGACTGGCTGGCTGTATCTGTATGGGTGCACCATGCATCCCTTCAACAATTCCTCAAGATGTTTGGCTTACCTTCAATATTCCAAGAGCACTTCTAAGATTCCAAAGGTAAGCAAGCAACTGGAAAACAAAAACCAAAAAATACAAGAGAAAAAGGAGGGCAGACAGAATTGCTGTTGTTCTCCTTGCTCCTCCTTCCTGGCTCCAGTTATGAATTTCTCCTTTTTTTCCCCAAATACATTGAAAACATAAGCACAGTCATGCCCCCATCACCTAGTTCCACCCCACCAATCAAATTGGATGTGCTGGGATGGGGGGTGCAGATTACTTGCAAAGGTGATCATGTTGCCAGCTGCAGTAGCTGAAGGCCAGGGAGCTCTCATGATAAGGCATGATCACCCGGCTTTATAAATCTGGGACCTAGAGAGAGGGGAACCCAAAAGTGCAGTGAATGGATTAGGATGGTATCCTAGCCGGATCACATTGCTCTAGCTTACACAATCTTACAGCATTGGATGGAGCCACTGACTGAGCCACCTTTGCAGATGGACAGTACATTCAGTCAGGATTTGAGAGCCCACTGCCCTGCCACCCCTGGCCCCGCAGCTTGCCAACTGCACCGTATGGCTTGCAGCCATGAAGAACACTAGTCACAGCTTGTGCGGACTGACACAATCCTTCCTTGCTGCTTAATTTGATCCTGCTGGCCTCCTCTCCTCCTAGTCCAGGCTCATCCTGTCCTCTCTCCTGAGTCCAGGTCCCAGTCTCCTCTGCCCTGACAGCCCCAGCCTGATTTCCCCATCCACCTCCAGGCTCCTCAGACAGGACTCTCCATGCCCCACAGGCGAGTGGAGCTAGTAGCTGCTGACTGGATTGGTTGTTGCAGAAAATTCATTAAAACACCTCTCCTCAGTGCCCCAATCTGCTGCTCATTCCAACCACTTACATTTTGGTATAGCACAAGTTTCCTCTATCCTCTCCTGGTTGACACTCTCCCTCTGTGTCTGACAAGGTGATGACTCCTATTTCAGCAGGCCAGGGCAGCTTTCAGCTGCACTCCTCATCTTCTCCTCAACAGTCAGCTGCAGGCAGCCCAATGAAGAAGCAAAGAATCAAAATGGCACTTCATGATTTCACATGGACACGAATCCTCAACCCATATGGCCAGGCAGTTGGGCAGCCAAGACAGTCAGATGGACGATCACCATGGGTCGGTCGGCCATGAACGAGCCATAAAAAAGAAGGGACAAAGTGTTACACTCAGGTAGCTTGTGTCGCCTTCCTGCTCTCGACTTACATCCCTAACATCCAGACATGCATACTGTGGTGGTGCAGCTGCTGGCAGCTGCTATGAAAACTGTGATACTGAGACTTTTAGACAAGCCCAAAGTGCCCAAGTTAAAATATGGGATAAAAGGTGTCCCGTATTGATTTAATATGGGACAGGCATTTTTTCCTGGAAATACGGGATGTCCCCTAAAATACAGGACTGTTGGCAACCCTTTATGACTGAGTAGGGGAGGATAAGGAGCTTCATATCCAGACAGCTTCAGACTTGCCCTCAGTGTAGAAGCAGAACCAACTGACTGAGGAGGAAGAAGGGCATGCTGCCCTAAGTTTGTCCAGAAGGAGGGGGTGTGCCACAGTGTCAAATACTTTATCTAAATCAATAAAGATGGCAAAGGTGATCAGACCCTGGTCCATATCTGAAAGGATGGAGTCAGTAAGCCAAAAGAGGTGGACCTGGAATAAGATTTCCTGAAATCACACTGGAAAGGAGTGAAGAAGGAGGAAGAGTCAAAGAAGGAAGAGAGCTGTGAGAAAACAAGGTGTTCCTGTAACTTAGCCAGAGTGGAAAGGAAATAGAGCTGGTACAGAAGCAACTAGGAGCAGAAGGATCACAGCCTTTAGGAAGTGTGATGACAGTAGCCTATTTCCAGACTTCTGGAAAGTGGCAGAGGAGAAGGTGAGATTAAGGAGTTGGGAAATAGAAACAGCGATAGCAGGAGCTAAGAGAAGCAGGACCTTAGCATCAAGATTATCAGAGCTTCCTATCTTGTGAGGGTTAAGGGCAAGCAGGGCCTTAAGGGAAGCAGAGAGGTAGGAGAAAAGAAGAGTGGAAAGGGGAAGGCGGAGGGGAAGGGAAGGGCAGGATGAGGAGAAGATGAGACAGAGTACATAGGTGGTGAAGTAGGAGTTAAAGGAAGAGGCAACAGATGAAGGATCAGAGACAAGGGAGTCACTAACCTTGAAGACAAGGGAGGGAGACTGGGTTGGAGGGACGAAAACAGAGTGAATAACCTTCCAGAACTTGAAAGGGTGGTTAATGTTGTTCTGGAATGTGGCTGCCAAATACTCAGACTTTGCAAGTCTGGTGGTTTTGGTGCAGGCTTTGTGAAGGTACTGATAGTTTGGCCAAAGCAGCCAGAGAGCCAGTGATCTTGTAGGATCACCAGACAAGGTCTCTGGTACAGAGACAAGCTAACAACTGAATTAGTAACATGGTGTGATGGGAGCCCCAAACTCTAGTTTTTCACAGGGTGCATGGTGATTCCATACAGCCATAAATTTGGTCTAGAAGGATTATATGGCAGAATTAATATTTGAGGCTGCAGAAATGGGAGACAAGTCAGAGACCCATATGTCAGCTGGGGCGGCAAGTCCAGCAACCTAAAGGACACGAGATAGACAAATTTAAGGGAGGGTTTTAGTGCAATGAATTTTGAGCACACTGTAAACCATATGATGGTCACCGAGGGCATCAGTTGCATCCACTATATAGTGGGGATGGGATGAGAGGACATAGCACAAGATAGAGTGGTTTAAAGATTTAAAATTTAGGCATGTGGGGTCAGAAATCAATTGAGATACAGTAATATGAGAGATTTTACTTTTTGGAAACATTTATTTGCAAATGGAGAGAGGCTATGTTAAAGTCACCAAGGATGAGCAACTCCCCTTTGGAGGAATGGTAACAGATAGGGGAAAGGAGCTCAGTAACCAAAGTGGTCTCTGGTACAGAGACAGGCTAACAGCTCAGTGGCTGTGGCATCTTCAAGATGGCTGCTGTGCTGGGTGTGCTGCTGGGGGGCTGTGATGGTAATGGGTTAACTGAGCTTTGTTATGTTGTATGTTTCTAGTTTTATGCTTTTAGTCATGTTTTCAGTCCTGTCTTTAGTTCTGTTTGGATTTATAGTGCCGTTTATAAAGTGCTGCTAGTTTTTTAGTGCTGTTCGTACAGCTGACTTTGAAGTATATCTTGGCTGCATTTACTGGGTTGAGTAGGGCAGTGGTAGCAGGGCTAGATTAGTCAGGGTGCAGAAGTGAGATAGTGTCAGGAAGTAGTTTTTTTATTTTCTATTTTTCCAGTCTCGGTAAACTGCAGTTCCCCTTACATGATACCTGGTTAATTTCTGCAAGCTTCTGTGGAGAGCTCTTGTACTGGTTGGGTCTACCTGCTGGATTAGAGCCCCATGTGGGTTTACTCTAGACCCAGTCCAGAAAACAGCCTTCGGTGGAGAACTGGTATGGTGGATGGTGTCAGTGGGTCAGTCTGATGCCCATTCTGTGTGAACTGAGTGAACTTTCCATTGCTGAGAGGAACAGCGGACAGTAGAGTGTGAACTGTGGAGTAACCGCCTGTAGCCTCAGGGGTCACAGATTCCAGGGTTTCTCCTAGGTTACCATAGGAGAGTACATCAGGAAGGATCATCTATGGGTTTTACTTACAGGTAAAGTGGATCTGTGCCTACTCTTCTTCTGAGGACTGTTGGTGCCTGGAATGGTTGCAAGAGTTCTCATGGAGAGGGAGTCCCTATGCTTGCTGGTCTAGAGAGAGCCGGTGGGCTTGGAAATATTCCTTTTGGCATGGTAGACTGTCTATGGTAGACTGGAGGTGTGACCTCATTTATAATCTTAAAATACTGATTTGCCCTGGTGGGGAGCTGAATCTTTTTTCCTTAGAGCCTGCATTGGGGGAATTGATAAATGTATTTTCAGTGAGAAGGGGAGGCTGCCTAGTCTATTCATCTCAGCTCACTGGATTTTATTGACTGTTGCAGACTGGCACTATCTTGTGTTTTATTGCACTAAATTTTTATTATACTTTGGATTTTATGATTGGAAGTTGGTGGGTGGTTGTGGTGGGATTTGCTAGTAGTGTGAGTGGGAAGGTGGGTTGTAGGGGGGTATGCAATTTGGGGGGAAACATTGATGGGGGAGGTTTTATAGTATTGGGTGAGAATGTGTTGCCTGCATCAGTTTCAGTCTCTAAGGCTCAGTTACTCTGCTTCCCTGCTGAAGGACTGCACCCCTTTTATCCTCCCCCCCCCATTAGCCGATGCATATCAGTGCTGCAGGGAGGTTGGTATTGTGAGGAAGGGCAGGAAGAGAGCAAGGTAAGCAAGGAGGACTGGTGGAGCAGCAACAGTAGATGTACTGAGGACCAGAGGATACCCTGGGTTAGATGGGGACTGGAGAGAGGCCAGACGTGTTAAGTCATCATACCTAGGGTTCCCACTAGACTGAGTGGGCAGGCAGCTGAGAGGCTGGCTGACTCTTTCCATCTCCTTTGGGCAGTGCTATGTAATGCTAGGCTGATGAGGAACTAGACTGCAATAATAGTGGATCTTGTTTCCTCTGTTAACCTGGCTTGCATTACCGAGATCTGGATAGGGGACGAATCCAGACCAATTCTTGAGGTATAAATCCTGGCAGGATTCTCGGTTGTGCACTACCCGAGGAGAGACTGCAGAGGACTGGGGGGTGGCCATCTGCTTTAGATCTGATCTGAATCTGTTCCAGTGACACCATGGCCTGCTTCAGCAGCTAGTCTTTGAGCTACTGACCTCCACCCTACAACCCCTACAAAAAGTTATTTTTTGCAGAACTTGTTCAAATTGTGAGTGGACAACAGAAGGAAGACCGGCTTACCATATCTCACCATATGCTTTTAAAATGGGATAGGATGGTGATGGATCAGATCACAAAGGCATCAGCAACAGTCAAAGCCCTTCTCCTGAGAGCCAGTGCAGTTGGGATGAGGATACTGATCAGGAGTTAGAGAAGCTGACACGGCTGATTTGAAATTCTTCTGAGCAAGATAAAGGCCCCTCATGATGGAAACAAAAAATAATTTAAGTTTCTTAACACTAAACTTGCCACGTTAGAGAAGCAAGTTGTAGCTGTGGAGGACTGAGTGGGCCTGGTGGAGGATAGCGCTGTGTAGCTCGTGGCTGCGATACAACACCTCCTGGAGCAAACAGCCGTGCTACAGAAAAAATGTACGGACTTGGATGACTGCTCACAAAGATATAACCTGCAGCTGTATGGTCTGCCAGAGGGTACTGAGACCAGCAGGATGATGAACTTTTTAACGGATCTTAGAGATGTTCTGGCTCCCCCCCGACCTACCGCTCTCCATCGAACATGCACATCATTATCTGCAGCCACGGCCATCTGATTCCTGGGTGAGACCATCATGAAATTTGCCAGCTTCAAGACAAAGGAAGATATCCTCAGGAGGGCCTGGCAGAAGAAGGAGGTCACCTATTTAGGCGCTCTCCTGTTCTTTGACCATGACTACCCACTAGAAATACAGTGGCAAAGAATGGCCCATGGAGATTTGCTTTGCTCCCTGCATGAGAAGAAGATCAAGTTTCACACCCCATACCCTGCTAAGCTCCAGATTATTTTGGGATGATAGAACAGTGATATATGATTTTCCAGAAGAGGCCTGCTAGGCTTTTGTCACTAAGGGACTGTCTCTACTGAAAACCACGGCAGTAGGTGGGCAGAAACGGCACTCCCCACTCATCAACTGATGGGTAGCAAAATCAGCCAAAGCAAAGAAAGATGGCCTCCATGCAGCTCCAGAGGCACTTCAACAAATTTGCAAGCTGCTTTGTGGGTTTTACTATCAGCCTTAACCCACTCCTTCTTAGAATGAGCAACCTACCTAATGCTGCAGGTACTTTTTTCATAGCTTAATGTATCCGCTGGGGTCAGTGGCTTGAATTGCTTTACACTTTATGTGGACTTGAGATTTCCCTACCCATTCCTGCTACTTCGATACCTCTTCAGGCTTAATCAGTTAGAGCCTGTATGTACTGTTTGTTGCTAAGGGTTCTGGACCATTGTATACTGGCTTGGGGCTCTTCTTTACCTGAGCTGCAGACATGCCCCCCATTTCTTTTCTCAACTCTGTGGTACCTGATGGACTTGGGACTACCTTTGAGTTGATATATGTACATCAGGGGGAGATAACAGGTTTATAGATCTTTTCACTGCAGATATAAACTTTTTATCTTATTCATCTTTTACTGCTCCTGTCCCAGCTATACCCAGTGGTTGTGTGGGGCCTTTCATTTACTTTCAGTGTACAGTGGTAATCTGTTTCAGGGTTTTTGTAATGTAGGTAGGCAAGAGGGTCCTTTTGGGGATGCTTTTGACTACATATGTTTGGACTAGTGTCTGTGCTTATCATACTGTGCATCTCAAGCCCCTCACAACACCTACTGGCTCTTGGTGGAGGTTGGCCGGCTGGGTGGTGTTCTTCCTCAACTATCCCCATCTTGGCACCAATTCCCCCTACTAGAAAGTCTCAGGGTGAAAATGGTTAATTTACTGTTTACAGTTCTGGTTTGTCTTTTTCCCTCTAATTGTACTACTGGCTGTCACAACATTTTGTTTTATCGAAGGGAAGAGTCTTCTAATTGTGATCAGCCAACTATACATTGGGAGGTGGGATTATAGCTAACATCAGTACACACATTCTATCTTATAATGTCTATGGTCGGTCAAGTCCTATTAAGAGAAGTAAGGTTATGTCATTTTTGAGAAAATCGAGGGCTGAATTTGTCATACTTCAAAAGACCCACTTGTCCAATGAGGAGCATTAGGCCCTGGACACACTGGGTAACTTAAAATGGTTTAAGTGCCTTAAAATGGTTTAAATCCCCCTAGCACTGTTTGCAGACTGACTACAAACCCTTTAAAACATTTTAACAAAAGTGTTTTTAAACCCTGCTAGATATCTAGTCTTAAAACCAATTTTAAAAACGTTTTGGAGCTAGCATGGTTTTACTCACAGGTCTGTCCAGGAGTTTAGAAACTTAAAAGGTTTGGGTTTCAGTCAGACAATGGCAGCCTCCTCTTACACGGCAGGCAGAAGAGGGGAGCTGCAGTCCTGGTGTCCAACTCTAGCACTTTTGATATCATAAACCAACAGATAGACAAGGCGGGCAGGTATGTCATGCCCAAAGGTACCTATAACGGCTCCCTCATTACATTGGTCTCCACATAAGCCCCACTGGGTTCAGACTATGCTTTTTTCCAGACCTTGTTTCTCCTTTTTGTACAGTGGGGAGAAGGCATGATAATCTGTGAGGGGGAACCTGAATTTGACTTTTACACTTCATCTTGACAGTACTTCCCAGATCCTTAAAAAAGATCAACAGGTGGCTAAGAAAGTCCATAGATTACTGGTGGAGTTGGGATTTTTAGATGTCTGGTGTCATCTTCATGGGCAAAGCCAACATTATACCTATTACTTCTCACTCCATAAAATCTATTCTTGACTGGACTATTTCTTGGTTTTGAAACAGCCGGGTGGTAGCCTTGAGGATTGCTGGGTGGGTAACCTGGGTCTATCAGATCGTGCCCCCATTCACCTAAAAGTCCACCTAGGCATGACAAAGAAAGACACTTACTGGAGGCTGAACACCTCCTTATGTCAGGCCATAGAAATTAAAGATAATATTCTCACCCTCATTGAACAGGTGGTGTGGGATAATGATACCCAGAATGTCAGAGCAGGTATACTCTGGGACACAGTAAAGGCTATACTTAGGGGAAAGTTTACTGAATTTTCCACTTGGAGAAGACAACAGAGAGAATCTAGGAAATCCAAACTGACTGAGTGTATCAGGATTTTGAAGTTGCACCAAATGCAAAAATTAGACAAAGCCAGGGGAAAACAATTACAGATGATAAAGAAGGAGTTGGGCTCCCTCCTTGACTGTCAGGTGGAGCAAAAATTACTTCTTTTTACAACAAAGATATTATAATGGAGGCTCCAGGTTTCTCAGGATGCTGGCTGGTCATCTTAAGGTGCAATGGGCCAGAGCCTACATCCCAACAATAATTCACTCACACACAGGTGTAAAGCAGAGTACCATTCATGGGGTAGCCAAGGCCTTAAAATTATATTATGCTTCTCTGTATACAGAGACAGGATCAACAACGAAGATCGAGGTGACCTCCTTTCTGAATAAATTAAACTTACCTCAAGTCACAGTGGAATGGAATGCTTTGCTTGTGGCACCCATTACCACTATGGCAATCACAGAAGAAATTACATGCCTTACGGTGGGGAAAAGTCCTGGCACAGACTGGTTGGAGGATTCTGAGACTAGGTGTCTCTCTTCTGGCCACCCCCATTATGTGTCTGTTTAATCTCTCCATCTGCTCTGCCATGGTACCCCAGTCCTGAAGAAATGCCAGGGTTATCCTGGTTTTTAAAAAGGGGGACCCTAGAAACCCATTAAACTACTGTCCTATAGCCCTCTTACCAATTCTGAGCAAACTTCTGGAGAAGGTAATCCATAGGCAGCTGTCTGACTACCTATTCAGCCATAATCTCCTATCCCCTGCCCAACATGGCTTCAGGGCAGGCCACATCACAACAACTGCCCTGGCCCAATTTTCTGGTGATGTCAAAACGGACATGGACAGAGGCCGACTCACTGGTGTGGTACTCATTGATATGTCCAAAGCCTTTGATACGGTAAACCACTCTTTGCTCTTACACCAATTGGGCACCCTGGGTGCCTCCCACTCCACACATGCCTGGTTCTTCAGCTACCTGCATGATCGCTCTAAAAAATTGTCTCCTTTTGCAAAGCTCTCTCCTCTCCTGCTCTCATCTCTACTGGCATACCCCAAGGCTGTATACTTGGACGTCTACTCTTTTCCATATTCATTAATAATCTGCCCACTGTTTCCTCCCTCTGTCACACCTTACTCTATGCAGATGATTTAATTCTTTACATCCCCTCTAGCTCAATTGATGAAATCAACTCCTGCCTTTCATCCGATCTACACATTATCCAAATGTGGCTTTCTGCCAATCGACTTGTACTTAACATCGCCAAGACCCAGGCCATGTTATTTGGATCTCACAGTAAGTCTAGATCCCTAGCTCCATCATTTCAGGTATCTTGTATGGACAGCTCCACTGTTTGTATCACCCCCTTGTTCAAATACCTTGGGGTCACTCTTGATCCAGCGCTCAACTTCTCACTTCATGTTAATGCTATTTGCAAGTCAAGCAATGTCAGAATTGGGTTGGCTTACTGTGTCCGACATGTCCTTACCCCTGCAGCCAGAATATGAGTAGCTCGGGGACCACGTGATGCAAGGTACCGGGTAGAAGCTCCTCTGCATAGCTCCAGCCTTCTGACTTTTTAAAAGTATTTTTTGGAGCATTTAACTTGCCTAAAACCCTATAATTTCATGGTGTACTGCCTTCCTATCATCGAGTGCTCTTGCGGGGTGAATTTGAGGGATAATGGAGGTGTATATGAAAAGGGCGCCGCAAAAGCACACCCTGCCAGTCACCCCGGAGAAGGCCCTGAAGAAATCATGGGCCTCGAGTGAAGTTGATAAGCCAGAGGTTGCAAATCAGGGCACGGATCAGGAACCGCTTATGCTAAGCAGATTCCTAGAGGAATTTAAGCCCTTTCGGGAAGAAATAAAAGAAATGGCATCAGAGATCAAATCTCTAACCAGAAAGCTTGAAGAGGTTTCTGTCTCAACTATGGATAACACAGCCAGGATTTCCTCCTTGGAGAAACAAGTAGAAAGGTTCGATCCTGAGATGGTGGTTATGCGGCAGAAACTTGCACGTTTTGAAGCTAAACTTGAAGACCTTGAAGGTCATAATCATAGAAATAATATTGTGATCCTTGGGCTGCCGGAGGGAGAAGAGGGCCAGAACACCATAGCATTCATCCAGAAGGTGGTGGAGAAGATCGCTGGCCCCTCACCCTTTGGGGCTAAATATATAATCGAGAGAGCCCACAGATCCCTAAGGCCGAACCCCCACCGGAGCAACACCTTGCCCTATAATATGCCGATTTCTAAATTTTTTGGAGCAGCAGCACTTGCTGTACAAAGTTAGAGAAATACAGGAAGTCAGATGGGAGCAAGTCAAACTCAGGATAGCGCAGGACTTGCCGGGCTCTGTCCGTTTGAAACGTACAGCATTTCACCCAGTAATTTCCAAGATTATTGCTGCTGGACTTAAGTTTCGCATGGGGTACCCGGACAGGTTACAGGTGCAAGTGGCCGGTACCTGGGTTTCTTACAAGGATCCTGAGGCTGCGCTTGCTGGCTTAAAGCTGTCCCTGCCTGATCTCTTCAGGGATACATAAGAGGCCCCCTCGTTATTTAAATGGAAGAGCCCTGGTTGGAAGAGAGGTGGCTGTCACTTGAAGGACTCTTTGGGGGTGAGTATAAATAATCGTTGGATTCCTATCTAAGCCCGATTAGAGGGCTGAAGGGACATAATTTCCTTAACATTAACCGGACTTTGTATGGCTGTCTAGGCCATAGTCTTATCAGGGACTGTTGTTTTTTCTAAAAAGACTGTTTAATTTTATCGTTTACTGGCTTTGAGGAGTTATTTCTGCAATGGTTTGGTTTAGTACCCCCCCCAGCAGGTATGCGAGGGGGAATGGTTCTGTTAAGGCCTAAGGTTTATACCTTGCAGGGTATCTATACCCATCATATGGTAGGTTGTTTAAAGGGTGTGTTGAAGCATTTTCTGTGTAGCGCATTACCACGCACTTTTGCTCCTGTAGCACCAGAGGGAGCTCGAGATTCAAGTAATATGGGCCAGTGATTTTAACGACCTGAGATGGGTGTTTTTCTTGGCACATGGGCTTTACAATTGGATGGGGAATGGCGGGACCCACTTTCTCGGGGCAAGTGTGTCCTGTTATGGGCGTGGTCCGCGTAGGGACCGGATACACTGCCTCTGGTCTGGCCCTAACAGCACCTATCAAGATGCGTTCCCTTCAGTAGGTAAGGCGTGAGGGTCTGGCAACTCTTGATTCTCCCAGTGCCTATGCCCTACTAACATAGAGTTACTCCCACTGGTTATCAGGAGTAGTTCAACTGATGACTTTACAGATCGTTACTGTAATTCAGGTCACTTACCATCTTTTGTTTCCATATGGGGCTTATAGATTTTCTCGGGTTTAGGGTGCAATGTTGGGGGCTGGGGAAGAAAAGCGGTATGTTGTTGAGCGTTGTTGGTGACAGTTGGGGGTAGGGAGGGTGGGGTCAAAGGTAAATTTTTGGGTTCCTTAACGTTATGTTTTGATTGGGTGTTACTTGGGGGGGAAGGATGGGGTAGTTTGGGTAGGGCTGGGAGTGTTTGGGGGTGGGAGAATGGCACAGCAGTCTTAGTGGAACAGGGGTACCTAGATCACAGTTGTAGTAATTGTCAAAGGTTAACTCCGGGCTCAACTTCGCCAATCTAGATGGCTAGTAATATTAACCTAGCTACGTTGAATGTGAAGGGGGTTAGGAAAAAACCTAAGCAATATCAGGTGCTTGAACACCTGAGTTTGCTGTGTGTGCAGATAACGTCCTTGCAAGAATCTCACCTGCTAGATACTGAGGCATTGCAACTTAGGAGACAACAGGTGGGACAGATCTTCTGTGTCTCAGGATCTACCAACAGCTGTGGAGTCATGATGCTGGTTAATAGAGCTGTCCCATTTATTCCCAATCAGATTTTCAAGGACTCAGATGGAAGGTACATCCTAGTCCATGGTACCCTTTGGGCCATGCCACTACTGCTTGGCAGCATTTATGGACCAAACATGGACGATCCCACCTTTTTTATGAAGCTGATTACCACAATAGTCCCCTTACTCCCTATTCCCATTATTATGGGGGGAGACTTTAATTTGGTCTTGGACCCTAATATAGACAGGTCCAGAAATGGGTTGAGAGGATTGTCCCCTGGGCAAAGGGCCTTTAGGGAGTTGTTGGACCAATGCGGACTGTATGACGTATGGCGAGTCTTGCATCCCAACTCCAGGGAATATACTTTTAGTTCACCAGTACACGGCTTGCAGTCTTGCATTGATTATCTACTGGTTTCTCATGAGCTCTTGCCGGGTGTGCTGTCTGCGTCGATTCAACCAGGTCCCGTATCTGATCATTCTCTGATGTTATGTAATCTGGCTTTCTTTAATATCCCTAAGAAAGAGACCTGATGGAAATTAAATGAACAGTTATTAAAGGAGGAGAAATACTGTCGACTGGTGAAGAACCAGATTGATTTCTTTTTCTCTACCAACCCAATAGAAAGCACTACGCTGGATATTTTATGGGGAGCTTTTAAGGCCTACATTAGGGGTATTCTCATTATTCTAGCTACAAAGAGGAAGAGGGCTCAGGAAGCAGAGCTATTATCATTACTGTCTCAAATACGGATATTAGAATCTAAACAATCGAATAACACTTCCAAGGAGGAGAGGCAGAAATTATTAGTAGTTAAGGACAGATCTTTAGAATTGTTAAGAGAGAAAGCAGAGTTGGCCATCATCCATACCAAAGCAAGTTTCACGGATCAAGGAGAAAAAGCTGGGTGCTTGCTGGCTTTACATTTAAAGCAGCAGGAGTCTGCAAGATTTATACCTCCTATTAGGACACAGGCAGGCGGGTCCCTGAGGGTATCCCCCTCAGAGATAGTGCAGGAACTTGCTACATACTACGAGCAGCTATATAGGGATATGGATAGTCCTTCTTCCATAGAAGAGTTGGAAGTGTACCTCAGGGATTTTCACCTCCCTTCCTTGTCAAATTCTCAAAAAAAATTCTTATCCTCTCCTCTATTGATGGAGGAAATTTCAGCCGTTATAAAGGCCCTGCCCTCAGATAAAGTTCCGGGACCGGATGGGTTTTCCACTTTATTTTATAAAGTTTTCAGGGAGCAGTTATTGCCTGTGCTCTACTGGCTCTACCGGCACATTCTTTCTGGGGCCACAGTAGACACCTACTTGTTTGAAGCTCTGATAGTCCTATTACCTAAACCGGACAAGGACCCTGAATTGGTTCAGAGTTACAGGCCAATATCCCTGTTGAATCAGGATGTCAAAATTCTTTCGAAGATATTGGCAGATAGGCTAACGCTGGTCCTCCCGGACCTGATTCGCATGTCTCAAGTTGGGTTTATGAGGGGATGCTCATCCTTAGATCATCTACGTACCCTCTCGCACATCTTCTCGGAGTCCAGGGACGCCACCTTCCCGGCAGGGCTGGTCTCCCTGGATGCTGAGAAGGCATTTGACCGGGTAAACTGGAATTTCTTATTCCAAGTCCTCAGAGCATTTGGGTTTCCCCTCCATGTTCATAGACTGGATCAGGGTGCTATATCGGTCTCCCTCTGTGAGGATTTCAGGTAATGGGGCTTTTTCTAAATTTTTCCTGCTACATTCAGGTACGAGATAGGGATGTCCCCTTTCCCCCTTATTATTCAACCTTTATTTAGAGCCCCTTATTCAAAATATTCTTAACAACACGGGAATACAAGGTATTCTAATCCGGAACAATGTGGTGAAGATAACAGCATATGCTGACGATCTCCTCCTCCATTTGGCCCATCCGGTAACATCTATTCCGAATATGTTAAGAGAGATTACCAAATTTAGTCATTTTTCGAATTATAAGTCGAACACAAACAAGACGTCCTTTTTTCCCCCTTAATCACAAGGTTTTTAAGTCAGACATTATCCCTCTGGGATTGTGTTGGTCTCCCCCTGTTATTAAATATCTGGGTATCAAGCTAACACATAATACTTCCCTATGGTTTAAAGAAAATTTAGAACCTCTTTCTCAGATGATTGTGCAGGACTTAGAGAGATGGGATAAGCTTCCAATTTCATTATGGGGCCGCATTAACATAATTAAGATGAATGTATTTCCCTGTCTTTTTTACCCCCTGTCACATCTCAACTCATTTGTCCTCTTATCCTGGTTTCAGAAAATGCATAAACTCTTCATTAATTTTATCTGGTCTAATAAACATTCCAGACTGGTGTATCACAAGCTAGCCACCCCTAAAAATGAGGAGGGGGGGCTGCGGATTCCTCATTTGGCAATTTATTACTGGGCTAGTCATCTTGCTAAGCACCTGAAATGGGTAAGGCCGGGCCCGGAGAATTTGAGACTGGCCTGGCTCAATATTGAATTGGACTTTATCCAGGCTATGAACATGGACCCCTCGACCATGCTGTTTGTTAAAGTCTCCCTCTTACAGAATGCTAGTAAATGCCCCACTCTCATGACCTCATTAAAAGTTCACTCGCAGCTGTGTTCTTTTCTAAGATACAATCAGAGTACAGACCTGTCTCAGTCTATCTGGAATTCTCCGGTCTTTACCATAAATAAGCAGACAAAGACTCGTACATGGCTGCCTCAGTTAGGAGAGGGGATAGCTTCCTCGTTCCTGGAAGATTCAGGGGCTTGGCTCCAGTTACTGAGATTATCAGAAAGTTCAACATTCCAGACTCCCAGTCATTCAGGGTTTGTCAATTGAAGCATTTGTTAATCACAGTTTTTGGTAAAGTCCCTCCCCGCCCAACAGATTTTGCTTTGGTACCTGAACTTTCCTCTCTTCTCGAATCCCCAGGTGTTATCTTTAAGATATATCAAGTATTGTACCAATGGCTGTTTGGGAGTGGTAACGTTCCCACTTGTTTTTGGAATCCATTTTTCCCTCAGTCCACTTTCAACTGGCTGGCTCTCTGCAGGTTCTGTCATAAATATGTGTCCCAAGATAGATTACGCCTTATGCAATTTCACATTTTGCACAATATGTACTATACGCCAGTCAAACTGGTGAAATGGGGCCTTCTCGATACTGATAGGTGCACTAGGTGTTCATAGGAAGCTGGGACACTTTTTCATTTATTCTGGTCATGCCCTAGGATAGCTTCATTATGGGATTTAATTAAAATCCACCTCAATCCCTTATTGGGATTACAGGACTGCTTTACACCGGATATTTGCCTTTTGGGAGATTTGTCTTCTATTAAGGTTAAAATTTGGAGATTTCACATATCTATGATCGCACTTTCGGTTAAAAAAATTATTCTCAGACATTGGAAAGATGGGATTTGTCCAACATACCAGGAAAGGACACATGAAATCCTTGCAAATCTCTGCACAGAGAAGGCCATAGCAAGCCTCCATAACAGGCTACAAAGGTATAAGTATATATGGAATCCCCTTCACACTTCAATTATCACTGCTAGGGTTTAAAGTGCAACTGGTTACCTGTTATCTTATCAAGTATTCGGTTATTACGGATAGCTTGTTACTACAACATATGAAGAAACTGCTGTGCCGGGGTTGTAGGGGGGTTGGGGGGCAGTGTTGGATTGTATTACAAATTGACTGTTCATATTTGCATTACTGCCTCCTGTATTGTGGAAAACTTTGTGAATAAAGTTTAAATTAAAAAAAAAAAGAATATCCTTAGCTCAGGGATTTCTACTCCCTGGTCTCTGCTATGCATTACCTATCCTTGCACAGGCTCACACAAGTACCCTTCAAAAGTGGGATGTCTCTTACAATAACATCAGCAGGTTTGCCTTGCCTGCCCCTCAATTTACCCACCACTGCTTCCTGTACACGGACCTCCACTGGCTGTCCCCCCCCCTCCTCCAGGCACTTATTTACCCTAGGTTGCCTGACTAACAACATTATATGCACCTCCCTTCCTGCCTCCCTGGTGGGCATGTTTATTCCAGTGGTCAACTGTTTGCTACCTGTGATCTACATCGTTAGCTCTCCTCTCCATCCCTTCATGTGCCACTAAAATGGGCAAACAGTTCTTCTACTATGCCCCTAGATTCTGGAACTCCCTTCCGTACCCCCTTAGGCATTCCAAATCAATATACCTCTTTTAAGTATGCCCTTTTCAACTAATTTGTGATTGTGATTTCCAGCTAACCCCCGCACTTACTGTTATATCTCCGTTTCTGCCCTCCCCCAAGCTCTTCTCCCTGAGTTTATGGCTGCAGTTAACTTTCTTAACTTATTGTATACAATGTTTAAGCTGGAGCCATTCTCATCTGTATGCTACCTCATGTCAACTAGTTTACACTTTTGTTTACAGGCTATTCGCAACTGTTTTATATGTATTCCAAAATACTATGTATCCATTCATCATTCCCTTGGACTCTAATGTATTCACCTGATGTATCAATTATTGTAATCCCTGTTGTGCTATTTGTACCTCTGTTACTGCTGAATATTCTCCCGGGTCATGCCTGAAAATAGGCAGATACCTTGCCCAGTGCACTTACTCAGTTATCAAAAGCTAACAAATAAATAAATGAATGATTTCAGGAATAGGTGACCAGCCTTCTGCTGTGGGCCTATAGTTATGCCCTTTCTGCAGACAGCCCCACAGCTCCATCTTGATCCTAGGCAATAATATCTGTGATTCTGAAGCCTGGCAAGGACCCAAAACAATGTAGTTCTTATCAACCAATTTCCATCCTTAAAGGGACACTGTCAGCCCTTTTTGCATAATAGTATTTCAGTTCAAAACCCACATTTTATTATTGCTTACCTTCTCTAAAATTAATTGCCATTGCTGGTTGTTTAATCTGCCTCCTTTCATAGTAGGACTGAAATGCATGCTAATGGTATAATTATATCAGCCTAGTTTTGTTTCAAATCCTTGATCTACTCTTACTGTATACTTACTGAACCTTATGAACACCCTCAAACAGAGCAGCCACTCATGATGTAATAGCCTCCTTTCCTCCCACTACATCTTGAGTGGCTAGACTGTGTGAGGGGTGTTCCCAAGTTAAGGAAAGCTGCAGTGGGAGTTGATTAAGAAATGTAAACAAACACATTTTGATGTGGTAACACCAGTATGGTGGGCAATCTTTTTTTTTTTACTTTTAAAAAGAAAACAGGGGTCAGAATCAAACTGCCAGCTACTTCAACAATCCCTACAGAATGCGATCAGTTATTAAATGTGCATTTTAAACTAGGGACAGTCTCAGGCCTAAAAGGGGGTCGACAGTATCCCTTTAATATAGACTATAACATTTTCACTTCTATTTTAAGTAGAAGGCTTGAATCTATAATCCCTCATCTTGTTCACCTCAACCAGAAAGGGTTTATACCAGGTAGACAGACTCAAAACAACATCCGCAGATCAGTCCACTTAATTGATCATTTAAATCGGACTAAGGCCCCAGCTTTCAATACGAGTTCAGATGTGGAGAAAGCATTTGATAAAGTCTCATAGTTTTACCTGTGAAGGGTCTTTGCTGGGTTCAGATTTGGAGATTATTTTTATACAGACTATTGCTAGAATATATGGATCCCCCATTGCATGTATTAGGGCTAATGGGCACATTTCTTCTCAACTTAAACTTGATCAGGGAATGCACCAAGGTTGCCCCTTTTCCCCAATTTTGTTTGCCATGTATATTGAATATTTTGATCAATCAATTAGGCAGAACCCCAACATAAAGGACATAAATTTAGGTGGGTTAGAACAAAAAATTGCACTCTATGCAGATGATGTTCTGCTATATCTAACTAACCCATGGGAATTCCTTTAGGGAGGTCCTAGAGGAAATCAAAACTTTCTCCTACCTCTCTGTTTATTCAGTTAACACCACTAAGACTGAGGTCCTGTTTTTTTATCACAAGGTTTCCGCTGCCCTAAGACACCAGCACCCCATAAGATGGGATCTCCCCAAACTTAAATATCTGGGAATATACCTTGGTATTCACTCATATACTTTATTCTCTGATAATTATGTTCCTCTGATAATAGAACTCGCAGCCAGTTTCTGGAGAAGGATGGTTCTGCCACTGCTTTTTTATTCCAGGGTTCAATCTATCAAAATGAATGCCCGGCCAAGATTTCTTTATTTATTCCAATTTTTCCCTTATATCATTCCACAGACAGTGTTCTGGGCATGGCAAAAAAACTGTTTTATTTCATTTGGCAGAGAGCCAGACCCAGGGTGAGGCAGTCAATGCTCCTTCTCCCAAAACGAGGGGCAGGCTGGGGGAATTCCATTACTAGTGGGGTATTGGAATGCCACGCAATGAAAGTAGCTCTACTCTGGGGAAATATAAATTATAAGGCCCGCTGGAAGGATATAGATCTCACTGAAGATCTTGATGTCCCTCTCCAAGCCATTTTATTTGACTTTACGCTCAAACAACATGCCAAAACAGGTGCACTGCATGGACTGGGCACGGTCTTGGAGGGATGGAGGAGAGGGCTAAGGGGACCAACTCTGAAGAGGTCAAGATGGTTTTATAAATGATGGTAGTGAATACCTTGTTTAAACCAGCTTGAGTGGACCAATGGTTCTATAGACAACAACACAAGGGACTATTTTTTGTAGGACATTTAACTCAAGGTGGAGGGATCTGTTCTTTTCAAAACTGTGCCAAACAATATGACAGGTGAGCCATAAATAGATTTCAGTACTTTCAGTTGAGGCATTTCATTAATAAACTTCGTCGGGCAGCTGTGTTACAAAGTCAGGAGGTTGCTCCAATAGAAACTTTCCAAATGATATGGGACTCTGAAACTGGAAAGGGGGCCATCTCCTTACTGAGTTTGACCTACCTCCATGACTTACCCCATTCTACAAACTATCTCAGACTAAAGTAAGACCATAACCTTAATATTTCTTTAACTGAAAGGCAGTGGAGGGAGGTGCTAGAGGGAATATGGTTGAAGAAAAGAAGAGGGTAGAAGGGGAACCTAGTGAAGGCCACAGTCCTTAACAGGTACTTCTGCTCGGTCTTTACTAGGGAGGGAGCGGGACAGGGACCTCAACTTGAAAACACATATGCAGAGGGGGAAGAATTGAGCTTCACAATATTTACAGAACAGAAGGTCCTAGAGGAACTTGTAAAACTAAAGGTGGACAAAGCAATGGGGCCAGACGGAGTACATCCAAGGATCCTAAAGGAACTGAGAATGGAGCAGGCAGCACCTTTGGCAGCTCTGTTCAGCAAGTCACTGAACACGAGGGTGGTCCCGCAGGACTGGAGAAGGGCAAATGTGGTCCCTTTTCACAAGAGTGGTAGCAAATAGGATGCAGGGAACTACAGGCCAGTGACTCTTACCTCAATAGTGGGAAAGATCATGGAGACACTGCTTAAGGAATGTATTGTGGATCACCTGGTATCCATTGGAATGCAGGATCCAAGACAGCATGGGTTCACAGCGGGAAGGGCCTGTGATACAAATCTGATAGATTTCTTTGACTGGGTGACCAAGGTGGTGGATCAGGGAGGGGCAGTGGATATTACCTACCTTGATTTCAGCAAGGCCTTCGACACAGTCCCTCATAGAAGGCTGGTAAACAAGCTGAGGAGTCTAAGGTGGGACACAGGATGGTGAACTGGGTCAGAAATTGCAGTGGATAGAAGGCAGAGGGTGCTGGTAAATGGCACACAGTTGGAAGAAATGAGAGTCACCGGTGGTGTGCCACAGGGTCAGTCCTGGGACCAGTTAACTGCAATGGCTTCATAGCAGACATAGCAGAAAGGCTGGAGGGAAAAGTATTCCTGTTTCCAGATGACACCAACATCTACAACACAGTAGATATTCAAGGGGGGCATAGAGAGAGAATAAAAAGAGACCTGGAAAAGCTGGAGAAATGGTTTTATGTATGGCAGTTAAGGTTTAACGTGAAGGAGTACAAGATCATGCACATGGGGAACAGAAACCCTGGGGGAAACATAGAAACATAGACTTTGACAGCAGATAAGGACCGCTAGGCCCGTCTAGTCTGCCCATTTCCCTACCTACAGGATAGGCCGCAGATCCTAGTTAACCAACAGCCTATTTCTTCCTACCCCCCACAAGAATTGCCTTATGTCTGTCCCATGCATTCTTGAATTCTTCCACAGTTTTAGATCCCACAACCTCCTCAGGAAGGCTGTTCCATGCATCCACTACCCTCTCTGTGAAATAATACTTCCTCACATTGCCCTGAACCGCCTCCTTCTATCTTTAAATTGTGTCCCTTGTTCTTGCAAGTCTCTTTTTCTGAAAGATGCTACCCTCTTGGACTTTGTTGATTCCACTGAGGTACCAAAAGTTTCTATCATGCCCCCCTCTCCTTCTTTTCTCAAGGGTATACATATTAAGCTCCTTTAGTCTCTCCTCATCTGACTTCTCTTGCAGACCCTGCACCATTTTAGTTGCCCTCCTTTGGACTGCCTCTATCCTGTCTATGTCCTTGCG